>CM062812.1:568030532-568715532 GCA_031772625.1 Pinus tabuliformis | reverse complement strand
ATTCTGTTGTGATACTCTTCTTGTAGGCCGTCATAATGGTCATCTTAGAGAATTTATCGATGACCACAAACACATGGTCATTTCCATGCTTAGTAGAAGGAAGGTGCAACATGTAATCCATGGAGATGGATTCCCATGGCCGGCTAGGAGTAGGAAGATGAGTATATAGGCCTTGCTTCTTGATTGTCGGTTTCGCAATGAAGCAGGAAGTGCAAGATCTAATGTAATTCCTAAAATCTTGTCGATAGTTCGACCAATAAAAATACTTCTACAACGTTGCCACTATTTTTGTATGTTGAAATGTCCAGCGACCCAATTTTAGTGCACCTCCCAAATCATCTTGGCACGTTCACTTGTAGGAGCACAGAGGTGTCCCAGGTGGCATAAGGGTGTGCCCTGAAGGTGAAAATATAGAACATGATTGCCTTCCAGGAGCATCTGGTATGTGTTGTCGAATTTTGGATTGCTCTTATAAAGATGTGACCACCTTGAACTCTCGTGCCCATAAGAGTTGAGCACAGTAGTTAGCACCATAACCAATGTTCGGCTAAGAGAGTTTGTAATATTATTGGTGTTTATCTTCTTGTACGTGATGTTTAAAAGGAACTATTGCAGATATTTGGACCATTTCTGATGGTGATCATTTTGCAACTTCCCTTGTGTCTATATGAACCGTAGGGGTCAGTGGTTTGTGTGGATGATGGTTTCCTTCCCTAGAATGTAGTGCTTCCATTTTTGGTAGGCCTACAAAATAGAATTCATATCTTTGTCATAAGTGGGATACTTTCGGACTATATATGAACGTGTCTCACTGTGATATGCCACTAGATGCCCTTGCTGGGTAAGAACTGCACCAATAGCATAATCGGAGGCATCTATCTGAATTTACAATGGTTGTTGTAGGTCTGGTAACGTGAGAATTGGTGCAGAGTAGAGGAAATGCCTCAACTCAATAAATGCCTTATGTTGGGATTCATACCAAAATAACTTCACTTTCGCTTCACCCTTGGTGACTTGACTCAAAGGCCAAGTGATATGAGAGAATCCCAACACGAACTCCGATAGAAATTGGCAAAACCTAGAAAGCTACAGAGCTTTGTTAGAGTGGTTAAGGCTAGCTAATTTCAAATAACTCTTATCTTGGTTGGGTCCACATGCACACCCCACTCATTGATGATGTGCCCCAGATATTGACTCTGGGTCATACCAAAAGTACATTTCTCCAAATTAGCACACAATTTATGTTGTCGCAAGGTTTGGAGGATTTGGAAGATATAGTGTATGTGCTCTTCCCAACTCTGACTAAATATCAGGATGTTGTCCAAGTACACTACCAAGAACGAGTTGGTAAAAGGCCACAAGATTTTTCCATCATACACATAAAGGTTGTGGGGGCATTCATCAACCTGAAAGGCCTGACCATCCATTCGAAAAGGCCCTCCTTGGATTTGAAGGTAGTCTTCCACACATCGTAGGGTTCAATTGGTACCTGGTGATAAATAAACTTCAAGATGATCTTGTTGAAATATTTGGCCCCGTTGAGCTGGTCTAGAAGGTCATCGATCTGTGGGATTGGATACCTATTCCAGACAGTGATCTTATTCTATGCCTGATAGTCAATACAGAGTCTTGAGGTGTCATCTTTCTTCTGTACCATCATGATCGGCCTCCCACAGGGTGATGAACTTGGCCTGATGTGCCCTTTCTACAATAACTCCTGACTCTACCTCTTAATTTCATCGTTCTCTAGAATAGAGCATTCGTAGATTAGTCTGTTGGGTAGCAGCGCGCCTAGGGTCAGATCAATGGAGTGCTTGACTTGACAGTGTAGGGGTACCCTTGTGTATGAGGTGAACATGTCCCTATACTCTTCCACAACCTTGTCCATCTGTTGCTACAATGTGTAGGATCCTTGTTCGGAGGCTATGGATGTGGCCAGAGTCTTATTCTTGCTCTGATGGAGAATCATAAGGAAGACAAATTTCCCGATCTGGGAAATGATCTTACTGCATTTCTTCACAAATTTCAAATAGATGGCGGTAGGTGGTGCTGGCATCTAGTATAAATTATTACCCAAATAAATAATGACATTACGAGACCTAGACTCACACACAATACGATGTTTCCATGAGTGTGGTTGGCCTAATAATACATCGCAAACTTCAAGAGGAGAAACATCACATAGTACCTCATATGTGAAGGGCTTGATGTTGTAGGGAAGGCAAAATTGTTTGCTGACATGGAGATCTCGCCCTTCGTGAAGCCAACCGATGGTGTGCAATTGTGGTTGTGGTGTGGTCAACAGGCCTAAATAATTCATGACCTCTGCTGAAATGGAGTTATTTTGGCTTTCTCTATCAACAATGCACTGCAGCGGAGATCCCTTCACCCACATATGTGAGTGGAAGATCCGCTCCCCCTCCTCTAGATCTTTGGGCTCAATCTTCTGGATCTTGGTGGTGGTAACGGTGGCACTAGGTTCTGCATTAATAATTTTCTTCCCTTTGTCATTCCCCTTATCGGTTTTTGACTCAGAGTTGGAACATGCATATGATTTGGAAGCCTTCAGCTTGCCCACCAGTGATTGCTTGGCTTGACACTCACTTGTGTTGTGAGTGGGGCTCTTATGGAACTCACACCATTTTCTTATGTCCTTCTTTGTCTTTGTGGTGTTGTTCTTTTCTTGCAGCTTAGACGGGTTGTCCTGGGTCATAACGCCTTGGCTTTTTCCTCTATTCTGTGGTTTGGGGGTCTTTTTCCCCAGCTTTGAATTCGTAGATCCAAAGTTTTTCTTCTTTTGTTTAAATTTATGCTCGACCTTGACAATGTATCGATAGGCAGTTCCAAGTGAGAAGATGTCCAGGAACTCCATCTCATCCTAGATTTACTTGTGTAGACAACAATGATACTTGAGTACCAAATGCTGCTTAGAATCCTTGATACCCAGCTTCGTGCGAAGGGTATGAAAAATATTTGTGAACTCTGACATATCTTGGTCCCTTCCATGCCGCAGTGTAGTCCACTTTATGTATTTATCTTCATAGCTCCCAACAAGGTAATATTGTTCCTTGATGGCATCTTAGAAATAATTCCAAGTGGGTGCAACTAAAATCAATGAGGATTCTCTCTCGTCCTTTTGTTTCCAATAGGTTTCCCACCAGTCCTTGACATGGGTGGCGACTTTGAGAAGTCCAAAAGTAAGCTTTTCCCAATTAGAAAAGTCACGAACTGAAAAATATCCTTCCAAAAGATTTAACCATCTATATATGGCATCTGCATCTATCTGGCCTTCAAATATGAGAATGTCAAATTTAACCTGTACCTTAAAAGGAGTGGTACCTCTAGAGTGGCCGCTAGATGAAGATGTGTCGCTTGTGGGTACTTGGTGAAGGATTTGGGAAAAGTTATCCATCATTGCATTCCTTTATCGGTTGAGGGCTTCTGTGAGAAATATTTTGAAAGGATCTCCTACTCCCTCCTCTTTCGTTTCTTCTACCATGGGAGGTCGTTAGGGTTTTCGAGGTTGGTCTTGCAAAGGGTCAACTAGTTCGAGCCCTAACTCCTTATACCCTGACCTCGTTAGGGACATGAAAAGAAAAATAGAGAAAGAGCAGACCGCTCCGATACCACTGATCCGGACTTATGAATGAATGCAACAAAATACAGATATAAACATAAGCACAGAGATGCAGTGGAAATAAAACTTCAGTTCATTAATATCAAAGAACCAAAATATGCTTACATAGAGAATGCAAATAAACTAGCTCGGATGATGGTAGCTTATCTCTAAGAGGAGATGTGGTGGCTACATGCCTCTGAACAGTGTTACAATTAGGATTGATGGCCTTTTTATCACTAAGAAGCAATGGGAAACTATAAACATCCAAAGACCTAACCCTAGAGATAAAGCGCTAAAAGCTTATGGGCTCTGTTGGGGTAAATTAGAACGTCAAATTCCCGGGGTTGTAAATTTGGCATATGATCTCCGTTTGGCTATCATAATACCTTCAATGATCTTTTTCTGTGTTCCAAAAGTCCTTCGATGTGGACAAAATGGCTTCTTCAATGAGCGAAATAAATAAGCTTAACATTACTGGTGGTTCAAGTTCCTGGAAATTGTAGTGCAACTTCGAAGTCATTGTTCCTGAAGGATCGAGGAAGCAGCTACAGCGTTTAAGTTGTCGATTGTAGTGGGCATCGAGGACCCAGGTGTCTAACTCAACTTTAAAGATTCTTACGCTATAGAATCTAGTGTACTTGGACAGATTGAGAGCACAATAGAGGATCAAAATGTATTGGAATGGACATTATCTTTTGATAATGAGAAGCAAAATTATTTTGGATCATGACCTTACTACGAAATCATTATGGTGAAGTATATTGAAATTTATATTTTTATTTCAATCAAATTATTTTACCAACATAAATATTAAATAATATATATATGAAAAAACGTATGGTCGGAGACTTTTAAGAGAACGTTAATTGAAACGGTGTAAAAATAAAATATTTATTCAACATTTTTATATTAAAACACATTTGTCCTCTTCCAAAAAAGGATAAACCTTCGTATATTAAAGGAACAATTTTCCCGCATCCTTTGCGTCCTTTTGTAGCCGAAGTGTTTTTAAGAGTACAAAGCAAAATTTTTCAAAGCGATGGGTACAAACCAAAGCAAAATTTTTCAAAGCGATGGGTACAAACCAAAGCAAAAACTTTCAAAGCAATGGGTACAAAGCAAAAATTTTCTCGTCATACAGATGACGTCGCTAAATTCTGGAAGATGTTAAAATAAAAAAAATATGATGTCGCTAAAATCTAGAAGATGTTAAAAAAATATATTATTGTTGATTTAAAGAAAAATTAAGTGTTTAAAAAATAATGTTAAGGAATTAAATTTATATAATAACTTTTTAATATTTTATCTTAAATTTATTTATAAATATAATTAAAATAATATATTACTATAATATTAAACTAGGGTAGAATATACGCTGATGGGTGTTTGTTATTGAAGTTAAAGGGAATAATAAATAATTCAATTCCATCTTATCTCATTGAAGTTAAAGGGAATACTGAATCATTCAATTCCATCCTATCAGAGGGAATAGTTAACTATGTACTAGATCTATTCGTAGCTAACATTTGCCAAGTTGGTAGTAGGAGGCTTCTATTTTCTTTTAAAACATAATTTTGGCAGCAAAAGGTGAATTCTATTGTTTTGAAAACAAAACAAAATACAGGACGTGTGATTGCGCGGTCGCTGTTGAACTTGCCAAGGCAAAAGAACAATGATTAGTGGTAGAGGAGTTAGTAGTTACGTTCAACTAAATGCGTGACTAAATTATTTATCCTATGCCATGGACGCAGGTGATTCACACACAACTGGCTGCACACGTTGCTCTCAAACCTTTCATATAAATATCCAGAGCAGGGGTTGCGATGATACACAACGCATTTAATCAAACTATTGGAGGTCTAGGTCAGCACATCCACGTGGCAAGATCACATTAGAAATCCAGCACACTCAACATTTGGTTGGATTCGATAAGGTTCAGTGACATAATATTTATGGGCTCATAAATAGATAGAATCTTATTTGAACTCAAATTGTATTAAGACAGAAAATCCCTAAGAAATTTCAAATATGTTTTGTAAGTCAAATAAGATAAGGTTTCTTAAGATAATCAAATCTAGTCCTAGGTGCCATATTTTGTAATTAATGGCCTATGAAGATGTTTTTCTATATATTTGTAGTTTTTTTTATTCTACAAAGGATCGAGACTCTGAAAAAGACCACTTTTGTATATTTTTTTTCCAGTTAATAAGAAGTATAGTTGCAACAATACTTTGTTTTTAACTTCAGATTCATTTTTTGTTTTAGTTCCATCCCCTCATGTTTATATGTTACTATAAGTCTTCAAAGCTTGTTTGATTACTTGGAATTCAATGTAATATTGCTCCAACTTCCTTCAAATTTGTTGTGATTAACTGTAAATGTTTATTTTACATTAGTTAAGCCCAAAATGCCCCAGCTTCCACAAAACAATGTTCATCTATAAATTGAGTTTTCTTTGACTCCATGCTCAATGGTGGTGATTATTACACTTTCTTTCACCTGCAAGAATCACATAAAAATCCAAAGTGAGCCATCTGTAATTGAGTTTTATAGAGAACATCATATTGTTTTCTTTGAGAGAGCCCTCTCATGCTAGAAGGGCTAACTTCTAACTACAAGCGGTTGGAAATAATTACTCTTGGTTGGAGGTTGGCATAGCCCAGCCTCTCATATCAAGTGATAACATTTTTGGTGCGTTTGTTGGGAGCCGAAAAGCTCCTTTTCCCGGATTTTCTTTCAGCCTGTTCATTCTAATTCCTAAGGGTAACAAGAAACTAGAGTTTTCTGAAGGTTGTGATATTACCTTGACAACTCCAACCTCAAAAGATCCAAAAGATCAAAACTTCATGGTGACTCCACTACTTAAAGATTAGTAGCTTGAAGAAGTTCCAAGATGAGTTCTATTGCAAGAAGAAATGCCAAATATGCTCCTATGGATCGATCTCATATCTATGGTTTTCCAAATCCTATGCCTCGTCTTGATTGGTTAACCCACCATGTTCAAAGATGAAATGAAAGATGATGTTGTGTTATGAAACCAGCTTAAGAAAAGATAGAAAAGATAGATCAACGCCTTAGAATTCAGCCTCTTCGAGGGGGCAACCTCCTTTACATTACATAAATGAACAATTCTTCGATGATACAAATGAAAAGACCTCCTTTCTATATATAAGAGTCTAAGGGGTCATAACATAATTAGAGCCGACATAACAATAATAATGTAAGGGCACAATAATAACAATAGTGGGCTTCTATGGGGCACAATAGTAACAATATGGGCACTACATGGGTACATCAATATAATAAGTGGGTTATACTAATAACAATAAGGGGTTACACTAGTAGTATAGGGGCCTAACATGCCCCTCTCCTTCAAAAAGCGTTGTCCTCAACGCTTGAGTAGTTCTTGATGCTTCTGTATAAAATTCTTGTCCTCCCATGTGGAATATTCAGCGGGTAAGTTCTTCCACTTGATGAGATACTTTGAAATTGATCGATTTCGTAGCTGTCGGGTTCTTGTTTCTGTGACTGCTCCAGGTTCCAATATGCTTTTTCCTTCCTCTTTAATTTCTGGCAATATTGTTTGAATTGGGATCTTTTGCAACTTTTGAATAAGTGGCCATACTTCTTCGTCCTTCTTCCATTCATCCCTTGCTTCGTTTATCCAATTTGGTTGGATAATATAAATAGCACAAAACAATGCTTCCACATCCTCATCCTTGAAGAGTCTTCCCATTCGGTAAGGTCTCCATTTCTTAAGTGCCTGTTGTTTCGTTTGATTTTGCACCGAAGTGGCGTTATCCTTTAAAAGTTGGAGAACTTGTTGTTGATGCTCAATGTGATATTTCACTGCTTGAACCTTTTTCTTCTTGATATGTCCTTCTATCTCTAGAGTTTGAGGAGTGGTAATTTCTTCCAACCCTTTACAAGATATGGTTGGATTTATTTCTTGATGCTCGATGTGATCTTTCACTTCTTGAACATTTTTCTTCTTTATATGTCCTTCTATCTTGATAGTTTGAGGAGTGGTAATTTCGAACAATGAATTACAAGATATGGTTGGATTCATTTCTTCTTTCTCTAGGGTGGGGTCCTGGCGTATATCTTCTTCTTTTGTTGTTTCTGGATCCTTTTCTTCCTCCTCTTCATATTATATGTAAAATAATTTCTTCTCAGCACACTTATGACCTCTAGTGCATTTGCTATCACAATTGTAACAAAGCCCTTTTTCTCTTTTTTCTTCCAATTGTTGTGGTGTAACCCTTGTAGGTTGTGGAAGGCTAGGAGAAACAACACTTCCATCTTTATAGTTGTGAGGGGTACACTTCCTAGTTTCCATAATTTTGCTTTCCACTATGTCACAAAGCCCTTTTACTCTTTCCAATTGTTGTGGTGTTGCTCTAAAGAAGGTGTTGCTTTTTGTATCCTCATAATGTGCTATCATTTCCTCCGTGAAAATTGACCACGTAACAAGTTGTTTACGAGAACAAAGCCCTTTGTACCATAAAAATTGATCTGGTTCTAAATATGAAGATGCAATACATACCTTTTGTAACAGTTGTACACCATGTATATCAAAATATTGCTCCATCTGAAGTATCCAATTTACCGGATCCTTGCCATCAAACTTCCTCATCTTGCTTTTTCTTGATTTTAGGAGCTCTACCTTGAAACGACTGTAACTCTGTACTTTCGGATCTTTAAGTTCTGAAATTGTGACCTGTAGTAGCCCTCTGTGTCCCCTTTCCAATGCCACAAGTCTGTTCCAAATTGGATTCTCCAAGAAAGAGTTATGCACAATCTCCCAAGATGACCTGATTATAGACTAGTTCAGTAGAGCGAACTTGTACGACGTGCCACGAGTCACTGTTTCAACATTTGGATGTAAAAAATGCATACAAGAAACTACAGTCCGTCCTCTTTCTACACCTTCTTACGAAATTTCAATCCGATCCCTAGAGAAAAAGTTATGACAATTTTCCCTAGGTCACCCGTTTTGAATGTAATTCAGGAGTCTGCAAAAAGACCAACTTCCTCAGATCATATCTCTGCAAATATTGCGTGAAAAGCTCTGAATTGCGCACCCAAGGTTCAGCACGATTTCTTCTCAAATGGGTTTTTTTTGCGACTTCTGAAACGTCACAGAAAAAAAGTTATAGCAAAAATGCCACAATGACCTGTTTGGAGCAGCGAAACCCTAGAATCCAAAGCTCTGATACCAAATGTTATGAAACTAGCTTAAGAAAAGATAGAAAAGATAGATCAATGCCTTAGAATTCAGCCTCTTCGAAGGGGCAACCTCCTTTACATTACATAAAAGAACAATTCTTCGATGATACAAATGAAAAGACCTCCTTTCTATATATAGGAGTCTAAGGGGTCATAACATAATCAGAGCCGAAATAACAATAATAATGTAAGGGCACAATGATAACAATAGTGGGCTTCTATGGGGCACAATAGTAACAATATGGGCACTACATGGGTACATCAATATAATAAGTGGGTTATACTAATAACAATAAGGGGTTACACTAGTAGTATAGGGGCCTAACATGTTGTTCTACATTTGGTTAGATTTCATATGAATGTATGTAGATGGAGGGTTGAGTTTCCTCAGGATTGTCTCATGAAGATGTTTATGGCTACCCTAGAAGACAAAGCTAGAGTATGGTAAGAAGAGTTGCAATCAGGAAGCTTGTGTTCTCTTAAAGATTTCCATAGAATATTCTTTGGACATTATGGGAAGTCTAATTCTTCCTTACCACTATTTCAAGACTATTTTAAGTTTTGTAAGGGTTTCATTCAATATCTTGAAAGTATTGATGATGATGTAGAATGTATGGATGATGAGGAGATGTTAGAGGCACTTTATGAATTTTCTTCTCAAGCTAGTTTTCATGATGATCGAGAAATTTTCAAACAAGCAGATGTTTCTTCTTTAGTTGAAGATGAAATGGATCACCAATTTGACAATCAAGTCATATTACATGAAATTTATGAGAATTTTCATCCTTCTCAATCTATATGCAGTCAAAGGTATGAGCCAAATCATTCAAATTGTTTTTCAGCCCATTCCTTTTGTGAGATTTTATGTCAAGAAGAAACTCCTCAAGATCAGGTTGTTGAAAATACATGCATGAAAATTCTGAACAGTGAGGTAACATGTGATGAAAGTTGCCTACCTAGACAAGAACGTTTCTCCATTGAAAATCATAATGATGTTGTCCCGGTTAAAGTGCATGAAAGTTCACTTTTAAGTAAACCCGAGTTACATGAAGAGCTGAATATATAGGTTTTTCCTATTCCATTTGAGGATCATCAAAATTACATGGATGATATGCATAAATTTATTTGTATAGGAGTTGTTAGTGTTCAGAATCAAGATGACATTCCTTGAGCAAAATTACCAAAGGTCAAATAAGAATTGTTTGATAAGAAAAAGAATAGTTTTGATGCACACAATATGGATGTCATGTTTGAAGATGTTCAAGAATATATGGATGTTTTTGTTGATTTACATGGAAGGGAAGACAAATCTATTGTTACCTTTTTATTTGATGATGTTCTTGAAATTGAAGACGTAGGACAAAAGAAGCCATCAGTTATGAATGAATTCAACCCTCATGGTTTTACTCATCAAGAAGAGGTGATTTTTCAAGATTATCAATATCGTTTGGTAAGTCTATTCCAGTCATCAGTGAAGGTGGAGATTCTTTCGTTTATAAGTTTAGGTTATGGATTCAATTTTTATTCTGAGTTTCTAATAGATGGTCCACTTAAGGACAGTAAAATAGCCTAGGTGTTGGATTAGCTCTTTGAATGGTTATATTAGAGGTTTCATATTGCTTGAATTAAACAGGTGGATTTTCATATGTTAGAGTAGAGTTATTGGTAGATAAATGAGCTTGTTGGGCAAGAATTTCCTTCAGCTTTAGGCTACAGTTTGCAGTTTCCTATTTTAGTTTGTACAACATTTTGATATCACATTGCAGTAGTAGTAATATTTTTTCTGTTGGTTTGCAGTATGCTTTTCAGTTTGGTGAGTGGATTTGAATGTAGTCTTGAAATTGGGATCAACCTAATGGTCAAGAACTGGGGTTGTGTTTTCTTTGCTGCCCCATAGGGGGGACAACATCCCCATTGGATCCAATATTATATTTGATAACTTTTAGATAGTTTGGAGTTAATTTGTCAAATTAGCAATGGTGTTAAAAATTCTGAGAAGGAAAATAAATGTACAAAATGAATAGTTGGCTACAAGTAGACAGAATTAAGATGCAGAGATGATTCAAAGAAATGGAAACTCAAATAGAGATGATCAAAGTTGAACTCTAAAAAATAAATCTTGGGCTCATAGCTGAAATAACAAGCACCCATTAAGTATGGTAAATTCCTCACTTCTTTGCCTATACTATGCTAAACTAATAGTTTCAGCAATATACATGGTTAAATAAGCTATAAGGAGTGATAAGAAGACAAAAGAAATCATCAAAAATAAAAATTTCAAAAAATTCAAATTTCGTATCAACTCCCCATCGTTAAGCTAAAAATTTGTTACGAAACTGATGTAGCTTATCATTGAGGAAAATGCAAGGAAATGTTTTAGATAAAGGACTTTTGATACTATGTAATTAGCTAATAGAAAAATCAGAAAATTACCAGAGGGGTGTTTTTGTAACTTGCTACCCAAATTTGCTACGAAAATTCTGGAAATGATTGTTTTAGTTGTCAACTTCAAGCTCACTTTCGGACCAAATGGAAAGGAATTTCAGAAATATGAAGGAGGTTTTTGTTCAGCATGAGCTCATCTACAAAATACTTTCTTAGTTTTTACACAAATATCAGGGTTTGGAAGATACACACTTATATTTGAGGCCTATTTTACATAACTTTTCCTAGCCAGATTTATTGCAGAAATTTTGAAACCTGACTTGGTGGAGGTCCAGGTCAGCAATGTCAACCAGGACAGCACATCCACATGGCAAGAGCACATCAGAAATCCAAAACACTCAGCATTTGGTTGGATTCGATAAGGTTCAACAATAGAATATTTATGGGATCATAAATACATAGAATCCTATTTGAATTCAAATTGTATTAAAACAAAAAATCACTAAGAAATCTCAAATATGTTTTGTAAGTCAAATAGGATTAGGTCTCTTAGGATGATGAATGAATCTAGCCCCAACTGGCAGATTTTGTAATTAATGCCAAATGAAGATGTTTTTCTATATATTTTAGTTTTTTTTATTCTGCAAAGGATCGAGAGTGTGAAAAAGACCACTCTTGTATATTTTTTCTAGTTAATAAGAAGTGCAGTTCCAGCAATACCCTGTTTTTAACCTAAGGTTCATTTTTGTTTTCAGTTCCAACCCTTCAAGTTTTTACGTTATTATAAGTTTTCATAGCTTGCTTGATTACATGGAATTCAATGTAATATTTCTCCAACTTCCTTCAAATTTGTTCTGATTAACTGTAAATGTTTATTTCACATTAGTTAAGCCAAAAATTCCTCAGCTTCCACAAAACAATGTGCATCTATAAATTGAGTTTTCTTTGACTCTATGCCCAATGGTGGTGATTATTACACTTTCTTTCTGTAATTGAGTTTTATCTAGAACATCATATCGTTTTCTTTGAGAGAGCCCTCTCATGTTAGAAGGGCTAACTTCTGGCTACAAGTGGTTTGAAATAGTTACTTTTGGTTGGAGGTTGACACAGCCCATCTTGTCATATCAAGTGATAACATTTTTGGCGCGTCTGCCGGGAACTGAAAAGCTCCTTTTCCCCGATTTTCTTTGAGTCTCTTCATTCTGATTCCTGAGGGTAATAGGAAACTAGAGTTTTCTAAAGGTTATGATATTACCCTAGCGACACCAATCTCAAAAGAAGAAAACGATTAAAGCTTCATGTTGACTCCACTGATTGAAGATCAGTAACTTGAAGAAGTTCCAAGATGAGTTCTAATGCAAGAAGAAATGCCAGGTATGCTCCTATGGATCGATCTCATATCGATGGTTTTCCAAATCCTATGCCTTGTGTTGATTGGTTAACCCATTTTCCCATGTTCAAAGATGAAATGAAAGATGATTTTTTTCTACACTTGGTTAGGTTTCATATGCATATATGTAGACTAAGGGTTGAGTTTATTGAGGATTGTCTCATGAAGATGTTTATGGCTACCCTAGAAGACAAAGCTAGAGTATGGTATGAAAGGCTGCAATCAAGAAGCTTATGTTCTCTTAAAGATTTCCATAGAATATTCTTTGGACATTATGGGAAGTCTTATCCTTCCTTACCATTGTTTCAAGACTGTTGTAATTTTTGTAAGGGTTTCATTCAATATCTTGAAAGTATTGATGATGATGTAGAATGTATGGATGATGAGGAGATGTTAGAGGCACTTTAAGAATTTTATTCTCAAGCTAGTTATCATGATGATCAAGAAGTTTTCCAACTACCATATGTTTTTTCTTTAGTTGAAGATGAAATGGATCAAAAATTTGACAGTCAAGTGATACTACATGAAATTTATGAGAATTTGCATCCTTGTAAATATATATGTAGTCAAATATTTGAGCCAAATTATTCAAATTGTTTTTCAGCCCATTACTTTTCTAAGATTTTATGTCAAGAAGAAACTCTTCAAAATCAGGTTGTTGAAAATACATGCATGAAAATTTTGAACAGTGAGGTAACATGTGATGAAAGTTGTCTACCTAGACAAGACCTTTTTTCCATTGAAAATCATAATGATGTTGTCCCGGTTAAAGTGCATGAAAGTTCACTTTTTGGTATGCATAAAGTTGTTTATATAGGACTTGTTAGTGTTTAGAATCAAGATGACAGTCCTTAAGCAAAATTACCAAAGGTCAAATCAAATTTTTTTAATAAGCAAAACATTAGTTTTGATGCACACACTATGGATGTCATGTTTGAAGATGTTCAAGAATGTATGGATGTTTTCATTGATTTACATGGAATGGAAGACAAATCTATTGTTACCTTTTTATTTGATGATGTTCTTGGAATTGAAGACATAGGACAAAAGAAGCCATCAATTATGAATGAATTCAACCCTCATGGTTTTACTCATCAAGAAGAGGTGATTTTTCATGATTATCAAGATCGTTTGGTAAGTCTATTCTAGTCATCAGGGAAGATGGAGTTTCTTTTGTTTATAAGTTCAGGTTATGGATTTAGTTTTTATTCTAAGTTGCCAATAGATGGTCCACTTAAGAACAATCAAGGAGCCTAGGTGTTGGATCAACTCTTTGACTGGTTATACTGGAGGTTTCATATTGCTTGAATTAAGCAGGTGGATTTTAGATGTTAGCGTAGGGTTATTGGTACATAAATAATCTTGTTGGGAAAGCATTTCATTCAGCTTTAGGCTACATTTTGCAGTTTTCAGTTTCAGTTTGTATAGCAGTTTGATATCACATTGCAACAGTAGTAATTTGTTTTCAGTTAGTTTGGAGTTTGCTTTTCAGTTTGGTGAGTGGATTTGAATTTAGTCTTCAAATTGGGATCAGCCCAATGGTCAGGCACTGGAGCTTCTTGTTATTTGCTTCCCCATAGGGGGGAAAAAATCCCCATTGGAGCCACTGTTATCTTTGATAGCTTTTATATAGTTTGGATTTAATTTGTCAAATTAGCAATGTTGTTAAAATTTCTGAAAAGGAAAATAAATGTACAAAAGGAACAGTTGGCTACAGGAAGACAGAAATAAGTTGCAGAGGCGAGTCAAAGCATTGGAAATTCAAATAGAGATGATCGAATTTGAACTCTCAAAAGGAAATCATGGGCTCATAGATGAAATAACTAGCACCCCTCAAGTATGGTAAATTCCTCACTTTTTTGCCTATATTACGCTAAACTAATAGTTTCAGCAATATACAGGGTTAAATAAGCTATAAGCAGTGATAAGAAGGCAGAAGAGATCATAAAAAATAAAAAACTCATAAAATTCAAATTTCGTAGAAACTCCCCATAGTTAAGCTGAAAATTTGCTACGAAACTGTTGTAGCTTACCATTGAGGAAAACGCAAGAAATGTTTTTAGTTAAAGGAGTTCTGATACTATGTATTTAGATAATTTACATAAGAGTAGACTTTAGAACTTACAGAAAAATTAGAAAAGTACCAGAGGGCTATTTTTGTAAGTTGCTACCAAATTTTGCTGCGAAAATTATGGAAATGATTGTTTTAATAGTCAACTTAAAACTCCCTTCTGGACCAAAGGGAAAGGAATTTTGGAAATATGAAGGAATTTTTTGTTTAACACGAGCTCATCTATAAAATTATCTCTTAGTTCTTACATAGATATCAGGGTTTGGAATATACGCACTTATATTTGAGGCCTATTTTACAAAAAAAAACCTAGCTAGATTTGTTGCAGAAAATTTGAAATTCTACTTGGTGGACGTCTAGGTCAGTAAATTCAACCAACTCAACACATCCATGTGGCAAGAGAACATCAGAAATCAAGCACACTCAACATTTGGTTGGATTCGATAAGGTTCAGCAACATAATATTTATGGGCGCATAAATAGATAAAATCCTATTTGAATTCAAATTGTATTAAAACAGAAAATCCCTAAGAAATATCAAATATGTTTTGTAAGTCAAATAGAATTCGATCTCTTAGGATTATGTCTGAATCTAGCCCCATGTGGCAAATTTTGTAATTAATGGCAGATGAAGATGTTTTTCTAAATATTTGTAGTTTTTATATTCTGCAAAGGATCAAGAGTGTGAAAAAGACCACTTTTGTATATTTTTTCCAGTTAATAAGAAGTACAGTTGCAACGATATTATGTTTTTAACCTGAGATTCATTTTTGGTTTCAGTTCCATCACTTCATGTTTTTATGTTATTATAAGTTTTCATAGCTTGTTTGATTACTTGGAATTCAATGTAATATTGCTCCAACTTCCTTCAAATTTGTTGTGATTAAATGTAAATGTTTATTTCACATTAGTTAAGCCAAAAATGCCTCAGATTCCATAAAGCAATGTTCATCTATAAATTGAATTTTCTTTGAATCGATGCCCAATGGTGGTGATTATTATAGTTCCTTTCACTTGCAAGAATCACACAAAAATCCATAGTTAGCCATTTGTAATCAAGTTTTATCTAGAGCATCATATTGTTTTCTTTGAGAGAGCCATCTCATTCTAGAAGGTCTAACTTCTAGCTACAAGTGGTTTGAAATAGTTACTCTTAGTTGGAGGTTGACATAGCCCAACCTGTCATTTCAAGTGATACAATTTTTGGTGCATCTATCGGGAGCCGAAAAACTCCTTTTCCCATATTTTCTTTGAGTCTCTTCATTATGATTCCCGAGGGTAACAGGCAGCCAGAGTTTTTTGAAGGTTGTGATAGCACCCCGGCGACTCCAATCTCAAAAGATCCAAAAGATAAAATCTTCATGGTGACTATACTACTTGAGGATTAGTAGCTTGAAGAAGTTCCAAGATGAGTTCTACTACAAGAAGAAATGCCAGGTATGCTCCTATGGATTGATCTCATATCTATGGTTTTCCAAATCCTATGCCTCATGTTGATTGGTTAACCCGTCTTCCCACGTTCAAAGTTGAAATGTAAGAAGATGATGTTCTACATTTGGTTAGATTTTGTATGCATGTATGTAGACTGAGGGTTGAATTTCTCGAGGATTGTCTCATGAAGATGTTTATGGCTACCCTAGGAGACAAAGCTAGATTATGGTATTAAGGGTTGTAATCAGGAAGCTTGTGTTCTCTTAAATATTTCCATAGAATATTCTTTGGACATTATGGGAAGTCTCATTCTTCCTTACCACTGTTTCAAGACTGTTGTAATTTTTGTAAGGGTTTCATTCAATATCTTGAAAGTATTGATGATGATGTAGAATTTATATATGATGAGGAGATGTTAGAGGCACTTTCTAAATTTTCTTCTCAAGCTAATTTTCATGACGATCAAGAAGTTTTCCAGCAAGCATATATCTCTTCTTTAGTTGAAGATGAAATGGATCAACAATTTGACAGTCAATCATATTACATGAAATTTATGAGAATTTGAAGCCTTGTTGATCTATATGCAATCAAAGGGATGAGCAAAATCATTCAAATTGTTTTTCAACCTATTCCTTTTCTGATATTTCATGTCAAGAAGAAACTCCTCAAGATCAGGTTGTTGAAAATACATGCATGAAAATTCTGAACAATGAGGTAACATGTGATGAAATTTGTCTACCTAGACAAGAACATTTTTCCATTGAAAATTATAATGATGTTGTCCCGATTAAAGTGCGTGAAAGTTCACTTTTAGGTAAACCCAAGTTACATGAAGAGTTGAATATACAGGTTTTTCCTATTCTATTTGAGGATCATTAAAATTACATGGATGATATGCTTAAAGTTGTTTGTATAGGAGCTGTTAGTGTTTAGAATCAAGATGACAGTCCTCAAGCAAAATTACCAAAGGTAAAATCAGAATTGTTTGATAAGCAGAAGATTTGTTTTGATGCACACAATATGGATGTCATGTTTGAAGATGTTCAAGAATGTATGGATGTTTTTTTTTATTTACATGGAAGGGAAGACAAATCTATTATTACCATTTTGTTTGATGATGTTTTTGGAATTGAAGACATAGGACAAAAGAAGCCATCAGTTATGAATGAATTCACCCCTCATGGTTTTATTCATCAAGAAGAGGTGATTTTTCATGATTATCAAGATCGTTTGTTAAGTCTATTCTAGTCATCAGTGAAGGTGGAGTTTATTTCATTTATAATTTCAGGTTATGGATTTAGTTTTTATTCATAGTTTCCAATAGGTGGTCCACTTAAGAACAGTTAAGGAGCCCAGGTGTTGGATCAGCTCTTTGACTGTTTATACTGGAGGTTTCACATTGCTTGAATTAATCAAGTGGATTTTTAGATGTTAGGGTAATGTTATTGGTACATAAATAAGCTTGTTGGGAAAGCCTTTCCTTCACCTTTAGGATACATTTTGCTGTTGTTGGTTTTAGTTTTTATAGCAATTTGATATCACATTGCAACAGTATTAATTGGTTTTCAGTTGTTTTGCAGTTTTCTTTTCAGTTTGGTGAATGGGTTTAAATGTAGTCTTCAAATTGGGATCGACCCAATGGTCAGGCACTGGAGCTACTTTTTCTTTTCTTCCCCATAAGGGGGAAAACATCCCCATTGGAGCCACTGTTATCTTTGATAACTTTTAGATAGTTTGGAGTTAATTTCTCAAATTAGCAATGTTGTTAAAATTTCTGAAAAGGAAAATAAATGTAGAAAAGGAACAGTTGGCTACAGGGAGATAGAAAAAAGTTCCAGAGGCGAGTCAAAGCATTGGAAACTCAAATAGAGATGATCAAATTTGAACTCTCAAAAATAAATTTTGGGTTCATAGTTGAAATAACAAACACCCATTAAGTATGGTATATTCCTCTCTTTTTTGCCTATACTACGCTAAACTAATAGTTTCAGCAATATACATGGTTAAATAAGATATAAGGAGTGATAAGAACGTAGAAGAAATCATAAAAAATAAAAACTTAGAAAATTCAAATTTCCTAGCAACTCCCAACAGTTAAGCTAAAAATTTGCTAAGAAACTATTGTAGCTTATCATTGAGGAAAATGGAAGGAATTTTTTTAGTTAAAGTAGTTATGATACTACGTATTTAGCTAAAATGCATAAGAGTAGACTTCAGAACTTACAGAAAAATCATAAAAGTACCAGAGGGATGTTTTTGTAACATGTTACCAAAATTGACTACGGAAATTCTGGAAATCACTGTTCTAGTAGTCAATTTCAAGTTCACTTTCGGACCGAATGGAAAGGAATTTTTGAAATATGAAGGCAATTTTTGTTTAGCACGATCTCATCTACAAAAGCTTCTCTCAATTTTTACTCAGATATCAGGGTTTGTTAGATACGCACTTATCATTAAGGCTTATTTTACAAAACTTTTCGTAGCGAGATTTGTTGCAGAAATTTTGAAATTCGACTTGGTGGAGGTCCAGGTCAGCAAAGTCAACCAGGTCAGCACATCCACGTGGCAAGAGCACATAAAAAATATAGCACACTCAACATTTGGTTGCGTTCGACAAGGTTCAACAACAGAATATTTATGGGCTCATAAATAGATAAAATCCTATTTGAATTCAAATTGTATTAAAACAGAAAATCCCTAAGAAATATCAAATATGTTCTGTAAGTCAAATAGGATTAGGTCTCTTAGGATAATGATCGAATCTATCCCCAAGTGTAATATTTTGTAATTAACGGTAGATGAAGATGTTTTTCTATATATTTATATTTTTTTTTATTCTACAAAAAACACATATTTCATTAAATATGGAAGTATTCAGTAGATCTAGAATTTAAAAATTTAAACAGATTAAGTTTTTTCAAAATGAGGAATTAGAAAGTCACTTAGTTCACTAATTTTAATGTAGATATTCACCATTTTTGTGTAAAAATTATTATGATAAACTTTATAAAACAAATTTATATAAACTTTCTAAAGCAAATCTTTCACATTTTAATCTTGGATTCCTTACATTATCTATTTTAATGTTTTTTATGGTTTATAGTAAAAGATAAGTTTGTTAAGGTTATTTTATGAAAATAATGATGTGTATGTTACTATTATTGACCCATTTAATTATAATTTGATATAGTAAATATCATGTATGTGTTAAGTCACGATTATTACTTAGGCAGTGTTGGCACAATTTAAAAGTCTATCACCTTTGCAACACTAGTTATATTATGGTTGAAGATTAAAACACTCTCATAGATCATCCAGTTTATACTCGTATTGGAATTAAATTTCAAAATATTTGTGACGCTACCAACCTTCTTGATTGTTTAACTAAACAAAATTATGATGATCTTGAAACACTTCTTTTAATGCTTTTTGAGCATAACAATAAAATTCGAAATAACTTTTAATAATATCTTTTTATCTTCTTATTTACCATAGTTGGTCTTAGTGGATGATAATCATCATTATCACCATGATAATTACATACTATTTTAGTAAGTTTGCACCATTTTAGAGTTGAAGAGAAAAATAAATTTAGGATCAAATTAAATGTTGGATGTGAGTAGTAGCATAATTTATTTTTATTTATTATTTGTACGTTTATGTTAATAAAGAAGTTGATTGAGGCTCGCTTTATGAATGATAGATTAATATGCAAGTTATATATTAAGTATAAAGTTATTTAATGACAAATGAAATTTTTAGTAATGTGTCCAATATATACCATTATTTAGAACTTTAAATAGATTAAATTTTTTCTAAATGAGGAATTAGAAAGTCACTTAGTTCACTAATTTTTATGTAGATATTCACCATTTTTTGTGTAAAAATTATCATGATAAACTTTATAAAACAAATTTATATAAACTTAAAAAAGAAAATATTTCACATATTAATCTTGGATTCCTTACATTATCTATTTTAATATTTTTTATGGTTTATATTAAAAAGATAAGTTTGTTAAGGTTATTTTATGAAAATAATGATGTGTATGTAACTATTATTAACCCATTTAATTATAATCCGATATAGTAAATATCATGTATATGTTAAGTTACGATTATTACTAAGACAATGTTGGCACAATTTAAAATATTGGAATTAAATTTCAAAATATTTGTGACGCTACCAACCTTCTTGATTGTTTACCTAAACAAAACTATGATGATCTTGAAACACTTCTTTTAATGCTTTTTTAGCATAACAATAAAATTCGAAATAACTTTTAGTAATATCTTTTTACCTTCTTATATACCATATTTGGTCTTAGTGGATGATAATCATCATTATCACCATCATCATTACATACTATTGTAGGAAGTTTGCACCATTTTAGAGTTAAAGAGAATTTTTTTTTTTAAGATCAAATTAAATGTTGAATATAATTTATTATTTGTACTTTTATGGAAAAAAAGAAGTTCGTTGAGGCTTACTTAATGAATAATAGATTAATATGCAAGCTATATATTAAGTATAGAGTTATTTAATGACAAATGATCACAGTAATGTGTCCAATATATACCATCATAGATCCATTTTAAGTGCAGATGTAGGGATCAAATTTCTTCGTGCAAACATATTTAGAGTGAAAGATACAATGTTTTATTTTTAATTGTTGAAACTGTATTTTTGAATGCTAAATAGAATATATATACGAACAAATAATAATTTTAACCATAAAAAACTTATATATATATATATATATATATATATATATATATATATAAATGAAGTTGATATTGACATAAATTAGTTAACATAAATCTTCAAATAGTTACTTTTGAAAAGTATAAGATTTAAGCATCTAATTCACACAATTTGTTTTTACTTCTAATTAGTTTACAAAATATTCTTTTTTATATTTTTCTATTTAAAACATAACTTTTATTTTAAAGGGGCACAACGGACAGACAAACTTACACATCCCCCCATATTGGGCTGTAAAATGAGCCTCTCGTTTCAATTACTAATAATTTTAATGATCAAAATCAATCATGAATTAGAATAGTAACAAAGTAGTACAATTTGATTATTTTCAAATACAAGAAGAAGGAGAGAAAAATGACTAAGATATTTATTAAAAATGTTTAGTTTTTATCCCTATCATGTTTAAGGATATTATATTGAAAAGAACATATTAACATTCATCTAAAACTTAGATTCCTTACATTATTTCTATTATCATTAACATTTATATTTATGTATTAAATTTGACTCGTGAATACTAGATTGTGTAAAAAAAATCTTACCTATAAAGTTATTTAACAATATATTAATATTGTTTTTCTTACTATTATTGACCATTTTAAATTGACACTAACAACTTTTCCTAAGTTGAGTACAAATTAATTATACTAGTATAATGTTTGCACCACTTCAAAATCTATAAGAGGAAATATTTTATAATTCTAGTTGTGTTGTTCAATGAGCAAAATATTTTTTTTATAAACTAGAGTGCAACAAAATAGCGAATTTGATTTATATCAATTCTAATAAGGAAAATTAAGGAAAACCCACCTCAAACATTATATCAAGTGTCTAGCATTTATTCATTAAGTGTTTAAATGGTTTATATTAAATCGAATACTAATTAGGTACTCCACTGTTGTTTTAATATACCAAGTTTAGAAAATGTTTTTAGGTGCATTATTGAATTTGATTATGCATATTTGATATGGTGAGAAGTCATGTTGGTCAAATAAATCTTTGAAAACTTAAATATTTTATGGCATTGTCATGTAATTTGTATAAAACATGATTACATTGAAATATTAAATAATATAAAACTCCTTCAAAAAAAATATGAAGAGAATATTTATACAACAAATATGGAAAAGTGTGTCTGAATGTATATTAATAGATCCTTCAAAAAATTACATTCATGAGTCATATTATAAACCTACTCTTAAGATATTCACTCAAGTAGACCAAGAATGGCTTCTACACTATATTTATTTATCTTGGTCTTCTTGCAATGTTCTTTCTTTGGCATCCATGCCCACACTATGGTATCAATTGGAATAGAGTCAAGTTCTTTGTCATCAGGATTTGGTACCCAATATTGCTCTAACAATTTTCCATTATATTTCCCTGACATAGGCTTCCACCAGTCAACTTTTACATGAAGAGTATCACTTTCATTATCCCTAAAGATATATGAGATGGATTTTGCCATCCAAATCATCTCGCCTGCATCCTCATTTCCTGATCTAACTAGCAACATCTTTCCTTTCTCAACATCAATCATCGTATTGAATGTTGGCTTTGGCTTGTTGCATTTGGGTCCAACATATATTGGTTCATCTATCACATTATCAAAATCTCCATCCATAATACTTGAGATTACTTGGAGTGCATTACGATCAACATCAACAATGTGCCTTGTCTTGGGCCATAAATCCTCAGAAGATGAATCACTTCCATCTATTATTCTATGATCATTATAGATTCCATCTAATGTATCAAGAACTTTTTCCCAATACACTACTTTATTTTTCCATTCCTTTGTAACAATTGGTGAATCCTCATTCCCAATAGTGTCTTTCCACATTTTTATGTATGATGTTATCCCTTCTTTTAGTTCTTTTAAATAGACATCATTCTATTTGGAAGCTAAGAAAGATGGCTTCCCTATGGGAATTATAGGTCGACCTTCATCATCTATATTCCATAACTCAACTGATTCTGACCACTCAATATCTATAATTGATTCTTTGTACCTTAGTACTGGAACATCATTGAGTATAAGAAATTGGAAGTATTGGACATTAAGATGTCCAAATAGTGCATTCTTTCCCTCCTTAATGGATACTTTTGAAGTCATAGACCTTGTCAATAAGTGTAAGTGGAAACACTCGATTTTCTTCAATTATGCAATATGTATCCATCATTTCAGGGAAAGAATAAATATCTTTACTTTTTAGGTTAGAAGACATTCTTTCATAAGTTCCATCTATGTCTTCATGGGTGTGCCCCACAAGCAAGAACCCAACCTCAATAGTGATGAAGACACCAAGTGCAGTTAAAAGTGATAGAAACATGAAAAGATAGCGATTCTTATTATCACTTGCTGCATTGTCCAACTGTAACAACAAATGTGGAGGAAGAGGTTTAAATCAACATTTTGACTTTTTGAACTTCCATGAGATATAAAATCATCCTTGTACCCTTGACATTTTGAGTAAATAGAGGTGTCAAGTAATGCATTTGTAAGTGGGTTTCTTGAAATTCCACTTTCATAAAGTAGATCACCATACATATCCATTTGTGGGTCTTCAAGCTCCCTTAAGCACTTTGCAAGGGATGTAAAAGTAAATTGTGATCCCATATGGACAAATGGTAAGGAGAAATGACCAAAACCTCCCGCCTTATGCCCATGTGTAAGCATACTTGTCAATGACAAACCTAAATTTGTTCCTACAATAGATTTTGATTTGACACGTAGCCTTGGGATTGAAATCTTTGTTTTGTCCATTTAATCATGGATAATGCTCAAATACTCCTTTGGAAACCGCTCTGACATAATTCTATGGGCATAGTAGCAATATCTTCCACACATAACAATCTTGTTATGTTTCATCAACCTACCTCGTGCATTTTCTTCCAACTCTTTTGTAGTTGTTGACTTCATTTGTGCTTTCAACAAAATACATTCACTGCATTTACTAAAGTTGGTGTTCTTTGAAAATACCACATCTCGAAACTTAGTATTCCAGATCTTGCTCATTGTTGGCTGTGATATTGGTGGGTGATTGAGCTTTCGAAGAGCCTCATTGATCTCTTTTAACAAAGAATTTTGTGTGTAAGTCGAAGGAAGCAGTCTTAAAGGAGTAGATGTTCCATCTTCTTCAACTTGACGTGTTTGGTTTGGTGAAAAATCTGAATTATCCATTACAATTTTGTGCAATATTTCTATGGCTGCCACTGTGTGAGCTCGTGCTTTGCATGTGTTGGTGTTACCATGAATAGCTTTGATCTGACCATGTTGGAAATAATGCTGGTAGTTATAGAATGTGCTTTGAGAAATTTTATGTATCTTATACCATGCTTTCTTACAAATAATATTCCCATTAAATCTCATGTCCTTTAAATTTCTAGCAATAGGTGGTAGGCCATGGCCCTTTGACATGAATGTGTTTGACATGAGTGAATTCAAGACAAATTCTCTAATACCATTTGTGTTTATTTGTCTCATACCCCTTCTAGCACATGAAATGGCCTTTTTATCCACATGTTGAAGACAATCTTTTCTACAACATACATCTGCTGCCAAAAGTCGAATTTCTTTCTCTTCATCTATTTTTGTTTGACATTTTACAATTTTTTTTGCAGCCATAACTCGTTTAATCCTTTTATATGGCTTTGTTCCATGCATATCAATTGAGTTTCTATCTTTTTCATTACAAAGGTACCCATCCCATTTGTTTAAGGGATTTGTGTCCTCTATAACATCCCATATCACCATTTCTTTGGGTGGCTCCTTGAACTTTTCCTTGACCCTTAATATCACACCTTTGTTGTCAACCAAATTATTTATTGGCCATCTAACCAAACTGTGTATAGACTTATCCCCAATTCTGCATATCTCACAATTTCCATCTATCTCTTCTAGAAAACACCAAAATCCATTTCACCTAGTGTTTCACCCTCAACAATGTCATCCTCGTGGACATTAACTAGCATTCCTTTGGCAATGCACATGCTTGTTCCCATGCATTCATGTGTAAGAGAAACCTTTGCACATATGAATTTAACCCTATATTGGGGAATATTTATGGCATGATCATGACAGCGAGGCTCCAAATCTGATTCTAGCCAAATTTCATAAGATTCTAATGCACCCCTAAGTGTATGCTCAAATCCTGTTGGATGTGGTAGAGGAGCATTATGTTTTAACGCCTTTTCAATTTTAACCACTATGCATCCTTTCTTTACCATCTTTCCATGCACTTTATGCCCGAGATCTATATTGAATATGGAGCCCTCACCCACCTTCACTCCATGTTGCAGAAGATTTACCTTGTCTCCAATAGAAATTGTAGAAGAAACATTTGTACCTATAAACGAATGTAAATAATGTTAGTATTTACTCAAGAAAAACATTTCTTATAGTATCAATAATATATAACACATGCTTCAATATTTTGATTTACCTATGTGGTTTCTCAAATCCACAATCTTCCATGGATGTATGTCCCCTTCATTAACATCATCATCAATCAAATGTGGTTGAATGACATAAATTATCAAAATTGCAACATAACCAGCATTAACCCTTTCTCCAACATAATAAGTTCCAGACTCTGCAGATTCAACCCTTCGGGTAGTTGACGCAGAGGACAGAAGCTGAAACTGCCAGGAAAAGCCAGAACTAGCGGAATTGCCGGGAAAAGCCAGAAAAGCCGTAAAATTCGGAACTGCCGAGAATAGCCGAAATTGCCGGAACTCCCGGAACTGCCAGAATTGCCGGGAATTGTCGGAACTGCCAGGAATAGCTGGAATTGCCGGAACTGCCAGGGATAGGCAGAAAATCTGGAACTGTCGGGAATAGCCAGAACTGTCGGAACTGCCGTGAATAGTCGAAACTATCGGGAATAACCGGAATTTCTGAAACTGTCGGGAACAGCCGAAATTGCCGAAACTACAAGGAATAGCCAGAATTTCCGGGATTGCAGGGAATAGCCGAAATTGACGAAACTGCCGGGAACAACCAGAATTGCCGAAACTGCTGGGACTGCTGGGAACAACCGGAATTGTTGGAACTGCCAGGAACAGTCGGAACTGCCAAGAACTGCTAGAACTGTCGGAAACTACCGGAACAACCAGAGCATCTGTCTCCGAAGGAGAGCAGTATGCAAGGGACAACTAACTAACATTGGGACAGTTGTATGGTACTTAGTAGCAAATACACCAAACATACAATGTTACAACTAGCATGCAAGGGATAGCTAGCATGCAACAACAAGCAAGCAAGATGCAGCCAACACATAGGTCAGTATGGCAACATGGTGCAGCAATGGCACATAATGCAGTGTAGTGATGGGTACAGTCATGATTAATGAAGCATGATGAGATGTAGCATTGTGATGATGGGTGCAACATGGTGCAGCACGGTGAGGTGTAGCATGATGACAAAATGTGGCACAACGATAGGTGAAGGAGTCACCTTGGAGAATCAGTTGAAGCAACATGTCTTCAACTGATCTCATGTATCATCTTCTTAGAGATGATCTATGCCCTTATCTAGATAAGTCAAAATGTTGACTTTTGTTGTAAACATACTATCTCTCTCTCTCTCTCCTGAACTATTGGAGAACATATAAGAAGAATTGATCAAGGGTTTCCCCACATTGGCGTTTGTCACTGGCTAGCACCACATCTTGTGTCCTCTTGTCTTGGCTTGTCTTCTGCGATTTATGTTTATGTTCTATCTGCAGTTTACTTTAATGCTGATGTGATTGCTAACCTAGAAAAGATATTGAGCTAACTGTGAAAATTGAAATAAATATCTCTAAGCATAGAACATACCTAAATTAACACCGATGAATTATATTAGTGGTAAAATTTGTTGTTTGCACTATGATTGGTAATGTACCTTGAAAGACACACGTGTTATCATCTTCATAATGTTAATAGTTACACATCCATGACATCTCTTGTTCTTCCAACTTCTATGACATAATCAATGTAGTTGAAGGCTTTGAGATTTCTGGATCCAATGTTCTTAGAAGAATGTGGCAGGCTCAAAAGTTAGTGTCCAAGCAGTTACTCACCTTTATCACAAGTTGACCAACTAGTTTTCCTATTCTAGATTACTCTCAAGATCTCCTTACATAACCCAAACAAAATAAGGTATTGTAAAGACAATCTATCTCTATTTCTAAAGGAAAACAATCTCTGTTTAATGACAAAAGATATTTTTTTGTTATTTTTGGAACAATTGCCTTGAGAACATTGCCAGAGAAATTATAATACATCAAGAGTTTATATACTCTCAAAATCTTCCAAGATCACGTAATCATAATTGAGCCTCAACATCTATACAGTTATGAGGTAGCCTAACCCATATTCATGTAATCAGTTTTCCTTTAGATGATTATGTAATAAAAAAACTATACAGACAAATATGCATTCTATTGACAAGAATCTATATGCCCCTATGAAGGTCTTACAAGGAAAGGAACATTTGTACCAGGAAGATCCACCTGAAGAAATCAATTCCTGCTAGCTCAACCAACAGAGGTCGTTGTGCAATCTGCAGGTACTAAGCAATAATCCGACACAGTAGTGTCCAAGTTTTTCTAGCATCTTATTAAAAAAAGTTTCATTTCTCCCCATGTAGGTTGACCATACCAATGTAAAGTTTCATTGTTCAAGAGTTTAGGGCCTCCTTGGTAAAACCATGCATGTCATATTCAGTGACTATGGTATACTCTGAGGTAGATTTAGTAATAAATTTTGTTCATCAATAGAGTTTTGGCATTTTCTGGCTAAGTTAAGGCACCAACACCACAACTGTTATGAATGACCTAGTCAAGTCTCAAGAGAGAGCCTCTTTTGTCTCATCTCTATATCAATCCATGAAATGGTGGAGAGCCTAACAACCTTCTCTTTTAATCACTCAAGCTAGACCAAATTGACAAGCTGTATTCCTACCTAACCAAACATTTTCCAGGTTTTTGCTTCCTCATAAAAAGATATCAGTCTAGGGGATATCCTGATGCAAAATGTACATCTCAGCAGACTATTTTAACACCTTGTTTTAGGAGATTAAACCACTAGCCTTTGTTTTGTGGTGACTTTCCAAACCCAATAGCTCCTCCATAAGATTACTCTCGTATTGAATCTAAAACCATTTAACTATGATTAATTGGTAGCACATACAATTTGCAAGGAAGGGTCACAGTTTCAAGTTTGGACCATTTAGTAAGGTTTACAACTTAAATTGCGGTTTCATTCTTTGAGTTAAACTATCTTTGACATATATGATATTACTGACCTAGTCTATTTTTATGTCGCTACTACAACAATCCATGAAATGTGCATGCAAGGTCTAAAATCAATGCTTAACTTGGCTTCCATAGTAATGTTCCACATTTGAATGGACTTCCCAAAAGATTGCATTGTGTTTATATAATGCTTCATGCATCTCTAGTAAAATCTAAAGGCTAGATGCCAAATGTGTTTGTCAGATGTTGCTTATGAATGCATAGATAAGATTGGTGTATTTCATATATTCTCAAGAGAGAGCCTCCTTTGTCTCATCTCTATATCAATCCATGAAATGGTGGAGAGCCTAACAACCTTCTCATTTAATCACTCAAGCTAGACCAAATTGACAAGCTGTATTCCTACCTAACCAAAATTTTTCCATGTTTTTGCTTCCTCATAAAAAGATATCAGTCTAGGGGATATCCTTATGCAAAATGTACATCTCAGCATACTATTTTAACACCTTGTTTTAGGAGATTAACCCACTGGCCTTGTTCTGTGGTGACTTTCCAAACCTAATAGCTCCTCCATAAGATTACTCTCGTATTGAATCTAAAACCATTTAACTATGATTAATTGGTAGCACATACAATTTGCAAGGAAGGGTCACAATTTCAGGTTTGGACCATTTAGTAAGGTTTATAGCTTAAATGGAAGTTTCATTCTTTGAGTTAAACTACCTTTCACATATATGATATAACTAACCTAGTCTATTTTTATGTCGCTACTACAACAATCCATGAAATGTGCATGCAAGGTCTAAAATCAATGCTTAACTTGGCTTCCATAGTAATGTTCCACATTTGAATGGACTTCCCAAAACATTGCATTGTGTTTATATAATGCTTCATGCATCTCTAGTAAAATCTAAAGGCTAGATGCCAAATGTGTTTGTCAGATGTTGCTTATGAATGCATAGATAAGATTGGTGTATTTCATATATTCTCAAGAGAGAGCCTCCTTTGTCTCATCTCTATATCAATCCATGAAATGGTGGAGAGCCTAACAACCTTCTCTTTTAATCACTCAAGCTAGACCAAATTGACAAGCTGTATTCCTACCTAACCAAACATTTTCCATGTTTTTGCTTCCTCATAAAAAGATATCAGTCTAGGGGATATCCTGATGCAAAATGTACATCTCACCAAACTATTTTAACACCTTGTTTTAGGAGATTAACCCATTGGCCTTTGTTCTATGGTGACTTTCCAAACCCAATAGCTCCTCCATAAGATTACTCTCGTATTGAATCTAAAACCATTTAACTATGATTAATTGGTAGCACATACAATTTGCAAGGAAGGGTCACAGTTTTAGGTTTAGACCATTTAGTCAGGTTTATAGCTTAAATGGCCGTTTCATTCTTTGAGCTAAACTATCTTTGACATATATGATATAACTGACCTAGTCTATTTTTATGTCACTACTACAACAATCCATGAAATGTGCATGCAAGGTATAAAATCAATGCTTAACTTAGCTTCCATAGTAATATTCCACATTTGAATGGACTTCCCAAAACATTGCATTGTGTTTATATAATGCTTCATGCATCTCTAGTAAAAACTAAAGGCTAGATATGGGAAAACTCACTTTAAACTTTACAAAATACATTAAGGCAATTTCTGTTCGAACTATCTGTCTATCTAGTTATATCTGTATGTCTTTATGAGAAGCAAGAAAACCTTTTGGCCAGGAGGTAGAGGGGAGACAGGAGAATGTCTATGATAACTTACAGTCTATAAAATAGATAGCATATGTTGTTAATGATGTCAAGAAGAGTCTACCTCTTCTGCATTTGGTAGTCTCAATAAAGGAACCATGTCATCTCTCAAAGGCCTCCAAGAAAAAAATGAGAATGGCAAGGAAGTAATTCCACTACCTGGGTTTTGTATTTTGTTTCTTCCACCTTGCAGGAATTAAATGATCAGCATCATTGTTTCATGGATTGTCAATAGGGATCAGATCAAAGAGGAAGAGGAATTCTTTATCTATTCATGCAACTACTGCATGGGCACCTTGAATTAGATATGATAGGAATCCATAGACTATGCCCTTACAAGCTTGGGTGAAGATGGCTCAACTTAGTTGTCAGAAGAACAATTATTTTCTCAGCCAATGAGGTAAATTGGATTCACCTTTATGATAGCATGAATACTAGTATTATTTCAGTGATTTTTGAGGCATTTCCATTCACATCTTATGATAAATAAATGTCTTTCAACTATTTGAGTCACGGTACAATCACTACCTTGACTGCTTTAAAGGAAATTCACTACTCAAATGGATTTGGTTAGCCCTCCCTAAATACGATTATGGGAAGATTTGCTTGGCATGAAATAATGTTAATTAATAATTCTTACATCTAGCCATAATCATCACAGAACATGCCAAATTTCTATTGGCATAGCATATCCAATCAAGGAAGTCCAAGCCATCAATTCTCCAAACTAGTACTGAATTGCACACAGCAGTAGTGCCATGCTGAAAACTAAATTATAACTGAAAACTGCCACAAACATATTAGACGGGTCCTATTTTTTTGTCTTTCTATATACGATGTTCATATAATAGAGATAAATATCGAAATAAATAGATTGCTAATTGCTTCCGAAGACAACAAAAATAATTCAGAGACCCCAATTCACCAGCCTAATTAGTTCATTGGTCCAACTTCAGGGTTTTACCAAGTTGCAGACTGCCAATCTAGGAATATAAATGATAAATTATAATTAAGCAAATGCTGGCACACATCCGACCATACTACATCAGTCCCTTTTTCTGTTCCTCCATAAATAATGCTGATATACTAGAGATAAAAATGAATATCAATAGGGTATTTATTACTTCCAAAGGCGGTGAAAAAGCTTTTTAATGGTTTATTGATTCCAAATGGAAATGGATACAATAAATCTATAGATGGATATTCAACTCTTTTCAAAGCAAAATAGCCTCCGAGCATGACCTGTACAAATATGAAATAGCCATCAATTCTCCAAACTAGTACTGAATTGCACAAGGATTATAACAATATAAACTCTGTTCAAGGAACACTGAGCAACATTGTTCATAAAATGCCATTTCTCACCTCAGCACATGCACAAAACTGAATCATATCTGTGGTGTACGCTTATGCTGAAGAAGCCACAAATGCACATAAAGATGCATCCTAAATATATGTGCCAATACCTTTCCATTCATCCAATGAAGGTGGGTTGGCCCTCAGAGTTGTTTTAAGATTGCATGAAGAGAAGGCTGGTACTTTGCCACTGAATTTAGGATCATTCAGCCTATTTGGAAAGGAGAAAAATTAAAGAGGTATAGGAATGAGTTTGGCTATTGTGTTTTGTTGTTTAGAACGATCAGGTGATATGTGTTCTCCAAAACATAAGTAGAAGAAGGCCTGGCATTTAAACTTGTATTCTTGTAACTCTATTTTTTCTTCATATGATTAGACAATAAGCAACTATACAAAGTCAAACAACCTCTGCATTCCAGTAAGAAGACTCCATATCCCCCTCTCCAAGTCTTTCAAGGAAAGGACATGCATTGAGAAGAGTTTATATACTCTCAAAACCTTCCAAGATCACATAATCACAATTGAGACTCAGCAACTTTACAGTTACGAGTCAGACTAACCCATATTCTTGTACTCTATTTTTCAACATGACAAAGTGATAAACAGAGGAAATGAAGATTTTTTGAATATATCCACCATTGATACAACCCATATGCAGTTCTAGGTAGGTAGAAACCATGTTTCTACCCCAAAAGATCAACCATATGAAAAGGATGATGAAGATCATGCTTTCCTTTCTGATAATTTAAATCCTGAATACACTTTTGAGGTCACAAAAATACAGTTCAATAAACTAATCCTATTTTCAGAGACATTGAAATAAGGGAGCTGTAGACTTTCATGGTAATACACTTGGCACCTCAACATTTCATTGTGAGTTTGAGTAGGAGTAATGTAACCCCCATGTTGCTCTTTGATGTTGATCATAATTGTGTAAGAAATAAAGGGAAGTAATCATGGTTTCCTAGAGTTTGAGATCAATATACTTTTTCAAAGCTAGGAAAGCAATAATGTGACCATTATGATTATATGAGTGAAGAAACAATTAATTTTATAGTTCAATCGTAAAAGATCCTATATCATGGAATCCGACAGTCCTGCTATTTTTTATGCCTACGATCTGAATTTATTCCTCAAGCCAGATGGGATAGGGAAGTCTCATCCTTTTACTGTCAATACTCATCTGGAAGACAAAGTTATTGACATATGTGATTGATATTCCTTGGTAGACAAACAAAGGATATGTTATAAACACACAATTATTGAAGCTTTAAGTCATACAAATCCATTTCCACCTATAGATAGCTCTATTGTTGACAATAACAAAGTTGGACAGCCCCAGAAGATTGATTAAACCTGTAATGAAACCCTCGATGACATATACAACTACATTACTGAGAATGAAAACGATGTCAAGAAAATCACTGATGAAGAATACAGGCTTGAACAAATAAAAAATTTCTCTCTGGACCATATCAAATGCAAATATGTTCTCTTCTCCATGAACATGTGGACAATCATTCATGCACTAGATTTTTAAAGGAAATGTAGACAACAAACCTCTAACAAATCCACATGAAGACAATGCTAAGGGACAATTTTGGGGCCTGGAAAAGGTGCACTCACAGGGATTAAATCATAGTGAAGAGAAGCTCCTTCACTGTCCCAAAAGAAGGTTCTTCATCACAGCAAGGAGGCTTCCATACGCTATCAAAGGAAGCTCCAAAAGAGCCCTAGTTGCAGTCTTATATTCACAGCTAAGACACAATCAAAGGGAGCCTAGATGAACCCCTAATCCACAATAAGAAAGAGACTCAACACACAGTCCTAAAGGATGTGTCTTAGGTGTTGTTCAAGTAAGGAGACCTAGCACGTCTTAGCCGCAGTTTTGAAGCCCAGCTGCGTTGAAGGGAGAAGTCTCTACAGTTATCTTATGTGGAGGACCTATACGCTGTCAAAAGAGGTTCTAACCAGAAGTTAAGGAGGGCTCTACTATGATGGCTAGAGGAACTATATACCACTATAAAGGAAGGCTTCACCGTTATGATGAGGTCCTAAGCCACATCAATGAGAGACCCCAATACGCTGATGGGAAGAAGCCCTAACAGCATATCGAGACTTGAAGGATCAGCATAGTATTTCAGTGGCAACATGATGATGACAACATTGTGATTGAAACTATTCCTGAGGACTGTTTATAAGGTTGGTAACCTACAGTCATAATATATTAATGAAATCTATCCTAGACCAAAGTTCAAATCAGTACACTCAGATTGAGTCAAGTCCTTGTACACTTATACTACTGCATTGATATTATTTGTTGACTGAATATCAGAGGCCAGAATTGCTACTGGGCTAGACCATAGGCCATAGCTAGCAGCAAAGGTATTGAATTGAAGGCGTGACAATGGTGGCGCTACACCTCGAAGTCATGGATTGGTAACTGTGTGAAGGAAGAGGATTGAATGTTGACGCCATATCTCATAAAGCAGTTACAGCGAGTGCAGCAAGCAGTTATTAGTGTTTTTGGGAGCTGTATTGGGTCAAGGGTTGACCATGCTCGACTCAGTTTGATGAGCATCCTAATGGTGCCATATGGATGAACTTACATTGATTTCAGAGTGTCAGCAAGGAAATTTGCAAATATCTTAAAACAAAGAAACAAGCAATCAAATTCCATTAAAATACACTTAACTTTACATATGCCCAAAAGCAGAGGAAATAACTAAGCTGGAATCCGATCCAAGAAAATGCCCTGTATTATCATCCTATGCTTAGTAAAGCTTACAAGGAAATGGGTTGGATATGTGTTTAAAGTCTGTAGAATCAAAAAGATAGAATCTAAAGGTAGCCCCAACAATCTGAACAGGCAACAGGATATGATAATAATTTATTCAAAGAGCTATTTTTTAATAAAACAAATAGAAAGCCTAAACAAATATCTGTTTTAGGCAAAAACTATGGAAGATCAGCCTCACAGAAAAAAAATGGTAGTAAATGCAGAGCTTATAAAACTGTCTTGGCGGTCTGGAAGGGTTGTTGACAGATCCACCTCACCTGTTAATGCTACAGGATACTCCCCAACCATATTGGAGATAATGTGTGCATCCGCTCCTCAAAGCACACGGATCACAGATTATCAAAGCACACGGATCACTGATTATCTGTCTGTTCAAAAGTTTCCCAAATCGTTGAATCACGGATTATCATGTGTTTCATGTGAATTTGGGCAAGCTTAGAAGTCGGGTTGCAAACTGCTAGAAGTGTCCTTATTTTTCTACAAGAAACAGTCTAATGTGAAGGTGAATATGCTAAATGTGATATTGGATGGAAATGATGCTAATGAGAAGTTGGAAAATTGAAAAGTGCACATATCCAATGCATTAAAACAACTTGTGGTAGGGTTAATCTACCAAAATGCAAGGTTGTAGTGTTTATTGTAGTTGTAAAATAGAGTATAGTGTTGTGAGAAACCTGTTGATGGTTTGCTTGGCTAGAACCAGGTCTCGATAGGGCTGACCCCCTCCACCCTCCAATTACATCACGATACTTAATTGATCCGATCTCACATCCATTTTTGAGACCTTATAAAAGCTTCTACAGTCCCAAGAGCTATATTTCTAAGTGTCATCCAAACCAGGCTTGGATATACTGTCATGTCAAGATGAATTGGCTTGCCACTGTATTTTCTATTAATTTTTGTTACATTAGCTCTGCATTCAAATACTTGCCAGTGAAACTAATGTGGGTTCATTGCAATTTTAACCCGGACTAGGAAAATGGCTGCAAGGCTGCATTTATTGTCCATATTCGAGTACATGGAGGCAAGGCTTGACCGTACCCTCCTCCTTCAGGGCTCCTGCTATTTCTCAACAAAATATGGCAGTGAAAGTTTGCTACCTGTGAACAATGAATGAAACCAATATCTAGTGGTAACAACAACCTCCAAACACGTTAGAAGGCAGTGAAGTTACAGGGCTAACCTGGTCATGACAAGGGTCTCTAAGATGTGTTTGGTGTGGTGAGACTCCCACAACACATGGAGATATTTCCTTAACAGAGGCTGATCATGATGCTAGCTTGGTTCGAGGTTCATATACTTACTCTGTTTCTTCTACTGCTAGGTATGCATATATATGCTCTTAGGTATACTACTAGATATACTACTGGAACTAGAACTGCTAGTGCTGCTTAAAAAAAAATTAGTGAATTAGCAATAACATAGTAGTGAGCTTGAGTGGTCCCTCAGGGGGACTCTACACCAGCTAGGATCTGTCCAAGTTAGATATCAAGCACACTTTCACAACCCAACACTGGATACTCTACACCAGCTAGGATCCGTCCTAGATATCAATCACACTTTCACAGCCCAACACTGGATATTCATTGAGTTTGGAAGGAAATAAACTTTAAATAGATTGCAGATCTATTTGATTGAGAAATCTTTGGAACAACATGCATATTTAATTACACTACAACACATTCCTTGCTGAAAAATGATCCTTTAAATAGAATTTAGATCTATCTTATTCCCCACTATTTTCACCATCTTCCCATACACTATCAACAACTCGCAAAACAACAAGGAGATCAATACTTTTCATTTCTAGAGAAATACCACCTACCACATTATCAATAGTTTCAAATGGGAATTAGTTTCTTTATACCACAGATGGAAAAGTTCCTTTCAGGGGTACTCCTTTGGGGATCCTATTATTAGACTTTGTGGGTGGTCCATTTACTGGAAACACCAAATGAACTCTATCAAACTTGCAATTTGTGCCTCTTCCTTGTAGAGTTATATAAAGTGTTGTAGAACCTTTCTCATAATTCAACCAAGCTAGTTGTTTGCCACTGCATTTTTACCTCAAGATATCACTTCTTTGGAAATGGCTCTAAGGTTTTCATAAAATTATGAACCCATAGTTAAATAGGAACCTCCTATATCTACTAATGACTTCGCAATAATACATGTATCCCATTGGATTGGAAGTACCACCGAATTGTAGGGGCTGGTTGACAGAACTGGATTCCAAAATGTCATTACCTAGTGGAGCCCCAATTTCTGGTAGGCCTTTATCATTAAGTACCTCTATCATATCATGCCATGAGTGAAACTTGATTTGATGTGCTTACCCACCATTACATGGGGGTCTTTTCCAAATTCATATACATTGTTGCAACCCTTTGCTCAGGCACAATCTACTCCACCACTTGTTCCAAAGATTCTTTCATGGTGTCAGTTGTGCCATTAAACTCAATATCTTCTTAAGCTTTGCACTAATCCACCTAACTATTTTCAACATCATGCAATGCCAACAAAAATTTATAGTCTATTCAAGAGTGATTAAAATCTATATTTATCTTTTTCCATAAATCAGACACTGACACACAAGACAGAGTTCCGAGTCGTCATTGTGCTCATACAAAATAAAAATTCAACCTTTCTTAGACAAAGGCACAAAAAGAGTTGACAATCGCAGACATAATAGAAAACATATTCACATTTAGGATCACTTTTGACAAATGAGGTCCATTTGCAGAGTTTAGTTACTATCCATAAAGGAGTACACTGGTGATAAAGCTCGGTATAAGGTCATACTGAGTCATTAGCAAAAGCCTTATGGCTATCTCTATGGAAGGAAGTACTTTTGACTTCATCCTTACCAGCACTGGAAACTTCTGCATCATATGTAGGTCCATATTTTATAAGTGCCTTTGTACTTTTTCTAGATGGAAAGTAGCAATTTGAAAGTCAAGGCTATGTGCTAGTTTGTGCATTTTTTGTGGAAAAGGTATTAGGATCCTTGTCACAGCGACAAGGGCATTACAAACAACACCAGTTAGCTTCACGGGCTAAAGCAACATTAACAACTATTATATACAAGAAGGGACTATTGCTCTCCAGTCAATCAAGAAAAAAGTATACACACGGACAAATTATCAACTACAAGAGTACAAATGTTGAAAATGTTGGAGTTTTTTGTTGGCATATGCATGGTATTTAGATTTTACCTCTTCAAGTTGTTATGAACTTCATTATTCTACATCAGAACTTGGGCTTGACAACATTTTCAGGGTTGGCAGCCTCATTGGCAGTTATGTTGCCAAATTTCCCAGTTACAAAATTGCAACAAAAATTTCAAAACAGAATCATGGAATAAAAAGACAAAAGTACGAAGGCCACATCGGAGAAATTAAAAATTAGGAGGATCTTAAAATTGCAGGCTTGGGAGACAAGATTTCTTTGGAATCTAGAAATTTGAGGTAGGCATAATGTAGTTGGCTATAAAAATACATTTACACATCAACTATTACAACATTTATTTTCTCTGTTACACCCACATTTGTCTCTGTTTCAACTTTTGGTACATGTATGCCTATAGGAGTGCCTTTGATAGCAGGGAGAATTATTTATGCACTTCAAACCTTTGAGAATTTTTGAGTTGACTGATATGTATACGAGATATAATTAGATATGTATACTTCAGAAAAATACAGAAAACTACAAAAATAAATATACTTCCAAAAGCTACAGAAGGAATTCTCCCTGCTGAATTGACTGATACGTATACTAGATATACTCTCCACAATGTTGGTGCCCATGAGTGGCTTGGTATTTGGATGGATTTTCTACAAATCTATAATTCAGGAGCATTCATGTTCTGAATGTTAATAAACTTAATAGCATGAAAGGGGCTAGTGAACCAGGCAGAGAGTAAACCCTGCAAGTCGAATGTTAAATTTTTGGTATGTTCTATGCTTAAGAGAAATTTAATTCAATTTTCTTGTTAGCCCAATATCAATATCCAGTTTAGCAATCACATCAGCATGATAGTAAAATGCAGATAAAACATAAACACAAACATTAGAATACAAGCAAAGATAAGAGGACACAAGATGTGGCACCAGCCAGGGACAAACCCTAATGTGGGGAAACCCTTGATTAATTTTTCTTATATTCTTCAATAGTTCAGCACAGAGAGAGATAGTACTAATATACAAATATGATATTTTATGACAACAACAGTGAAGCCTTGACCAGAGAAGTGAATGTTGGTCCAACAGGACATAATATTCCTTTGAAGATCATTCATATCGCACCAACAGGATTCTCATTAAATTGAGCCAAACATGGTCAAACCTTGACCCAATACATCTCCCAAAACATTGTTGTCTTCGTGAAGCACTTTCTGTCACTTATTCAAGAGTTATGGAATCAACCTTCAGCCTTCATTCTCCACACAATCAATAATGCAGGCCTTCTTAGGCTGCGGTGTGTCAAGGTGAAACTCCACCACGCTGTCCAAGTATGGTTTGATTACCCTTAATGCAACCCTTAGAACAAGATTTGTTGTTGGCTATGGCTTGGGGCCTAGCCCAGCAGCAAGTTAGGCCTACGGTCCTCCATCAAACAACTTACAAACACCATCAATGCAGTAGTATCTAGCCTACAAGAACTCGACTTGCTGTCAGCACATTCTAGCACCCAATCCACATATGCATCTAGCCCTACGTTGATCTGTTATGAACCTATAGGGAAGATCTCTTCAACGTACTACCTTGCCTTATTCCTGCAGCTCCCTTACCTTGCAAACAATCCTGAAACCATGCCTAGGAACAACCTATATCACTACATTGTAACCCAAAATTCTCATGCTTCTTTCAGGCTTCTTCTTGCTGCGACTAGGGTCTCTCCTTTTGTTATGGCTAGGGCTCCTTTTGTTGCGGCTTAGGGATCCTCCTCTAGCTTCGTATTAGGGCTCCTTAGATCTGTGGCTAGGGCTTATCTTCAACTGCGGCTAGATCTCCTTCATGACTGAGGTTAGGACTCTCTTAGATGACTCTTTCCACTACGTTCTCCTTGATAGAAGACAAACCCAAACAAGTGGAGAGAGATCATGAGATGATGTGTGCCTCAGATGACTCGAGGTCTCCTCTATTTAAATGCAATGTTGAGGTTGAGCTGGGGGTAATTTGTTTGCTGGCTGACCTTGACAAATTGTCAATAATACAAATAAATTCATATCTCCATAAATACATGTCGAAATTGGATGATCTTTAGATCAATCATACACCTCTTGGAGAGACAAATCCAAGAAAAAATATCAGCTGCCATAAATGAGGTGACCCACATGGAGTTTGGCCCTAGTTTCCAATTTTAACACTCCCTCTCAACTAGGGAGAACTCCATTTGCTAATCCATCTCTCAGTCGGTACTATCTTTGCCATCAATGCACTCCTCTGCACTGCTCTGCTCTTCTCTGCTCTGTTGAACTATGAAGAAGAAGCAGTGATCGAGAATGTATCATTCCATTCTCTACTAACCCGAAGTTGGTCCCATATAAAGAGAGTGTATCATACCACTCTTACTAACCCAAAGTCAGTCCCAAATAAAAGAGAGTGTCTCATACCACTATTATTGACCCGAAGTCAGTTCCAATTGATCACAGATCAATATAGGTCATCCTAGCATAGGGAGTATGGTAGTACACGATGCGTCCATCGATAGTACTGTGGTCCCTATCCTCATTTCCCTACTCCTTGGCCAGATGAGAGGTACTTCCCATCAGTCCCAGACTGCATGGGTAGGATGTCTCAGCAGGAGAAGGATGAACCACTCATCCTGCCTACATGTCGCCATGGGGTATCACAGGGGAAGGCTAAACCACTCACCCTGTACACAAAAAATCACTTGGGGAAGGCTGGACCACTCACCCTATGATTGTGTCTCAACAGGAGAAGGATGAACCATTAATATACAAATATAATATTTTATGACAACAATAGTAAAGCCTTGACCAAAGAAGTCAATTTTGGTCAAACAGGACAGAATATCTCTCTGAAGATCATTCATATGGCACCAATAGGATGCTCATTAAATTGAGCCAAACATGGTCAAACCTTCACCCAAAACATCTCCCAGAACGTTGTTGTCTTCTTGTTGCACTTGTTGTCATTGCTTCAAGAGTTAGGGCATCAACCTTCAGCCCTCATTCTCCACACAGCCAATAATGCACGCCTTCTTAGGTTGTGGTTGATGAACACCAGTATTGCAGCAAGAATGTTGCAACTCCTAAGGCTACCAACTTTACTTTATCAACCCGAGGTTTGTACAAAATTGGAGGTGATAGTGCTGTATACACAAGTAGATGCAATGGGTCCACTCTTTGTCACTGTTGAGCTGGCGATAGACCACTATGGTCTCTCAAACCAACCTTCTATTGATTCAGAAGGAGTTTGATTACTAATGAGGAAAAGGGAAATTTTCACTAATTGGGAGAATTGAAATATTGTCTACTGTAGTAACGAAAGAATGAAATCAATGCTTTAAACACACCACTCATCTAACTAATTGCTAAGATATCTTGCTTGAGAAGAATTCTAAGCTAATATGTGTGTAATCCTAATTTTCCTAGGCATGCAATCTGAAATAACCAAACATTCTATTGTTGTGCATATGAATGAACACAATAACTCTTTTTTCCTTTTTGTCCTTTTTTGTGAAAATGTCAATGCTGAATCTTCTTGGTGATGTGGCAGGTAGGTTAGAGATGGTGATGGAAGGTCAGATGGCTTGGGAGGAAAGTAGGGGTCTTTTCCTATCTTCCTGGATGTTTTTCCCACAAATCGGCCTCAAAACGAGCCACTACAGGTCATCCTACAGGATGTCCTACTGCTTCCTACAGGATGTCCTAATGCTCCTACATGATCCCTTGTATTCCAACAGGATCCAGCCAAGAGAAATAGGGGTGACTTGGAAGGTGGTATAGGGCTTAAAAAAGGTGAACGATGGAAGAAACAAGGCAAGGGAGTGGCTAGGACTTCCTCAAAGCTCAACCTAAAGTTTGTAAGATGGTTGGATTTGCTCAACAAACTTGAGAAGTTGTTCTTATGGAATGATGAATTGGTTGAGGGACTTGGTGGCTTTTGGTGATCATGGATGGATGAGATTAGGCTGGGTTTTCTTGCATTAGATCTTCCTGCACTATTGAAACTCATGCAATACATACATTACTGGCATTTATCCATAAATCATATCAAACAAGGAAGATTTCTAATCAACTTAAGAAAACATAATTCATTATTTAGTTGCCTAATTCATGCATGGAAATACTTACAGAATATTGTGAAACACCATGATATCTAATATAAAGCTGAAGATATCATAAATGACAATTGAAACCTATTCTTGAAAACTGGAAAGATGTTGGCCTAAGTAGCAGAAAACCCTAAATTCCATAAGAAATCAGAATTCTGTCTTTATGGGGCTGAATAGCAGTTTTTCCTCAAACCATGGTCCCTGAAGGGAGGAATGAGGCCAAATCCACCTGTTATCATTATTTTTGGTATTCCTTTATCTCTCTAAAGCTACTGCTAAAGCAATGCACAAATGGAAGCAAACTAATCAAATTCACCACTACTTGCAATGAAACAATTCTAAAACCAATTCAACACTTGATCTATGAAATAACCTAAACATAAAAGTAGAAGAAGAGGAGCCTTTGTTGCTAGGGTTGGGCCCTAACCCAAGAGCTTCAGCCCTCAGAGTCAACTCAGAGTTGGATCAAGGAAATGCTCATTCTCATTATCATATCAGAAAAATTACATAACAATGTTTTTCCACAAAGTTTGAGCTCGAAAATGCTTAATGCTCTTACATAAAAAATCTGAATCCCAGTGAGGCTTTAGGCCTCCTTATTTATACAACCAAAGTCTCCAACAACTTCCTTAAATCTATGGTAGCTTGGCTCCCAAACTTAAGATGAACTGGCTCTTAACTGTCACTGGCTTAGCTGCCCATGATCTCCATGACTCGACTGCTTGCAACTTCGAGCTAGTGTGATTTGATTGAGGAATATTCGAATGAGTGAGGATTTAATGAGGAGGATCTATCTCCTATAATCTCTCCTCCTTGTCTCATTCGAGTTTCTGCCCTTAATTAGCCAAAATTGCCATGATTTTCTCTCAAAAACCTGCAATCAATGCACATTAGACCACTAGACATACATCTTACTTTTACTCATCTCATTAAGAAAAATATAATTAAAACATGTAAGGAATTATGAGAAGAGTTGATTTTAATAAGCTTGGAGGTGTATTAAGGCCCACATCGTTACCCAATGATGAGGCTCATCAGTGATGTACCAAGGTGAGACTCCACCACTGCCACACTGTCCAAGTTTGGTTTGATTATCCTTAATGCAACCCTTAGAACAACCTTTGTTGCTAGCTATGGCCTGCGACCTAGGCAAGCAGAAAGTTAGGCTTACGGTCCTCCATCAAACAACTTAAAAACACCATCAATGGAGTAATATCTAGCCTACAAGAACTCGCCTTGTTGTCAACACTTTCTAGCACCTAATCTGCATATGTATCTAGCCCTACGTTGATTTGTTCTGAGCCTACAGGATAGATCTATTCAATGTACTACCTCACCTTATTGTTGCGGCTCCCCCACCTTTCAAACAGTCCTTAACCCATTCCTAGGAACAACCTCTATCACTGCATTGTAACCCGAAATTCTCATGCTTCTTTCAAGCTTCTTCTTATTGTGTTAGGGCTCCCTTTGCTGCAACTCGGGTCTCTCCTTTAGTCGTGGCTAGGGTTCCTTCTCTTGCTGCGGCTAGGGCTCCTTTTGATGTGGCTTAGGGCTCCTCTTCTAATTGCGCATTAGGGCTCCTTAGATCTACGGCTAGGGCTTCTCCTCAACTACGACTAGATCTCCTTCATGACTAAGGTTAGGACTCTCTTAGATGACTATTTCCAATATCAATTCCAGAATAGAAATCACATGTAGCATGATAGTAAAATGCAGATAGAACATAAACATAAATCGCAAAAGACAAGCCAAGACAAGAGGACACAAGATGTGGCGCCAGCCAGGGACAAACCCCAATGTCGGGAAACCCTTTATCAATTCTTCTTATATGTTCTTCAATAGTTCACCAGAAAGAGAGATAGTACATATACATTAGAAGTCAACATTTTGACTTATCAAAATAAGAGCAGAGATCTTCTCAAAGAAGATGTCACATGAGGTAGCTGATCTGGACTCAGGTGAAGGCATACTGCTTCAACTGATCCTCCAAGGTGACTCCATCACCTTGTTGCAACTCACTGTGATGAACTCACCTCATCATCACGCTGCACCTGTCACTGTGCTGCACCCATTCACTAAGTTTCTCTTATCACTGAGCTACACCGAATCACGGATATACCTATCACCAATGTCACATGGGTCGAGTTCGAGTTCGGGTTCGAGAATGATTGGGTTCGGTTTGAGTTCAAATTTTTTGATGAGGTTCGCTATTAGGTTCATTTATATATATAAACATATATTAATTTAAAATGAATTATAGGATAAAATAGTAACAAATCAACATCAATAAACATAAAATATGCTATCACAAACTTGGAAACTGCAAGGGTAAAATACAAGCTTGAGTTGTGACATGAAGTTATGAGTTTTGATCTATTGACTTGGTCATTGGCTATGAGGTTCGATGAGGTTCACCAAAATTCGAACCTCAAGGTTAAAGTTCGATGAACCTTGTGACATAGCCCATCACTGTGCACTATGCTGCACCACTTCATCATTGTTGTACCCATCACTGTGCACTATATTTCACCACTCCATCATTGTTGTACCCATCACTGTGCACTATTTTGCACCATTCCATCACTGTGCACTATGATGCACCACTCCATCACTGTTGTACCCATCACCGTGCACTATGATGCACCATTCTATCACTGTGCACTATGCTACACCACTCCATCACTGTTGTACCCATCAGTGTGCATTATGTTGCACCATTCCATCACTGTGCACTATGTTGCACCACTCCATCACTATTGTACCCATCATCGTGCACTATGTTGCACCATTCCATCACTGTGCACTGTGTTGCACCACTCCATCACTGTGCACTATGTTGCACCATTTACACTCACCAGCCTTATCTATTTGCTATGGCTTGCAGCATAGCAGAGTAGCTAGGCTATAATTGCAAATCCCTTCAACTGGTCTTCAATGCAGTGATTACTTTCATTGTTTATTGCCTTTACCCCTTTCTCTATCCATCTAAATCAAAGTCTGCAACATACAACAATTTGTGCACTTGCATTTATGTCAACACAGTCCTAATCATATGTTGTCCGATCTTGTTGAACACACATCTTTCAACACTCTACTTCATGTCATATGCTTGAAGCTGGACATTGTCCCTGTCCAAAACAATGTTCAGATTAGGAATCATATGGCTCTCCTCTTTCCAACTTATAGGAATCCTCTTCTTGCGGCGAATTATATCTCTTTGGTTAGGGCAGCATGGAGCCCTTCTTTTGCTGCGGAATACGACCAGCATTTAGAGTGCATTCACACTATGACTAGGGCATACACAAAAATGTTTCGAGGTCTCTTTTAGGCTAGTGTGTAGACTTCTCTTTAACTGCGTTAGCGTTATCCTCCTTCATGATTGCATTAGACCTTAAGGTCATCTCCATAGGGAATTTAGGGAGCATCTTAGTATCTCTATGATTAGGGTATGACATCATTTATGGTAGCGTACTGTTGATGCCCCGAAAATCGTTGTATCAACATTGGGGGATAACCACCCGGTCCGGACCTTAATATAGCTCCTTTTCTGTTTGGAATGGTGGCTCCAACTGGGGATAATGGGACCAGTTTCCCAGCAATGAATAAACGGAATGAATGAATGATTGATTAACTAATCTAATGATAGGCGAATAACTTAGTTTATTAGCGAAATAAAAGGAATTACTACTAATCCCGGGAACTATTGTACTTTGAGGTGTAGCACTTGACGATCTATGTTTATTAACAGGCATGTAGATGACTCCATCTAATAAACATGGACATTTACTCATTCAAAGATTACTTTGCTTAAATAGTTAAACAAAATGATTAACGCAATATCGCTACACTCATCATTTATATCATCAATACATATATGATCAAAAGAAAAGCATTACCATAAACATTCAATGGTGAAGGGAATAAAGAAATGTTATTAAAACACATATATATATATATTCGATAATAGCAAAGGCGATCAAATAACAATTCATATAAAAAGAATGGATTCAGACATAGATAATAGTACCATATGAGCTGCGAGTCACTCTCCAACATCAATCGCTATTTGAAATTCTTCCTCTAACGCAGAAATACTTTCAAACAAAGACAATAGTGCACATTTGCATAAAAGCTTCTTTGCCAAAATCAGAATGATTGGTCCAGTTTTATAAAAGAATATGCCTGAAGCACAGTAGTGCAACTTCAGGTTTTAAGTCAAGTACAAAACTTTACGACCCTTTCTAAAAACATGAAAGGGTCTATAAATACTAAATTAAACTAACTATCTATGAAACTGAAATCCTACTTAATTGGTATCAAATGATTTTGAGTATCTCCTTCTTAGCAACCTGGCAGTCGGCGGCATGAATCATCAAGTAGGCCGTTTGCCTTTAAACTTGAGCTGACTTATCGCAAGCATTGGCTCCACTTCGGGCGGTCTGTTGAGGTGAGAGTTAAGCTGGGCGGGATAGGTGGCATCCTAAATATTGGGGATAATATACCCGATTGCATCTGTAAGGCATTTGAGAGCGGCTCTTTGACTATGTGGTTTTACCAAGAAGAACCAATAAGTATCCCATGTTAAGCTATTAATTCCAGCAATTAATATCCCCTTTTCCTCTAGATCTGGATAGCATGACTGCTCCAATGTTTTGACCGCTGTCAATTTACCTGGAGTACATTGGGAAATCATGTTTGACAAGTAGAGAGTATTATTAACCAAATCAACCAAATTACTTGTGGTTGATTTGCACCTTGAAATTGCCCTCTCTGCTTTCATTAACTGGGACTGCCATTCTGTAAACAATATATCTTTATGAAACTCTAAAATTCTTGGTAAATTTGCCGCTTGTCCCTGATCGGTATCTTGCCAGTCAAGAAATTCAGTTAACGTTTCTTCAGCTTGATCTAATTCTGTTCTAGCCTTTTCTGTTTGTTTACTTATTGATGCCGTCAATTCGCATAGTGGTTCCGCCTGGGCGATTTGTTGACATAGAAGCTTGATTTGGGCTATTAATGCCTTATTTACCTGTAATGCTTCTAATTTGAATTCGGTTATTTGTGGGACGCCCTTTGTCTTCTCAAGCTGTGCTGATAGTTGAGCAATCTGCTCATCTTTTGTCTTCAGCATTTGTTCATTTGCTGCCCTCAGTTGTGCCAAGGCTTCAGACAACTCTTTCTGCTTCTGGATTGCGCTGTGATCAATCCTTTGTTTCTCTGCCTGCAATTGTTGAGTTAATTGATTATTTATTTGCTGTTGTGTTAACAATTGTTGTTCTGCCTGCTCCGCTTTCTGCTATGCTTCTGTTAGCTGTGCCTGCAATAAAAAGATTTCCTGGTCTTTTGTTTTTAATAAAAGACTCACCTCTGATGCTTTGTCTATTGTTGCTGCCGAATAGGCTCCAACATATTGTGATAGTTTTGTTAAGACATCAGAGGGGTCGAATTCCTCCTTCCAAACCACATTGCCCATGACCGTCTGTTCTGGGAAAAGGGAAGGTTGATCAGTTCTTCTTCTCTTCCTCTGTCGTTTTACTATAGCTTTGTGCCTTGGGCTGTAGAAGACATCCAAGGGAGGAATTTCTTCTATCTGCAAAATGATTTGATCGGAGGGGTCCTTTGGTATTATTTCTACTTCCTTTGAACTCGGTAGGGCGCTGGTTCCACTTGGAACCTGTTGTGAAGTGGTTTCCTGTGTATCTACTGCTTTCGAAGTTTCGGTGTCCTTTGAACATTCCAGACTACTGATAATAGAATCAAATTGCTGCCATTCCTGGAGCAATTTTGGATCAATATGAGTATCCACATTAACTTCTATGTTGCTCTGTTTCTATTCTTCAGTTTGGGTCTCCTCCCGCACTTTCTCCTACTCTTTAGTCTGGGTTTCCTCCTGCGCTTTCTCTTGTTCTTTTGTTGCAACCGGAGGTTCCTTTGAATGTTGTTGTTCAGGCTCGCTTGGTCTTGTTGCTGGGGTTGTTGCTAACAGATCTAGAGGCAGAGTTTGCAACCTCTGTTCTTTAAGTCTGTTGAATTTAGTTAACCCTTCATCTTTGTATTGCATTATGGCCAGCGATCTAACCTGATACATTGATTCAGGTGAAGAGAACAGGTCGTCAAACTGATCTTCTACATGATCAAACTTTGTTAATTTGGCCTATTCAAGTGCATTATAGGCGACTTTGTTGGGATCAAATCGCCTACTTGGGAGAGTTGCCAGAGTTAATGATTTGATTTTTGCAGCTTCTTTTTCTGCATGTTTGAAATCATGCAAAGTGTAGACACCACATCTCAGAGGAAAGGAGGGCCAGACCTGCTTCTTATTTTTCTTGAGAGTCTCTGTAACTCCCTCGGTAATGATCTGATAGGCTATCTCCCTTGCCAGCAGTTTGTCAGGTATGTACAAAGGAAGGACATGAGGTTCGGCTTGGCTGCCGAAAATTCTTACATAAGTAAATTTCTCCTCTCTGAACCATCTTCCTATTGATGTTAAATCAATCCCTACTTGGTAAGAAATTTTAGGAGCAGGTTTATTAAAAATAGAATAATGAATGGGTAACATGAAGCCGTTACAGACTTGGTACAAATGGTGCTTGTAGGAAGTCTTCCACAATTTCTGATGGTATATGTGAATAGGCGTGGGGTCTTGTGGAGTCCACCTCTAGCCAAGTACAGGAAACTCAGAATTAAAACACAGGGTATCTAGAATATAAGCACTGTAGTAGAATGGGGGAATAATCCTTTCCGAGACAGAAGTTTTAGTTCTAAAACTAAGAACTGTTTTTGCTAGCTTATCTGATAGTATGGTTGCCCAATCCATTATCTCGCTATTACATGCCACTTCCATCAAGGGAACCATTTCTATAGTGAAATTAGTGGAATCGTGCAACCCCCACAATCTACACATCATTATCCCAGCATAACAATACAGAGAACAAAGAGAATCCACAGAGTACTTACCGGAAGTTTCATGCTTGTGTTTCGCCGGATTTTGCCTCCATTCCCGAATGGGTTCGGATTTAGTTTCATTCTCATTTCAGAATTTCTCCAGAAATGCCTTGTTGTATTTCTTCTCTGGCTCAAGCAAATGATACATTTGCCTTGAATGAACCGAAGATTCTCCCATCCTTGGTGCAGAAAGTTCTGTCTGTAATTGGGATTTCCTCAATTGCCCACTTTACTACATCCGTATATGGGAGAATTTTCTCCCGAGCCGCTATCCGATGAAGGAAAGAGTCGGCCAAATCTTTCAAAGTACCATCAGATTTTCTACTGGAACCCGCTGTAGCTTGTACTCCCGTCACCTTTGGTTCTTCGGCTTCGATCAAATTATAGGTACTTTGCCAAGTGGTCTTGGCGAGTCCTAAGCATGTAGCATCAGATATTAATCCTTTCTTTTTATTTGCTGGATCCGCAACGGCTTGTCCTGTGGCTGGTGTAGTGGAAGCGACTGTGGTTTTCTTAGACTTCTTCCCCATTCTGCTTGAATCTATTACTTCGGAAGAATTCTGCACAGAAGTGGAAATAAGCGTAACACAGAGAATTGGTAGCGAAAACCAAATACGAGTGAGATATATTGATCAATGCGTGATGAGGGATTAACTTTAAAGTGGCCGCGGATACAATCTATGAGAAGATTTTAAGACTTACTATTTCATTAAATGGCCGTTAAAACCTGCCAATCCTTTAAATGCCCATCATATCATTAATCGGCCGAATGATTTGTTTAAGCGTGCCTTGAATGTTTTGGCGGTTGAGCGTAGGTAAATCACTGTTTGAAAGATAAGGCTTTTAATACGAATTAATCGTAATATCCCTCTGCCTTAACGGCTTTTTGAAGTTTGCGCTTTTGGCTTTATCGCAATCGGGTGTCGGGGAAGACTTAAATCTTCATATTGACACCTTTTGAATTCCCCGATCGCCGATGGCGATATCGCATCGCATCGCATTGGGAGTATGGGCACTTTAAAAAGCATGCATGGTATATCGCCGATCGCCGATATGCGATATCGCATCGCATCGGATCGAAAGACACTTTAAAAAGCATGCATAGTGTATCACTGATCGCCGATAGCGATATCGCATCGCATTGGGTCGAAAGGCACTTTAATTATGGGAACTTATGATTTCCGATATCTGATAAGCTATTGCATGTTATCGCGTCGGAGCAAACCGATGGTTTTTTAAGTTATGCCTCTTTTGTCATTGTGATATGCGATCTTGCGATCGCTTTATCGCAATGATAAAAGATTGATTAATAAGACCAAAATTGGTTTGTCAAAAAGGCCTTTTATAATGTTTTCATTTTGTTTTCGAACCTTTTTGAATAATACAAAGTTGATACCAATCAAAACTAAAAGGGACCCATTTCATATGATAGTTTTGTGAATAAAAATGATATGAAATGGGGGGTTGTTGTAGAGCACAACAATTGGCGATTCGCTGGAAGAAACAGTTATCTCTAAAAAGTATGGAAATACTTAATCTTTTTCAAAATAGAGTTCTAATCAAAGGGGAAAATTCTAATATAACTAGGTATATATGCATTCCGAGTAAAATGAAACTATCTTTGCTAATTTCCTCTCTTATTTAAAATTAGATACATTCTAAGTTTTAAATAGGCCTCTATTGGTTTATAATGATAAAACAGAAAACCTTTCCAAATCAGCTTTTATAGTTAACTCGTCTGTCATAGGTAGAGCCTCTGCTACCAGCAAACGTTCATAGTTTCGACAGGGATACCTTTAAACCATATTATTGTCCATTATTCCATCCATTTAAGAGTGTGATTAACAGAATGAATTCAAAACATGTTTTCATATTTTGTATTTCCTTTCCTTTTTCTGTTATTGCTAAGATAAAAAGCCATTGTCCTGGTTTGGTGGCCAGCTGTTGACAATGCCATTCACTGGTAGTAATCTAACCGAACAAGCTGGCTCGTGATGAGACCCCTTGTCTTATAATTCTAAGCCATTACCCTGTTTGGTATGCAGTATTGGTAATGTCGGTTAAACTATTTCCCGATGATCATGGTAAGCAGGCTTGTAATAAGACCTCTTATCTTTTATATCAAATATTTTAGAATTACACTCTGAGTAACCATAAACTTTGGTGAATGGGATGGACAATTTTCTCCTTAAGAGTAAATGGATGACAGGGTAAGAGTTGAAGATGCTGAAATTGGATTAGTTTATGCTTTGATATTGATAACCTTTTTGTGACCAATTTGAAAATAGAAAATGATTTACAATACTTCTAAACTTTGAGAAGAGTTTACAAAAATTGAAGTATGTTTTTAGAATGCAATTATACCTAGTTTCCTAGAAATTGTTCCTCTTATATAAGACTTCTATTATTTTAAAAGTAAATATCATCACTACTTCTGTTGAGCAACTTTTAAGTACAGCAAAGGTCAATGGAAGATACCTTACAACTTTATTTTCTAATGGTCCTACAAACTACAAAATTCTATTAAAAAGGAGAAGGGGTTACCTTCTCAATTGAAGAATTTCTTTAAGATAAGGCCATTAACAGGGAGAGAATATCTCAAACCTGATAAATCTTGTAATATGAAGGTCGAATGGCCTATCTTCTCACAGATCTGAAATGGCCCAAGCCACATCTTTTGGAACTTGGTGTGCTTTCCCTTATCTTCATGGGCTTTGTCCCATTTCAGAACTAAATCACCGACTTGAAATTGTTTTGAACCGGATGAGACTGAATCAAAGGATGACTTGATGATTTGCTGATGTTTTGCATGAATAACCTTGGCTTTTTCTCTTTCCTCTTCTAATTTTAGAATTTGGTCATGTCTAAGTTGAATAGAAGAAGAAGGGCTTTCCTCAATAAACTGAACTAGGGCTAGGGAAGGAAGAACAAGATTTGTGGGTAGTACTGCTTCTTTTCCATATACAAGGTTGAACGGAGAAGATCCTATGGAAGCCTTCTATGTTATCCTATCAGCCCATAGTGCGAATATTAAGGATTTGTGCCATGTTTTATGATTTTGTTCGATAGTTCGCTTAATAATTTTAATCAGATTTTTATTTGTAGACTCTGCTAAACCATTACCCTGGGGATAGTAATCAGCAGAATATTTTAATTTAAATCCTCTTTTAATAGCGGGATCAAACATAGCATTACCTGAAAAGTAAGATGCATTATCAAAAACAAGAGCATTTGGGACACCAAACCTGGTAATGATGAATTGATCTATGAATTCAATTATTGCCTCAGAATTTGTTGTCTTCAAAGGAATTGCTTCAACCCATTTAGTAAAATAATTAGTGGCAGTAAGGATATAATTATGCTGTTTGGAAGAATGAAGAGTAATTTCCCCAATGATATCCAATCCCCATTGCTCAAATGACTGTTCAATGTTGACCGGTTGCAAAGGGAAAGCTGGTTTTCTTTGCCTTCCACTAGAAGTTTGAAAATTTCGGCATTTCCTTACATATTCATAAGCATCTCTAAACAGAGTGGGCCAATAATATCCAGCATGAATGATTTTGTGGGCTGTAGTGTCAGCTCCAAAATGTCCTCCTGCTGGTCCATCATGTAATTCCTGCAAAACCTTTTGTGCTTCAAGTTTTTCTAGGCATCTTAATAAGATTGAATCATAATTTTTCCTAAAAAGCACATCAACAATAATTGTGAAATTTTTTGCTTTTAATCTAATGGCCCTTTTGTTTTTGTAAGACAGGTTAGGAGGTGCATACCCATTTTTCAAATAAAAGATCAAGTCCGCATATTGTGATTCTGAATCAGTAATACTTATCTAGTTGATTTCTTCGGTTTGATCTGTATCACCTAATTCTGGAATGTCGGATGCTCCTGCCAATAACCTACAAAAACCTTGGCCTCTAACAATCTTTTTTGGTTTAATTTCTAAATCATATTCTTGAAGTGCTGTAACCCAGTTTGCCCTTTTTTCACCTAGTTCTCTTTGGATTAATAGTTGCCTTACTGCAGGGAAAGGAACTATAACTTTTGTGTGGGCTTTTAAAAGGAAGGGTCTGTAATGTTTGACGGCTTTATATACAACAAAGGCTTGTTTTTCTACCTCGGAGTAATTCAATTCAGCACCCTGAAGATTTGAACTATAGAATGAAATGGGTGCTTCCAAATTGTGATCATTAAGCTGTGTGAGTACTGCTGCATAAGACAAGTTGGATGCGATAGTATACAGTGTGAAATGATTAGAAAAATTAGGAGTATTTAAGGCTGGGGCATTGATTATTGATTGTTTGATTAAATCAAACGCTTCCTTTTCTGCTGATCCCCACTTAAAGACTGAATTTTTCTTATTCATAGTTTGAAGTGACAAAATGATTTGAGAAAAGTCTGGAACAAATCTTTTGACAAAATTGATTTGGCCTAAAAATGACTGCAAGGATTTTTTATTATGAGGGAAATGGATTTCAGAGATTTCTTTGATCCTGTCAGGATCAATATAAATGCCATCTTTAGACACAATAAAGCCTAAGAGCTTTCCTTGGTCAAGAGCGAAGAAAGATTTTTTAGGGTTAAGAGAAATACCATATCTTTTGCAGCGCTGAAAGATTTGATTTAAATCATGCAAATGATTGGACTTCTCCTTAGAAAATACAGTAACATCGTCTAGGTAGACGACTACTGTTCTATTAATCAACCCTTTAAAAGCTATATCCATCGCTCTTTGGAACGTCGCTCCTGCATTAATAAGTCCGAAGGGCATTTTCTGATACGCATATGTTCCCCATTTTGTTCTGAATGTGGTTTTGAGTTGGTCATCAGGATGGACCAAAACTTGGTTATATCCTGAGAAACCGTCCAGAAAGGACATTAACTCAGAGCCTGCTGCTGATTGGAGTAAGCTCGCCTTGTTCAAATTTCTGAAATCTATACAAATCCTAATGTCGCCATTTTTCTTTCTGACTGGCACCATATTGGAGACCCAGTTTGAGTGCCGAACGGGAAAAATAATCTTAGCTTTCAGGAGTTTATTAAGCTCAGATTTTATTTAACTCTCTAAGTTCGGATGTATTTTTCTCAATTTCTGCTGAATTGGTCTCTGTTCGGGAAGCATTGGAATGGTATGTTGGATGATGGATGTATCATATGTCTTTAAATCATCATATTTCCAAGCAAAAACCTGTTTATTTTTCCTTAATAGTCTAATGAATGCTTCCTTTTCTTCCAAGGAAAGTCCTAATCCTAAATTAATGTTTTGAGGAGTTTGCTCAGTGCCAAGGTTTATCAACTCAAACCTTAGGGTAGAACTTTGGAGCTTTGCATTAGTCAAAGGTTTAAACCTGTCTTTAATATCATAAAGATCCTCAAGCTTCACCATAGGCTTAGGGATTGAATTCTCCTCGGGTTTACCTCTCATTTGATGGTCATGCTCGTTTTCCTCGATGATTTGATCATCATAGGACTTTTCGGAAGTTAAGAACTGTAAAATGTCTTCATCATGGTTGAATACTCTCCAATTAGTTACATTGTCGGGAATTAATGGCCTAAAAAGCAATTCTACTAAAAATCTATCTGGGCTGTAGTCTTCGGAAGGTAGGAGCTTGGAAGCAACATTGGCTAGCAGGTCAGCTGTCGAATTTTGAGACCTGGGAATAGAATAAATATTGAATGCCAAAAAGTGGGAGGTGAGTTCCTGTACCAGTGATTGATAATGTTTGAGATGGGTGGAAAGACAATGAATTGTATTCCTTACCTGTTTGATAATAATTTCAAAATCTCCAAACACTTTCAAATATTGGACCTTGAGGCCAATAGCTTTATATAGTCCTTGGACTAAGGCTTCATACTCTGTTGTGTTATTTGTGCATTCAAATTCTAACCTACAAGACAACATTGTTTTTTCCCCTTGCGGGCTAATCAAAATACATCCTGCTCCTAAGCCCTCACTAGATTTGGACCCATCGAAATATAATGACCAAAATAAAGAAGTATTAACAATTTTATTTATAGTTTTCTCAGTGTCATTGAAACATCTTGACCTATCTGTTTGTGAATAATTTTCGATCTGGGATGTAGAATGATTTACTAAGAAAGGGGATGGTTGGGCAGCGAAGTTGCCAAAGAATGACTCTGATGAATAATTCCCCAAAACGTTGTTATTAAATGCTATTGGTTGGTTTTCTTGTTAAAATTCAGTAACTGTATGGGTCATATGCTTTTCCCGATCGATCCTTATTCGATTTGGCTTACCCTTATAGGGAAGCCACATATGTGACCAATCAGTAGAAATATACCCATGTAGTTTTTCAGACCAATCCCTACTCAAGATCAAACCATAAAATTCAGGTATATCGACGATTAGGATATCAATCCTTTGTACTATTCTGGGATCAGTAGATAACCTGATAGTTACGGAGTTGATCTCTTCCAAAACCTGTACTTTAGTCCTGTCCAACTGTACAATATGAATAGCAGACTTCTGGGGTTCAATGTTCAGTTTGGAACAAACTGAAGCTGACATTATGTTAGAAGATGCCCCTGAGTCAATCAAGCAGTTGTGCAAGTTTCTATTGTAGATCTCATAGGTTAGAAGGAAAGGTGGAGTATGAGAGTTTAATCTATCTCCTATTAGGACTGCATCAGTAGCTTCGACCATACCAGAAGGTGGTTGACCTGTATCGTTTGCAGCTTTAGCACTGGGAAGAGGTGAAGTAGGAACATCATTTAATTCTTTGAGAAGCAATTTTTGCTGATGTTTCAATTTACTAAGTTCAAAAATGGTAATGTTTTCCTTGGTCTTTTTCATGTCATCAACAATATTGTAATCCATTGAATCAGACACTACCAGTGTCTTAGATGTTGATGGGATTGTTGAGGTTGAAGGTTGGTTTTGTGGAATTGTCACAGGTGGCTTCTGCGGGGGTACCTTTTCCTTTGCTATAGCAGCACCTGCACTTCTTTTCTTTGAAGTTGTCTGAACGGGTTCGGAGGTACCTCTACTCCTGGTAGTGACAGGAAATGCTTCTTCTTCATTTTCTGTATCGAAGTTAGGTAATATAAAATCCCACATTCCATGACATTCAACAACTTCCTCTTCTTCATCAGTTGGTGTAGCTGTTTCTTCTTCTCCTTCTTCAAGATCTGAACCTGCATTTGATATAACATTTGGTAGTTTTGATTTAGTTTTCTTATAATTTCTAAAGGGTCTTTTGGTTGAGGTTTCGGCTACTTGTTTTTTGATTTCAACCATTTCATTTGACATAGTCTTGAGGACCTTTTGAAGACCTTCCATGTCATATGGATCTTTAGGGGTTTTCTTCTTTGAATCATCTTTAAAAGAAACTTTTTTGGCTTTTCTGTCTTCCAGAGCAGCTTTCTTTTCTAGAGCATTAATACGTTTCTCCACAGCAAGTGCTTCTTTCATGTTTTCAGCTAAAGTAGGTTTTCCAGCCCTGTCTACAAAAATAGCTATATTGGCAAGTAGGGAAGTTATATACCATTCGCTTCGGATTTTCTCACTTGGTTTGGAGGCCATTGGGATTTTATTCAAGAGTTTATTGAATCGGGCGTTAAATTTCTTAATTGGTTCCCTATGCTCTATCCTAAGATTGGAGAGATCGTTTATTAGTGTAGCCAAAGACCTATCATCTCCATACTTAGTAAGAAACTGTTCTTGGCAAGTCGTCCAACTTGTAATGGAACCATAAGGTAAAGAAAAATACCAGGATCCTGCTGATCCTTGCAAAGTATAAGGGAAAAGCCTAACAACAACATCTTGCTCTGTTACTCCCTTCAGGTTAACTGCCAACATGAAGTTATTAATATGTTCCTCAGCTTGCGTTCCATCATCTGGGTTAAACTTGGGTAGCCATTTTTCAAGAGCATCAGGTAATGCATGCAATGGTGCAGGCATGTTGACTGCACCAGGCCTGGTCCATGGATCTGCCATTATAACAGCAGTAGTAGATGATACTACTGTTGAAATTCCAAATGTCTGGGAAGGAAATGATGTTGCGGAGTGAGCAGGTTGGGATGTTGAAGTTCCTAATCCCTGATGAACAACAATATGTAATGGGGGAGTGGATGGTTGACTTCGCACGGGGGAAGGTGAGATAGAGGATGTGGATGAAAGCTCTTCACTATCAAATCCTTCAGTGTATTTCTTCGCCTTTTTCCTTTTGGGTAAAGGGAACTCAGTGGGTTCAATACCGAGCTTTCCACTCTGAAGTCTGGTGAGAGGGTGAGGTAAATTAAACTGCGAAGTCGCACTGCTTTGAGATACCTCAGATTTCTGTGGTGAAATCGAGAAGCTCTGAAGTTTGTGGATAAGAGACTGGACTTCAGGGGATTCAAGACTTAGTTGTTCTAGAGTATGATGGGTTTGAGCAGTGGTAGTTGATTCCTCTTCTTCTTGTTTGGATACTGGAGAACCAGCATGCAATTGGGAAGTACGAGGTGATGCGGAGGGAGAATTACTCTTAGAATGGCCTGCAGATTTGGGTTTGCTTGCCATTCACAGTTGAGGCCCTCCTTCTAGCGCCAAAAATGTTGATGCCCCAAAAATCGTTGTATCAACATTGGGGGATAACCACCCGGTCCGGACCTTAATACAGCTCCTTTTCTGTTTGGAATGGTGGCTCCGACTGGGGATAATGGGACCAGTTTCCCAGCAATGAATAAATGGAATGAATGAATGATTGATTAACTAATCTAATGATAGGCAAATAACTTAATTTATTAGCGAAATAAAAAGAATTACTACTAATCCCGGGAACTATTGTACTTTGAGGTGTAGCGCTTGATGATCTATGTTTATTAACAGGCATGTAGATGACTCCATCTAATAAACATGGACATTTACTCATTCAAAGATTACTTTGCTTAAATAGTTAAACAAAGTGATTAACGCAATATTGCTACACTCATCATTTATATCATCAATACATATATGATCAAAAGAAAAGCATTACCATAAACATTCAATGGTGAAGGGAATAAAGAAATGTTGTTAAAACACACACATATATATATATATATATATATATATATTCGATAATAGCAAAGGCGATCAAATAACAATTCATATAAAAGAATGGATTCAGACATAGATAATAGTACCATATGAGCTGCGAGTCACTCTCCAACATCAATCGCTATTTGAAATTCTTCCTCTAACGCAGAAATACTTTCAAACAAAGACAGCAGTGCACATTTGCATAAAAGCTTATTTGCCAAAATCAGAATGATTGGTCCAGTTTTATAAAAGAATATGCCTGAAGCATAGTAGTGCAACTTCAGGTTTTAAGTCAAGTACAAAACTTTACGACCCTTTCTAAAAACATGAAAGGGTCTATAAATACTAAATTAAACTAACTATCTATGAAACTGAAATCCTACTTAATTGGTATCAAATGATTTTGAGTATCTCCTTCTTAGCAACCTGGCAGTCGGTGGCATGAATCATCAAGTAGGCCATTTGCCTTTAAACTTGAGCTGACTTATCGCAAGCATTGGCTCCACTTCGGGCGGTCTGTTGCGGTGAGAGTTAAGCTAGGCGGCATAGGTGGCATCCTGAATATCGGGGATAATATACCCGATTGCATCTGTAAGGCATTTGAGAGCGGCTCTTTGACTGTGTGGTTTTACCAAGAAGAACCAATAGGTATCCCATGTTAAGCTATTAATTCCAGCAATTAATCTCCCCTTTTCCTCTAGATCTGGATAGCATGACTGCTCCAATGTTTTGACCGCTGTCAATTTACCTGGAGTGCATTGGGAAATCATGTTTGACAAGTAGAGAGTATTATTAACCAAATCAACCAAATTACTTGTGGTTGATTTGCACCTTGAAATTTCCCTCTCTGCTTTCATTAACTGGGACTGCCATTCTGTAAACAATATATCTTTATGCGACTCTAAAATTCTTGGTAAATTTGCCGCTTGTCCCTGATCGGTATCTTGCCAGTGAAGAAATTCAGTTAACATTTCTTCAACTTGATCTAATTCTGTTCTAGCCTTTTCTGTTTGTTTACTTATTGATGCCGTCAATTCGCATAGTGGTTCCGCCTGGGCGATTTGTTGACATAGAAGCTTGATTTGGGCTATTAATGCCTTATTTACCTGTAATGCTTCTAATTTGAATTCGGTTATTTGTGGGACGCCCTTTGTCTTCTCAAGCTGTGCTGATAGTTGAGCAATCTGCTCATCTTTTGTCTTCAACATTTGTTCATTTGCTGCCCTCAGTTGTGCCAAGGCTTCAGACAACTCTTTCTGCTTCTGGATTGCGCTGTGATCAATCCTTTGTTTCTCTACCTACAATTGTTGAGTTAATTGATTATTTATTTGTTGTTGTGTTAACAATTGCTGTTCTGCCTGCTCCGCTTTCTGCTGTGCTTCTGTTAGCTGTGCCTGCAATAAAAAGATTTCCTGGTCTTTTGTTTTTAATAAAAGACTCACCTCTGATGCTTTGTCTATTGTTGCTGCCGAATAGGCTCCAGCATATTGTGATAGTTTTGTTAAGTCATCAGAGGGGTCGAATTCCTCCTTCCAAACCACATTGCCCATGACCGTCTGTTCTGGGAAAAGGGAAGGTTGATCAGTCCTTCTTCTCTTCCTCTGTCGTTTTACTACAGCTTTGTGCCTTGGGCTATAGAAGACATCCAAGGGAGGAATTTCTTCTATCTGCAAAATGATTTGATCGGAGGGGTCCTTTGGTATTATTTCTACTTCCTTTGAACTGGGTAGGCCGTTGGTTCCTCTTGGAACCTGTTGTGAAGTGGTTTCCTGTGTATCTGCTGCTTTCGAAGTTTCGGTGTCCTTTGAACATTCCAAACTACTGATAATAGAATCAAATTGCTGCCATTCCTGGAGCAATTTTGGATCAATATGAGTATCCACATTAACTTCTATGTTGCTCTGTTTCTGTTCTTCAGTCTGGGTCTCCTCCCGCACTTTCTCCTGCTCTTTAGTCTGGGTTTCCTCCTGCGATTTCTCTTGTTCTTTTGTTGTAACTGGAGGTTCCTTTGAATGTTGATGTTCAGGCTCGCTTGGTCTTGTTGTTGGGGTTGTTGCTAATAGATCTAGAGGCAGAGTTTGCAACCTCTGTTCTCTAAGTCTATTGAATTCAGTTAACCCTTCATCTTTGTATTGCATTATGGCCAGCGATCTAACCTGATACATTGATTCAGATGAAGAGAACAGGTCGTCAAACTGATCTTCTACATGATCAAACTTTGTTAATTTGGCCTGTTCAAGTGCATTATAGGCGACTTTGTTGGGATCAAATCGCCTACTTGGGGGAGTTGCCAGAGTTAATGATTTGATTTTTGCAGCTTCTTTTTCTGCATGTTTGAAATCATGCAAAGTGTAGACACCACATCTCAGAGGAAAGGAGGGCTAGACCTGCTTCTTATTTTTCTTGAGAGTCTGTGTAACTCTCTCGGCAATGATCTGATAGGCTATCTCCCTTGCCAGCAGTTTGTCAGGTATGTACAAAGGAAGGACATGAGGTTCGGCTTGGCTGCCGAAAATTCTTACATAAGTAAATTTCTCCTCTCCAAACCATCTTCCTATTGATGTTAAATCAATCCCTGCTTGGTAAGAAATTTTAGGAGCAGGTTTATTAAAAATAGAATAATGAATGGGTAACATGAAGCCGTTACAGACTTGGTACAAATGGTGCTTGTAGGAAGTCTTCCACAATTTCTGATGGTATATGTGAATAGGCGTGGGGTCTTGTGGAGTCCACCTCCAGCCGAGTACAGGAAACTCAGAATTAAAACACAGGGTATCTAGAATATAAGCACTGTAGTAGAATGGGGGAATAATCCTTTCCGAGACAGAAGTTTTAGTTCTAAAACTAAGAACTGCTTTCGCTAGCTTATCTGATAGTATGATTTCCCAATCCATTATCTCGCTATTACATGCCGCTTCCATCAAGGGAACCATTTCTATAGTGAAATTAGCTGAATCGTGCAACCCCCACAATCTACACATCATTATCCCAGCATAACAATACAGAGAACAAAGAGAATCCACAGAGTACTTACCGGAAGTTTCATGCTTATGTTTCGCCGGATTTTGCCTCCATTCTCGAATGGGTTCGGATTCAGTTTCGTTCTCATTTCGGAATTTCTCCAGAAATGCCTTGTTGTATTTCTTCTCTGGCTCAGGCAAATGATACATTTGCCTTAAATCATCAGCCTTGAATGAACCGAAGATTCTCCCATCCTTGGTGCAGAAAGTTCTGTCTGTAATTGGGATTTCCTCAATTGCCCACTTTACTACATCCGTATATGGGAGAATTTCCTCCCGAGATGCTATCCGATGAAGGAAAGAGTCGGCCAAATCTTTCAAAGTACCATCAGATTTTCTACTGGAACCCGCTGTAGCTTGTACTCCCGTCACCTTTGGTTCTTCGGCTTCGATCAAATTATAGGTACTTTGCCAAGTGGTCTTGGCGAGTCCTAAGCATGTAGTATCAGATATTAATCCTTTATTTTTATTTGCTGGATCTGCGACGGCTTGTCCTGTGGCTGGTGCAGTGGAAGCGACTGTGGTTTTCTTAGACTTCTTCCCCATTCTGTTTGAATCTATTACTTCGGAAGAATTCTGCACATAAGTGGAAATAAGCGTATGATAGAGAATTGGTAGCGAAAACCAAATACGAGTGAGATATATTGATCAATGTGTGATGAGGGGTTAACTTTAAAGTGGCCGCGGATACAATCTATGAGAAGATTTTAAGACTTACTATTTCATTAAATGGCCGTTAAAACCTGCCAATCTTTTAAATGCCCATCATATCATTAATCGGCCGAATGATTTGTTTAAGCGTGCCTTGAATGTTTTGGCAGTTGAACATAGGTAAATCACTGTTTGAAAGATAAGGCTTTTAATATGAATTAATCGTAATATCCCTCTGCCTTAACGACTTTTTGAAGTTTGCGCTTTTGGCTTTATCGCAATCGGGTGTCGGGGAAGACTTAAATCTTCATATTGACACCTTTTGAATTCCCCGATCGCCGATGGCGATATCGCATCGCATCGCATTGGGAGTATGGGCACTTTAAAAAGCATGCATGGTATATCGCCGATCGCCGATATGCGATATCGCATCGCATCGGATCGAAAGACACTTTAAAAAGCATGCATAGTGTATCGCTGATCGCTGATAGCGATATCGCATCGCATTGGGTCGAAAGGCACTTTAATTATGGGAACTTATGATTGCCGATATCCGATAAGCTATTGCATGTTATCGCGTCGGAGCAAACCGATGGTTTTTTAAGTTATGCCTCCTTTGTCATTGCGATATGCGATCTTGCGATTGCTTTATCGCAATGATAAAAGATTGATTATTTATATTATAAGACCAAAATTGGTTTGTCAAAAAGGTCTTTTATAATGTTTTCATTTTGTTTTCGAACCTTTTTGAATAATACAAAGTTGATTCCAATCAAAACTAAAAGGGACCCATTTCATATGATAGTTTTGTGAATAAAAATGATATGAAATGGGGGGTTGTTGTAGAGCACAACACGTACTTAAGCTTCTTATTGTTGTGTAGAAAGGTCCCATTTAGGACAACGTAGAACCTTGTGTAGATCCACCATAAGAGTTGTCCTCCATGTTATGCTTCTACCATATTAGGACAACGTAGAGCCTTCTCTCCCTTGGCTGCATCTAGATCTAGGGCATGTCTTCTCCATGACAGCGTAGAGCTAGGGCATCTTCTTCTTAGGGTTGCATAGTCTCTTAGGATCTCTCCTCCCACCAAAACCCAAAGACAAGTGGAGAGGAAGAGATCACAAGAAGAGTGTGTGTCCAAATGACTAGCAAGCCACCTCTTTTTATTCTAAAACGTTGAGCACAAGTGGGGGCAATTTGGTTGTTGGTCAACCTTGATGAATTGTCCCATAACACAAATAAATTCATATCTCCATGAATACATGTCAGAATTGGATGATCTTTAGATCAATCCAATAAAAATATCATCTGTCATTAATAAGATGACCCATATGGAGTTTGGCCTAGTTGCCAATTTTAACAAAATTGGATGATCTTTAGATCAATCCTACACCTCTCGAAGAGAGGAATCCAAGAAAAATATCAGCTACCATAAATAAGGTGACCCACCTGGGGTTTGGCCCTCGTTGCCAATTTTAACATAGACCCACATCTCCTAGATAGCCCTGAGATGATAAACATGGAAGCATTTACCTGCCTTCCACATTTCGTTTCCTCCCTCACTTTTGCCTGCCTGGCTAAGCTTCTTTAGTCTGTGAAATCATGTGAGTTACCCCTTGTCTCTGATTTTTTTCTTGTTAGTTTTTGTTTTGTCATTCTTAGTTTATTTTGTGTCTACCTACCAGAATATGCCACACAAGTCCACATTCCAAGCAGTTTTCCCCTTCCACCTCATCTCTGGAATCTGTGTACCCCAACTCAACCCATTTAATTTACTTAAATTTTTAATGCTTAAAATAAGCAGGGAAATGCAACTAGGGTTATTACACCTTGCTAAGAAATATCTCCTAGTGATGGCCCCTTTACATAAAGTAATTACAACACTCAATATCATTATTACTTTATCAACCACATATGCTTTTTATTACAAAGACAAGTAAAACCATGATAATAGACTAAAAAACAAAATATAATTATGAAAAAACATGATCTCACATAAAATCAAAAGTGATACCGTATACCATTAGATGTTCATGTAAATTTCCAATTAATGCATAATATGAACATTGTGTCAATATTTCATAAAGCTAAAACCTCAAAAGTTATAAACAAGCATAATTAACAATATCTAAAATAAACAAGATGGCCATACCCCGTATAATAATTTTTGGGAAGATAATCATCTTTTACTAGTCCAAACCTTTCAAATGGGATGCAAAGATCCTCATGTCTGTGAAACAAAAACAAACATTGTTACCCAAAACAAATTACTAGTAAGATAAAATGATCTAAAAGGACATTGATATCAAGTACGATACTGAAATATAAGGCAATAGATTTTCATAAAAATTCATAAATAGTTGTATAACATCTGGTTAAGTACAACTGAATTTTCAATCAGGTTATATGAAAAACTCTAACAGAACTCCTTAGCCATGTAAATACCTCACCTCATTTCCTCCTTTTCTCTTGTCAATTTTGCTTATGACATTGAGATTTAGTATATTTCTACTTAAACATATCTTTTTATACTTTTTCACATACTTTCACATTTTTAGATTGTGATACTTATATGTTTCCTTATGTTCAATGCATATTTTTTCTTAATAGACACAATATCTATGTTTTTAACTATAATAAATCATGTCGGTGTAGGTCACTACCATCATGAGCATAGGTTTCTCCTCTAGAAGGAGATAATTTTTTCAGATGGCATTAGAAACGATTGATGAGTTAGTAGAATATTCACTAGATCATCTAGAGGAAGATGACAAAACCCAAACTATTTATGATTCCTCTAATTCCATTGTCTTCTTAAATGTATCTTGCTATATATTTTCACATACTTTCACATTTTTAGATTGTGATACTTGTATGTTTCCTTGTTTTAAATGCATCTTTTTTCTTAATAGACACAATGTCTATGTTTTTAACTATAATAAATCATGTTGATGTAGGTCACTACAATTGTGATCATAGGTTTCTCCTCTAGAATGAGATAATTTTTTCAAATGGCGTTAGATATCATTGGTGAGTGTTAAAATTGGCAACTAGGGCCAAACTCCATATGGGTCACTTTATTTATGATAGCTAATATTTTTATTGGATTCCTCTCTCCGAGAGGTCTAGGATTGATCTAAAGATCATTCGATTTCGACAAGTAAAAATGAAGATATGAATTTATTTGTATTATTGACAAGTTGCCAAGGTTGGCAAGCAAACAAAACAAACATTTTTACCCCCATTTCATCCTCAATGTTGCATTTAAAAGGAGGAGAACTCAAGGAATTATTTCATCATCTTATCTCATCTCATCACATCTCTCTCTCCTCACTTGACTGGGTACGCTAATCTAGGCAGCGATCTCTCACACGTGCAAAGGAAGGACACTTTTTGTTTGACAGCGTTGACCGAATTTCAGAAGGTTGTTTTTTGGGCTGCATTGAACAACGTTGACCTCCCTTTGATTGCTCTTTTGGTGAGGCATCTCCTCCTTGGCAGGCCGCAGATCTGGGCATGAAAATAGAGGTGATCTGACCTCTGGTTTGACTTGCGTTGACTGCCCTAATTGTTGGCTGCAGTTTGACTTCAGTTGACCAGACTTTGACTGAGTTTTTCAGACTGTCTTGGAATGTTTGGGTTTGTTGTTGGAGGCCGAAGTTGACTGGTTTTGACTGAGATGCTTAGAGGAAGAATTCTGCATTGTTTAACTAGTGTTGACTTTTCTGGTTAGGGCTTTTCTATTGCTGTCATAAAATATCAAATTTATAAATTTGTACTATCTCTCTCTACTGAACTATTGAAGAATATAAGAAGAATTGATAAAGGGTTTCCCCACATTAGGGTTTGTCCTTTGTTGGTGCCACATCTTGTGTCCTCTTATCTTGGCTTGTCTTCTACTATTTATGTTTATGTTCTATCTGGCTTGGCTTGTCCTCTTATTTTGGTTACTTAAAATAAAATAAAAATTCTAAGTTATTATTTATTTTATCAATTTTTGTTGGGTAGTTAAGGCAAATTTGAAATAAAAATAAAAATAACCCTATATTAAAATAAAAAGTTATTATTTTTTTAATTAATTTTTATTGGGTAGTTATGGTAAATTTGACTTGGTCAAGTCAGTTTTTGGGCTTTGAGTTTATGAGAACCCATGGTATTGTCCATGGTGATCTAATCCCTTTTGAGTAGATAAAGAGTTAAGATGGATCTAGATTGGTATTAATGATAGACAGTGTTACAAATTTTTTAAATTAAATGCTTTTTAACTAAATAAATTATATATAAGAGAGCCTTCTAAGTTATATAAGTTTGAGCTTTTTAATTGAATGGTGTATAAATGTTAATATCTTTAAAGTTTTAAAATTTCAATAGTGATTTTAGTAAACTTTTTAAAAAATAATTAAATTTTAATATTTAATAAAAATAATGAAATTAATATAAGTTAGACAAAATTATCATTAAATCTAAAAAAATTAGATTTAAAATTTAATATAAATGATATATTTAATTATAAATTATTTAACAAGTATAATTTATCAATATATTTTAAATGAAAAGAAATATAAAGTTGAATTATAAATGATTTAATAACTTTTATATTAATACAATGTGAATTTCAACTATTTAAATCATTTAACATATTAGCCTAAATCATTTATCAATTATTGAGAAAGGTCAAATCTTTTGAAGTGAAAACCTCTTTTTTTAGTGCAAAACCTGAAGAAATGTTTGCATGCCAAAAAATTTGATCCCTCTCAGCATTTAATAAATTTAGAATTAAGATGGATCTAGACTGGTTCTAATTAGTGTACCATGTCATTGCTACTCAACAAGTATTTAATCTTATTTATAAATTAACAAGTATTAGGCTTACCAATCTAGTTCCAAAATGACAATGGTATGTTTACAACATTTGATTGAGTGATTACACTTGTGACTCAATTACAAGGTAATATTCAACTATGAAAGACATGATTCCACTAGGAGGGTATGCTACCATTTGGTTCACTTTCCATATACTTCATGATAATTGTTTTTTTTGTGCAAGGTGTTGGTTTTCATTATTACCTTGATTATAAACAACATAGATAATAAATCATAAGACTAGTTCAACATATATCATTAATGAATTTTAGGGTTAGCATTGAATATAGTAGTAATACATAAGCATACTCTTGTATGCTCCTCAGTACAATGGTATTTTCCTTAAAGGAAATTTTGTGATTATGTTGGAGTCCTCAACAATAACTACATCCCTTTGCACAATGTCCTTGAGGAACTTGACTCCTTGATACATTGTTAGTGCTTCCGCTTGTTATTAGTTGCTTGTCCCTATTTCCAGGAAACTTTTAATTTATAGGGACCTCTTCCACTTAGCAAAACACAATGCAAGGTCTTGATCTCCATTGAATCCATTCCCTCTAGTTCCATAGTGTTGGCATAAAGAATTTTAGCTACTGGTTGCACTTTGGGTATCCCTAAAATTTGTATACCTTGGCTCATTGCAGTGATGAATCAGACAAGTGTATAATGTGATTTCAAGGACACCTTATCTCATTTGCAGTGAACATTTCTACCAGCTCCATGCAGAGGACCCTGTTTTCAATACGTTTTCAATTCTATGTTTTGAATTTTTTTTAATTGGAAATGTAAAATCATAAATTTAATGAATTATATGTTTTAATTTTATTTTATTTTTAAATTAAAAATATAAATCATAAATTTAAATGGTTCAAATTACATTATAATGCACTTAATATTTATAATATGGGTAGCCCTTTCCAAATTTATACTTTCCATTATATATAATAATATTATCCATCAAAATGAAAATAAATATCTACAAATTTTAATAATAATAAAGAATTTGGTATGTTAATATTATTTTTTAGTGATTTTAAAATTATAAATTACAATTTTTGAAATTATATTACATTTTTCATGTATTATTGTATATAATATTCATAAAATTAAATAAAATAACCATATATTTAATAAAAAAATTATTATTATCAATTTTATGCTTTGAAATTTTTCCAAAATAAAAATATAAAAGTATAATTTTAAATGGTTCAAATTTCATTGTAATTCACTTGATATTTATAATATTTATGGGCTTTTCCAAGTTTATGTTTTCCACTTTAGATTAAATATTATTGATTAAGATAAAAATAAATATATACAAATTTAAATAATTGCATGGAGAGACTTTAGTCCAACATGAATGATTACATGGGAGACCTTAGCCCAAAGTGAATGAGATGTTCTAAGGTTATGTAACGTTATTTAAACTTGTTAATTTAGTCAAATTACATAAATATAAAATAAAATAAACTAAGAATTATAATTATTAATAATTAAACCATTTTAGATTCATCTTAACTCTAGATTTAGATAGCCTACAAAGGGATCAAATTTCTCAAGGTGCAAGCTTTTCCTTTAGATCCATCTTAACTCTAGATTTAGTTAGCATAGAGGGAATTTTTTTTTGATGATAATACTAGAGTTTTTTCTATTTGCATAGTTTGGGAAATCTTACAAAGATCGAGGATTTCACATGAGTGAGAGAGACAATTTACTTGATGTGGTTTATAAACATGTATATGCATCTCCTAGATGGGGAGGAGCATGTGGAGGGATATGGAGGTGAGTATGAGATTGTTTTGTGGGAGAAATCCATCACAACTTGTTAGATTTCTCACTCTACAACGTTTTTATGTGCTTGAGTTTGTGCTAAAAGGAAATCTAACACATGTTAGATTTTCTTTTACATTGCAATGTTGTTAATCTAGCACACATTAGACTTATTTAGTCCTAAAATGTTGTTATGTTCTTGTGTTTGTGCTAGAAGGAAATATAGCATGTGTTAGATTTCTTTCAAATTTAAATATGTTTGTGTTTGTGTTGGAAGAAAATTTTACACAAGCTAGATTTCTTATACTCTACAATGTTGTTGTTGGCAACGTGCATGTATTTGTGGTAGACATAAATCTAGTACTTGCTAGATTTCTCACTCTACAATGTTTCTATGTGCTCGAGTTTGCGCTAAAAAGAAATATAACACATGTTAGATTTTATTTTACATTGTAATGTTGTTAATCTAGCACACATTAAACCTATTTATTCCTACAATGTTGTTATGTTCTTGTGTTTGTGCTCGAAGAAAATATAGCATGTGTTAGATTTATTTCAAATTTAAATGTGCTTGTGTTGGGGTTGGAAGAAAATTTTACACAAGCTAGATTTCTTATACTCTACAATGTTGTTGTTGGCAACGTGCTTGTATTTGTGGTAGACATAAATCTAGCACTTGCTAGATTTCTCACTCTACAATGTTTCTATGTCATCGATTTTGTGCTAAAAGGAAATCTAACACATGTTAGATTTTCTTTTACATTGCAATATTGTTAATATAGCACACATTAGACTTATTTAGTCCTAAAATGTTGTTATGTTCTTGTTTTTGTGCTAGAAGGAAATATAACATGTGTTAAATTTCTTTCAAATCTAAATTTGCTTGGGTTTGTGTTGGAAGAAAATTTAACACAAGCTAAATTTCTTATACTCTACAATGTTGTTGTTGGTAACGTGCTTGTATTTGTGGTAGACAAAAATCTAGCACTTGCTATTCTCAATCTACAATGTTTCTATGTGCTTGACTTTGCGCTAAAGGGAAATCTAACACATGTTAGATTTTCTTTTACATTGAAATGTTGTTAAACTAGCACACATTAGGCTTATTTAGTCCTAAATGTTGTTATGTTCTTGTGTTTGTGCTAGAAGGAAATATAGCATGTGTTAGATTTCTTTCAAATTTAAATGTGCTTGTTTTTGTGTTGGAAGAAAATTTAACATAAGTTAGATTTCTTATACTCTACAATGTTGTTGTTGGCAACGTGTTGTATTTGTGGTAGACATAAATCTAGCACTTGCTAGAATTCTCAATCTACAATGTTTCTATGTGCTTGATTTTAAGCTAAAAGGAAATCTAACACATGTTAGATTTTCTTTTACATTACAGTGTTGTTAATCTAACACACATTAGACTTATTTAGTACTACAATGTTGTTCTGTTCTTGTGTTTGTGCTAGAAGGAAATATAGCATGTGTTAGATTTCTTTCAAATTAAAATGTGCTTGTGTTTGTGTTGGAAAAAAATTTAACACAATCTAGAATTCTTATACTATACAATGTTGTTGGCAACGTGCTTGTATTGGTGGTGGACATAAATCTAGCAGTTGCTAGATTTCTCACTCTTGAATGTTTCTATGTGCTTGAGTTTGCGCTAAAAGGAAATCTAACACATGTTAGATTTTCTTTTACAATGCAATGTTGTTAATCTTGCACACTTTACACTTATTTAGTCCTAAAATGTTGTTATGTTCTTGTGTTTGTGCTAGAAGGAAATATAACATGTGTTATATTTCTTTCAAATTTAATTTTGCTTGTGTTTGTGTTGGAAGAAAATTTAACACAAGCCATATTTCTTATAGTCTACAATGTTGTTGTTGGCAACGTGCTTGTATTTGTGGTAGACATAAATCTAGCACTTGCTAGATTTCTCACTCTACAATGTTTCTATGTGCTTGAGTTTGCACTAAAAGTAAATCTAACACATGTTAGATTTTCTTTTACATTGCAATGTTGTTAATCTTGCACACATTAGACTTATTTAGTTCTAAAATGTTGTTATGTTCTTGTGTTTGTGTTAGAAGGAAATATAGCATGTGTTAGATTTCTTTCAAATTTAAATGTGCTTGTGTTTGTGTTGGAAGAAAATTTAACACAAGCTAGATTTCTTATACTCTACAATGTTGTTGTTGGCAACGTGCTTGTATTTTTGGTAGACATAAATCTAGCACTTGCTAGATTTCTCACTCTAAAAATGTTTCTATGTGCTCAAGTTTGCGCTGAAAAGAAATCTAACACGTGTTAGATTTTATTTTAAATTGCAATGTTGTTAATCTAGCACACATTAAACTTATCTAGTCCTACAATGTTGTTATGTTCTTGTGTTTGTGCTCAAAGGGAATATAACATGTGTTAAATTTCTTTCAAATTAAAATGTGCTTGTGTTTGTGTTGGAAAAAAATTTAACACAATCTAGAATTCTTATACTCTACAATGTTATTGTTGGCAACGTGCTTGTATTTGTGGTAGACATAAATCTAGCACTTGATAGACTTCTCACTCTACAATGTTTCTATGTGCTCAAGTTTGCACTAAAAGGAAATCTAACACATGTTAGATTTTATTTTACATTGCAATTTTGTGAATGCTAACATGTTTCTGTTTAGGCTAAAAGGAAATCTAGCTTGTGCTAGATTTTTTTTGTCGTGTAATGTTGTCATTGGAAATATTTATATGTTTGTGTTATAAGTAAATGTAACACAGACTAAATTTTTCTCACCCTACAATGTTGTTATGTGATTATGTTTCCATTAGAAGGAAATATAGTATGCATTATATTTCTTTCATCTTGTAATGTTGTTATTTGCAACGTTCTTGTGTTTTTTATAGGAGGAAATCTTTATACACTATCCCATTCTTAGACCACATATTCCATATGAAGGGCCTTCTAATCATTTCAGGGTTTAACATTTTTTATATTGTAACAACAGTCTATGTAGGCATGGACTAAAACCTCATAGTCTCTAAAAGGCAAGGTTAAATGTCCCAGGAAATATTATTATTGCAATGTTTTTATTGACATTGTATTTATGTTTTTGCTAGAAGGAAATTTAGCATCCACTAGATTTGCTTTACAATACAATGTTGTTGTTGGCAATCTTCTTGTATGCGATAGAATATAGTCTAGCATGGGTTACATTTCCTTTGCCTTGCAATATTTTTAATGACAATGTGTTTGCATTTGTGGTAGAAGGAAATCTAGCTTGTGGTATATTTATTTTGTTTTGCAATGTTTTTCTTGGAAATATGAATGTGTTCGTACTAAAAATAATTGTAGCACGTGCTATATTTCTTTCACCTTACAATGTTTTTTTTTACAATATCCATGCGTTTGTAATAGAAATAAATCTAGGATGCGAATATTTCTTTTGCTTCGTAAGATTCTTGTTGGCAATATGCTTTTGTTCGTGTTAGAAGTAATTATATCACATTTATATTTCTTTCACCTTGCAAAGTTGCTATGTGTTTGTCTTTGTGCTAGACGAAGATCTAGAAGAAAATATAATGATCACCATAGTTAATGTTCTTTCATTGTGTTTTGCTTTTATTTTTTCTAAAGAAAACTAAGAATATACATGACTATAAGAGATAAATTCTGTGTATATATGATGTTGTAGTCTCTACAATTGTTTTTATTTATTCACAATGTAATGTCTTTTTGAAATGTTCTTATGCTCGTGCTAGAAGGAAACCTAGTAGATGTTTTCTTTCCTATATTCACGATTAAAAGAACATAATAAATTATTTGGGGGTGCCCTTTTTCTAACCTTGATTAGCTATTATTGTGAGTTCTACACTTGTTATTGTTCTTGTTCATTTTGTTACACATATAATGATGCGAGTAGTTATAGTATTTATAAATTCATATTTTCTTCAATAATTCAAAATTGTGATAACAATTTTTTACTTTATTTTCAGATACCATGGACTATGAAGCTAGTGAGAATTCAAAGGAAGCATCCAAGGAAAAAGGAAGTTCAAGAAACACGACACCAAATTCTTTAAATGGTATGACAATTTTAGTTTATACTTCGTTACAATCGTTAGACATTGTGTTAATAACTTGTTGATTAATAAAACCTATGGAAATAGCCTTAGGAGTGGGGTTTTAATGAGGACAACCCATACTAACATGGGTTTTTTTTCCCAAGAAATTTTAACTATGTGATAACTTTTGGTGTCATATACTAAACTTGCATAACATATGTACTCATTTACTATTGTGCGTGTAAATGGAAATCATGTATTATAAGGTTGTTTAATACTATTTGTTATTTCATATATTCCATAATATTTTTCTTTCTAGAAACCATGGAAACTGCTGGGCGTGAAATTTGAAGTAAAGTAGCAAAGAGAAAAAGAAAAAAAAGAGATATACAAATGATGCCCCCTTCAACTGGGATGGTGGTTTTATATTTTATGTACTCTTTTAGATATGGTTGGATTAGGTGGTTTCTTTTCTTAGCAATTTTACCCATGTGATAACTTTTGGTGTCATATAGCAAAACTTGCATAGCATATGTACTCATTTATTATTGTGCATGTAAATAGAAATCGTGTATTATAAGGTTGTTTAATAATATTTGGTATTTCATGTATTCCATAATTTTTTCTAGAAACTACGGAATCTGTTGTGCCTAAAATTCGAAGTAAAGTAGTGAAGAAGAAACAAAAAAAAAAGTGATATACAAACATTGCCTCCAACTCGTGTGGTGGTTTTATATTTTATGTACACTCTCTTAGAAATGGTTAGATTAGGTGGTTTTTCAATATTTATAAGAACATTATGTGACAATATTTGAAATTATATTTTCATTTTGATTAATGCAAACATTTTTTTGTTGTTATTTGCAGAATTGGTTGGCCCAAAAGCAAATGAAATGTTACAACCATCATTTAAGAAAAAGAAAAGTTATTCAACTCAAAAGGCAATATCAATAACACTGTCTACTTCTACTTTTGAAATGATTAAAAAATGCAATACATATAATAAATATGAGTTTGTGCAAGATTAGTACATCCAAATAGAAGCTCCCATGAATATGTTTCCTTATATGTATCTATTTGGATCAATAGATGGAAATGAACCAGAGATATTAGGAATAATAATTAATTGCTATGCTTACAATGAAAATGACATTGACTTTCAAGGGGAAATTATTAAAGAAAATGAGGTAAGATTAATTTCATGTCAAGTGCAGTATACAAATTTTAGACCAGATCTGATTGAAGCTTCAAGTACTGATTCAACAAATACGATAAAGAATTCAATGTTCAAGTTGGATAACCTTGAGAGCTTCTCTAAATATGGACTAAATAGTTGTGCAGATCTTTTAAAATGCATCGCCACAGTTCTGAGATATCACTATGTAAGAAGTAAAAAAACATTATCTGTACTTATTCATTTACAAAAAAAAGGTAAATTTCTTAATAAAATATGAGATGATAAAATTGATTCTCAATTACTTGCTTTGATAAGAGTATATTTATCTGATTTGGAGGAGAACATAACAAAAAGTGATTTCAAGCTCACTATAGAAATTCAAAAAACTAGGAAAGTTGAATTTGAGACAACTAACCTTGCAAATCAATGTGATGAGATTCATGAAGCCTTCAAGCATTGCTATCTATTTTCAAACTCCTTTAATAGAAAAGTGGTTGTTGAAATATGTAAATAACACCCCAAAGTTTCAAATTAAGATCACGAGATGATTTAAATGTTCAAGTATTAGTGAAATCATTCCTAGAAAAATTTCAAACCTCATTACCCGATGCTCTTTTGATTCCATTTGACATCAATCAGCCTAATCCATTGGTCAACTCTATCAAAATTATAAATGAGACAGATCTAAATTCTAAGAATATCAATTTTTCGATAGTTGATGGTCAACATACCATTCAAGCAGTGAAAGAAATTTTAACAAATCCTAAATATAATGTATCGAGAGAAGCAAAAAAAAAATATAAAAAACGTAATTCTCGATTGTTGCATCCATTAGTTGAACCCACTGAGGTGATCTGCATTTGTTGTCAATTAAATTATGCAAATAAGGTATTCTTCAAAACTCCATTTATTGATTGTGTGCGGTCGGCAAGACATTTCTTAATTGCCAATGACAAATTAAAGAAAAGGAGGATTGGATGTTCTAAGATGGCTGAAGACAAGGTATGTAATTTTAATTATTTTTACATTTAACATTTTATTATTGTATCTATTTTTATTGTAGATAAATGACTAAAGCTGATAATATAAGTCATATTTTTTTATATTTATAATGATTTCTCATTAGATTATAACACATTATTTAGTTTCATTTTTACATTGAATTCTTATTAGTTTATATTTATTATTTTATCAGGTTGACGATGAAATGTTGTGCTTATTCTTTGACTGTCCAGTTACAATTTTTTCTAATAAAAAAATTCTCTTATATCTTGATGAACCTGTTTAGGATAAATGGGACATTGTTTTTAACTGTTACCAACTAGGCACATTAAAGTGTTCTCCAAGCCAACCTGATTTTGAGAACTACAAGAGAAATAGTCTACACAGTTTGACACCAGCTACTCTTCAGCCCCTTCAGGGATTAACCATGGAAGAAATTGCTTCAGTAGCATATAAGCTATTGGATGGAACCATTTGGTTTTCTATTCCAATTAATCATCATCAAATGCCATAAAATTAAAATATTATTGTTATAAATTGAAAACCAACAGAACAATATTGGATGCAATGGTTACATACGATCAAAGCCATGTTCAAAACTTGAATGAGATGACTCTTACCACATTCAACATTCTTGAGCATTATGAAATTAATGATATCATATTTACCAATTTTTGCAACATGGTGGAGGGGTCTACTTATGTCAAAGGAACACATAATACAAAGATAGAGTCCCTTTCTCAGCAAGCACGTGGAGTCCTTGACAAAATGATAAATGGATCAACAAGTGTTCAACAAGTTGATAACAATTTTGAATTTGGTTGTTATTTTGGGGGCCCTCATTTTTTGTCAACATTTTTGCACTCTTTTCCATGCCAGTTGCAACCAATTTTACATAATGACCTTGTTGTTTTGGATATACTTGCTTTGAAAAAAGAATAATTCCACAAGGGATATTACATTGAATTTTTTCAATCCCTTATCTAAAAAAATGAGTTGAATGACTTTACTACAGTTCTCTTAGTAAAACTTTGGTTTTGTAATGATGTACGTCAGTCTTTGGAAATTTCCATTAAAAACTCCAAGTTCAACTATAAAATGACTAGTGACATTTATGAATATAAGTCCCAAAACAATTATAATTATGATATAGTTCTTATTATACATTTCTATACTTTAGAATTAAAAATTTTGGAGGCTATAAAATACTCTCACACATTTGATGAAAATGAGAGAGATTATGATTTTTGGATGGATGTAGTGGAAAAACACCAACAATGTAGTGATGCAAAAGTGGTTATTTCTCTTTATGCGGGGAAAAATTTAATCAAGGCTTGTTGTACGTATGGAAGAAGAATTTCATGTGTTGTGAAAACAGAGTCACAAAGGACATTCATGTTAAATAATTACAAATCTTTTCCACTATCAAATCTGGTATCCATTAACTTCTTGGAAAATTCGGGTACTACAATTCATTTTTTTTCTTCTTAAAATACTTTGGATACTATTTTTTTCATAGTTCTTAATTGTCAAAGTGTTTACTAAAATGACTAATGATGGAGATTCTAAAATAGACAATGATGAAAGTGGGAAGAAAAAAATTAATCAACATAGTGCTTATGTTGTTGAAAAAAGTATGGAGATGGAAATAGGAGGAGAAGGAGGAGAGGAAGAAGTTATCATACCAGGTACATAATTTGTTTGGTTTTTTCTCTTGATAATTTTTCAATTTATTTAATTTCCATATTCATAAAATTTTTGGATGACTATTATAGGGAATTATGAGATGAATGAAATTAATCAAGACAATGACCATGGAACGATGGAGATAGAAATGGGTATTAATCATTGTAACTGTATCTTTTTTTATTTTATTATTATTCTAAATTATTGTGATTCATATCATTTCATATGTTGATTATAGTTGGAAATAAGGAGAATGCATATAATGACCACGGTACTATCCCACAAAACTACAATCAAGACCAAAATATTATTATGGACGATTATAGATGATTCTTTTTTTGTATAGTTTAATGAATTTTGTTCATTGTCACAATTTATAACATTTTTTTTATGTTTGTTATAGTGACAAGCAAAGAGAACCAAGACATTGATCGAATGAAAGTTAAACAAAACTTTAATCAAGAACAAACTATAACATCAGTTACTTATAATTTTTCCACTTGTTTTCCTTGTTATTTAATGATTCTATTCATTTTCACAATTCAAATATTTTATATGTTTAATTTGGAAACAAATAAAGGTAACTAAGATGATGATGAGGTGCAACGCTACAAATATGAAGATAATGTCATATCAGATACTTATAACTTGTCTTGTTGTTTATCTTATTATTCTTCAAACTCAAATGCTTGTAACTACCATAACTTTGTATATTTTTATTATAGGAACAAATAAAAAGGATAAAATTAACAATCAAAGTAATGTTAAAGGTGTGTGTGTGTGTGTGTGTTTCTTTTTAAAGGTTGCATTACTAATGTTTTTCTTGGTATTGGTATTTGATTGAAGGTTTAATAAGAAGTACAATTGGTATTTGATTGAAGGTTTAACACGTTTACTCCAAGTCCTATCAAGATCCTAAAAGAAATTATTGTTTCATTTATAAATAGTGCAAAAACCACTCAAGTTAAGTGTATCGTTTCAACAATTTTTTTAGTAATTTTTGTAACATGAATAAAATGGTTTGACTATATTATTTTCCATTGTGTTGTAGCCAAAATAACTGAAAAGAAACTAGTTATTTTTGAACTAAAGGACATTTTTTATCATAGCATTGATGATGAAGCAACAAACAAAGGGCATATTGAGAAAATGGGAGCTGATGCTGATTACACAATAGAGAAAACATTATTTTGGATTCATCCACATGCAAAATCACTTTTTGAAATGTGTTTCAAAAATGAATCTCTTGACATTGCAATTTGGACGACAGCTTTGAAACAAAGCACAACAAGATTTCTAAAAAAGTTGGTTTCAGAAACATTACAAATAAACTTGTGTTTAAGTGGACGGCTTCAGACTATAAGCGACAAAAGGGACATAGGGTCATTGACAATCCAACGGAAGTTATACACACTAACTCAATGAAAAAAGTGTGGGAAATGCATACCCAATATGATGCAAAACAATACTATTATAGTTGTTTGTTTAATTGAGAGAGTGAAAGAGAATCCAAAAGAAAATGTGATTCTTGCCCCTCCATTCATTGGAGCAAATCAAGGGGATAATTGGTTGATCAATGAGCTATGGAGAATATTGCATAAACTCAAAAAGGCTACAGATGTGCGAGCCATTTTGAAGGATGTTCAATTACATTTAGAAGTATCCTAAGATTACAGATGTTTATATCATGCTATTATATGTATGACATTATGAATTATTACTTTTATTTCACAACACTAATAAAAGAATTGTTGATTTGGTTTGTCATTACTAAAAATAAAATATTTTGATTTCGATTTTTTATTTTTGGTGAGATGAATAGTCATTTAATGTTTTCATATCAAAATTTCCCATGCTATATATATATTTTTTACAATGGATTACATTGTATGTAAAATTAATAGATAACTGGTCTATTTGTTTTAATTAGATCATTACAATTATTTGCTTTAAGTGTGGTTTAAGTTATCGTTATACCTCTTAGAAATTAGTAATTTGAAGGATGACCCATTGCGTTCTTATAACCCTTTTTATTTCATATAAGTTGAAAAATTCTATTAAGTTGTATGTAGCACCAACAATAAACATACAATTTGTACTAAAAGAAGCACAAAAAAAAACTAAGGTAGAAACTCTATAAATTAACATATAATTTATTAGGTTTGAAATTTAAAAATTGTATTATATTGTATGTGAAAATTAATATATAATTAGTTTGTTTACTTGTACTAGACCATTATAGTTATATTTTTCAATTGCAATTAAATAAATCATTACAAGTAATAAAATCAATGATTTAAATGGTGGGTCAATGCATTCTTATACGACTTTTATTCCATACAAATTAAATAAAGGTATTAGGCTCTATGTATAAAGTAAACATATTATTTGTTTGTTCATTTTAATGGGGCAATTGTATTTGTATTTTGTGATACTTTGAACTCATTGTGAAATTACGTTTGCATACAAATGGAAATAGTTCATAATAAATATTAACATCATTTTTAAAATGATAGGTTTTTATGTCCTTAAGCAATGAAGTGTTGAAGTGGAGATATATTAATATCATACATGCGGTTGTAGTGCAGATGCAGATGGGAATTACTACAAGTCAAAAGATGTTGTTGATATTTGAAATGGAAGAGTATTCTTCCAATCATACACCAAAGATGAACAAATTTTTCATATTCAAAGAGAACCAGATTGGTAGTTTGGTGATAGGTCCTATTTTTTAAGGCCTTTTCAGTCAGAAGTATTAAAATATTGCTTAAGAAATTATGATGTTGCAATATGGAAATTAAATGTCATTGACAAGTACATCCGAAAAGTACTTAATAAAATCAAATATTGATATAGCGGACTTTAAATTTGCATGGGACAGGTATCATTGTCATTTGCAAAAAAAATTGGAAGTAGGGAGAGCAAGACAATTTTATGAGAAAAAGTTGATTGATGTGTGGTCGCAATATGGAGATAATTATGAAGAATCAAATGTATTGCTAATAGATACGGAAAAGCATACTTCTCAATTCATTAGATATCGATCAAACCACATCGTGATAAAATCATATACAGGAAAAGAGTAAGATATGTGGCTTATGCAGGTTTTATTCCCCTTTCTTAAGACACTTCATTGTATCAAACAAAAACATGAGTACATTCGAATGTTCAATAGAACATGTACTTCATTGTAATTCATGGAGATAATTTCTTTTAAAAATTTGTTGAAAAGTACATTCCAATTTTTCAATACATTTTGGACATAGTTTTTGTTGAATCAATTTGTATGATTTTATAATTTTTGAAATATATGGGAATTGCCAATTATATTAATATGTATATTTCTTATTATTTATAAATGTTTTTGCAATGACTTTGTTGTATTGATTCTTTTTCTAAGATGTGTGTGCGCGTGCGTGTGTGTTCTTAAACGAATTGTTTGCCATTCAAATTATCTTACATGAACCATCGAGGCATGTTATTTTTAATGACTTATGTTTACTTATATGTGTCAATAATCATATATAAATGTGAAATATAAGTTTTGAAATAGAACTCCTTGCAAACGGAGGTGCTATTCTTACTAAAGAAATTATAATAATTTACTTGATAAATGTTATGTGCATTATTCACTATTCACAATGCATTATTCACTATTAAGGCTAATGATAAATGTGTCATAGGTAAAAGATTTGATCTTTTTGAAGCATAAGATATGTGATTTCTCAATCGATAGTTTTCATAAATTTATATGCTAAAATAAATTAATGGTTGTAATTGCAATCATATCATATTGAAAATCAACAAGGCACAAAGTCAGTTATTCATTGTTTACATATAAAATGCACTAATATGAATGCATAAATGTGATATGTAATTTTTTAGATAAAAATATATTGTAAATAATTTTGCATTTCTTAAAAAAACATATATATGATGATAATGATTGATAAGTGGATTATCAAGGTTTGATTACATACTATCATGGATGAATTATGTCATTGAACTTTTTGAATCATAAGGCATCTAATTTCATTATTTAAAGTTGTTTTTTTGTAAATTTATATTTTAAATAAACTGAAATCATATCACTTGAGCTATAATTATATTATTGACATGTACTTAGTTATGTCCATTAATATGAGTATATAAATGTGATTTATAATAGCCATATAATATGATGCATTTTTTCGAAAAATAAGTCTTTTAATTTCTTGATAATAAGTATTAAGTAGACTATGTAGGCTAACAGGTGATGGCTCATAAGCGAATACTACTCGTTAAATTGTAGGGCATTCAATTTCTAACCCATATTTTTTTTTCATATATTCTTGAATCAACTATTTGTATATGCAATCATCTCATCTCATTTAATTTAATAAGGAATCCATTTATTGACTTTTATTTGTCTATCACATAATCTATTAAGACTGTATTAATCTCATATTGTATTGTTTTGAAACAAAACTCTATGAAAAACAAAATTCTCTTCTTAATAAAACATGGGATAATTAATTAACAATATGTTAAGTGGACCATCTAGACTCATTAAAGAGATGGGTAAAAAATGGTTGTATGTAAACTTTTTGCACCATATGACATTGATTTTCCAATCCATATTAACATTTTGTCATTTTCAATTCCTAAATAGTTTATTTGTGGTTTAAATAATTTCATAGAATCCAATATGACTTGAAGAATTCTATTTGGCTATATGCATTGATAGAAGTTCATAAATGTGATGCAATTTTTAAATGTAACTTAATGTAAGTAAATATATATATTTTACAAAACAAATTATAATTAATTGATAATGAGTTTTAAGTGGTCTATAGAAATCCATTTATCGACTTTTACTTTCATATCATGAAGTTTAATCTAAGTGTGTAAATGTGGCACTTTTTTTTATAAATAAAACTCCATGTAATATGAAATGTTTTTCCTAACAACACATGGAATAATTAATTGGCAATGAATGTTAAGTAGATCGCTAAAGTTATTTCAAGGTACGGGTCATAAATAAGTGTACTTAAACTTTATGCAACATATGGCATTTGATTTTCCCACCTTTATTAACATTTGGTAAATTTCAATTCTTAAATAAATTATTTGTAATTGAAATAGTCTTATTGAAACCAACAAGACAAGTATGTATTAAATTATATTTAGAATGTATATATGTATAAATGGAATTTATTTTTGAAATAAAGATCTCAATGTAAGTAAAAAATATATTTTTTAGAAAATTAATAATTTAAAATTAATTATTTATGAGTTTTAACTGGTTTATTCTATTTTGAATTGACAACTTTTTCTAACTATGCATTATTAAATTAATTATTCCTATATGTAATCATGTCATATAAGTCAATAAGTCAAGAAAACATTAATTGATTTTTATTTAACTATTATGTGGTTTAATGTGAATGTATAAATGTGAAATTGCTATTTCTAGAATAAAAAACCATGTAAAGAAAATGAATTTTCTAATAAAACATGGATTAATAAATTCACCATGAGCATTAAGTAGACTATTTAAGCTCATTCAAGAGATGGGCCATAAATGGATGCCTTTAAACTTTTTACACCATATGACATGCTTTTCCCATCAATATTAACATTTTGTAAATTTGAATTCTTAAATAAACTATTTGTACTTAAAATTATCTCATAAAATCCAACAAGACTCAGAAGTTATTTATTGAATTTCATTTAGTTATATGTATTCATATAAGTTTATAAATGTAATTTATTTTTGAAATAAAGCTATTAATGCAAGTAAAGATTTATCTTATACAAAACTATTTAGGATTAATTGATAATCAAATTTAAGTGGTTTATTCAGGCTACATGAAAAATCAAGTGTCATAGATGAATGCCTTTTAATACATGTTTAATCTTCAAAATCAATATCTTAATGATAATTTATTTGTATTTACATTAAGTATTTAATAATTAAAGAACACAGGGATTTATATAAATTTCAACTAAAATACATGAGTTATGTTTCACATTTATTTCTCCCCCATTAAAATGCTTATCATTTTATCTTCTTAGTGAAAGTAATGGTCAATCATGATTTTGCATACAATTGGTTGACACTAAATTTACATCGAGACTATTATTGGTTTTGACAATGTTTACAAGAAGAGATCAATATCCGCACTACCATTAACTGTGCTAATATTTGAAAACCCTTGCCTCCACTACTTACAAGAAGTCACCACTAAGGTTTCTTGTTTACTTCAATTTGTGACACTGTCCATCATAATGGAATGACTTGAATACCCATTTAAGAAATCTCATTTGATGTACTTGGATTTGAGTGGAGATAGATCAATGGTACCTAACCTTCTTGAAATACCTAGATCAACAATGTATAACTTTTATAGTGGATGCCTGCATGCTATGAAGATGAATGATGACCGCCGGATTAGTGCTTCATAAAGGCACAAAGGGACCGTAGGAAATTGAGCACAAGAACATTTTACTAAGGTTTTAGTAGACTAGTCTCAATGCAATGCAAGGGACACCTATCCTTGTCATTTACAATAAGATCCTCACATCACCATCATTCAATCAAAAGATCCCCCGTAGGTTGGGGGAAAGGGGGTTAGAGTTGCCAGACATAAAATCTAAACATTGAGGAATCTAGCATGTTATCCATAACTATAATATCTTTATTGGATGTTTGACATACTAATATGATTTAGCTTAAATCAATTTCTTCTAAGAGTTTGATTTCACACTCCTATTGTGTATTGATACTATTGTACATAACAACCCCATGTTTGACCTATTCATGATCTCTAATTGGTTTGAAATTACTTGCAAATTATTTTGATGTTGAATAAAGCTAATATGGCGATTTACAAAAGAATGAATGTTGTAGAAGGCCTTGTAATAAAATACTTCCAAATTTAATGAAATATGTGTTAAAGGATTGAGAGTGTGAAAAAGGCCACTTTTGTATATTTTTTTCCAGTTAATAAGAAGTACAGTTGCAACAATACTCTATTTTTAACTTGAGATTCATTTTTTGTTTTAGTTCCATCCATTCATGTTTTTATGTTATTATAAGTTTTCATAGTTAGTTTGATTATTTGGAATTCAATGTAATATTGCTCCAACTTCCTTCAAATTCGTTGTGATTAACTGTAAATGTTTATTTCACATTAGTTAAGCCAAAAATGGCTCAACTTCCACAAAACCATGTTCATGTGTAAATTGAGTTTTCTTTGACTCCATACCCAATGGTGGTGATTATTACACTTTCTTTAATTGCAAGAATCACACAAAAATCCAGAGTTAGCCATCTGTAATTGAGTTTTATCTAGAACATCATATTGTTTACTTTGAGAGGGCCCTCTCATGATAGAAGGGTTAACTTCTAGCTAAAATTTGTTTGAAATAGTTAGTCTTGGTTGGAGGTTGACACAACCCATTCTATCATATAAGGTGATAACATTTTTGTTGCATCTTCCAGGAGATGAAAAGCTCATTTTCCCTGATTTTCTTTGAGTCTCTTCATTCTGATTCCTGAGGGTAACAGGAAACTAGAGTTGTCTGAAGGTTGTGATATTACCTTGGTGACTCCAATCTCAAAAGATACAAAAGATAAAAGCTTCATGGTTACTTCACTGCTTGAATATCAATTGCTTCAAGAAGTTCCAAGATGAAGAAGATATGTCAGGCATGCTCCTATGGATCGATCTCATATCTATGGTTTTCCAAATCCTATGCCTCATGTTGATTTGTTAACCCATCTTCCCATATTCAAAGATGAAATGAAAGATGATGTTGTTCTGCATTTGGTTAGATTTCATATGCATGTATGTAGATTGAGGGTTGAGTTTCCTGAGGATTTTTTCATGAATATGTTTATGGCTACCCTAGAAGACAAAGCTAGAGTATGGTATGAAGGGTTGCAATCAGGAAGCTTGTGTTCACTTAAAGATTTCCATAGAATATTCTTTGGACATTATGGGAAGTCTCATCCTTCCTTACCACTGTTTCAAGACTATTGTAATTTTTGTAAGGGTTTCATTCAATATCTTGAAACTATTGATGATGATGTGGAATGCAGGGATGATGAGGAGATGTTAGAGGCACTTTATGAATTTCCTTCCCAAGATAGTTTTCATGGTGATCAAGAAGTTTTCCAACAAACAGATGTCTCTTCTTTAGTTCAAGATGAAACATATCAACAATTTGACAGTCAAGTCATATTACATGAAATTTATGAGAATTTGCATCCTTGTCAATCTATATGCAATCAAAGGTATGAGCCAAATCATTCGAATTGTTTTTCAGCCCATTTCTTTTCTGAGATTTTATGTCAAGACGAAACTCCTCAAGGTCATGTTGTTGAAAGTACATACATGAAAATTATGAATAATGAGTTAACATGTGATGAAAGTGGTCTACCTAGACAAGAACATTTTTCCGTGGAAAATCATAATGATGTTGTCCCGATTAAAGTGCATGAAAGTTCACTTTTAGGTAAACCCGAGTTACATTAAGAGTTGAATATACAGGTTTCACCTATTCTATTTGAGGATCATCAAAATTACGTGGATGATGTGCATAAAGTTATTTGTATAGGATTTCTTAGTATTCAAAATCAAGATGATAATCCTCAAGAAAAATTACCAAAGGTCAAATTAGAATTGTTTGATAAGCAAAATATTAGTTCGTATGCACACAATATGGACGTCATTTTTGAAGATGTTCAAGAATGTATGGATGTTTTTGTTGATTTACATGGAAGGGAAGACAAATATATTGTTGCCTTTTTATTTGATGATGTTCTTGGAATTGAAGACATAGGACAAAAGAAGCCATCAGTTATGAATGAATTCAGCCCTTATGGTTTTACTCATCAAGAAGAGGTGATTTTTCATGATTGTCAAGATCATTTGGTAAGTCTATTCTAGTCATCAATGAAGGTGGAGCTTCTTTCATTTATAAGTTCAGGTTATGGATTCAGTTTTTATGCTGAGTTGCCAATAGATGATCAACTTAAGAATAGTCAAGGAGCCCATGTGTTGGATAAGCTCTTTGACCGGTTATACTGGATGTTTCATATTGCTTGACTTAAGCAGGTAGATTTTCAAATGTTAGATTAGGGTTATTGGTACATAAATAAACTTGTTGGGAAAACATTTCCTTCAGCTTTAGGCTACATTTTACAGTTGTCAGTTTTAGTTTGTACAATAGTTTGATATCACATTGCACCAATAGTAATTGGTTTCGAGTTGGTTTGCAGTTTTCTTATCAGTTTGGTGAGTGGGTTTGAATGTAGTCTTCAAATTCAAATCAACCCAATGGTCAGACATTGGATCTGCTTGTTCTTTGCTGCCCCACATGGAGGAAAACATCCCCATTGGAGCCACTATTATCTTTGATAAGTTTTAGATAGTTTGGAGTTAATTTGTCAAATTAGCAATGTTGTTAAAATTTCTGAAAAGGAAAATAAATGTACAAAAGGAACAATTGGCTATAGGCAGACATAAATATGTTGCAAAGGCGAGTTAAAGCATTGGAAACTCAAATAGAGATGATCAAAGTTGAACTCTCAAAAATAAATCTTGGGCTCATAGTTGAAATAACAATCACTCCTTATGTGTTGTAAATTCCTCACTTTTTTGCCTATACTACGCTAAACTAATAGTTTCAGCAATATAGATGGTTAAATAAGTTATAAGGAGTGATAAGAAGGAAAATCTTTATCATTGAGGAAAATGCAAGGAAATTTTTTGGTTAAAGGAGTTCTGATACTATATATTTAGCTAAAATGCATAAGAGTTGACTTCAAAACTTACAGAAATATGAGAAAAGTACCAGAGGGATGTTTTTGTAACTTGCTACCAAAATTTGCTACGGAAATTCTTGAAATGACTGTTTTAGTAGTCAACTTTAAGCTCCCTTTCTGATCAAATGGAAAATAATTTTTGAAATATGAAGGAAGGTTTTGTTCAACACGAGCTCATCTACAAAAGCATCTCTCAGTTGTTACACAGATATCAGGGTTTGGAAGATATGCACTTATATTTGAAGCTTATTTTATAGGATTTTTCCTAGCTAGATTTTTTACAGAAATTTTGAAATTCGACTTGGTGGAGGTCCAGGCCAGCAAAGTAAACCAGGTCAACACATCCACGTGGCAATAGCACATTAGCAATCTAGCACACTCATCATTTTCTTGGATTCGATAAGGTTCAAAAACAAAATATTTATGGGCTCATAAATAAGTAGAATCTTATTTTGAATTCAAATTGTATTAAAACAAAAAATCGCGAAGAAATCTCAAATATGTTTTGTAAGTCAAATAGGATTAGGTCTCTTAGGATGATGATTGAATCTAGCCCCAGGTGGCAGATTTTTTACTTTGGTAGATGAAGATGTTTTTCTATATGTTTGTAGTTTTTTCATTCTGCAAAGGATCGAGAGTGTGAAAAAGACCACTTTTGTATATTTTTTCCAGTTAATAAGAAGTGCAGTTGAAGAAATACTCTGTTTTTAACCTGAGATTCATTTTTGGGTTTAGTTTCATCCCTTCATGTTTATATGTTATTATAAGTTTTCATAGCTTGTTTGATTACTCAGAATTCAATGTAATATTTCTCCAACTTCCTTCAAATTTGATGTGATTAACTGTAAATGTTTATTTTACATTAGTTAAGTCAAAAATGCCTCACCTTCCACAAAACAATGTTCACCTATAAATTGAGTTTTCTTTGACTCCATGCCTAATGGTGGTGATTACTACACTGTTGGGTCCCTATAATACTAGTGATTACCCCATTACTATTGTAGTTATACCCCTTATTTATATTGTTGTGCCCCTATTACCCCCATATTGTTATTTCTGTGCCCCATAGAATCCCTCTATTGTTATTTTTGTGGCTTTATATTATTATTGTTAGGTCGGCTGGATTATATTGTGACTCCTTAGACTCCTATATATAGAAAGGAGGTTTTGTCATTTGTATCATCCAAGAATTGTTCATTTATGTAATGTAAAGGAGGTTGCCCCCTCGAAGAGGCTGAATTCTAAGGCGTTGATCTATCTTTTCTATCTTTTCTTGAGCTGGTTTCATAACATTTGGTATCAGAGCTTTGGATTCTAGGGTTTCGCTGCTCCAAACAGGTCATCGTGGAATTTTCGCTATAACTTTTTTTCTGTGACGTTTCAGAAGTCGCAAAAAAAACCCATTTGAGAAGAAATCACGTTGAACCTTGGGTCTGAATTTCAGAGCTTTTCGCGCGATATTTGCGGAGATATGATCTGAGGAAGTTGGTCTTTTTGCAGACTCCTGAATTACATTCAAAACAGGTGACCTGGGGAAAATCGTCATAACTTTCTCTCTGGGAATCAGATTGAAATTTTGTAAGAAGGTACAGAAAGAGGACGGACTATAGTTTCTTGTATATCTTTTTCAGAACCAAAGATCGAAAATTGTACACATGGCACTTCATACAAGTCGCTCTACTGAAAGTCTATAATCAGGTCACTCTGGGAGATTTGCATAACTCTTTCTTGGAGAATCCAATTTGGATCAGACTGGTGGCATTGGAAAGAGGACACAGAGAGCTACTACAGGTCACAAATTCAGAACTAGATGATTGGAAAGTACAGAGATACATCAGAGGCAATATCAAGCTCCTACAAAGTGAAAAAAGGTGTGTAGATTTTTTAAATTTTTGCTTAAGCTTGGTTTGAAAAATTATTTTGAAGGAATTCAAAGGGCATAGTAGAGCATTATTATCGGTAACTGATGCCCCGAGGAAAGAAAATGCAAACACCTAGTAAGGAACCTGAAAGCTCTAGCATGACTCATGAAGAAGAGGAAGAAATGCTACATGATATATCAAAATTACAAGAACAAGTGCAACAAATGTCACGCTCACAAAAGTTAACAGAAGCTAAGATAAATGGTGTGGAAGCTAAGATGAATGGCATGGAAGCTAAGATGGACAATTTGAAGATAGATTTGAACACAAATTTGAAGACAGGCATGGCAGATTTGAAGACAGATTTGACAAATTTTCTACAAGAAATACTTACTAATGGTGAAAAGGTAGTAAAGGAAACTCATGATGAGAACAAAAGAAATGTTAATCATGATTCCATAGACGCTAATGTTGGATCGAAGAATCACCATATTCCAAAAATCGATATGAGGAAGTTTGATGGCAAGGATCCCGCCACATGGATATTACAGATGGAGCAATTCTTCGATCTCAATAATGTGCAAAACACACAAAAGGTACGTATGGCAACTGTATATTTGGAACCAAATCAGTTTGTATGGTATCAATGGCTTTGTTCTCGTAAACAATTTATCACTTGGGCAATTTTTACGAAGAATTGATAGCACATTATGAGGATACAAAAAGCAACACTTTTTTTAGCCAATTGATAAGTCTCAAACAAAAGGGTTCAATAATGGAGCACATTGAGGAGTTCCAAAAATTGAACATAAGGGTAAAAGATATTCCAGAGGAGCATAGGATTGATGTGTTCATAGGGTCTTTAAAGGATAATATCCAACATGATGTTCGCCTTTGGGAACCTGATTCATTAGAGAAGGCATTCAGGTTAGCAAGAAAAATGGAAAGCAAAATTATGGCAACTAGGAAGCATACCATTCACAACTATAAAGACGGAAGTGTTGTTGCCCCTAGTCTTCCACAACCTAAAAGGTTGACACCACAACAATTGGAAGAAAAAAGAGCAAAAGGGCTTTGTTACAATTGTGATAGCAAATACACAAAAGGTCATAAGTGTGCTGAGAAGAAATTATTCTACATAGATTGTGAAGAGGAAGAAGAAAAGGAGCAAGAAAGGTCAAAAGAAGAGGATATACTCCAGGAACAAAGCCTAGATGAAGAACAAATAAATCCGACCATATCTTGTAATGCATTGGCGGGAATTACCACTCCTCAAACCATCAAGATAGAAGGACAAATCAAGAAGAAAAAGGTAATAGTGTTGATTGATTCAGGAAGCACCCACAATTTTATTCATTGTAGGGTAGCAAAAGAATTGAATTGCTTCCTATATCCAGCACCAGAGTGTCAAGTGATGATTGCAAATGGAGGAACAATAAATTGCTCTGGAAAGTGCCATAATATCAAGCTATCCATGGGAGAATATGTATTGACTAGCCCAATGCTTTCCATTCCAATGGGAGGTGCTGATGTTGTACTAGGAGTCCAATGGCTACAATCCTTGGGTACAATAGCTTTTAATTTTCAAGAACTTTTCATCAAATTTTCTATGGAAGGAAAGGAAGTTGAATTAAGGGGTATTGCAGGGAAACCAGGAAAGATAATCAGCTCTAATGGCATGACAAAGCTTCTAAAAAAGGAGCAAAGAGGTGTAATTGCACAATTATGTTCGCTAGATGTTTCCACATTGGAATCATCTATTTCTCCAGATCTCCAAAAAGTCCTGGACAATCATTCCAAGGTATTTGAGACTCCCAAAGGTCTCCCACCTATGCGTGATCATGATCATGCTATTCATCTGATTCCAGGAAGTGTTCCTCCAAACATCAGGCCGTACAGATATCCCTATGTCCAAAAAAGTGAAATTGAACGTATGGTTGCAGAAATGCTAGAGGCTGGTATAATTCAACCGAGTCAAAGTTCTTTCTCAGCTCCAGTAGTATTGGTGCACAAGAAGGATGGATCATGGCGCATGTGTCCGGATTATAGGGAGCTCAACAAGCTCACTATTAAAGATAAGTTCCCCATTCCTGTCATTGATGAATTACTGGATGAATTGCATGGATCAATTTACTTCACCAAGTTGGATCTTCGTTCGGGATATCATCAAATCAGAATGAAGATTGAAGACATTCCAAAAACGGCATTTAGAACTCATGAGGGTCATTATGAATTTTTGGTCATGCCTTTTGGCCTTACCAATGCACCTTCAACATTTCAAGGTTTGATGAATTCAATTTTCAAACCATTCCTTAGAAAATTTGTGTTAGTATTTTTTGATGATATACTAATCTACAGCAAGTCTTGGAAGGATCATGTTGAACATGTTGACAGGGTGCTACAACTATTGGAGGAGAAACAATTATATGCAAAAAGATCCAAATGTTTCTTTGGAGTCCAGGAGGTGGAATATTTGGGTCATATTGTATCTCATGAAGGAGTTAAGGTAGACCCTAGCAAAATTAAAGCCATTAAGGAATGGAAAATCCCCACATCCATAAAGCATCTGCGAGGATTTCTTGGGTTGACAGGGTATTATCGCAAGTTTGTTAAGAATTATGGGAGAATAGCAGCACCTCTAACAACATTATTGAAGAAAGATTCATTTTCATGGACTCCGGAAGCAACAAAGGCCTTTGAACATCTTAAAGAGGCAATGTGCCAAGCACCGGTCTTAGCTACACCGGACTTCACAAAAACCTTTATTGTGGAATGTGATGCTTCAGGAAATGGAATTGGTGTTGTTCTAATGCAAGATGAAAGACCCATTGCTTTTGAAAGTCGTCCAATCAAGGGAAAGTTTTTAAGCAAAGCTATTTATGAGAAGGAAATGTTGGCAATACTCCATGCACTTAAGAAATGGCGACCCTACCTAATGGGAAGACACTTCAAGGTAAAAACGGATCATGATAGCCTTAAATACTTTTTAGAACAAAGATTATCCTCTGAAGAGCAACAAAAGTGGGTCACAAAGATGTTGGGTTATGACTTTGAAATCATCTACAAAAAAGGGAAGCAAAATGTGGTGGCAGATGCACTCTCAAGAAAGGATGAGGATGTGGAAGCATTGTTGTGTGCCATTTCTATTATCCAACCAGATTGGATAAACGAAGCAAGGGAGGAATGGAAGAATGACGAAGAAGTGTGGGCACTTATTCGAAAGCTACAACAAGATTCCAGTACTTCTGATACATTTAGCTGGCAAAATGATTCGTTATGGTACAAAGATCGCTTATACCTCTGTAAGAATTCCCAGCTAAAACAAAAGATTCTTATGGAATTGCACACTTCTCCCTTAGGAGGGCACTCAGGATTTTTAAAAACTTACCACAGGGTTAAGAAGGAATTTTTTTGGGATGGCCTTAAATCAGATATTCAAAAGTTTGTGGCGGAATGTTTGGTTTGCCAACAAAATAAAGTTGAAACAATTAAGACACCGGGTCTATTACAACCTTTATCCATTCCAAGCCAACGTTGGGAGGAGGTTTCAATGGATTTTATCACAGGTTTACCCAAGTCTGAGGGAAAGAGTGTCATCATGGTGGTAGTTGACAGACTTACCAAGTATGCACACTTTTGTGCATTATCACATCCATTTAAAGCCAGTACAGTTTCTACTGCATTTATGGAAACAGTTCAAAAGCTACATGGAAACCCAAAGATTATTGTAAGTGACAGAGATCCCATTTTCACTGGAAATTTTTGGACAGAATTATTTTCTTGTCTTGGTACTCAGTTAGCTCATAGCTCATCTTATCATCCTCAATCTGATGGGCAAACTGAGATAGTAAACAAATGTTTGGAAGGATATCTTCGTTGCTTTGTATCTGATAAACAGACACAATGGGTCAAATGGTTGCCTCTGGCTGAATGGTGGTATAACACTTCCTTCCATACAGCAACAAAAATGACCCCATTTATGGCACTTTATGGGTATCAACCACCATCCATCACATCATATTTAAGAGAAAATTCTAAGGTTCAGGCAGTGGAACATCACATCGAACATCAACAACAAGTCCTCCAACTCTTAAAGGATAACCTCGTGTTGGCACAAAATAGAATGAAACAACAGGCAGATCAACATCGCAGTGAAAGAAGTTTTGATGTAGGTGATTGGGTATTCCTACGGCTACAACCATATAAGCAAATGTCCCTAAAGCAAGCTAAGAAGGATAATAAATTATCACCAAAGTATTATGGTCCGTACAAGGTGTTGCAAAAGATTGGTACTATGGCATACAAATTGGAGCTTCCTGCAGCTTCTCGATTGCACCCAGTTTTCCATGTTTCATGTTTAAAGAAGGTTATAGGCGACAAGCTCCCAATTCAAACAATATTGCCAGAACTTGACGAGGAAGGAAAAATTATATTGGAACCGGAAGCAGTCACAGAAACAAGAACTCGACAGCTACGAAATCGATCAATTTCAGAGTATCTTATCAAGTGGAAGAACTTATCCGCTGAAGATTCCACATGGGAGGATGAGAATTTTATGCAGAAGTATCCAGAACTACTCAAGCGTTGAGGACAACACTTTTTTGAAGGAGAGGGGCATGTTGGGTCCCTATAATACTAGTGATTACCCCATTACTATTGTAGTTATACCCCTTATTTATATTGTTGTGCCCCTATTACCCCCATATTGTTATTTCTGTGCCCCATAGAATCCCTCTATTGTTATTTTTGTGGCTTTATATTATTATTGTTAGGTCGGCTGGATTATATTGTGACTCCTTAGACTCCTATATATAGAAAGGAGGTTTTGTCATTTGTATCATCCAAGAATTGTTCATTTATGTAATGTAAAGGAGGTTGCCCCCTTGAAGAGGCTGAATTCTAAGGCATTGATCTATCTTTTCTATCTTTTCTTGAGCTGGTTTCATAACATACACTTTATTTCACCTACAAGAATCACACAAAAATCCAGAGTTAGCCATTTGTAATTGAGTTTTCTCTAGAGCATCATACTGTTTTCTTTTTTAGAGCCCTCTCATGCTAGAAGGGCTAGCTTCTAGCTACAAGTGGGTTGAAATAATTACTCTTGGTTGGAGGTTGACACAACACAACCTGCCATATCAAGTGATAACAATACAAATGTGTTGTCTATGGAGAGAGAGAGAGAGAGAGAGAGAGAGAGACTTGCTTCTTTTCCAATTGTAATCAATTCAATACTTAATTTCATTTGGTTATGTAACATCCCCATTTTAATCCCAATGAGTTCTAATATGATTGGGCATATATTAAATAGGATGGTGAGAAATTTTTGTTGGGAGTAAAGTTCCTCTATTCATGAATATGGATGAGTGTTGAGCTATGTTAATTTACATTCAAATTATTAATACAAGTATATCATTAGTGATGGCATTAAAGTAATTGTAACATTTGGGGGCTATGATTTCACAAGAGAAGGGCTAAAGGGTGTCCAAGGGGAATATTTGCATGCCTAAGTTAGTTTATCATTACACCATCTAATATTCATTTGACTTATCAAATTCCAATCATTAAATCAATGCAAGATGTTGGTAGGTAAGGGCATCTCGTGAATCTATGAAAGCATGGGCCATTTACAAACACTAGTTCAGAAATGTGAGAGTCAATGCATGATTGAAAGTAAAGAAAATTCAAGTAGGAGAGAGGAGATTTTTTAGAAGTATATTTTTGGACATAAAGAGGAGAGTTAGGTGTTGAGAAAGGGCACCAACCATAGTAGTTATGGAAAATAGCTTGGAATAGCTATATTTGCGCTAAGAACTAGGATGGAATTCTTGGGAGTGAATTTTTGTTGATAAATCACATAAGAGCTCATGGGTAGGATGTTGTGAGCAATACTCATTAGAGGTATTGTGATCATTTTAAATTACATTTGAGATTCCTGTAGTCCCAGATTTGTTTTTCTTATGGCTATATTGTTCTTTTCTTGATAATTGCATTTCAACATTTGCATATTAAATCCACCCCATACGTCCCAAGGATGTGGCCCAATGGTTAGATGGGGAGGTTTGGTCCTCATAGGTCAAGTGATACAATCCTAAGAAGGACTATGTATGCCTGAGAGCTTTTGCAGGCACAATTTCTTTCGTTGAAAATAAAAATATTAAATTCACCCCATAAGATCATGGCATTATTCAAATTCACAACATTATTCAGCAACATATGCAATTATATAGAAAGAACAACATCATCATCAATGGAGTGGAAAATAAAGGAATAATAGAGGAAAAACATTCACACATAAAGACACTAGGATGGGTTGGAGACCAGGGAAAATCCCACTATGGGGAAAACCATCTCAAATTCTTCTTTTTATTAGATCGTTATTGGATGATTATGCAAAGAGAGAGTACAATGCTTCATATATTTCATTATAAACCTATCCAACAAAATAAACTAGACAATATCCATGAGATGAATCCAACAATGCCAGTAATCCAGAACCCTTATTTAGGAACTTGTAATCAATCGTCATTGTTTATAGTCAACTATTGAACTCTGCGTCAACAAGCGAAAACTTTGGTGAACTGAAAATTTAACCTTTAGGTCCCAGTCGCAGGGAAGATGTGTCATGCATGCGGCTGAAAGAATTCAGTCTAAATTTCTCCATGACATGCCTACGATTATAGTAAGACATTATCCATAAAATGCTTGCAGCTGAGACCCAAAACCATAAAAACAAAGATGCAAGCTTTAGACCCTGCAATTTCAGACTTGTGCCAACCAATTTCTGTGAAATTTCCTCACACTTGGGCGAGCCAAAAAAAAGAAGAGAATAGAAGAATGCTCCATGGTGATGTCCAAATGAGGTTGAAGTCACTTGTATTTATAGCCTTCCAATAGTGTCCAATTTTCTTTATGGCCAACCCGATCAAATATGCACATGTCACACTTTTGCTTGTCCAAGTTGAGTGCTTCAGTAGTCAAAATTGGTCCTCTTGAAAAGAGAAATCTCCTCCCATGGTTGGAATTTGTCAAGTTAAGCTGAAAAATTAAAACTCATTCTCAGCTAGGGATAAATTCCAACTGCATCATGTAATCATCGTAAGAGTCCTATCATCAAATCATATCCAATCTCAAGTACCTCGTCATCAAACGTCATCACTACTAATCTCTCCTCATCTCTTCTTGTCTCTTGATTGTCCCTTCTCATGTGATAAAGATTCTCATATCTAAAAGAATAACAATTTTATATTGGAGGGGTGCCTAAGTGATCTGTAGTTGTGGATATTCCACTGGAAATTTCCTCATGACAGATATGATAACAATATATTTAAATTATGAAATTTTACACTACTACAATTTTATTAAATTTCTAGATATTTAATTTAACAGTAATTAGTGCATGCATGCAAATGAAAATTATGCAAAAAAGTAGATAAAAAGAAAATAAGCTCACACACACACATAAGACACATGATATTCTCTAGGAAAACCGTTCGAAAGAAAACCCAGTTGGAAGATGAGGTCACTTCTCTCTCTTTCTTTGTCTAGAAAATAAAGCTACAGATACAAAAAAGTAATGCATGTGGACCGTGGGTTGCTACAATGCGTAGATCCTCTCCGCATGCTTTACCTCATATCTCTCCTGCTATATTTTCTTAACTATGGAATAAAATTCTCTCGAAAGAATGGAATGCCTCTTCCTCCTAGTGGCCCTGTTATAACACAACCTGATAGCTTTCTAGTGGTTAAGTTTGACTACATCAACTCTTAACTAGAGTTATAATATAGACTCTTCTATAGAATTTTACATCATAATCATGTGGCTAGACCTTTTTTCCATGAATAATAGGGGATGATGCAGCATCCTCCCGAACTTTAGGTGTGAAAATAGGAAGGTCAACTTCTAAGTGGCATAACGTTTGCATACAGACTCTGATTGACGTGTTTATTACACTATTTTAAATATATTTGTGTGTAGAATATAATGAAAATGTGTGGCAGTAGAGAGGAAAGCTTTTACCACTAAAAAATTTCATTTGATGCCTTAAAACACTCTCAAAAGGTTTCAGACCTCGTTTTTCCAAACTGGGTGCCACCACTAAAAATAGTCCCATGAGTTGATTCCTCCACTTTTTCCACTCTGAATGCATCGAGATGGATGAAAAACAATATAGTGGTCCAATATGGATCACTAAGCTACCACTCTTTGTTCATTGAGGAGCCACTATTACAACCTAAAATCACTACCAACGGGGATCTTAATGCTACCACCCGGGAAACATCAATGGGGAGCCAAATCTACGACTTGCATCAACATAGACGAGCCTAGATCAATATGGAACAATATCAAGGAGCTCATCTCAACTTGAAACCACATCAAGGAGCATAGTCTCAACCTAAAATGATAACAAGGAAGGTCCTGCGGGACACTCTGACCCCATGTTAAGCAATAAATGAGATACCACCTACCAAGCAAGGAACACAACCATCTGATGATTCAATAAATGGGTGAGATACCACTTTCTATAGGAGGTAAGGATCACAACCATCCTATTTCTCATTGATCTTCCCAACAATGGCCCTCGAAAGTCATGTGGTAGAACACCTACATCATAATCCAAGCTTGGGTGAGATACCCGATGTACCAAAGGTAAGGATCAAACATCCCCAAGCCTCCTAAACCTGTTGGTCATAAGGAGAGGGGCAATCCCAAAAATCCCACTTGTGGGTATGATACCAACTGGGATATACTATGCATAGATTAAGAGAACGAGAGATACTCGACTTGTCAAAATATACAAGGATCACACACGCCCTATGGGCGACAAATAGGGGAGAAGCATCTATGACCCTATTTTCCAGACATCCCTCTACCCCAGGAGCCCTCCATCTTAATTCCTCACCCTGCTAGCTCAGACAGGGTGGAAGAGCTGATTGAGTTTTCTCGATCAGTCCTTCTCTCTTGAGATCAAAAACATATCATCATGCTCATATCTGGTACCTACTTAATCTTCATGTCATAATAGCAACAATATGTAGGACATCAAATCAAATATTATATATCTATATCTATATATATATATATATATCTATATATATATATATATATATATATATATATATATATATCTATATATATATATATATATATATATATATATATATATATATATATATATATATATATAGATATATATATATATATATATAGATATATATATATATATATCAAAAAAAGGATATGTTATTCATTCCTTCTCACAGAGGTGGCAACGACAAGCCTAATCTTATCTTGTACGACAATGATGCCTCAATATTTGAAGAGATATTAGTACCAACTATATACAAGATTCTCTGCCAATCAGATCTCGCTCAATATTATCACATTGTGTCCCTGTCATAGCTAGAACCTACTTAAACAGCTCTTCAAAGAGCTTCTTCAACTTGCCTCACAACTAGTTATGCCAACAAAAGCACATTCAACGTCAGTCGTGCTTAAACCTATAGAATTCTTAAAAGTACCGTGATCGACCTCATACTAAGGCAACAACTAGATGTGTTCATCTTATCAATAACAATCCCAAACAACATCAAAATATCCATGCAATCATATATCATAGGAAGAATATGTCAGACCAAAAATTGATCATCCCGTGCAAATATCTCGAAGGGTACTTGACGAAAACTCAACATGTATGAAGTGGCAAAATCAGGTTTTATGTAAAACACACATGCACGCACACACACCCATATTTATACGGACGAGTGTTCACATGGAACATCAATGCTTCAATCAACTATTGATTTCGATGTTAGGTTCAAAAATATATCCTTATAACTTCTTGAAATATAATCGAAGTGTCTAACGATTCACATTTCCACTTTCTTAAGTAACTTCACAATACAAAATTTCTTTTTCCAACTTCAGAACATAATTTTTCATGCCATGATTATTAATTTCGAACTTCAGAGGCCATCTCCCTTTTACTTTGATCATCATAGGCTCATTTCCTATCAAGAATAAAGCATCAATATATAATATGAAAATCAAAGCCATACCTTGGACCAATTTTTGAAATAGATATTTTGATGGGCATATATTCTTGGCTTCACTAGATGACTGTTCATGCAGACATGCCAGACTAAGGAAGATAGCTTCATATAATGCTTTCTCCAAAAATAACACTTGACCAAAACAATATGCTCAACCTCACAAAAATCAATAACTTTCAATCGAATCAACTAAGTCCACTTATCAAGCATTAGATGTCATATCAAAATCATAATTTTTTTTACCAATATTCTAGTGACAAACTTTTCAGACCAAATGTCACGTGGAGCTCATACCAAAATACCAAGTTACAACAACCTTTTATTTACCAAGCATTATCGAATCAAACTTTATCAAGCCATCCTAATGATCATAGCATGAATCATTTCTTCCACTAAATATGAATGGATACAATTAGGGACAACTCATATATGTTTCATGAATACACCAAGAAAGAGTCATACAAGTTCCATCCATTCATCATGAGATTACTTCATACCGAATCACAATTGTTTATGCTTCAAGCAATGTGCCAAAGGCAATGAGGCCAATAAAAAATCATTATTAAATACCCATATTAGTGACTGAAAGTTACTATGCTCACATAATAATGTCATCAAGGAAAATCATCAGATATCAAGTCAAAACCATAATTTGTTATCACAATGAGTTCAATCAGTCCATAACCCAAAAACATATGAAGTAACATGTCAATATTCTAAAGCATATTTATGAACTATCAAGCATCATGTCAAAAATCAAAACATTTCTCATCTATATTGATCAACAAAATCTCATAAAACCCTTGTGATTGTCATCAAATATTGTCATACACTAGCTTCAATGGTTAAATCATAATGACATATTGATATGCATATTTTGGTCACCTACAAACACAAGTTTAGTCAACACATTCACATTCTCTCTGGTAAGTCGAACATTCAAACTTCCTTGCTTATAGAACTTTATGATGTTTGCCACATATATGTAGGAGTATCATACTTTAGATGAACTTTTGATTTCGTGCATGAGGCTTCATATTTTGTGAACTACAGGCACAACCACACCAACAGACCTTCTTCCATGCAACTGGAGGCCTATAACCGCACTGATAAGCTTGCTTCTCTGTAGTTGGGGCTTAAACTAACAAAAACCTTCTCTTCTCAAATCATGACTAGATGCAAACCAACAACATCAAATATTTGTTTATTTATGTCAAAAACTTCAACAATAAATAATCTTATATACATCTAATGCAAATTATAATAGGTGTAAGGGGTCTTATGGAGAATTTCTCCCTCTGAATAGGAAGCTAGTCATCATCATTCAAGTCATCAACCTATCTATAATAATATCGTCATGCATCAAAAAAACTATTAAATCATGAAATCAAACTATATAAGGTTCTAATAAATATATTCATGATGGACATAACATGTCAACCTCGACTTCTTCATAATCACATATGAACATGACATCAAATTTTCATCAAGAGCTAGTATCTTATGATTAGGGAAGCAGAAAGGTCATTCATCACACTTCAAATATTATGAACACAATATCAATTACATAGATTATTCCATTAAGTTAGGTCATCCAGATCTTACCATATACATAATTACTAAGTTTATCAAAATATAACCAAGGTAAACAAGAAGATCCCGAATATCAATCTTATTTTTACACTTCTATCATTATGGATATCGTTCTTATCACAAACATTATCAATAATATCAAGTTAGCATATATAAGAATCAATTTCCTAGCTTTCTTAATGGGATCATGAAATCTATCATGTCTAAAATGAAATATGCTTTCCAAATATCAAGAGCACCAATATATCAAAAATCAATGTTTCTAGGTTGCATTGCTAAGACATAATAGAATGTAATATACTTGTCCAATACCAAGTGCATCATGAATCAAACTCACTTTCATATGCATGCATGAGCAACTTTCGAATGAGACATTCTCATCATACCTTAGGGCTTTCCTTGCCATCAATATTGCAGCTAAATCATTGAAACAACACATCATATATACCTTGTAGTATTCAAATACATGTGCATCTTCTTATTTGATATTGGCAGTGGGAGCACTTTGTCAACTTCCTTGTCATGTAGTTCTTCCCTTCTATCAGTAGTCACCTTTTCTTGCATCTCATATGATCCTCAAGAGAGATCCACTTATCACATCTCATCAAGAGGTTAGAAGTATCCAAATGTTCACATATAGATGTAGGAAGTATAAGTAATAATTAAAGCAACAAACTAAAAAGGGAATAGAATCACAAAGAGGTAACATAAATCTAAATGTTACTTTGAATGAGAGCTCCCTCTTGACTTAGCCTTCAAGGGTCATGACTTTCCATTGACCATATAACATTGTTTCCTTCAATACATTCATCATCTTCATCAATAACCAAGGCCTAATAGAGACCATCCCATTTAGGGCTTCATCAAATTTGTCACAAGTGCTTGAGCATCTTCACATTAAGCATTCTAGGGTTTTTAAATTTCCTATCACAAATATTTGTCATAAACCAGGGTTTCTCCTAAACCCTATCCTCATAATATCCATCAAACCCTAACAATCAAATTTCCTAGGTTTTTCTTAAAATGCTAGTATTCTTTTACGTCTCGACCACCTTCTCTTGCTTCCATCAAAGGTGCCTTCATAGTGGTGATCTTCAATGACTTTTCTTTAGCCCAATTCTGATAACATGTTATTTTTTCTTAGGGCTATATTGTTCTTTGCTTTGATAATTGCATTTCAACACTTGCTTATTAAATTCACCCCATAAGAGCATGTCATTATTCATATTTACAGCATTATTCAACAACCTAGAAAGAAAAACATCATCATCAATGCAGCGGAACAGAAAGGAACAATATAAGAAAAGAATTTACACATAGAGACACTAGGATTGGTCGAAGACCAGGGAAAAACTCACTATGGGGAAAACCATTTCGAATTCTTCTTCTTATTATATTGTCACTGAATGATTCAGCAAAGAGAGAGTACAATGCTTCATATCTTTCATCATAAACCTATCTAGCGAAATCAGACAATATCCATGAGATGAATCCAACAATGCCAATAATCCAAAAACCTAATTAAGGAACTTGTAATCAACTGCCACTGTATGTGGTCAATTGTTGAACTCTGTGGTCAATGAATGAAAACTTCAGTGCGCTGAAAATTCAACGTTTAGGTCCCAATCATAGGGAAGATGTGTCATGCATGTGACTGAAAGGCTTCGGTAGAAATTTCTCCATGACATGCATGTGACTGTAGTTAAAATTCCTTCATAACATGCCTGTGGCTAAAACCCAAAACCCTAAAAACAAAGATGCGAGCTTCAGACCCTACAATTTTGGACCTGTCACAACGAATCTCTGTGAAATTGCCTCAGACCTATGTGAGCCAAACCAAAAAAGAGAATAGAAGAATGCTCCCCGATGATGTCCAAATGAGGTTGAGGTCACATTTATTTATACCCTTCCAAGGGTTTCTAATTTTCTTTAGGTATGACCTGATCAAATATGCACATGTGGGTTTTAATTCAAAAATACACTTCCCCTTGTCCATATTGAGCACTTCAATAGTCAAAATTGGTCCTCTCAAAAAGAGGAATCTCGTCGCATGGTTGGAATTTGTCACTGGGCTACCAATTAAAATGGTTGAGTTAATTTTTAGCTAACCTATTGTAGAGCCTTAGAGCCATCAATCCCTTGGGTTTATTTATCTAAGGGTTATATTTGTAACACCCCCTCCTCCTAGGTCCACCCAAGCAACCAAACAGTTGGGACAAACATGTGATGATAGAGGTCACTATAATGGATTCAATCTTCTTGGTAACCTTAAGGAAATGGAATCAACATAATACATCAAAAAACCCATCCACATGAACAACAACACCCCAAGGAGACATGTCATCCACTCGAACATCCGACCCTTGGGTCCCACTGGTGTTTTAAGATTTTTAACTCAAATTCACTCTCATGCTATAGGAAAGACAACGACCAACAACCCAAAGTCTCTCTCATAGGCCTACGTTCGAGCGACTGTGGACGTTTCACAACAGATCTGTGCCAGCAACCCCGAGATTTGTGCCACTTTTCTAGACTAGAATCCCAACCTCTACGCACAACTTGCTACAACCTTCATAATCCATCAAAGACATGATAGAAATGTTGATAAATCAAAATTAACCTCAGGACTAAGACTGATCATCCCCAATAGGGAATGACATTCTGCCAAACACTTGGCATCAATGCAACCTATAGGTCTAGGATACAAGACAAAGCATAAATGACTGAAAGAAATTATGAAACATAACCAGAAGAATCACCTCCTTCTCCATTGAACTATTATATCATCAATTAGGTCTTGCATCCATCCATTTAACAATTACAAGTAAATACATGAAATAACCTTGACATGAACCAGTCATTAAACCATGCTTATAACCAAAATAAAACCATATAAATATTAGAGATATGACAGCCATTAAATCCACATATAAAGAGTAATAAATCCACATATAAAGAGTAATAGAAATTAGAATTTACTAATCATAAGCAAATATGACCAAGTTTGAGACTTCCACATACCACCCAACCATAAACATTGCTAAAAAAATCGTTCTTTCAGCCAGTCACCCCCATGCCATATTCCAAGCATGAATGTGGGATCTCATAGAACAACCAATCCAAGAACAACCAAGGGAATTCAGAGGTTAAACCACCTCCACCCTCACCAAACTGTGATCACACCAAAACCACTGCTCTGATCACAACCGAGCCACACTTGGAATTCCATTTGGAATCCATCACTATCCTTGAGGAATTTTCCATATCCTTGTCTCTTAGGCTTTACCACAATCCAACCCCATATCACTAGGCCCTAAACTGAGACCAGTATCTTACGATTTACCGCAATCTAAACCCAGATCACTAAGCCCTAAACAGAGACTTTTCCCTCAGGCTTTACCGTGTATCCCACCAAAATCGGTCAAGGGATTTCTAGGCCTTTTGGAATGAAACTTGAGACCACCTCCACCCCAAATTCCACAATCCATCCGGAAAACCAAAGCTCAAAACTGAGATAAACATCCCAACATACCATGGCATCCAGAAAAAGGAAAGGGTAGGCTGAAAACTACTGTCATAACCTAACAAAACCATGACACCGACAACAAGAGAACCATACACCAACATGCAAAGCCATGCATGTCCAAACTAGCAATGAAATCACACGTGCAAAAGGTTACCTGCAAGTATTCTTGTTGAAGCTACTTGATCCTTCTTTCCTTTCCTTGATCATTTCTTTCCTTCCTTTCCTTTGCTTTCTTTTCCTTCCTTGATCCAAAGCTAAAGTGCTCCAAGAAAACTCTAAATGATCAAGAGTGAGAGAGAATAATGAGAGAGCTCCAAAATTAAACTGAAAAAAGGTTACCAACTGATCTTGAGAAACCCTTTTATAATGAGGCCTCTATTTTCTTCATTTTCCTCCCCACATGCAACCTGTGACCTTTCACCTCCTTTTTCTCCTAATTGCCTTTATTTTCATAAATAAATGTGCCAAAAATGCCTTTTTCCTTTTAATGCCTTTGTCTTAGCCTTTGCCAATTTTCCTTAGCCAAAATACACATCCAATGATGCTCACTCGGATATCCTTGCCCAACATTCAACTTGGAATACATGTCCCTTAACCATGGTCTTATTTTGGCTTTATTATTACATGGAAGTTTCACCATAGCTGTTACAATATTCTAAGGGTATAATATTATTGATAGGTTTTATAATATTAATCCTGGGGTTTAATATAAATCCATTGTGTTTATAATCCTTTGGGTTTATATTATAAATTCCTTGGGTTTATTACTCCATTAGGTTTTTAATATTAATAATCTCTTACGTTTATAATATTAATCCCAAGGGTTTAATCCATTAGGTTTATAATAATAATCCCTTGGGTTTATTAATCTTAGGGTTTATATGCCTATGGTTTAATATCATTGTCAGGGTTCAATGTTATTCCTTTGAGTGTATAGTTCCTTGGATTTAGTTATTAATTTCTTGGGTTTATTAATCCCTTAGTTTTATAATATTAATCTCAAGGTTTATAATATTAATGTTAGGATTTAATGTTTATCTTAGTGTTCATAATATTTATCTTAGTGTTTATATCCATGAGTTTATAATATTAATCCCTTCGGCCTGTGACAAAGATTTTCTCAATATGGAAGTCAATCATGGTCAACATTGGTTAAACATGGTTGACCATGGTCAATTATGATGGCCCATGGTCCAACGCCACGCTTTGACAAAGATTGTCTCAATATGAATATCAACCATCCGTTATAACATTGATACTAAGATTTAATATAAATCCCTTTCGTTTAGAATCATGGTCAACCATTATCTATCACATTGTGACAAATATTTTCTCAATATGAAAATCAACCATGGTAGAGTCATGGTCAATCATGGTTCAATGTCACATTGTGACAAAGATTGTCTCAATATAGAAATCAATGAGGGTCAACCATGTTTGTTTTAGGATTTAGAATATTTATCTTAGGGTTTATATACCTTCGTCTTACAATATTAATCCCTTGGGTTTAATATTATTCCTCTGAAATTTTAGTATCAAACCATTGGGTTTATTAGTGCCTCGGGTTTATAATATCAATCTGTTGGGTTTATTAATGTAAGGGTTCATATTCCTAGAGAATAATATTAATGGCAGGGTTTATAATATTAATCCTAGGTTTAATATAAATTCATTGGGTTTATAATAGAAATTCTTTGGGTTTATAATATAACAATCACTTACATTTATAATATTAATCCCAAGGGTTTATAATATTAATCTCTTGAGTTCTCTATATTAATCCCTTGCATTTATAATATTAATCCCATTGGGATTATAAATCCAAGAGAATAATATTAAACCCCTAGGAATATGAACCCTTAAATTAATAAGCCAAAGTGATTGATATTGTAAACCCAAGGGAATAACATTAAACCATGGGAATGCTTATGCTTGGGTTTGTAATATTATTAATCTCTTAGGTTTTTAATATTAATCTCAAGGGTTTTTAATATTAATGTGTTGGGTTTATTGATTTTTTAGGTTTGTAATATTAATAATCCCCTGGGTTTTTAATATTAATTCCTTTGGTTTATTATTATTCCTTTGGATTTTAAATATTTATTCCTTGGGTTTATCAATTCATTGGTTTATTGATCTTTTGGGTTTATAGTACTAATCCCATTGGTTTCTTAATCCCTTGGGTTTATGATATTAATGATCCCTTGGGTTTATGATTCCTTGATTTTATAATCTTGGAGTTTTTTTATATTAATCTTAGATTTGATATATTAATATATTAATTTAGCATATTGAATTTATAATATAGTATATATTAAATTGACTCCTACAACATATATCAACCACATTTATTAAATGTAGTTGTGCTAATTAGATAGCATAGGATAGCCATTAAGGAGTAGTGATGGTATTTTAATTTTTATATAATGAATTTTATAAAATTAAATTTAGTAATAAGGGTGTTGATTAATTCCGTCACACTTTACTGGGTAATATTAATGGGTTATAACATTGTGGATTTTTTAATTACAAATTTAAATAAGCACTAAATTGTAAATTAATATTCTGTATTATAAAATAAAAAGGTGGTTTGATCATATTAACAAATAAGTAGTAATTAAATTTAATAGATGTTATTGTTAAATGTTACAAAATAATATGATAAATAAGTAATAATGATTTAAGATATAAATGTATATTTTATGAATTTTTTTATATATATTTAATATATGACCACATTCCAAACATAAACTTGGTTGGTAATCTAGAATCTATATTGTTCACTCTAATGTGGAATTTATACGAAATTCAATTTATATTGAGCATCATATAAATTATGGTACAATTGAATATATAAATGAATACATAAATTCTCATCATATGCTATTATGATGTAAAACTATACACCATATACTTTGTATATTTGCAACATATATCACTAGCCTCAATTTTTAATAGTTTGTTATTTTAATTTTTGTTTAAATATTAAAAAAAATATATATATTCAAATATTGGAAAGATGTATACTCAAGCATTTTACAATTTTTTTCCATATAAATTCTTCTACTCCGTTAGAGTAAAACAGCCAAGTCTAGAATCTGGAATAGCGAGGCCAAGAGGGAGGAATTTGGGTGTTTGTTGGTACATATAATTAAATGCCTACATTCACATCACGCATAAGAATGCGAGTTGAGTGTGGACAATAGAGTTTACTAGTTGAATGTCTCGACATTAATGGAGTTAAAATGGTCGGTCCCAATAGAAACGAAACCCGTGCAATCAGCGTGGAAACATTTGTATCGAGGTGCAAGTTCCTGGAAATTGTAGTGCGAGTTGGGAGTCAGTGTTCCAGAAGGATCGGGGAAGCAGCTGCAGCGTTTAAGTTGTCGATTGTAGTGGGCATCGAGGACCCAGTTGTCTCACTCAACTTTAAAGATCCTTGGACAGAATAGAGGATCGAAATGTATTGGGATCCAAAATTATTTTGGATCATGACGTTACTCCGCAATGATTATGGTGAAGTATATTGGGATTTATATTTTTATTTAAATCAAATTATTTTAATAAATGTAGAATGAAAAGTATCAACATATATATTAAATAATATACATCTTAAAATATATAAATATATGAAAAAACGTATTGTTGGAGACTATTAAGAAGAGATTGATGGAAACTGTATAAAAATAAAATATTTATTAATTATTTTTAAATTAAAACACATTTCTCCTTTTCCAAAAAGGGTAAACCTTCGTATATTAACCCAACAATTTTACCACATCCTTTGCATCTTTTTGTAGCCGAGCGTATTTTAAGAGTTGAGACGTCATTCTGAGAACACAATGGGTACAACGTACAAATTTTATCGTCATATAGATGACGTCGCTAAAACACAGTGGGTACAACGCACAAAGTTTCTCGTCATATAGATGACGTCGCTAAAATCCAGAAGGTGTTAAAATAATGGGCTGTATTTTAACGAAGTTGCTAAAATCCAGAAGATGTTAAAATAATGGGCTGTATTTTAAGGCGACTCTTATTTCAGGCAGCGCCTAACGAGCCATATATAGGGTATTAAATGCCCTTGAAGATGCACGGGACATAGTCCACTAACACACGAATTGCCTTTTTTTATTTAGTGGCGAATTTCGCAATTCGTGTGTTAATGGGTTATGTCCCGTGCATCTTCAAGGGCATTTAATACTTTATATATGGCTCGTTAGGCGCTGCCCTTATTTCAGATCCTATAGCAGTTTAAATGCGGGTCATGTGGCTTGACATGACGGTTCGATACATTGATATAACACCTGCCATGCTATTGCCATTGAAAAAAAAACGAAGATCAATATGTTTTGGGTATCGAACGGCCATGTCAGGCTGCATTTAAAATGCTATATCGTCTGAACCGTATTTTAACGAGGTCACTAAAATCCAGGAGATGTTAAAATAATGGGCTGTATTTTAACGAGGTGATGTAAAAAAAAATGATCGTTGATTATATGACGTCGCTAAAAGCCAGAAGATGACGTCGCTAAAATCCAGAAGGTGTTAAAATAATGCGCTGTATTTTAACGAGGTCGCTAAAATCCAGAAGGTGTTAAAATAATGGGCTGTATTTTAACGAGGTCGCTAAAATCCAGAAGGTGTTAAAATAATGGGCTGTATTTTAACGAGGTCGCTAAAATCCAGAAGATGTTAAAATAATGGGCTGTATTTTAACGAGGTGATTTAAAAAAAATGATCGTTGATTATATGACGTCGCTAAAAGCCAGAAGATGTTAAAATAATGGGCTGTGTTTTAACGAGGTGATTTAAAAAAAAATATCGTTGATTATTCGACGTCGCGAAAATCCAGAAGATGTTAAAATAATGGGCTGTATTTTAACGAGGTGATTTAAAAAAAAATTATGTTCATTTTTAAAAAATTTAACCGTTTAAAAAAAATGTTAAATAATTTTATTTATTTATTTATTTTTAAATAAATAAGCTAGTTTGATAGGTTTTGCCACCTTCGAAAAATAAAAATAAAAAATTAAGCTAGTGTTATTGTTAAGGTTCCGCATTTTTATCATCGAAAATTCAGGGAAGCACTGGAGATTGTAAAGAGACCTAGCAATCTCAATAGAGACAATGGTTGGAAAGTCAGTAGGTGTTGGGTCCCAGCCCTCTCCTCCTAGTCGTTTTTTCCATCCTCTTTGGTTTTTATTGTTATTTTCACTTATTTAATTATGTTATTGTCATTTTTCTAATCGCCTTTCCTATATTTTTTTGATTATTTAAGGGCCTCAGGGTAACATTACTCTATACATTACTCTATACATCTAATTTTTTCCCTTTTATTTTTATTCTTATTTAGTTATTTTATTTATTATTATTATTATTATTATTAGTATTATTATTAATTTTTATTAATTAATTAATTTATTTATTTTAATTTATTTTTATTATTTATTATTTTTATTTATTTTATTCATTTATTTATTTTTATTATTATTTTTATTTTTATTCATTCAGTTATGTTTTATTCCCATTTAGTTATTCAATTTTATTTATTTATTATTTTAATTATTTTATTTCATTTTTATTTTTATTATTATTTCGTGTTTTATTATTATTTTACTTTTATTTAGTTAGTTATTTTTATTCACTTTTAACTATTATTTTTATTATTATTATTATTATTAATTTTTAATTTTTATTAATTAATTAATTAATTAATTTATTATTACTTTATTTATTTTTAGGCTTATTATTTTTATTTTATTTTTACTATTGTTATTCTTTTTATTTTATTTATTTATTTTTATTTTTATTTTTATTCATGTTTATTCACGTTTAACTCTTATTCATATCTAGTTATTTATTTTTATTATTTTAATTATTATTATTTGACTTCATTTTTATTTTATTTATTTTTATTTTATTTGTTTGTGTATTTATTTTATTTTTATTATTTTTATTTCGGGTTTTTATATCTATTTATTTATTTAATTTGTTATTTTTATTATTTTATTTTTATTCAGTTAGTTATTTCATTCTCACTTAATTTATTCTTAGAAGCGGTTCGTTGCAACTAATTTTCTTTTAATAATAATTGACCTTTAATTTTTGATTATTTATTGATTAACTATTATTTTGATCCTGGTCCTTTGGTCAATATTAGCGGTTTGGTCAAACTAGCCGTTGGAGGCTCTGCTCGGTCTATATAACATGCTAAGCTAGATCTGTTTCTTCAACTTGTCCTGACGATGAACCACACTGGTTGGTTCGAAACGCGTCGACAAATGACATTCCATGTGATTTTCGCCGAAATCTTTCTCTAACTTAATATGGATCACAAAAGCCTAAACTTTATTATTTTTAAATATTTATAAATTTAATTAAAATAATATATTATGATAATTTTAATTAAGGAGTAGAATATATGGTGATGGGGTGTATTGTTAAGGCAATATGTGATGTGAAGGTCACAGTCCCAAATTTTATGGACAAAAATTTAGTCATGTTAATGGGTGGTGTGGCCCTGGTGTGATTTTGACCATTTAGACTTTATGGGCAAAACTCAAATGTGACCTAAGTATGATTAATTAACAATTTTAACTATCTTAGATAACCCTGAATATCACTGTCTCAAACCAAAAAAATAAACATAAAATCATCTCAAAAATCACCCAACTTAATAAACTATATATATAATATCAATGTAATAAAAAATTCCAAGGTAATTAAAAAATCCGTTTTAATTTCATAAGCAAGGTCCTTCATTCGACATCTCGTCCTCGAGGGGCATTTGGAATCCAAACCCTCCATGTGCCACCATCAAGGGTATGGTAGGGTCTTTCCAAGTGTCGCCCATCCTTGCCTTTCTTGGCACTCCTCTAACATCCAAAATTACATTACACTCCCACTATTAATTTTAAATGACGTTTCCCTAGGAATGGAGGTTTACTTTTCGCAAAGCATCAGTTCGTTGCTTTTTTTAAAATAAATTTTGAATCCATTCGAGGGTTTTTCGACCATATGAGTTATGGCTTTGCAATTGATACCATCGTTTGCTTACGTTTATCTAGTTGGGTAGTTGTAATGCCCCAAGAAAATGTAAATATTTGACTTTACTGTGGTTAAAAATTGAATATGACATTATTCACTGTTTTGGGAATTTAATAATATTTTTATTATTTCTTTAATAAATAAGAAATGTTTTCTTGGAAAAAAAAAGGTTGGCAACTTCTGAGAGGGAAGTTGGGGGAAACGGTTGCAGTGAACTGCAACCCTAACCACCTCCCCTAACTGGGAAGGTTTCCAGAGGAAAAGGGGAGGAAAAAGGTTAGTCTGCGCTGGGAGGACAGGCAGAGAGAGAAAAGAGAAAGAAGAAAATAGATGGCTAAGTCTGGTGAGGACCAGATAGCCAGGCACTAGGTGTAGATATCTTGCCGAGGACAGTGGTCCTACAAGAGAGCACGGGGGAGAGATTCTGGTCCCAAAAGACGAATCTCGAGGTTGGGTGGCAGATTGGAAGCAGAAGACAAGAGAAAGTTTCGCTTCTGTAAGACTACGCAGAGCACAATAGTACAGGAAGCAGAGGTGAGCAATTCGGTTGCAGTCAGACTAGAACATCGAATAGAAAGGTACGAAAATTACCACTGAGGTGCCTAATTAAGTTTGTGCCATTTATAAACTTGAGATTTGTAACAGCAAACTTTTGTGCAGCTATAACTCTCAAAAAAATAACTTAATAATAATGGTAATAGAGGGATTAATTGTTATCTGCATTAAAAAGGAAAATGAGAAAGGGATGTACAGTTAGAACCCTCGTATGTTTTGGAAAAACTGTTCGTAACAATGTCACTGTAGAACAACCCGTAGGGACATAAAATGATTGGGCCACGCGAAGTCCTGAGGGTGTGCTTCAACAGTTAGATGGGGTGGTTTAGTCCCAACAGGTCAAGTGGTCCAATCCTGGGCATGATTGTGTATGCCTGAGAGCTGTTCCAGGCACAATTTCTTTTGTTGAAAAAAAATATTAAATTCACCCCATATAATCATGTCATTATTAAGATTTACAACATTATTCAAAAACATATGAAATTGAATAGAAAGAACAACAACATCATCAATTCAACAAAACATAAAGGAACAGTAGAAGAAAAGCATTCACAAATAGAGACACCTAAGATTGGTCGGAGACCAGGGAAAAACTCACTATGGGGAAAACCCTTTCAAATTCTTCTTCTTATTAGATTGTCATTGAATTATTATGCAAAGAGAGAGTACAATGTTTCATATCTTTCATCATAAACCTATCCAACGAAATCGACTACACAATATCCAAGAGATGAATCCAACAATGCTAATAATCAAAAACCCTAATTTAGGAACCTGTAATCAATTGTCACTGTTTGTAGTCGACTACAAAATCTATGGTCAACGAGTGAAAAGTTTAATGAACTGAAAATTCAACCTTTAGGTCCTAGTCGCAGGGAAGATGTGGCATGCATGCAATTGAAAGGCTTTGGTCGAAATTTCTCCATGACAAGCCTGTGATTGCAGTCGAAATTTCTCCATAAAATCCCTGCGATTGCAGTTGAAATTTCTCCATAAAATGTCTGTGATTGCAATCGAAAATTCTCCTTAACATGCTTGCGGTTGAGACCCAAAACCCTAAAAACATACATGCGAGCTTCAAACCCTACAATTTCGGACCTCTGCCAACCAATCTCTGTGAACTTTCCAAATACTTGTGCGAGCCAAACCAAAGAAGAGAATCAAAGAATGCTCCATGATGATGTCCAAATGAGGTTGAGGTCACTTGTATTTATAGCCTTCAAAAGGTGTCCAATTTTCTTTAGGGTTAACGTGATCAAATATGCACATGTGGGATTTAATTAAAAAATACACTTTCCCTTGTCCAAATTGAGCGCTTCAATAGTCAAAATTGGTCTTCTCAAAAAGAGGAATCTCATCCCATGGTTGGAATTTGTCACTCAGCTACCAAGTTAACATTTCCTATCAGCTAGGGAGAAATTCCAATTGCATCATGTAATCATCGCAAAAATCCTATCATCAAATCATATCCAACCTCAAGTACCTCTTCATCAAACATCATCACTACTCATCTCTGCCCATCTCTTCTTGTCTCTTGATTGTCCCTGCTCATGTGTTGAACATTCTCGAATCTATAAGAAGAATAATTTGATATCAGAAGGGAGCCTAAGCTACCACCCTTTATTCATTGGGAAGCCACTATTATCACTTAGAATCACTACTAGGATGGAGCCCAATTGTACCACCCGGAAACATCAACGAGGATCCAAATCTACGACCTAAATCAACATCGAAGAGGCTAGCTCAATAAAGAAAAACATCAAGAATCATATCTCAACCTGAAACCACATCAGGGAGCACAGTCGTAACCTAAAATGACAACGAGGAAGGTCCTACAAGACACTCTCACCCGATTTCAAGTAATGCATGAGATACCACTTACCAAACAAGGATCAAAATCGTCCCATGATGCAATAAATTGGTGAGATACCACTTGCGATACGATGTAATGATTACAACCATCCTATGGATCATTGATCTTCCCAACAATGACCCTCAAAAGTCACGTGGTAGAATACCTACATCATAATGGTGGAAAGTATGGTCGTAGCCAATCCATATTGAATACTGGGTGCATACAAAGGAATGGTGGAATCTTGAGCTCGAAGTCATTGTCCCCTGTAGTGTTGGTGATGGTGTACAACCCATATCAGAATGGGCGAAGCTTACGATGGGGCTTGGCGAAGCGCTCCTTCTGCAAATGTAACCAAACTTTGTCGCCCACCTAGAACTTGTGTGGCACTCGATGTTGATCATGACGCTGCTTTTACTTAGCATCATCTTTGTCCAATATGTCATGGACCTGCTAGTGGATGTGTTGAATGCGCTTAATGAAGTTGTTAAGCTAGTTAGATTTAGACAAGACATGAGCCGAATCTGCTTGAGTAGCTGCAAATGGTATGGCCACATCAATGGGACATAATGATTGCAATCCCAACCCCACCTGAAAGGGGTTGTGTCTAGTTGAGCTATGGAGAGCTCTGTTGCAATTTTGTTGGACATAGGGGAGGCTTTCATCCCATTTGTGTGGATTCTTCGAGTTGTACATGTGGAAAATGTGCACGATCATCGTGTTGACGACCTTTGTTTGGCCATCAATTTGGTGGTGGAAGGTCATGGACTTAGAGAGCTTGGTATCTAACATCGACCAGAGGCTTGACCAATATGTACTCATGAACCTATTATCCCGAACTGAGATAATGGACTATGTGATCCCAAAATGTACCCACACTCATTCAAAGAAGAGGCTGGCAATGGATTCTGTTGTGATACTCTTCTTGTAGGCCGTCATAATGGTCATCTTAGAGAATTTGTCAACGACCACAAACACATGGTCATTTCCATGCTTATTAGAAGGAAGGTGCAACATGTAATCCATGGAGATGGATTCCCATGGCCGGCTAGGAGTAGGAAGATGAGTATATAGGCCTTGCTTCTTGATTGTTGGTTTGGAAATGAAGCAGGAAGTGCAAGATCTAATGTAATTCCTAACATCTTTTCGATAGTTCGACAAATAAAAATACTTCTACAACGCTGCCAATATTTTCTCTATGTTGAAATGTCCAGCGACCCAATTTTAGTGCACCTCCCAAATCATCTTGGCACGTTCTCTTGTAGGAGCACAGAGGTGTCCCAGGTGGCATAAGGGTGTGCCATGAAGGTGAAAATATAGAACACGATTGCCTTCCAGGAGCATCTAGTACGTGTTGTCGAATTTTGGATTGCTCTTATAAAGATGTGACCACCTTGAAGTCTCGTGCCCATAAGAGTTGAGCACGGTAGTTAGCACCATAACCAATGGTCAGCTAAGAGAGTTTGTAATATTATTGGTGTTTATCTTCTTGTACGTGATGTTCAAAATGAACTATTGCAAATATTTGGACCATTTCTGATGGCGATCATTTTGCAACTCCCCTTGTGTCTATATGAACTATAGGGGTCGGTGGTCTATGTGGATGATAGTTTCCTTCCCTAGAATGTAGTGCTTTCATTTTTGGTAGGCCTACAAAATAGAATTCATATCTTTGTCATATGTGGGATACTTTGGGACTATATATGAACGTGTCTCACTGTGATATGCCACTGGATGCCCCTGCTGGGTAAGAACCGCACCAATAGCATAGTCAGAGGCATCTATCTGAATTTACAATGGTTGTTGTAGGTCTGGTAACGTGAGAATTGGTGCAGAGTAGAGGAAATGCCTCAAATCAATAAATGCCTTATGTTGGGATTCATACCAAAATAACTTCACTTTCGCTCCACCCTTGGTGACTTGACTCAAAGGCCAAGTGATATGAGAGAATCCCAACACGAACTCCGATAGAAATTGGCAAGACCTAGAAAGCTACAGAGCTTTGTTAGAGTGGTTAAGGCTAGCTAATTTCAAATAACTCTTATCTTCGTTGGGTCCACATGCACACCCCACTCATTGATGATGTGCCCCAGATATTGGCTCTGGGTCATACCAAAAGTGCATTTCTCCAAATTAGCACACAATTTATGTTGTCGCAGGGTTTGGAGGACCCGGAAGATATGGTGTATGTGTTCTTCCCAACTCTGACTAAATATCAGGATGTTGTCCAAGTACACTACCAAGAACGAGTTGGTAAAGGGCCAAAAGATTTTTTCCATCATACGCATAAAGGTTGTAGGGGCATTCATTAACCCGAAAGGCATGACCATCCATTCGAAAAGGCCCTTCTTGGATTTGAAGGCAGTCTTCCACACATCGTAGGGTTCAATTGGTACCTGGTGATAAACAAACTTCAAGATGATCTTGCTGAAATATTTGGCCCCCTTGAGTTGGTCTAGAAGGTCATCAATCTGTGGGATTGGATACCTATTCCAGATAGTGATCTTATTCAACGCTTGATATTCAATACAGAGTCTCGAGGTGTCATCTTTCTTCTGTACCATCATGATCGACCTCCCATAGGGTGATGAACTTGGCCTTATGTGCGATTTCTACAATAACTCTCGACTCTACCTCTTAATTTCATCGTTCTCTAGAATAGAGCATTCGTAGATTAGTCCGTTGGGTAGTAGCGTGCTTGGGGTTAGATCAATGGAGTGATTGACCTGACAGTGTAGGGGTACCCTTGTGTATGAGGTGAACATGTCCCTATACTCTTCCACAACCCTGTCCATCTGTTGCTACAATGTGTAGGATCCTTGTTCAGAGGCTATGGATGTGGCCAAAATCTTATTCTTGCTCTGATGGAGAATCATAAGGAAGACAAATTTCCCGATCTGGGAAATGATCTTACTGCATTTCTTCACAAATTTCAAATAGATGGCGGTAGGTAGTGTTGGCATCTAGTATAAATTATTACCCAAATAAATAATGACATTACGAGACCTAGACTCACACACAATATGATGTTTCCATGAGTGTGGTTGGCCTAATAATGCATCGCAAACTTCAAGAGGAGAAACATCACATAGTACCTCATATGTGAAGGGCTTGATGTTCTAGGGAAGACAAAACTATTCGGTGACATGGAGATCTCGCCCTTCGTGAAGCCAACCGATGGTGTACAATTGTGGCTGTGGTGTGGTCGATAGGCCTAAATAATTCACGACCTCTGCTGAAATGGAGTTCTTTTGGCTTTCTCTGTCAACAATACACTGCAACGGAGATCCCTTCACCCACATATGTGAGTGGAAGAGGCGCTCCCCCTCCTCTAGATCTTTAGGCTCAATCTTCTGGATCTTGGTGGTGGTAACGGTGGCACTAGGTTCTGCTTTAATAATTTTCTTCCCTTTGTCATTCCCCTTATCGGTTCTTGACTCAGAGTCGAAACATGCATCTGATTTGGAAGCCTTCAGCTTGCCCACCATTGATTGCTTGGCTTGACACTCACTTGCGTTGTGAGTGGGGCTCTTATGGAACTCACACCATTTTCTTGTGTCCTTCTTTGTCTTTGTGGTGTTGTTCTTTTCTTGCAGCTTAGACGGGTTGTCCTGGGTCATAACGCCTTGGCTATTTCCTCTGTTATGCGGTTTGGGGGTGTGTTTCCCCTGCTTTGAATTCGTAGATCCAAAGTTTTTCTTCTTTTGTTTAAATTTCTGCTCAACCTTGACAATGTATCGATAAGCGGTTCCAAGTAAGAAGATGTCTAGGAACTCCATCTCATCCTAGATTTACTTGTGTAGACAACAACGATACTTGAGTACCAAATGCCGCTTAGAATCCTTGATACCCAGCTTTATGCGAAGGGTATGAAAAATATTTGTGAACTCTGACATATCTTGGTCCCTTCCATGCCACAGTGTAGTCCACTTTATGTATTTATCTTCATAGCTCCCAACAAGGTAATATTGTTCCTTGATGGCATCTCAAAAATAATTCCAAGTGGGTGCAACTAAAAGCAATGAGGATTCTCTCTCGTCATTTTGTTTACAATAGGTTTCCCACCAGTCTTTGACATGGGTGGTGGCTTTAAGAAGTCCGAAAGTAAGCTTTTTCTAATTAGAAATGTCATGAACTGAAAAATATCCTTCCAAAAGATTTAACCATCTATATATGGCATCTTCATCTATCTGGCCTTCAAATATGGGAATGTCAAATTTAACTTGTACCTTAAAAGGAGTGGTACCTCTAGAGTGGCCGCTAGATGAAGATGTGTCGCTTGTGGGTATCTCGTGAAGGATTTGGGAAAATTTATCCATCACTGCATTCCTTTATCGCTTGAGGGCTTCTGCGAGCAATATTTTGAAAGGATCTCCTACTCCCTCGTTTTTCGTTTCTTCTACCATGGGAGGTCATTGGGGTTTTCAAGGTTGGTCTTGTAAAGGGTCAACTAGTTCGAGCCCTAACTCCTTATACCCTGACCTCGTTAGGGAGATGAAAAGAAAAATAGAGAAAGAGCAGACCGCTCTGATACCACTGATCCAAACTTATGAATGAATGCAACAAAATACAGATATAAACATAAACACAGAGATGCAGTAGAAATAAAACTTCAGTTCATTAATATCAAAGAACCGAAATATGCTTACATAGAGAATGGAAATAAACTAGCTCGGATGATGGTAGCTTATCTCTAAGAGGAGATGTGGTGGCTACATGCCTCTGAAAAATGTTACAATTAGGATCGATGGCCTTTTTATCACTGAGAAGCAATGGGAAACTATAAACATCCAAAGACCTAAACCTAGGAGACAAAGCGCCAAAAGCTTATGGGCTCTGTTGGGGAAAATTAGAATGTCAAATTCCCGGGGTTGTAAATTTGGCATATGATCTCCGTTTGACTATCATAATACCTTCAATGATCTTTTTCTGCATTCCAAAAGTCCTTCGATGAGGACACAATGGCTTCTTCAATGAGTGAAATAAATAAGCTCAACATTACTAGTGGTGCAAGTTCCTGGAAATTGTAGTGCAACTTCGAAGTCATTGTTCCTGAAGGATCAGGGAAGCAGCTGCAGCGTTTAAGTTGTCGATAGTAGTAGGCATCGAGGACCCAGGTGTCTAACTCAACTTTAAAGATTCTTACGCTATAGACTCTAATGTACTTGGACAAATTGAGAGCACAATAGAGGATCGAAATGTATTGGAATGGTCGAAATGTTTTGGAATGGACATTATCTTTTGATAATAGGAAGTAAAATTATTTTGGATCATGACGTTACTCCAAAATCATTATGATGAAGTATATTGGGATTTATATTTTTATTTCAATCAAATTATTTTACCAACATAAATATTAAATTATATATATATATATATATATATATATATATATATATATATATATATATATATATATATATATATATATATATGAAAAAACGTATTGTCGGAGACTTTTAAGAGAAGGTTAATTGAAACGGTGTAAATAAAATATTTATTGAACATTTTTACATTAAAACACATTTGTCCTTTTCCAAAAAAGGATAAACCTTCGTATATTAAAGGAACAAATTTCCCACATCCTTTGCGTCCTTTTGTAGCCGAAGTGTTTTTAAGAGTACAAAGCAAAAATTTTCAAAGCGATGGGTACAAACCAAAGCAAAAACTTTCAAAGCAATGCGTACAAAGCGAAAATTTTCTCTTCATACAGATGACGTCGCTAAATTCTGGAAGATGTTAAAATAAAAAAAACATGACGTCGCTAAAATCTAGAAGATGTTAAGAAAATATATTATTGTTGATTTAAAGAAATATTAAGTGTTTAAAAAATAATGTTAAGAATCAAATTTATATAATTAATTTTTTAATATTTTATCTTAAATTTATTTGTAAATATTATTAAAATAATATATTATTATAATATTAAGCGAGGGTTGAGCCCCATTGGCCTTAAGCTATACAGGCTGAGTTTATTTGGAACTGAAACTACCCATAACGGGTTTATTCGACTATGATTTCAGAAGTCTCCGCAGCAGACCGGGCCCTGAAGATGAACCCTAGAAGCTATGCAGCCGCCGCCTCTCCTTCGGCCGCCGTCGGGCCCCTGCTCGGCCCTGCCGATGCTGGAGAAGCGTATCTCTGTCAGGGACGGCAGGTCTATGCGATTATTGCTGTTCCGCATGTCTTCAGGCAGCTTTCGAGAGCTCCCCTCCCGCTGATTTATTCTGCTATGGACTTTGGGGCCGCCAGTTCTCAGCCCTCTGCCGCTGCATCTGGCTACAGCTGCCCCCATCAGACTGCAGAGGCATTGGCCAAGAACAAATTAGCAGAACGTGATCTCAGTTTTCCCCAGGCGGCTCTTGGGAAGGAATTTTTCACCCTGGAAGGTCGCTCATTTCCATTAGCTTCTTCTTTGTCCCCCCAGTACAGCGAATACTCTGTATTGGACCTTCAGAAATCTTTAACCTTCTTGGATCAGCTTGGACGGAGCATCTGGAAGCCCTCTTGGGCGGATAGCAATGACAGACTCGACGACCCTAGGACTCTCTCCTCTTCTCTTCACAATCCCCTACGGCAAACACAGGAAAAGAAGGCCCTTCAAAATTTCAGCCTCCTCTCGTCTCAGATCTGCAGAGGCAAGCAGAACTCTGGTCTCTCTGCCTCATTTCAGATCCTGATCAAGCTTATCTCAGGCAAAACTCTGCTACAATGGGTGAGAGCGTCGGATCAAGTGCAAGACCTCAAGCAGGCTCTGGAACTCAAGCTGGGGATTCCCTCTGCAGCACAGCGACTTCTCCACGAAGGTAAACAACTCGAGGATCTTTGCCCCCTGTCTTTTTACAGCATTAAGAGAAATGCCTCCATTGCTTTAACCCTTCGTTTGAGAGGAGGAGCTGTAGGACAGCCATCCTCAGCTGAGGCATTCTCATACAAGGACGCTGTCCATGCTAAGTCGTCTAAGAGAACAGCTCCACCTGTTCAGGCTCCCAAGCCTTTCCTGGTGGATAAACTGGAGGAAACCCCCTCCATTGAAATAAAACACCCAACGCTGGATGAGCAAACCCAACACTTTGCAGAACATGGCATTATTTGCAGGTTTAATGGGCTATGGCCACGCACAGCAGACCTCTTTCAATGGATTCACTCTAACTGGACCAACAACTGCAAGGTTCTGTTATGCTCAAAGGGCTTTTTCATTGTAGTGTTTGCTTTCGTTGAGGACTATCAAAAAGCCTTAACTGATGGCCCATGGTTCTGGGGTGCAGCTGGTTTATTCCTCACCCCTTGGTTCCCAGATTTCGATCCCTCTACAGCAGTCATCACCAAACTCCCCATCTGGGTCAGACTTCCAAACCTCCCGGCGCATCTATGGCACTTTGCTGTATTCCAAGGGATTGGCAACTCTCTAGGCCGCTTTTTAGACACAGACATCTCTAGAGGGGAAAAGGGCTTATACACCTTTGCCAGAATCTGTGCAGAAATAGACATGAGTAAAGGTCTCCCGGACCAGATCAATCTCAAAATCGGAGACTTCCATTGGACTCAAACTTTGGATTACGAAAACACAGCCTTTCGCTGCCGAAACTGCCATCATACAGGTCACCTTCAGAGCTCTTGTCCCACGATGCCAGCCCAAAAGAAGAAAACCAATCCTAAGCAGAAATCCAAAAGCTGGAAGCCACACGATCCTCCCCCCATGGACGATTTTGACTTCAGCTCGGATGAAGAGGAAGAGAATAAGGAAGGTTTGGCAGAAGCGTCGGCACAGGATCCGCCCTCGACTGGTCCTGTGGATGCGTCCGTCCCACCAGTCTCACAGAAAAGGAATCATGAATCCTCCACCTCGGATTCAGACAAGGAGACCTCTCCGTCAGCACATCTCAGTTTGCAAATCATGCCAGCTCAGCAAAATCCTCTTGATTGGGTCAAAGTTGGTAAAAAGAAAGGGAAAAAATGCCGAATAGTTGATTCTACTCATGTTGGGTAGAGTCCTCTGTTCTGTTCTTGCTCCTCTGTTCCTCTTGTTTCTTCTCGCTCATCCCTGCTCTCTTCTCTTTCTCTCTTAGGAGCCGAGGTGGATAGCCTATCCTTTCCGGCTGCCTGTGTTCTTGCTTCTCTTGTTTGTAATCTCTTTTGTACCATACGTTCTCTTAATAGAATTAGTTTTTACTGAGAAAAAAAAAAATATTAAGCGAGGGTAGAATATAGGCTGATGGGTGTTTGTTAAATAGGATGGAAATTTTGTGGGAAAAAATTTAGTCATGTTAAGGGCTTGTGTGATTGGTGAGTGATTTTGACTCAAAAACTCTATGGGCAAAAATCGAGTCTAAATGCATTTTAATCCTACATATATGGGGAACTAAGAGAGATCATTACCCCTTGAGGTGTAAACCATTCGTCATGTTTTGCACCTAAAAGATTGTTTTCACCTCAAGAGATTTGATCTTTCTCAATGCTTGTTAGATCTAAGGTTAAGATGGATGTGTAGACATTTGATAAAATTCTTAATGTAGAAAATATATTACGATCAAAATCAAATCAAATTACTATTATTACGACCAGAATCAAACCAAAGTAGTGATACCCTTTGCCTTTCTAATTAAATCGATTAATTAAAATAAATTCACATGAACAAGTGTCATATAAAGTGAATTGTGGTTTTTTAGGCAAGTGGTATTAATAAACTATGATATTGGCCCATGGTACTGTAAGAAAGCCTATTTATATATTAAAAATATCCATAGTAAAGTGGGGATAAATCTCCATGATTACGAATCTTATTTTATGTTTTTTTTAATCTATACATGTTTAACTTACATATTAATGGAGTTATCTTTAAGTGAGACTTTTTAAATGTTTTTCAAAAAATTGCACTTAAAAACAATTGACATATTAATTCTTTTTATTATTTAATAATAATAATAATAATAATTAAAAATAAGTTTATAAATTAATTCTTATGAATGTTTATTGGCCTTAGTAGTTAATTATAATTAAAATATATAATTGGAAAATTGTAAATTGATAAATTGCATTAAGAATTTGTGATGAAATATATTCAATTTCATCTTATTGAAGTTAAAGGGAATAATAAATAATTCAATTCCATCTTATCTTATTGAAGTTAAAGGGAATAGTAAATCATTCAACTCCATCTTATCAGAGGGAATAGTTAACTATGTACTAGATCTATTCATAGCTAATATTTTCCAATTTGGTAGTAGGGGGCTTCTATTTTCTTTTAAAACATAATTTTGGCAGTAAAAGGTGAATTCTATTGTTTTGAAAACAAAACAAAATACAGGATGCGTGATTGCGCGGTTGTTGTTGAACTTGCCAAGGCAAAAGAATAATGAATAGTGGTAGAGGAGTTACTAGTTACGTTCAACTAAATGTGTGACTAAATTATTTATCCTATGCCATGGAAGACACAACTGGCTGCACACATTGCTCTCACACCTTTCATATAAATATCCAGAGCAGGGGTTGCGATGATATAGAACACATTTAATCAAACTACTGGAGGTCTAGGTCAGCACATCCACATGGCAAGATCACATTAGCAATCCAGCACACCCAACATTTGGTTGGATTCAATAAGGTTCAATGACATAATATTTATGGTCTCATAAATAGATAGAATATTATTTGAATTCAAATTGTATTAAAACAGAAAATCCCTAAGAAATTTCAAATATGTTTTGTAAGTCAAATAAGATTAGGTTTCTTAAGATGATCAAATCTAGTCCTAGGTGCCATATTTTGTAATTAATGGCATATGAAGATGTTTTTCTATATATTTGTAGTTTTTTTTATTCTAGAAAGGATCGAGACTCTGAAAAAGACCACTTTTGTATATTTTTTTCCAGTTAATAAGAAGTATAGTTGCAACAATACTTTGTTTTTAACTTGAGAATCATTTTTTGTTTCAGTTCCATCCCTTCATGTTTATATGTTATTATAATTTTTCAAAGCTTGTTTGATTACTTGGAATTCAATGTAATATTGCTCCAAATTCCTTCAAATTTGTTGTGATTAACTGTAAATGTTTATTTTACATTAGTTAAGCCCAAAATGCCCCAGCTTCCCAAAACAATGTTCATCTTTAAATTGAGTTTTCTTTGACTCCATGCTCAGTGGTGGTATTTATTACACCTTCTTTCACCTGCAAGAATCACATAAAAATCTAGAGTTAGCCATCTGTAATTGAGTTTTATCGAGAACATCATATTGTTTTCTTTGAGAGAGCCCTCTCATGCTAAAAGGGCTAACTTCTAACTACAAGCGGTTGGAAATAATTACTCTTGGTTGGAGGTTGACATAGCCCAACCTCTCATATCAAGTGATAACGTTTTTGGTGCGTCTGTCGGGAGCTGAAAAGCTCCTTTTCCTAGATTTTCTTTTAGCCTGTTCATTCTAATTCCTGAGGGTAACAAGAAACCAGAGTTTTCCGAAGGTTGTGATATTACCCTAACAACTCCAACCTAAAAAGATCTAAAAGATCAAAACTTCATGGTGACTCCACTACTTAAAGATCAGTAGCTTGAAGAAGTTCCAAGATGAGTTCTACTGCAAGAAGAATTTCCAGGTATGAGTTCTACTGTAAATTATGAGGTCCAAGTTCGAAGTCAGTGTTCCAGAAGGATCGGGGAAGCAGCTGGAACATTAAGTTGTTGATTGTAGTGGGCAACGAGGACCTAGGTGTCTGACTCAAATCTAAAGATTCTTGCGCTATAGAGTCTAGTGTTCTTGGACAGATTCGAAATGTATTGGAATGGACATTATCTTTTGATAATGGGATCCAAAATTATTTTGGATCATGAAATTACTCCGCAATGATTATGGTGAAGTATATTGGGATTTATATTTTTATTTAAGTCAAATTATTCTAATAATGTAGAATGAAAAGTATCAACATATATATTAAATAATATACATCTTCAAATATATAAATATATGAAAAAATGTATTGTCGGAGACTATTAAGAAAAGATTAATTGAAACTGTATAGAAATAAAATATTTATTAATTATTTTTAAATTAAAACACTTTTGTCCTTTTCCAAAAAAGGTAAACCTTCATATATTAACCTAACAATTTTACGACATCCTTTGTGCCTTTTTGTGTTAAGAAATTTACCCAAGAATACAAATTAATCACCGAGAATTACTTAGAGAAACACATATAAAAATAACCAGCAAAAAACCATAAACACATAAACACATATGTTTATTCGGGAAAACCCAAATCCGGGGAAAAACCCAATCATAATGAAATTTCATTATCCTTGGCCAAAACCCTGGCCAATCCGGCCAAGTGAGCCTTCACCACTCACCTCCAGGCCTTGCATTACAATGAAGTCCTTCCAGTCTTTTATAGGCTCCATTACATATAATACCACGGGCATAATACCATGGGTGCACAATACCATGTGCCCCAAAACCATCACTGTTTACCTTGGTCAACTTTTGACTCTATCCCAAGTCAATTTTACCTAACAATTCCCCCCTTAAACTTGACTTGGGGTTCCTTGACTAACTCCAGCCAAACCTGCTAAGTGAGCCAATCTCGCTCACTCTAGCTCTTACCCCCCTCAGATTTTTTACCCGGGGTATTGTTAACCCGACATCCACCCTATCACCTAGGTCTAACCCAGACTTTACCGGTGATCACCGAGGGGTACACATGCCTTACCAGGTCTTACAGTAGTATGCCCATTTACATGCAATAATTTTGACTTCATTAATTTTTTATTTTTAATTTTTGTTTCTTGCTACTGTGATTTTGATCCATCCTCTCGCCACATACTCGATGTTTCTCTTAGCTCGTCATATTTCCTTTAAAGAACAGGTCGCTCTTTCCATGTGAGAAATCCTGAATCAGGCATCGTCCCAACCTTCATTGTTGAATGGTCTTATTTCTCATATTAAACGTGGCTCCTGTATTTTCACTCACCTATTCCAAGCAGCAAAACATACCTCTACAAAAAAATGTTACCCACTGCCACCGCTACACTTTGGATTCATCACATCCAGCCCTTCCAAGGAGACGTAACGCACACCCTACCAGGCCTTCAGCCTCGCTCGATCCGGAATGCACACGACTGACGGCTCATTGGACTCGTTGAGGCCGTATCACGTGGAAGCCCTGCTCTTCCATCTTCGCCAGCACAGAAGCCGGAGGCACCAAACCAGTGTTCATCACGTTAGCGCCGCAAGGGATGAAGACTCGATCCTTGGTCTCGGAGTTCAATATTGCGTTCAGAACCACTGGGGCTGTGTAGAAATGGGTCACCTTGTGCTGGAGGTGAAGATCCCCCAGGAAGTAACCTAACACAAGCAAATGTTGTTGCCGCAGAATGCTGCAATAGCCCAGGTATAACACCACCCGTTGCAGTGGAACATGGGCAGAGTCCATAGATCACGACCATCAGCCATTCCCCAAGACAAAGCAGAGCCGAGGGATGCAACATACGCCCCCCGGTGGCTCATGACCATGCCCTTCATATTTACTGCATGCATTTCCATCCAACATCACTGTAGAATTATCATTCTGCATTGATCTCATCAGGCCCTATAAACCCCTGGCATCAAAGAATCCCTTTGAAGCCAATATCTGGCTCTGATACCAATTGTTAAGAAATTTACCCAAGAATACAAATTAATTACCGAGAATTACTTAGAGAAACAAATATAAAAATAACCAGCAAAAAACCATAAACACATAAACACATATGTTTATCCGGGAAAACCCAAAACCGGGGAAAAACCCAATCATAATGAAATTTCATTATCCTTGGCCAAAACCCTGGCCAATCCGGCCAAGTGAGCCTTCACCGCTCACCTCCAGGCCTTGCATTACAATGAATTCCTTCCAGCCTTTTATAGGCTCCATTACATATAATACCACGGGCATAATACCATGGGTGCACAATACCATGTGCCCCAAAACCATCACTGTTTACCTTGGTCAACTTTTGACTCTATCCCGAGTCAAGTTTACCTAACATTTTGTAGCCGAGGGTATTTTAAGAATTGAGATGAATCAAACAATGCCAATAATCAAAAACCCTGCTTTAGCAACCTGTAATCAATTGTCACTGTCTGTAGTCAACTACCAAACTCTGTGGTCAATGAGTGAAAAGTTTAACGAACTGAAAATTCAACCTTTAGGTCCTCGTCGCAAGGAAGATGTGGCATGCATGCAACTGAAAGGCTTCGGTCGAAATTTCTCCATGACAAGCCTATGATTGCAGTCGAAATTTCTCCATAAAATCCCTGCGATTACAGTTGAAATTTCTCCATAAAATGCCTGCGCTTGCAAATGAAAATTCTCCTTAACATGCTTGCGGTTGAGACCCAAAACCCTGAAAACATAGATGCGAGCTTCAAACCCTACAATTTCAAACCTCTGCCAACCAATCTCTGTGAACTTTCCAAATACTTGTTTGAGCCAAACCAAAGAAGAGAATCGAAGAATGCACCATGATGATGTCCAAATGAGGTTGAGGTCACTTGTATTTATAGCCTTCAAAAGGTGTCCAATTTTCTTTAGGGTTAACCTGATCAAATATGCACATGTGGGATTTAATTCAAAAATACACTTTCCCCTGTCCAAATTGAGCGCTTCAATAGTCAAAATTGGTCTTCTCAAAAAGAGGAATCTCATCCCATGGTTGGAATTTGTCACTGAGCTGCCAAGTTAACATTTCCTATCAACTAGGGAGAAATTCCAATTGCATCATGTAATCATCGCAAGAATCCTATCATCAAATCATATCCAACCTCAAGTACCTCTTCATCAAACGTCATCACTACTCATCTCTGCTCATCTCTACTTCTCTCTTGATTGTCCCTGCTTATGTGTTGAACATTCTCGAATCTAAAAGAAGAATAATTTGATATCACAAGGGAGCCTAAGCTACCACCCTTTATTCATTGGGAAGCCACTATTATCACTTAAAATCACAGCTAGGATGGAGCCCAACTATACCACCCAGAAACATCAACGAGGATCCAAATCTATGACCTAAATCAACATCAAAGAGGCTAGCTCAATAAAGAAAAACATCAAGAATCATATCTCAACCTGAAACCACATCGGGGAGCACAATCGCAACCCGAAATGACAATGAGGAAGGTCCTACAAGACACTCTCACCCAATTTCAAGCAATGCATGAGATACCACTTACCAAACAAGGATCAAAACCATCCCATGATGCAATAAATTGGTGAGATACCACTTGCGATACGATGTAAGGATCACAACCATCCTATGGATCATTGATCTTCCCAACAATGACCCTCAAAAGTCACATGGTAGAATACCTACATCATAATCTAGGCTTGGGTGAGATACTCGGCATACCAAAGGTAAGATCACACTCTCCCAAGCCTCCTCAACGCGTTGGTCAGATGGGGAGGGATAATTCCAACAAGCCGAACGTGTGGGTATGATGCCAACTAGGGTATACTCTACATAGAGCAAGATAGGGGAAGATACCTGGCTTATCAAAACAGATAAGGATCACACACACCTTGTGGGTGACAAATAGGGGAGCAACATCTGCGACCCTATTTTCCAGAGATCCCTCAACCCCAGGAGCCCTTCATCTCAATTCCTCACCATGTGAGCTCAGATAGGGGGGAGGAGATGGATCAATGTTCTCAATTATTCCTGCTCTCTATAGATTATAAACATATCTTCGTGCTCATATCAGGTACCTACTTAATCATCATGTCATAATAACAAAAGTATGCAGGACATCAAATCAAAAATATATAAATATATATATCTATATATATATATATATATATATATATATATATATATATATATATATATATATATATATATATAATACTTTATTCATATTCCTTCTCACGTAGGTGGCAACCACAAGCCTAAGATTGTCTCATACATCAGTGTTGTCTCAATATATGAAGAGATCTCAGTCCCAGCTATATACAAAATTCTCTACCAATCAGATCACACTCAATATTATCACAATGTATCCCTATCATATCCAGAATGCGCTTAAACAACTTTCCAAAGAGCTGCGTCAACCTGCCTCATAGCTTTCTATGCCAACAACATCACGTTCAACCTTGATAATGCTTAAAAATACAAAATTCTTAAGAATATCATGGCAGATGCTATACTAAGGAAGCACCCAGATGTGCTCATCTCAACAAGAACAATCCCAAACAACAGCATAATATCCATGCAGTCACATATCATAGGAAGAATATCTCAGACCAAAAATTGGTTATCCCATGCTAATATCTCGAAGGATACTCAGTGGCAATTCAATGTGTACGAAGTGGCTCAATTAAGTTTTATGCTATGCAATACACATAAACACACACACACACACGGACAATTGTTCACACAAAACATCAATTCTTCAATCAACTATTGGTTTCAAAGTCAGGTTCAATACTATATCTTCGTAACCTCTTGAAATTCAATTGAAGTTTCTAAGGATTCACATTTCCACTCTCTTAAATAAATTTACGATACCGATTTTCTTTCTCCAACTTTAGAAAGTAATTCGCCATTCCATGATTCTTCATTTCGAACTTCGGAGGCCATCTCCCTCTTACTTTGATCATGAGAGGCTCATTTCCTGTCAAGAATAGACCATTGGTATATAAGATCAAAATCAAAGGCATACCTTGGACAACTTTTTGATGTTGATGATCTAGACTTATGCAATAATGCAACAAAATACATATATAAACATAAACACAGAGATGCAGCAGAAATAAAACTGAAATATGCTTACATAGAAAATAGAAATAAAGTAGCTCGAGCGATGGTAGCTTATCTATGAGAAGAGAGGTGGTAGCTAAATGCCTCTGAACTGTGTTAAAATTAGGCTCGGTGGCCTTTTTATCATTGAGAAACAATGAGAAACTCTAAATATCCAAAAAAATAACCCTAGGAGACGAAGCGCGAAAAGCTTGGGGACTCCATTGGTAAAATTTGGAATGTCAACTTCTTGGGCTCGTAACTTTGGCATACGATCCCCATTTAGCTATCATAATACCTTGTTTCGAAGATGTTGAAGAGGATGATGGAAACAAACTAGTGAGCTAATTTGGCATATTTTTGGTCTCTTTGTTTTCCCTAAAAACGTATTTTAGTCCCTCAAAATGGCTTCGAAAATTTAGGACCCAAAAAATTGCCAAAAATAGTAAGTTGCGCTACAATTAAGGAAAATGAAAAGAAACAACGGTGGGGGTCCAAGTGGAAGAGGCGGGAAGAAACCAATATCCACCTAGATCAGTCCTCCCCCTTAGGATGAAATGGTCCCCATTGCGTTGAGTGCCTCCATGAGATGGGGAAGTTTCTACTGAACTTAGTCCCTGGTGAACCACTTGACTTGGTGCAGGAGTTGGTTAGCTTTGACAAGTTGATACAATTGGATCTTTTGTTGGAGAGTGTTCTTAATCTGTGTGTCCATGATCTGATCAGTTCTAACCTATTCCATGCAGTATGGGTTTAACTTTGTTGGTGTGAGTTGTTATGCAATCTCTGATGTGTCGAGTAATGGTGGAAAGTATGGTTGTAGCTAGTCCATATTGAATACTGGGTGCATATAAAGGAACGGTGGAATCTTGAGCTTGAATTCATTATCTCCTGTAGTGTTAGTGATGGTGTACAACCCATATCAGAATGGGCGAAGCTTATAGTGGGGCCTAGCAAGGTTCTCCTCCTGCAAATGTAACCAATCTTTGTCGCCCACCTAGAACTTGTGTGGCACTCGATGTTGATCATGACGCTGCTTGTACTTAGCATCGTCTTTGTGCAATATGTCATGGACCTCCTAGTGGATGTGTTGAATGCGCTTAATGATGTTGTTAACCCAGATAGCTTCAAACAAGACATGAGACGAATCTACTTGAGTAGCTACAAATGGTATGGCCACATCAATGGGATGTAATGATTGCAATCCCAACCCCACCTGAAAGGGGTTGTGGCCAGTTGTGCTATGGAGAGCTCTGTTGCAGCTTTGTTGGACATAGTGGAGGCTTTCATCCCATTTGTGTGGATGCTTCAAGTTGTACATGCAGAAAATGTGCACGATCATCCTATTGATGACCTTTGTTTGGCCATCAGTTTGGGGGTGGAAGGTCATGGACATAGAGAGCTTGGTATCCAACATTGACCAGAGGCTTGACCAAAATGTGCTCATGAACCTGTTATCCCAAACTGAGATAATGGACTGTGGGATCCCAAAATGTACCCACACTCGTTCAAAGAAGAGATTGGCGGTGGATTCTGTTGTGATACTCTTCTTATAGGTCATCATAATGGTCATCTTAAACAATTTGTCGACGACCATAAACACACAGTCATTTCCATGCTTAGTAGAAGGAAGGTGCAACATGCAATCCATGGAGATGGATTCCCATGGCCGACTAAGAGTAGGAAGATGAGTATATAGGCCTTGCTTCTTGATTGTTGGTTTGGCAATGAAGCAGGAAGTGCAAGATCTAATGTAATTCCTAACATCTTGTCGATAGTTCGACCAATAAAACTACTTCTACAACGCTGCCACTATTTTCTCTATGCTAAAATGTCCAGCGACCCAATTTTAGTGCACCTCCCAAATCATCTTGGCACGTTCTCTTGTAGGAACACAGAGGTGTCCTAGGTGGCATAAGGGTGTGCCCTGAAGGTGAAAATATAGAACATGATTACCTTCTAGGAGAATCTGGTATGTGTTGTCGAATTTTGGATCGCTCTTGTAAAGATGTGACCACCTTGAAGTCTCGTGCCCATAAGAGTTGAGCACAATAGTTAGCACCATAACCAATGGTTGGCTAAGAGAGTTTGTAATATTATTGGTGTTTACCTTCTTGTACATGATGTTCAAAAGGAACTGTTGCAGATATTTGGACCATTTCTGATGGTGATCGTTCTGCAACTTCTCTTGTGTCTATGTGAACTGTAGGGGTTGGTGGTCTGTGTGGATGATAGTTTCCTTCCCTAGAATGTAGTGCTTCCATTTTTGGTAGGCCTACAAAATAGAATTCATATCTTTGTCATAAGTGGGATACTTTCAGACTATATATAAACGTGTCTCACTATGATATGCCACTGGATGCCCCTGCTGGGTAAGAACTGCACCAATAGCATAGTCGGAGGCATCTATCTGAATTTACAATGGTTGTTGTAGGTCTGGTAACATGAGAATTGGTGCAGAGCAGAGGAAATGCCTCAACTCAATAAATGCCTTATGTTGGGATTCATACCAAAATAACTTCACTTTCGCTCCACCCTTGGTGACTTGACTCAAAGGCCAAGTGATATGAGAGAATCCCAACACGAACCTCCGATAGAAATTGGCAAGACCTGGAAAGCTACAGAGCTCTGTTAGAGTGGTTAAGGCTATCTAATCTCAGATAACTCTTATCTTGGTTGAGTCCACATGCACACCCCACTCATTGATGATGTGCCCTAGATATTGAATCTGGGTCATACCAAAAGTGCATTTCTCCAAATTAGCACACAATTTATGTTGTCACAAGGTTTGGAGGACCTGGTTGATATGGTGTATGCGCTCTTCCCAACTTTGACTAAATATTAGGATGTTGTCCAAGTACACTACCAAGAATGAGTTGGTAAAGGGCCAAAAGATTTTTTCCTTTAGACACATAAAGGTTGCAGGGGCATTCGTCAACCTGAAAGGCATGACCAGCCATTCGAAAAGGCCCTTCTTGGATTTCAAGGTAGTCTTCCACACATCGTAGGGTTCAATTGGTACTTGGTAATAAACAAACTTCAAGATGATCTTGCTGAAATATTTGGCCCCCTTGAGCTGGTCTAGAAGGTCATTGATCTATGGGATTGGATACCTATTCCAGACAGTGATCTTATTCAGTGCCCAATAGTCAATACACAGTATCGAGGTGTCATCTTTCTTCTATACCATCATGATCGGCCTCCCACAGGGTGATGAACTTGGCCTGATGTTCCCTTTCTTCAATAACTCCCTACTCTACCTCTTAATTTCATCATTCTCTAGAATAGAGCATTCGTATATTAGTCCATTGGGTAGCAGCGCGACTGGGGTCAGATCGATGGAGTGCTTGACCTGACAGTGTAGGGGTACTGCCAAGTATGAGGTGAAAATGTACCTATACTCTTCCACGACCTTGTCCATCTGCTGATGCAGTGTGTAGGATCCTTGTTCGGAGGCTATGGATGTGGCCACAGTCTTATTCTTGCTCTGATGGAGAATCATAAGGAAGACAAATTTCCCGATCTGGGAAATGATCTTACTACATTTCTTCACAAATTTCAAATAGATGGCGATAGGTAGTGCTGGTATCTAGTATAAATTATTACACAAATAAATAATGACATTGCGAGACCTAGACTCACACACAATACGATGTTTCCATGAGTATGGTTGGCCTAATAATACATCGCAAAATTCAAGAGGAGCAACATCACATAGTACCTCATATGTGAAGGGCTTGATGTTGTAGGGAAGGTGAAACTATTGGCTGACATGGAGATCTCGCCCTTCGTGGAGCCAACTGATGCTGTAAAATTGTGGTTGTGGTGTGGTCGATAGGCCTAAACAATTCTTGACCTCTGCTGAAATGGAGTTCTTTTGGCTTTCTCTGTCAACAATGCACTGCAGCGGAGATCCCGTCACCCACATATGTGAGTGGAAGAGCCGCTCCCCCTCCTCTAGATCTTTGGGATCAATCTTCTAGAACTCAGTGGTGGTAACAGTGGCACTAGGTTCCACATTGATAATTTTCTTTCCTTTGTCATTCCCCTTATCGGTTTTTGACTCAGAGTCGAAACATGCATCGGATTTGGAAGCCTTCAGCTTGCCCACCAGTGATTGCTTGGCTTGAAACTCACTTGTGTTGTGAGTGGGGCTCTTATGAAACTCACACCATAAACACAAAGATGAAACAGAAATAAAACATCATTTCATTAATATCAAAGAACTAAAATGAGCTTACATACAAAATGGAAATAAACTAGCTCGATTGATGGTAGCCTATCTCTGAGAGAGCGATGTGGGGGCTACATGCATCTAGGTTGTATTACAATGAGGCTCGATGTTATTTATATCATTGACAAACAATTAGAAATCATAAACACCCAAAAACATAACCCTAGGAGACGAAGTGCCAAAATCTTGTGGACCCCATTGGGGTAAGTTGGAATGCCAAGTTTGCGGGGTCGTAACTTTGGCATACGATCTTCATTTGGCTATCATAATACCTCATTTCAAAGATCTCAATGAGGAGGCTGAAAGCAAATAAATAAATCAATTTGGCATTTTTCTAGTCTCTCTGTTTTCTTTAAAAACGTCTTTTAGTCCCTCAAAATGGCTCTAGAAGTTTAAAACCCGGAAAACTGCGAAAAATAGTAAGTTGTGCTACAATTAAGGAAACTGAAAAGAAACAACGGTAGGGGACCAAGTGAACTACGTGGGTGGCCACCAATATCCACTTGGATCATTCATCCCCCCTTAGGAATTAATGGTTCCCATTGTGTTCAATATCTCCATGAGATGGGGAAGCTTCTGTTGAACTTGGTTCTTGATGATCCACTTTCCTTTGTGCAGGAGTTGGCCAAATTTAACAACCTGATACAATTGGATCTTCTATTAGCAAGTGTTCTTGATTTTCATGTCCATGATATGATCAATAGTAGCATGTTCCATGCAGTATGGTGATGGGCCTCTAAATTAGACATAAATTAAGGCCTATGTCTCTAAATTAAAACATAAATTAAGGCCTATGACCATCCTTCAACACATTAAATCTCTCTTTTTGCATTAGATAATTTATTTTTAACTTTAATATATTCATTAGTAAGGTTTATGAATGATTGCATATTTGTGACTAATATTATTTATTTTTGTGGAATATTATGAGAATATTGGGAAGATTATGAAGAGTTGGAGGAGGAGATAATTTAGGGGCTTGTTCCCTACTACTGGAGGATCAATAAGAAATAATAAATCAACAAGATATTATGGAATTATGGCACATATTGTGGAACTCCAATGATTGAGAAAATCTAGGAATGTGTTCCACTAATCAAGGGACCAAATCCACTAATCAAGGGATTTTGGTGGGGAAAGTTTCCTCCATTCATGGGGAATTATTACTAATCATTTCATATAAGTACCAAGTCGAATTTGCCTTTAGGGAATGATTGAGAAAATCTAGGAATGTGTTCCCTGCCATTTAATGCAGATTCCTAGTATTGGGGACCAAATCCACTAATGAAGGGATTTTGCTGGGGAAAGCTTCTTCCATTCATGGGGAATGATTCCTAATAATTTTGGTTTGAGTACCAAGTCAAATTTGCCTCTAGAGAGGGATTTTCATTAGTGTTATTGTGGAGAGAGCTTGTATTTTTGCTGCTCCATTGTATTTTCTTGCAGGGATGTAATTTTATTGGTGAAAATAATGAATATTGGTGTCATGTTCAACCTCTAAATCTTGTTCTTGTAGGTTTTAACCCTATACAAAAATTACCTGCATACGAATTCTAAAACACAGGAAATAAACAATGCGAGTGTGTAACACATAAAACTCATATACACAGAGATTTTCCCCTAGATCCCAAAACCAGGAATACTAGCTTGACTTTTTGTTATTTTCCTTTCATTGTTACGATACATATTTATACATGCCGAAGCATCTAATACCATGGAATAAAAACCATCACGTCCAAAACCATGGACTGAAAACCATAGCGTCCAAAACCATAGGTAAGCCCGCCCAACCTAATATAGGGTCTAAAAAAATTTTCCTCGAGGCATTGCCCCACACCACATAGAGTGGGGCTACCCGCCTCCCTCAAACCCCCTGTGACCCCCCCATTGCACAATCGGGGCAACGAAGGGGGGGCTCCGCCCCAGTCTAACCTCCCAGTTAAGTACGTGGGCTAGTCGTGGAAAGAATATAACACAACCCAACATTCTCTCACTTCTTGTTTTCTTTCCACAGGGGGCCACAGGCGAGTTTAGTCATTTATCCATCCCTGCAATGCCCATTGTTTCTCTACACCAAGAGAACTTCTCAGAGCTCACAGATTTTGTCAATGCATTTGCAGTATTCTTCAAAGTGTCCACCTTTACCAACAACACCTTTTTGTCTTCTATCATATCCCTCACAAAGTGATACTGAACATCAATTTGCTTTGTCTTTGAATGGTAATCAGGGTTCTTTGCCAAGAAAATTGCACTTTGGCTGTCACAATCTATCCTTATAGCTCCCTGTACTAATCCCATACTTGAACACAATCTCTACAACCAAACTGCTTCCTTGCTTACATGAGTGGCTACCATGGATTGCTTACTACAGATTGTTTCTTACTCATCCAACTAACTGCACCTCCAAATAGGTTTAACACATACCCACTTGTAGATATTCTCTGATCCAGATCTCCAACCCAGTCTGCATCAACAAAGCCACTAATATCCAACACTCTGTCCAATCTTGGTCTTCCTTAGTAGCACAAACCATAATCACTAGTGCCACGCAAATACCTGAAAACCCGCTTCATTGTGGTCCAGTGCTCCTGCCTTGGTTTTGACATAAACCTACTCAATACTCCCAGTACATGTTCAATGTCTGGTCTAGTATAGACCATTGCATACATCAGGCTACTGACTGCGCTTGCATATGTAAGACAGGACATGTCCTCTTCCTCTTCTTGTGTCTTGGGAGACTGTTCAGCAGATAACTTTACACCTACAGGAATAGGAACCTTCACTGGTTTACTATCCTGCATATTAAACCTCTGCAATATTGTGTCGACATACTTCCTCTGGTTTATCGAGAGCTTCCTCTTTGCCCGTTCTCTTTTAATTTCCATGCCCAAAATATAGTTTGCAACACCAAGATATTTCATGTCGAATTTGGAGGACAATTGGGTCTTCAAATCCTGGATAACTTCTTTGTCATTTCTAACCAACAACATATCATCCACATACAAGACCAGATAAATAACACAGTCACCAATTAATTTAAAATACACACAGTGATCTTCTTTGCTTCTGGTGAAGCCAAGTCCTCGTATAAATGTATCAAATTTCTAATACCACATCCTTGGTGATTGTTTTAACCCATACAGAGACTTCTTTAACGTGCATACCAGTTCTTTCTTACCCTTCACTGCAAAGCCTTTAGGTTGCTTCATGTAGATCTCCTCTTCCAGATCCCCATCAAGAAATGATGTCTTCACATCCATCTGTTCTACCTCAAAATCAAAAGTAGCAACAACAGATAAAAGTAATCTAATAGAAGATACCTTGGCAATAGGAGAAAAAATATCACTAAAATCAATTCCCGACACCTAGGAATAACCTTTTGCTACCAATCGAGCTTTGTATTTCTCCACTTTTCCTTCTGCATGTATCTTCTTCTTAAACACCCATTTGCTGCCCATGGGTTTCCTTCCAGTCGGCAACTCCACCAAATCCCATGTCTCATTTTTGTGAAAAGATGCCATTTCATCAACCATGGCCTCTTTCTAGAGTTTTCCATCCTTTGAATCTACTACTTCCTTCACATTTCTATGATCATCATCAGTAATAGATAAAGCAAAATTTGAACAGAAAGCAGATGGACTATACCTTTCCGGCTGCCTTCTTTATCAAACTAATCTCCTCACACTCGGAGTTTGTGGCTCTTCATCTTCCGATTCCTCTTCTCCTGTAGAGTCTGATTCTTCATCCTTTAGCTCAAACTCTATCTTCTCAAGTTCCTTTGGTTGTACTTCATGTTTAATAACATCTTTAACCTCTCTGAACACCAGATCTCGGTTGTACACAACCTTCCTTGTTACTGGGTTCCAAAGCTTATAACCCTTTAAACCATCCTTATACCTAATAAAGATGCACTTTTCAGATTTACTATCCAACTTGGTTCTTTTTTCCTTTGGGACATGTACATATGAATCACATCCAAATATCCTCAGATGTGAAAGAGATGGTTTCTTACTAGTCCATAACTCTTATGGAGTCTTATCCTCCAACGTTGATGAAGGTGATATGTTAACTAGGTAACATGCTTTCTCCACCGCCTCTACCTAGAATTCGTGTCCTAACCCAACACCACTGAGCATGCTTCTTGCCCTTTCCATCAACGTCTTGTTCATTCTTTCCGCAACTCCATTTTGCTCGGGTGTGTATGGAGTAGTCTTTTGCCATGCTATACCATACTTCTTACAGAATTATTCAAATTCCTTACTGCAAAACTCTCTACCGTTATCTGTCCTCAACACCTTTATCTTATTCTCTGTCTAGTTTTCCACCAGAGCCTTAAATTCTTTAAACCTATCAAAGACTTTAGATTTCTTCTTAAGGAAATATATCCATGTATTCCTTGAGAAGTCATCTATAAATGATACATAGTACATAGACTTACCCGATGATGGAACCTTCACAGGTCCAAACACATCACTATGCACAAACTCTAATATTTGTTTCACCCTCTTACCACTAGAGGGGCAACTCACCGGATTATGCTTCCCATATACACAATTTTCACATAAATCAAAATCCAAAGAGCTATTACTCTTACCTTCTACCATACCTTTACCATGAAGTATTTGAAGGCCCTTCTCTCCAATATGTCCAAGCCTTTGATGCCACAACATGGTCTTCTCTCTCGAGACCACTAGATTTTCTACTCCACTTTTAGAAACCACAAAATTGTTGCACCCATCAACAACAGTGCTACCTTACAGCTTGTACAGAGTTCCAATCCGAACTCCCCGCATCAATACCAGTGCCCCCTGAACCATCTTGCAGGTATCCTTCTCAAACAATGTTTTTACACCTACATCATCTAGCTTGCTTAGAGAAATCAGATTTCTGGCCAATGCAGGAATATGTAGAACACCCAGAAGTGTTCTAACCCTTCCACCTTGCAACTTCAACTTTACTTTTTCGTGACCAATGATTCTAGCCCTCCTATCATCCCCTAAAAAGACATCACCACCATCGTATTTCTCATACTCATAGAGCCACTCTATATGGAGAGTGAAGTGAAAGGATGCACCTGAGTCTATCAACCATGTCTCATGGTCTACATGTGTACTTGAAGAAGCCAAGTACACATCTTCACCTTCATCTGAGGTGGTTTCCACCTCTACAGAAGGAGCATCATCATATCCCTTTCTTTTGTTAGGAGCTTTAGATTTACAGTCCCTTTTGTAGTGTCCTTCCTTTCTGCTTTTCTAGCATACCACCTTTAAAGGTATTTCTAGAGATTTAGATCTCCCAATCGATGAATTATTTTTGTTTTTGTTTTGGGACTGTCCTCGTATAGACAAGGCATCACCATTCTGGCTCTCCATATTTTTCCTTCTCATCCCCTCCGTCAGCAAGGATGAGACTATTTCATCAAACTGCAAGGTAGTTGCATTGTTATCTATTGCAATAACCAGACTATCCCACGAATCTGGTAGAGAAAACAACAACGTGATGCACTTATCTTCATCTGAAATTTTAATATCAACAAATAATAACTGACTTACCACAGTATTAAATGCGTTCAGATGCTCTGTCACCGAGTCTCCATATTTCATCCTTAGGTTAAACAGCTTTTTCCGTAGGAACAATTTATTCACCAGAGACTTAGATTGGTACAAATTCCCTAACTTGTCCCACAAATCCTTAGCCGTAGCTTCCCCTGATACATTAAACAATAATGAATCTGAGACACACAATCGTACTGTGCTCTTTTCCTTCCGATCCAACTTCTTCCATCCTTCATCGGACACTTCCATTGGTTTAGTACCTAGATCTACTACGATCCACTAATCTTTATCCACCAATAGATCCTCCATCTTGAGTTTCCACATCTCAAAACTCCGACCATTAAATTTCTCGATCTATATCTTTCCACTACTCGCCATCTTCTTTCACCACTAGAATCGATCCCGCAGATCTCCCACTGAACAAGGTCTACCACAGGCCTGAGCGAAACCCCTCAGCTACAAAGGCGTCCCCTTGAATCCAAAACAGCTTTGATACTGAATGTAGGTTTTGACCTTGTACAAAAATTACCTGCATACGACTTCTAAAACACAGAAAATAAACAATGTGAGAGCATAACACATAAAACACATATATAGAGAGATTTTCCCCTGGATCCCAAAACTGGGACTACCAACTTGATTTTTCAATATTTTCCTTTCAATGTTACAATACAGATTTATACATGCCGAAGCTTCCAATACCATGGAATGAAAACCATCGCATCTAAAACCATAGACCGAAAACCATCGCATCCAAAACCATGTGCGAAAACCATGCACAAAACCATAGGTAGGTCCACCCAACCTAATATAGGGTCTAAAAAACTTTTCCTTGGGGGGCTTCCCCAGACCTCGTAGAAGGGGGGTAGCCGCCCCCCTCAAACCCCCTGGACAGGTGGGGATGTCGCCCCCCTTGTGATCCCCCTGCTGTCCAATCGGGGCAACGAAGGGGGAGCTCTGCCCCCCTCTAATTCCCCGGTTAACTATGTGGGCTAGTCGTCGAAAGAATATAACACAACCCAAAAATGATACTCCATAGGTCTCTGATTTTCCTTGGGCTTGGCCATCCCAGGAGCCTCAGATCCCTTTTGTATCATTTTCCTTCCTTCTTTTCACTTCTTATTCACATGTATCTCTTGTTTTTATTTCTTTCTAATTATGCATTTAGTATTAATGATTTCTTGTTGTAGGATTGAGTACATGGTTAATGTAAGTCCTTTTGCAAAACCACAAGCATTATTTCATCCTTGGAAAAGATTTGGAAGTTCATAGTAATCACTGAGCTACTTGGATTAGTCTTCTTATTCCCAAATCTAGATTGTTGGACCTCCTTTTTAACAAAGAACAATAAATTTATGCTATTTTTTTGAGAATGCTAACAAGCTTCAATCGAGTTGGTTCCACTTGCATTAAATAAAAAAAAACATTCTGGTTCATAACAAAATTTACCCCACTGCATTTTCACTTGATTAGGTTAGGTATTTTTTAGACTTACTAGCTCACTAGTTCTCGAATTTGTAGATTTTCGACTAGTAATGTTTTTTTTTTTTTTTTCATGGGTTAACAAAGGTCTTTTTGAGTGATTCCACTTGGAACGGGGACCTAAGACATCCTATTTAATAACAAAATTTGTCCCATCCAATTTTGATTTGATTTGCTTGGTCATTCAATGAATTATATTAAATCCGTACATTGTGTAGTAAATCATTGTAGCATCCTGTAGGAAAGCCCGTTTTGAGCCCGAATTGAGAAAAATCACCATTGAAGCTGGGAATAGGCCTCTACTTGACCTCCATGACATCAAGACCATTTTTACCCTCTTTCTCCACACTTAGGTAAACATTTTTCTAGTTTTTAAGAGTAGGATTTGATTTCCATTTCTTCCTTCTTCAGTCTTACAGTAGATCTCATTAATGATTTCATCTTAATTTGCAAGTTTTCCTCATGCATGAAGTAGACAACTAGCTCATTAAAACTATGTTTTTCTAGCTTATTGAAATTCCTCTTGTTTACATGATTTTTGGGCAAATATTAGTGTTTGATGCAGTGCATGTGTTTCAGAAGCAGAGAGATATCTCATAGTCAGCAACCTCCTCCCAACTTCATCCTTCCATGATCATTCCATTTTTTCACTAAGACCCTCACCAATTTCATCATTTTTCAACTTTTCCAAGAACGTTGAGAAAATCCAACCATATCTTGACCTTGGTTTTGAGTTCTGAGTGATTCTAGGAATTTTCTCAGTCCATTTCTCCCACCAACCACCTTCCCTAAGCCTTCCATCACCTTCAGCACCCATCGTTTTGCTCTCGGCTGTATCCTGTAGGTTTTCAGGGGATCCTGTAGGTTTTTAGGACATCTTGTAGGATTTCCTATAGTGGTCTGTTTTGAAGCTAAATTGAGGAAAAAGCCTCTAGGAAGCTAGACAAGGTCACCTAAGGGTCTCCCAAACCTTCCAACCATCCACCAACATTCTTAAGCCACCTATCGCATCACCAAAAGAGATTAGTTTTCACACTTTTCCATAAAAAAAGACAAAAGGAAAAACATATTTATTTTATTCATTTACATGCACAATAATAGAAGGTTTGATGGTTTGAATATGCATGCTTAGGAAAATAGGATTGAATACATGTTAACTTATAATTCTTTTGAAGCAAAGCCTCTTAGCAGTTAGTTAGAAAATGGTGTGTTTTAGCATTTGATTTCAATCTCTTTCCTTGTACTTTCTTTCTTGCAATAGGTTAAGGTTCCATTTCGAACATTTCATTCTCTGCAATTTGTTTAAGATTTGGCTTTAGTATATGCACTCCATTACATCATGACAACAAAAGAATGACACATTGTATGTTGCACATATAGTTTCAATACCTCTTAAGTTTGTATGAACCCCAGGTTGATAATTAAAGTCGGTAGCCTTGGGAGTTGCTGAATTCTTTTTGCAATACTTCGGGTCATCACTTTTTGGCACTGTTGCTGGGGAGTTGTCAAAGTATACATTGTTTTCTTCCCTAGTTGATTCATTTCTTTTTACATTTTGAAAAAGCAAAAAAATAATTGCATTAGGCATATTTCATTTCAAAAATAGAAAAGTGCATTGCATTAGTGTTTTCATTCAATCATAAAAACAAAAAAATCTCCAACACCAACCCACCCCCCATTTGATCACGTGGTGCAGTAAGAGGCACATCACCATTCACTTTTGCAGGTAGAAGAAGAAGATGGCAAAGAATATGGAAGAAATAGATGGAGATGATGACAATGAGGAAGATCCTCTCGGATTTCCCATTCAAGATACTGATGGTAGTGTGCACATGAAGAACATCCTTCCATCTTTTCTTCCAAAATTTCATGGTCTAAGGTCAGAGGATTTGGAAACCTTTCTCTTTGAATTTGAAATTATTTGTAGATCTTATGGTTACTTATTAAAAACTCAAAAATTGAGATTGTTTCCAACAACATTGAAGGATAGAGCTCTTAAATGGTTCATGAGTTTAGGGACTAATTCAATAAGATCATGGAATGATATGAAAAAGGTATTTCTAGAAAAATACAAAGATCACGATCTTAAAGAAGAAATCTTTAGAATGAATCAAAGAGAAGATGAGAGCCTTAAGGATCTAATAGAGAGGTTCATGTATACTATTGAGAGGGAAAAACTACATCATTTAATATCCGACACACTAAAAACCCTCTTACTTAAAGCAATTAGGGATGAATTGATTGATCTCCTTAATCTCATGAGTAGAGGTGATGTATACCAATTATCATTTGAGGAAATTTGTGAAACATGCAAACAAATATCAAGAGGAAAAGCAAGAGTAGGTAAATTAGCATCAAGATTGGTAAGTCACGCTAAACTTGGAAATTTGTTTGATGACTTTAAAATAGAAATTCTTAACAATCTAACTAAACAAGTAGAAATGTTAAGAATACAAAATGAGCAAAAAAAAATATGCTTGTGTTGTCCATACAGAATCATATGATGTTAAATGTTGCTCCTCATTAGCAAGGTTGAAGGAAGTTTACCAAGAGGACAATGGAGCAAGTCAATTGCCAATGCAACTATGTTATGTACCTCCAAGAGGACCATGGCAGCCTATTTAGCCTGATATAATGCAAGAGCCTAATTCACAATTTCAAGCTTATGCACATCCACCTCAAAGTAATTGGAACACACCCTTTCCTTGGAAACATTGGCTATCTCAACCCCAAAACTAATCTTTTTATGGGAGCCATCCACAATATCCTCAGTGTTTTCCTCAATATCCTCCATACCAAACTCCATGTTATCCTTACCATTCACCTCCACCATGTTGGCATTATGATTCAAGTGTTGTCCTTGATGGCAACTCACTCAGAGGATGGTACAGGTGCTCAGAGGTTGGTACAGGTGATGGCAACTTAATCAGAAGACAGATCTCAGTACAGCATACCAAGGAAGCTCATACACGCCGTTTCGTTAAGCCCAAGTCGCGTGTACACGCAAGTTCGATTCATAAAAAGCGCGTGTATGTGGAAAGGTTCCTTTGGTCCATGGTGGTTAGTCCTTGGAAGTTGTGCCTATGATTTCGGACCATTGTGTCTCGACGGGCGTGTCGATCCCTAGTTTTGAAGTTGATGGTATTGTGTTACTATGGTTTTGGCTCTTGGTATTGAGTTAGGCCTAAGACTATATAAGGAGAAGAAGATCATTAGGAAAGATTATCTTTCGACAAGGCTTGAATATCTAAGAGAGAAAGAGATCTGATATGCAGGTTCTGGGTTGCTTGATCTAAGCCAAGGAGAGATCACATCGGTTGATGGAAGACTAGATCTAAGGATAGATCGGGATCTAATGGTTTGAAATGCACTATCATGATATGGTTGATTATGCGTATTTCTAGATCTGCATATTGTCGCAATGTTACGTTTTGGATCTAACTAATGTCTGGTACAGCTGCAAATTGAGAAAGTTTATTTTTAGATCTGTACGCAGGTTGGCTTCGGTAAAAGAGCGTGTATACGCGGGTTTTGCTCATTGAAGTAGCGTATATCTTTTGAAGCTTGATTTTGGGTTTACAGTGGGGTCTGACTGTTATTGCAGAGTTCTGTAGTCTGCTCTGTGTTCTGGTAACTGGTGATTGACAGGGTTCAGTGGTTCAGTGATTCAAAGTTTGGTTGTTTTATGCTTCAATGATCTGTTGTGGAAATTGAATGATTTGTGGTCTTCAGATTGTAATGTTGTGCTTCAGGAATATCCAAGTCTGAAAATGTATGAAAAGTGATATCTGAAAGAAGGAAGATTGTAGGTCAGCACCTACGTACTAGTATCTTGGCTAGTACAAGAGCAAAGGGGGTTGGAGCTCCCTTCCAAGGAAGTTTGGAGAACGAGAGAAGGTTGAAGCCTTCTGCAGGTTGTAGCCTGCGTACTGGTATAAGGCTGCACCAGTACAAAAGATTGTAAACTGAAGTTTCATATTAAAGAAAGATAGAGACAACTTGCAGCAGGTGGTTTTCACCCACATTGGGTTTCCACCTTATATCTTGGTGTTCATATGTGTGGCTTTTTATCTGTTCTGTTTTACTGCACATGTTTACTGTTAATGTGATGAATAATGTCCTGATGCACTTAATTGAAGAAAAAGCTAACTAAATTGTGAGTTTTCTTCCTATACGCTGTTTTACTTCGTCACAGTAGCGTGTACACGCTGGTTCACTTAACTGAAGTAGCGTATATGTTTCTGAGCATTTAAAAAGTTTGATTAATCAGATAATACTGATTCCCCCCCCCTCTCAGTATTATTTCCAACAATTGGTATCAGAGCAGGTCCTTCAGAGAAGCTTGATCGCTTGAAGGAAGATCATTCATCATGAGCAACTACGAGAAAGAAGCATCAATCAGGCCACCGGTTTTTGATGGAACAAATTTCAATTATTGGAAGGTAAGAGTTACTGCATATCTTCAATCTCTTGGTACAGAAGTTTGGGACATTGTAGAAACAGGCTATGCTTTTCCTTCAGCTACTCCCACAGATCCAGCTGAGAAAAAGGCATATGAAACAAATGCAAAAGCAGTCAGTACTCTATTAGGAAGTATATCTCAAACAGAATTCATGAAGGTCATGCACTTCAAATCAGCAAAAGAGATATGGGACAAAATGATCACTAGCTATGAAGGAGATGAACAGGTAAAGCAAGCTAAACTTCAAACTCTCAGGATTCAATATGAGACCCTCAAGATGTATAATGATGAAAGTGTGGCTAATTATTTTCTTCGGGTAGATGAGATTGTTAATTGTATGAAAAATCTGGGTGAAGAAATAAAAGAGACTATAGTAGTTCAAAAGATTCTAAGATCATTATCCCCCAAGTTTGAATCTAAAGTATCTGCAATAGAAGAAAAGGAAAATCTCAAAGTTCTCACTATGTCTCAGCTACATGGAATTCTAACTGCTTATGAAATGAGAAAGGGAGGTCCATCAGACAGAAGGGAAGCTGCTTTTAAGGCATCAAGAAAAGAAGATTACTATGAAGCAGGCCATGTTCCAGAAGAAGAGGAAGAAGAATCAAACTTTGTCAGAAATCTTCAAAGGGGTGCTGGAAGGTTCAGAGGTAAGCTACCTTTCAAATGCTTTGCTTGTGGAAGAGTAGGTCATTATGCTGCAAAATGTCCTAATAAGGATAAAGGAAAAGAACCTGCTAGATGGAATAAGAAACAAAGTGCAAATAAGAAAAGCTACTACACCCATGAAGATAGTGATGGCTTATCAAACAGTGATGAAGATGAACAAGGTAATAAATATAAGCTATTAATGGCATTTGAAGATGATGATTATGAGGATGCTGTAGATGTGGATAATCTCTATAATGAAATTACTAGACTCAAGAGATGCATAGAAGAAAAGAGTGTGATCATTGATACTTTGCAATTTCAAATTGATGAAAAGGAAAAACATCTTGAAAAACTAGAAGGTGAAATTGTTGGTCTCAGAAAAGAAATTGAGAAAACAAAAACTATTAATCTTAAGTTTGTCAAAGGATCTGAAACTTTGGATGAGATTATCAATGTGCAGCGGTCTCCTCTAAACAAGACAGGTTTGGGCTATAATGGAGAAACCTCTCAAGCATCCACCTCAAAAAGTTATCTTGATGCAGCAAGAAGAAATGAGCAGAAGAACAATGAAGATAATCAGGTAAAGCAGGGACGAATTACAAACAGAAACTATCAGGGACAATCCTTCTTAAGGGTGAACAAAAGCTACAACCAACCACAGGTAAAATCTTCTCAGTTTGGCACAAGAATAGATGAAAATAGAAATTACAATCAGTTGGCTGGTAGATTCAATAACCGCAGAAGCTTCTTCAATGGACAATGCTTTTCTTGCCATAACTTTGGTCACAAAGCAGCTCAATGTGTTGCATATAAAACAATCATGACTAGGGAAGCTCAAAAACAAAGAAGTATGACAGGGATTACAAAGAGGACCTATAACAACTTTTCAGTTCTTGAAAATGAAGTTGAATGTTCTATTTGCAATAATTTTGGTCATAAAGAGTCTGAATGCAGGAGCAGGTTTCAGGAGAAAAAGGAACAAGCCACGAGCACCAAAAAATGGAGAATAAAAGAACCTCAGACAGAAAGATGTGGGATAGCGTTTTATGCAGAAGGACAGGAAAATCTATGGTACATTGACAGTGGATGTTCGAAACATATGACAGGTGATAAAGAAAAACTTGAATCTTATTCTACTTTAGAAAAGGGAAAGAAAGTTTCTTTTGGAAATGATACTCCTGCAACTATAAAAGGAAAAGGTATTGCTCCTTTGAAAGAAAAGGTCAAGGCTGGAAATGTTTTGTATGTTGATGGATTGAAGCATAATCTTCTAAGTGTCAGCCAGATGTGTGATCAAAAAACCGAGGTTATTTTCAGATCGAATGGATGTCTTGTTCGTGATCTTGATACAGGTAAAACAGTTCTCAAAGGCAAAAGAACTCCAAATAATCTGTACATATTTGAAGAAGGACAACAACAATGCTATCTTAGCAAGGATGAAGAGCACTGGTTATGGCATCGAAGGTTGGGACATCTAAGCTTCTCACAAATAAGGAAAGCATGCAAATATCAGGCAGTTCGCGATCTTCCAGATATCAAAATTCCAGACAACACCATATGCAAATCTTGTCAGTTTGGAAAGCAAACCAGAACTAACTTTCCAGAGAAGGAAGGATCAGCTAGCTTGCCTCTTGAGCTAGTCCATACAGATGTATGTGGTCCATTTAGGAAAAGGACACCTCGAGGAGAAGAATATCTGATATTATTCATTGATGATTTCTCAAGGTTTGTTTGGTTAGGGCTTATGAAGCACAAAGATGAAGCATTCGAAAAATTCAAATCCTTCAAAGCATTGGCTGAAAATGAATCAGGACACAAAATTAAGTGCCTCAGATCTGACAGAGGTGGGGAGTTCACATCAAATGAATTTTTCGATTTCTGCGATGAACATGGGATAAGAAGAGAATTCTCTACAGCTAGAACTCCTCAGCAAAATGGGGTTGTGGAAAGAATGAACAGAACTATCCAACAAATGGCTCGTGCTATGCTCGATGAATCAGGTACTCCTGCAACCTTCTGGGGTGAAGCTGCACATGCTGCTGTTATCATTCTTAACAAAACAAATGTCCGAGTAAACAGCACTCAAACACCTCATGAGCTTTGGAGTGGTAAAACTCCTTCCGTGAAGCATTTCAAAATCTTTGGGAGCAAATGTTATATTAAGAATACTGATGAGCAACTTGGCAAACTTGAACCTAGAGCAGATGAGGGCATTCTTCTTGGTTATTCTCCACATAGCAAAGCATACAAGTGCTACAATAAAAGACTTGGCAGAATTGTTGACAGTATTGATATAGTGGTTGATGAGAAGGGATATATTCCTAGGCAAGTTCATCATGAAGACATTGAAGAAGATGAAGGTTACTCTCAAAGGCGAAATGATGAAGAAGAAGAACCTCAAGAAGAAGAAGAATCTCAAGAAGAACCAGAGGAGCAGACAAGAATAGAAGAGAAGACTCCATCCAGATATGTCCAAAAGAATCATCCAGAAACTCAGATTGTGGGGCAGAAAGAAGCAGGAGTACAAACAAGAAGGACACTTGCAGAAGCTTCAAGCTACTTGGCTCTACTCTCCTCCATTGAACCACAAAATGTGAAAGAAGCATGCAAAGATGAATGTTGGGTCAAAGCAATGGATGAAGAACTTGAGCAAATCGAAAGGAACAACACTTGGGAATTAGTTCCTAGACCAAAAGATAAGAATGTAATAGGAACAAAATGGGTCTTCAAGAATAAGTTAAATGAAAATGGAGAAGTAATTAGAAACAAGGCCAGACTTGTTTGTAAAGGGTATGCACAGCAAGAAGGAATAGATTTTGAAGAGACCTTTGCTCCTGTGGCAAGACTAGAGGCCATCCGAATGTTCCTTGCTCTCTCAAGCTTTCAAAACTTCAAGGTATTTCAAATGGACGTGAAATCAGCCTTCCTGAATGGAGACTTAGAAGAAGAAGTATATATTGAGCAGCCAGATGGGTTCATTCTTGGAAATGATCCAAACCTTGTATGCAGATTGAAAAAGGCACTCTATGGGCTCAAACAAGCTCCAAGGGCTTGGTACTATCGGTTGGACAAATATCTTCACCAACAAGGCTTTTCAAAAGGATCAGCAGATAGCAATCTCTATATAAAAGTTGAAAATAACAAATTGCTAATTCTTGTTGTTTATGTAGATGATATTATTTTTGGCAGCAATGAAGAGACCATGAGTCAAAACTTTGCCTTGGTTATGCAGAAAGAATTCGAAATGTCACTTCTTGGAGAATTGACATATTTTCTTGGATTGCAAATCCAACAAAATGAAGGAGGTATCTTCTTGTCTCAAACCAAATACCTCAAGCAGATCTTGAAGAAGTATGGCATGGAAGAGTCAAAGCCAGTATGTACACCCATGGTTACAGGATGCAGCCTCAGTGCAAATGATGAATCAGCAGCAGTCCACCAACCCACTTATAGATCCATGATTGGGAGTTTGCTTTATTTGACAGGTACTCGACCAGATATTACACATGCAGTAGGAATGGTTGGAAGATTTCAAGCCAACCCAAAGGAAACTCATCTTCAGGCAGTCAAAAGAATCTTCAAATATCTTCAAGGGACCCAAAACTATGGCTTATGGTATCCTAGAAATACTGATCTCACTCTTCATGCTTACACAGATGCAGATTGGGCTGGAAGTGTGGATGATAGGAAAAGCACAAGTGGAGGTGCTTTCTTCATGGGTTCCAGATTAGTATCTTGGTTCAGCAAGAAACAAAGTTCGATTGCCTTATCTACAGCTGAAGCAGAATATGTGGCTGCAGCATCTTGTTGCACACAACTTCTTTGGATGATGCAGACCTTGCAGGACTTTCAAATCACTTGCACTCCACCTGTCTCTATCTTATGTGATAATACAAGTGCAATCAGCATTTCAAAGAATCCTGTCATGCACTCAAAGACCAAGCACATACCAATCAAGTACCATTTTCTTCGGGAACAAGTGCTTGAGCAGAAGGTCAAGTTGGAGTATGTTCCTTCTAAAGAGCAAGTTGCTGATATTCTCACAAAACCACTGCCCAGGGAAACTTTTGAATATCTCAGACAAAAGCTGGGAGTAGTTGATGCTTCATCCTGTTGTTGAAGTTTGTTTGTTCTACAGAAAAGTTGGTATACGCAGGTTACGGAAGGGATATGAGCGTATACACGCGGATTCATGCTGGGTAAGTCGCGTGTATGCTGGACGCTTGTTGCAGAAAGAATATCCGCGTACATACGCTGTTTTGTACAGGATAAAACGCGTATATGAAGTTCTGAACAGCAAGGGAAAACTCTGAAGTTCTGAACAGCAATAGGAATGTCAGAATTCTTCAGGCACAGTTTCAGGGAGTGCAACAGGCACAGGTTCAGGGGGAGCAGCTCAAAAGTCTCATAAAGCATTGTTGGCATTCAGATGTTTTGGTTGTTGGTTTCAGGAGAAGGAGCTCAGAAAGAAATTCTGGTTGCTGATCTAACAAGATGTTTATCAGATGCTGCTGGTGTCTTTCCTAAGTCTTGGTCTAGATCTGTTGTCTCTATGTCATGTATCTCTCTTGTCATATCTCTTTTATGGTATCAAGGTCATGTAACGGCCTTTGTTGGTTTCCCCACTATGCCTGGGATGAATGCTGTAATATAATTGGTTGTTTCTGTTATGTCCCCTCTTGGTAGGGAGTATGGATGTATGTATTGAGTCTTTTGGTGATAGGAAGGTCCCTTATGGTGTATAAGTCTTGGTTCTTGTTGAAGAACATCTTTTGCAGATCTGGCCTTCGGTCAGGGGGAGCACAAGTCAGCACAGCCAAACAGAGATATCAGCATGTCCTCAGGGGGAGCACAGCCCTTTGCCCTTGATGTCAAAGGGGGAGAGTGACTTGGTGTGATGGTTGCCATCAAGTCCAAAGGGGGAGATTGTTGGCATTATGATTCAAGTGTTGTCCTTGATGGCAACTCACTCAGAGGATGGTACAGGTGCTCAGAGGTTGGTACAGGTGATGGCAACTTAATCAGAAGACAGATCTCAGTACAGCATACCAAGGAAGCTCATACACGCCGTTTCGTTAAGCCCAAGTCGCGTGTACACGCAAGTTCGATTCATAAAAAGCGCGTGTATGTGGAAAGGTTCCTTTGGTCCATGGTGGTTAGTCCTTGGAAGTTGTGCCTATGATTTCGGACCATTGTGTCTCGACGGGCGTGTCGATCCCTAGTTTTGAAGTTGATGGTATTGTGTTACTATGGTTTTGGCTCTTGGTATTGAGTTAGGCCTAAGACTATATAAGGAGAAGAAGATCATTAGGCAAGATTATCTTTCGACAAGGCTTGAATATCTAAGAGAGAAAGAGATCTGATATGCAGGTTCTGGGTTGCTTGATCTAAGCCAAGGAGAGATCACATCGGTTGATGGAAGACTAGATCTAAGGATAGATCGGGATCTAATGGTTTGAAATGCACTATCATGATATGGTTGATTATGCATATTTCTAGATCTGCATATTGTCGCAATGTTACGTTTTGGATCTAACTAATGTCTGGTACAGCTGCAAATTGAGAAAGTTTATTTTTAGATCTGTACGCAGGTTGGCTTCGGTAAAAGAGCGTGTATACGCGGGTTTTGCTCATTGAAGTAGCGTATATCTTTTGAAGCTTGATTTTGGGTTTACAGTGGGGTCTGACTGTTATTGCAGAGTTCTGTAGTCTGCTCTGTGTTCTGGTAACTGGTGATTGACAGGGTTCAGTGGTTCAGTGATTCAAAGTTTGGTTGTTTTATGCTTCAATGATCTGTTGTGGAAATTGAATGATTTGTGGTCTTCAGATTGTAATGTTGTGCTTCAGGAATATCCAAGTCTGAAAATGTATGAAAAGTGATATCTGAAAGAAGGAAGATTGTAGGTCAGCACCTACGTACTAGTATCTTGGCTAGTACAAGAGCAAAGGGGGTTGGAGCTCCCTTCCAAGGAAGTTTGGAGAACGAGAGAAGGTTGAAGCCTTCTGCAGGTTGTAGCCTGCGTACTGGTATAAGGCTGCACCAGTACAAAAGATTGTAAACTGAAGTTTCATATTAAAGAAAGATAGAGACAACTTGCAGCAGGTGGTTTTCACCCACATTGGGTTTCCACCTTATATCTTGGTGTTCATATGTGTGGCTTTTTATCTGTTCTGTTTTACTGCACATGTTTACTGTTAATGTGATGAATAATGTCCTGATGCACTTAATTGAAGAAAAAGCTAACTAAATTGTGAGTTTTCTTCCTATACGCTGTTTTACTTCGTCACAGTAGCGTGTACACGCTGGTTCACTTAACTGAAGTAGCGTATATGTTTCTGAGCATTTAAAAAGTTTGATTAATCAGATAATACTGATTCCCCCCCCCCTCTCAGTATTATTTCCAACACACCACAACCATAACCTCATCCACATCCGTCTCAAATATAGAATCCCACTCAACTACCTGTACCACCATTTCCAAACCCACACATTGAAGTAGCTCAACCCACTTACAATGCTGAGTTACAACACTTCCAAACATATCCTCTTCACCTCAATGGTATTCACCATAGCTGAGGAAGAGTATTGCAAAAAAGAGATTCGCTTGATATTATTGAAGGACCACATCCAGAAGAAGAAGATTCAAATGAGAATACCAAAGAATCATGGGTTGCACTTGATGAAGAACATACAAGAAAATCAGAGATTGAGAAATCTTTCTCATGGTTACCATCAAATCCTCCATGTATTTAAGAGAATAATCAACAAAAGGAGGAATATTTGAAGGTCATGGTAGAAGAAGACATGAAGAAAGATACAGATCAACAAGTGGACTAGAAGCATCACAACTATATTGAAATATGGTTCCAGACAATCACGAAGTTGTAGCAATACTCTCTTCTTCAATTGTGCTTGATAATATCAAAGTTAAGACATTTGATCTCTGAAATCCAAGTTCATGTCAAAGCATACATGTTAAGCCTACATATCAGTTTTTCTGTCATCTTGATGTTCACATGGCTCCATTGGAAGTATTGTTATATTTGAAAATGATTTTGTTTTTCAAGTAGGGTAGGGTAGAAAAAAATGAAAAATATGAGGAAAAAATAAAAATCTCAGGTGAAAACCTCCTTTGAGGTGCCTCAGATTGGCTCGTTAATTGAAAACCTCCATGAGGCGCTCAATGGGTTGGAATAAAAGGAAAAAAGAAAATATCCTAGGTGAAAACCTCCTTTGAGGTGCCTAGGCAGACCTACTAGTTGAAAACCTCCTTGAGGCGGCTAGTAGGCCTAGAAGAAAAAAAAGGAAAAAGATAAAAAAAAAATTTCTTCATGTATCTCTTTGATGAATGCATGTACTCTCCAACATTTGCAAGCAACAAGAACAAGTTGGTACCAAAAGGAAAATTGGTCAAGCCCAATCAAAAGAAGTCAGATTTTGACTTTCTCCTCCTTTGCTCAAGTACTCCAACAAGGCCAAGGCCATGCCAATCCATCACCCTCATCTATTTTCACCATCCACCTATCATCCTCAAGCTTCTACCATTCATTTTGCTTGCTATCCTAAAAAACTACAAGATGCTATGTTTTACTATAGCACACAAAAATACATAGAGCGGAAATTTGTTTTTGCCATAACTTGAAAACCATGAATCCATTTTCCAATTTGTTTCAGGGGAAGATGCATATGGATGATGGTGACATGATCAGGGAATTTTAGCGAATTCCAGTGCACATTTTTTGAGAAATCAACCTCCATCACCTACAACCATTTTTGTATTTTCTCGCTATCTGTGCATCCATTTAATTTTTTTTTTAATGGGGAGATGCATATGGATGATGATAACATTCCCAAGAAAGTTTAGCAAATTCCCATGCATGGTTTTCAAGAAATCAGCCTCCATCACCTTAATCCATTTTTAGTTTTTCTCGAGATCTGTGCATTCATTGACCAAATTGTTTTATGGGGAGGTGCATAATGATGGTCAAAACATGCTCAGAAATTTTCAGGTCAATCCATTCTACCGTTTGGGAGATATGAACAAAACAAGTCGGTGTCCTGAAAACCTACAAGATTCCCTAAGATCCTACAGGATACAGAACAACACCTACAGGATTGGAAGTGAGCGGTTTTAAAAGGGAAAAATAGAGGTTGGCTTCATCAAGTAATGTTAAGGAGGTAGGCTCTACACTTCCCCACTTTTTTCCAAGTGAAAGGAACATAAAAAACCCTTCTAGTTTGTTGAAAATGATTGCAACATAAGGGAATCGTATACAAAGAATTTTTAAATTTGGTATTAGACATATACAAATCTCCATCTATCAGAGAAAAATGACAAAGGGAACCCATCAACACAGTGAGGAATCATTAGCACCTTCCTGTACTGGAGATATTCACAAGGCACAATTGGATGGGTTTCTTTGAAAATTTGAAGGGATATGATGATGAAGTAGCTAGGGATTTGCAGTCAGCTTCAGCATGGAGATATTGAGGTCAAAGAAGCTCCTCCAGAGCTTAGCAACAACATCAAGATCATCAGCATCACCATCCAACACCTGCACATCAACATCAACTCAACAGCAGCATGCATGTCTCTCCAACAATCATTAGGTAGGTACATGTATGCAATATTCTTGACCTCTTCCCTTGAGCATATTATAGTTGGAAATTTGTTGTCAATGCATCAGAGATGAGGTTTTATAAGCTAAGGATGGATCAGTAGTCTCAGCCATCTTCAACTAGTTAATTGTAGCTCACTCCTTCACTCATACAATGTTGAAAAGTCAAATAATGAAGGGTGATGATTTCAAGGAATGTGGACAACAGTTAAAAGAAGAAATTATTGCAAAGGCCAAGTCACCACAACACTCCAAGCCCTCCATCTACTTCATATTCACTATCTATTCATCATTCATCCATCCCATTTCATTCTTGAAAAAAAAACAAACAAAGCATCCTCTCCATTTTCACAAACCTACACTACTCCCTTTGAGCCCTGGCATTATCATCTAATCCCTCTTCATCATTTCTCATCACTCCCATATAGTTAGAAGACCATGAAAGAGGGGGAGTGACTACTACAGGAAGGAAAAATGTTGCTACAAGAACAAAGAAATGAACAAATTATGCTAAACCCCAACATGGTAGAGTTTAAGAGAGACCTAATCAAAACAGAGAAATCCAAGGCCATTAGGTAGTCATCTAGGCCACAAGAAAGAAGAAGAAGACAACAAAAGGAAATGAGGCATTCACCATCAAAATAAAATTCAAACAACAGTGATGAAAAGAATTTTTCTAAGAGGTATCCAATCTCTTTATAGCTTTTGTCCAAGTCCTAAAAGTGGGAAAAAGGCATGTGAGTCAAGTTGAGGGCCTGCACTAACCTCAGACTATCATTTATGCTCAAAACTGGTATCCTGTAGTTTTAACAAGGTTCCTATAGTTTTGACAGGAGTTACTATGTGATGTCATAGTTCTCATCTAAAGGTAGTTTGAAGGTTTTGTAGGTGTCCAAATGGTGGAACAATGTAGCAGAAGGTTGATAAGGATGTAAAAGACCTTTTCAAACTGAAAAAAAATAATAATCAAGAACCATCTTGAATAGGGGAAATAAGACAAACTAATCGTATCAAGAAACAAGATTTTTCTTTGTACAAATATGTTTTTTGGCTTTTCCTTGCAAAACTTACAACCAAGATTCTTATTGCACAAGAGAGAGGCCACGAGGGCCATGATGAGGCATAATGAGGTCACTAAATCGCTTAGAATATGAGCAACACTTTCAGCAGGGGGCATGATGGGCCTCTAAATTAGACATAAATTAAGGCCTATGACCATCCTTCAACACATTAAACCTATCTTTTTGCATTAGATAATTTACTCTTAACTTTAATATATTCATTAGGAAGGTTTAGAAATAATTGCATATTTGTGCCTAATATTATTTATTTTTGCAGAATATTATGAGAATATTGGGCAGATTATGAAGAGTTGGAGGAGGAGATAATTTAGGGACTTATTCCCTACTAATGGAGGATAATTAATAAATAATAAATCAACAAGATATTATGGAATTATGGCATAGATTGCGGAACGCCAATGATTGAGAAAATATAGGAATGTGTTCCACTAATCAAGGGACCAGATCCACTGATCAAGGGATTTTGGTGGGGAAGGCTTCCTCCATTCATGGGGAATTATTCCTAATCATATTTTATAAGTACCAAGTCAAATTCACCTCTAGGGAATGATTTAGAAAATTTAGGAATCTGTTCGCTGCCATTTAACGCAGATTCCTAGTATTGGGGACTAGATCCACAAATCAAGGGATTTTGGTGGGGAAAGCTTCCTCCATTCATGGGGAATGATTCCTAATCATTTTGTATAAATACCAAGTCGAATTTTCCTTTTGAGAGGGATTTTCATTAGTGTTATTGTGGAGAGAGTTTGTATTTTTGTTGCTCCATTGTATTTTCTTGCACAAATGTAATTCTATTGATGAAAATAATGAAGATTGGTGTCATGTTCAGCCTCTAAATCTTGTTCTCCTCCATAGGTCTCTGAGTTTCCTCGGGCTTGGCCATCCCAAGAGCCTTAGATCCATTTTGTATCATTTTCTTTTCTTCTTTTCACTTCTTATTCACATGCATCTCTTGTTTTTATTTTTTTCTACTTATGCATTTAGTATTAATGATTTCTTGTTGTAGGATTGAGTTAAATGGTTAATGTAAGTTCTTTTGTAGGATCACAAGAATTATTTCATCCTTGGAAAAGCTTTGGAAGCTCATAGTAATCATTAAGCTTCTTGGATTAGTCTTCTTATTCCCAAATTTAGATTGTTGGACCTCCTTTTTAACAAAGAACAGTAAATATCTTCTATTTTTTAGAGCATGCTAAAAAGATTCAATCAAGTTGGTTCCACTTGCATTAGATCACAAAAACATTCTAATTCATAAAAAAAATTACCCCACTGCATTTTCACTTGATTAGGTTAGGCATTTTTTAGATTTACTAGCTCACTAGTTCTCGAATTTCTAGATTTTCGACTAGTAATGTTTTTCTATTTTTTTGCATGGGTTAGCAAAGGTATTTTTGAGTAATTCCACTTGGAATAGTGACCTAAGACATCCTAGTTAATAACAAAATTTGTCCCATCCAATTTGGATTTGATTTGTTTGGTCATTCGATGAATTATAGTAAATTTGTACGTCGTGTAGTAAATCATTGTAGCATCTTGTAGGAAAGCCTATTTTGAACTCGAATTGAGAAAAAACATCATTGAAGCTGGGATTAGGACTCTATTTGACCTCCATGCCATCAAGACCATTTTTACCCTTTTTCTCCACACTTAGGTCAGCATTTTCTAGTTTTCAAGAGTAGGATTTGATTTCCATTTTTTCTTTCTTAAATCTTACAGTAGATCTCATTAATGATTTCATCGTATTTTGCAAATTTTCCTCATGCATGAAGTAGACAACTAGCTCATTAAAACTATGTTTTTCTAGCTTATTGAAATTCTTCTTGTTTACATGATTTTTGGGGAAATATCAGTGTTTGATTCAGTGCATGTGTTTGAAAAGAAAAGAGATATCTCATAGTCAGCAACCTCCTCACAACTTCATCCTTCCGTGATCATTCCATGCTTTCATTAAGACCCTCACCAATTTCATCTTTTTTCAAGGAAACTTCTCTAAGAACATTGAGCAAATCCAACCATCTCCCAACCTTGGTTTTGAGTTCTGTGTGATCCTAGGCACTTTCTCACTCCATTCCACCCACCAACCACCTTCCCTAAGCCTTTCATCACTTTCACCACCCATCATTTTTCTCTCGGCTATATCCTGTAGGTTTTCACGGGATCCCGTAGGTTTTTAGGACATCTTGTAGGTTTTTATGTAGTGGCCTGTTTTGAGGCCAAATTGAGGGAAAAGCCTCTAGAAAGCTATACAAGGTAACCTAAGGGTCTCCCAAACCTTCCAACTATCCACCAGCATTCCTAAGCCACTTGCCACATCACCAAAAGGGATTAGCTTTCACACTTTTCCATAAAAAAGACGAAAGGAAAAACATATTTATTTTATTCATTTACATGCACAACAGTGGAAGGTTTGATTATTTGAATCTCCATGCTTAGGAAAATAGGATTTCATACATGTTAACTTAGTATTCTTTTGAAGCAAAGCCTCTTAACAGTTGGTTAGAAAAAGGTGTGTTTTAGCATTTGATTTCAATCTCTTTCCTTGTACTTCTTTCTTGCAATAGGTCAAGGTTCCATTTTGAACATTTCATTCTCTATACTTAGTTTAGTATTTGTCTCCAGTACATGCACTCCATTACATCATGACAGCAAATGAATGACACATTGTATGCGCACATATAGAGTCGATACCTCTTAAGTTTGTACGAACCCTGGGTTGATAATTAAAGTCGGTAGCCTTGGGAGTTGCAGAATTCTTGTTGCAATATTGAGGCTCATCATCTAGGTTTAGCTCTATTGGTATGAGTTGTTCTACAATGTTGCTTTGACAAATAGATACAATTGGATCTTCTACTGGATTTGTTTCTTGATCTACCTATCCACAATCCGATCAACCGTGGCCTGTTCCATGTAGTCTGGGTTTAGCTCTGTTGGTGTGAGTCATTCTACAATGTGCGACGTGTCTAGTAATGGTAAAAAGTATGGTCGCAACCTGTTCACATTGAATACTGGGTGCAAACTAAGGAATAGTGGCATGTTGAGCTTGAAGGCATTATCCCCTATAGGCTTGGTGGTTTACAACCCATATTGGAGTAGGTGAAGCTTGCATTGGGGCCCAACGAGCCACACCTTTTGGAAATGTAACCAAACTTTGTCGCCCACCTAGAACTTGTGTGGCACTCGATGTTGATCATGACGTTGCTTGTAGTTGGCTTTGGCTCTATCCAATATGTCATGGACTTGCTAGCGGACATGTTGAATGAGCTCAATGAAGTTGTTAGCTCGGTCAACTTCGGATTGAACACGAGTTGCATATGCTTGAGTAGCTACAAATGGTATGGCCACATCAATGGGACATAGTGGTTGGAATCCCCACCCCACTTGAAAGGGGTTGTGGTCAGTTGAGCTATGGAGAGCTCTATTGTAGCTATACAGGACTACCTTCAAATAAAAGGAAATAGGTGATCAAGTTGATCTTATTGAAATATTTTGACCCCTTAAGCTGGTCCAAAAGGTCATGGATCAGTGGGATTGGATACCTATTTTGAACAGTGATCTTATTTAGCATCTGATAATGAATATAGAGTCTCCATGTGTCGTCTTTCTTGTGTACTAACAAGATCAGGGCCCCAAAGGGTGATGAACTTCACGGGATGTGCCCTTTTTGCAATCCTCCCGAATTTTCCACTTAATTTCATTGTTATATAGAATAGAGCATTGGTAGATCAGTCCATTGGGTAGCAACGCACCTGAGGTCATATTGATGAAATGCTTGACCTAATAGTTTAGGGGTACCCCTGTGGGTGAGGTGAATATGTCCCTTTACTCTTCCATGACCTTGTCCATCTGTTGCTACCATGCGAAGGAGCCCTATCTAGAGGTTGTGGATGTGGCCACAGTCTTCTTTTTTCCCTGAGGGAAAATCATAAGGAAGACAAATTTCCCACTATGGGAAATGATCTTACTGCATTTCTTCACAGAGATCAAAGAGATGGTGGTAGACCGTGCCACCTTCGGTATCCTATATAGCTTATTATCTAAAGATATAAAGAAAGTGTGAGGCATATAGTCATACAAAACATGATGCTTCCACAAGTATGGTTGGACTAATAATACATCACAAACTTTAAGAGGAGAAACATCACATAGTACCTCATCTATGAAGGGATTGATGATGTAGGAAAGGTGACACTGTTGACTTACGCGGTGATCTCGTGCTTGGTGAAGCCACTCGATGGTGTATGGTTGTAGGTGTGGTGTGGTCTTTGGGCCCAACTGCTTCACGACCTCTACTAAAATGAGGTTCTTTTGGCTTCCTCAATCGACAATGAATTGCAGCAGAGAGCTGTTCACCTACATTTGTAAGTGGAAGAGCCACTAGCCATCCGCTGGATCTTCGGGCTTAATCTTCTCAATGTTGGTGGTAGCAACGATGACACTGAGCTCTGCATCAATAATCTTCTTCCCTTTGTCATTCCCCTTGTCAGTTTCTAACTCATTCAGAACATGCATCTGATTCGGAAGCCTTTAGCTCAGTCACCAATGATTGTTTGGCTCGACACTCACTTGTATTGTGAGTGGGGCTCTTATGGAACTCACACCATTTGCCTGTGTCCTTCTTTGTCTTCATGGGTTTTTTCTTTGCTTGTGCTTGGAGGGTTTTCCTAAGTCATCCCGCCTTGGCTTTGTCCTCTGTTTTACAGTTTGGGGGTGCCTTTACCTTGCTTTGGATTTGAAGATCCAAAGTCTTGCTTCTTTTGTTTAAATTTCTCCTCGATCTTGACAGCGTACTGATAAGTTACACAAAGCAAGTATATGTCTAGGAAATCCATCTCATCTTAGATGTACTTGTGTAGATAATTGAAATACTTGAGTACTGAATGCTGCTCAGAATCCTTGATACCCAACTTTGTGCGAAGGCTACGAAAAAAATTGGTGAAGTCTGACACATCTTGGTCCCTTCCCTGCCACAGTGTGGTTCACTTTATGTATTTATCTTCATAGTTTCTGGCAGGGTAATATTGTTCCATGATGGCATCTAGGAAATAATTCCAAATTGGTGCGGTTGAAAATAGTGAGGATTCCCTCTCGTCCTTTTGTGTACAGTAGGTTTCCCACCATCCCTTGACATGGAGGGTGGATTTGAGGAGTGAAAAAGTAATATAAACCTGATTGGAAAAGTCATGAACCGAAAAAATCCTTCAAACAGATTTAACCATCTATCCCTGACATCTGCATCTATATAGACTTCAAATATGGGAATGTCAAAGTTAACTTGTACCTTAAAATGAGTGGCACCTCTAGAGTGGTAGTTGGATGAAGATGTGTTTCCTGTGGATAGCCGCCGAAGGATCTGGGAAAAGTTATCCATCATTTCTTTCCTCTATCGCTAGAGGGCTTCCTCGAGCAATATTTTGAAAGGATATCCTTCTCCCTTATCTTTATTTTCTTCCACCATGGGAGGCCATCGTGGTTTTCGATATTGGTCTTGCAAAGGGTCAACCTGTTTGAGCCCTAACTCCTTATACCCTGACCTCATTGGGGACATGCAAAGAAAAACATACAAAGAGAAGATCACTCTGATAACATTGATCCATAATTATACAGGAACACAACACAATATAAATATAAACATAAACATAGAGATGTTGTAGAAATAAAACTTCATTTCATTAATATAAAAAAACTAAAATATGCTTACATACATAATGGAAATAAACTAGCTTGGACGATGGTAGCTTATCTCTAGAATGGACATGGAAACGACATGCCTCTGATCTATGTTATAATGAGGCTCAGTGGCCTTTTAATCATTGAGAAACAATCAAAAACCATAAACATCCAAATACCTAACCCTAGGAGACAAAGTGCCAAAACCATGTGGGCCCTGTTGGGGTAAGTTGGAACATCAATTTCCTGGGGTCGTAACTTTGGAAAACGATCTATGTTTAGTTATCATAATACCTTGTTTTGAATATCTTTAAGAGGAAGCTGCAAACAAACTAATAAACTTGCTTTTCACTTTTCTAGTCTCTTTGTTTTACCTAAAAACGTCTTTTAGTCCCTCAAAAAGGCCCCGAAAGTTTATGACCCAAAAAACTGCCAAAAATAGTACTTTGAGCTACAATTATGTAAATGGAAAAGAAACAACAATGGGGGTCCAAGTGGAATAGGTGGGTGGCCACCAATATCCACCTAGGTCAATCCTTCCCCCTTAGGAATCAATGGTCCCCATTGCGTTGAGTGCCTCCATGAGATGGGGAAGCTTCTGGTAAACTTACTCCCTGGTGAGCCACTTGCCTTGGTGTAGAGTTAGCCAGCTTTAACAACCTGATACAAATGGATATTCTTCTAGCGAGTGATCTTGATCTGTGTGTCCATGATCTTGTCAGTTCTGGCTTTAACAGGGAAAATTTTAAGGATGGAAATTTATCTTAAAGTTTAGAAACCTTGGTGAATCCCACTAGTCCATAATATGAAATCTATAAAATGTTTGTAGATATTTTTGTAAAAATATTCAAAAATATAATATTTTTATATAGTCTATATATAATTTTTTGGCGATTTTTAGGGTAAAATAATTCCATTCTATAAAATTTGGGCGAATCATTTTTACAAAAAATGGAAATTAGCGAATCTTTTTTTTGGAAAAAGTATAGAAAATTAGCCCATGGGCGAATATTAGCCCCTAAAATTTTCCCCGGTGGCCTATTCCATGATGTGTGGATTTAACTATTTTTGCATGAGTTATTTTGTAATGTCTCATGGTCCAGTAATGGTGGAAAGCATGGTTGTAGCCTCTCCATATTGAACACTGGGTACTGGGTGTAGACCAAGGAATGGTGGAATTCTGAGCTTGAAGGAATTCCCCCCTACAACCTTGGTGATGGTGTATAACCCATATCAGAGCGGGAAAAGCTTACAGTGGGGACTAGCGAGGTGCTCCTTCTAGAAATGTAACCAAATTTTGTCACCCACCTAGAACTTATGTGGCACTCGATGCCTATCATGATGCTACTTGTACTTAGCATTAGCTTTGTCCAATATGTTATGGATCTGCTAGTGGATGTGTTCAATTCACTCAATGAAGTTGTTAGCCTGGTAAGCTTCTGTAACACCCCCATCCCATGTCTACCCAAATTAACCATGCCAACCGAGGTAAACAAGAGAAGAGAGGCTACTATGATCAGATTCGACCTCCTATGTGACCTTAAGGAAGTGGAATCGATAAAACCAGACCTTACAGACCTCCCTCAAGTGCTTTAAGATGCCTAGGAGCTAAGTCACCACTCCAGGTGCCCAACCACTGAATTAATCTAGCATTTCAAAGAATTAGAACCATAGTCGCTCCCATGTAAAGACATGCATGTGACTATAAACCTATAATCACTCCCACAATTCATGCAAGGGAGAGGCTGCAGCCTCTCTAAGCCACTTCTGTACCAGAGACTGTGAGATTTAAGCCACTTTATCATGGCTAGTCCCCAAACAAATTCCTAGAACTTGATGAGACTTTCCAAGACAATAAATTACATGAAGGCAAAGCCTCTAACACAAAACTTGATCAAGGTCTTGACCTAACCAAGCCTAACCATGACAAACATTTTGTCAAACACTTAGTAAATAAAATGCCTGCAATTGCAATTGAAAATTCTCCTTAACATGCTTGCGGTTGAGACCCAAAACCCTAAAAAGATAGATGAGATCTTCAAACCCTACAATTTCGGACCTCTGCCAACCAATCTCTGTGAACTTTCCAAATACTTGTACGAGCCAAACCAAAGAAGAGAATCGAAGAATGCTCCATGATGATGTCCAAATGAGGTTGAGGTCACTTGTATTTATAGCCTTCAAAAGGTGTCCAATTTTCTTTAGGGTTAACTTGATCAAATATGCACATGTGGGATTTAATTCAAAAATACACTTTCCCTTGTCCAAATTGAGCGCTTCAATTAGTCAAAATTGGTCTTCTCAAAAAGGGACCCATGGTTAGAATTTGTCACTGAGCTGCCAAGTTAACATTTCCTATCAGCTAGGGAGAAATTCCAATTGCATCATGTAATCATCGCAAGAATCCTATCATCAAATCATATCCAACCTCAAGTACCTCTTCATCAAGCGTCATCACTACTCATCTCTTCTCATCTCTACTTGTCTCTTGATTGTCCCTCCTCATGTGTTGAACATTCTCGAATCTAAAAGACGAATAATTTGATATCAAAAAGGAGCCTAAGCTACCACCCTTTATTCATTGGGAAGCCACTATTATCACTTAAAATCACTGCTAGGATGGAGCCCAATTGTAACACCCAGAAACATCAACGAGGATCCAAATCTATGAACTAAATAAACATTGAAGAGGCTAGCTCAATAAAGAAAAACATCAAGAATCATATCTCAACCTGAAACCACATTGGGGAGCATAATCGCAACCCGAAATGACAATGAGGAAGGTCCTACAAGACACTCTCACCCAATTTCAAGCAATGCATGAGATACCACTTACCAAACAAGGATCAAAACCATCCCATGATGCAATAAATTGGTGAGATACCACTTGCAATACGATGTAAGGATCACAGCCATCCTATGGATCATTGATCTTCCCAACAATGACCCTTAAAAGTCACGTGGTAGAATACCTACATCATAATCTAAGCTTAGGTGAGATACTCGACATACCAAAGGTAAGGATCACACTCCCCCAAGCCTCCTCAACCCGTTGGTCAGACGGGGAGGGATAATTCCAACAAGCCCAACATGTGGGTATGATGCCAACTAAGGTATACTCTACATAGAGCAAGATAGGGGAAGATACCTGACTTATCAAAACAAACAAGGATCACACACACCTTGTGGGTGACAAATAGGGGAGCAACATCTACGACCCTATTGTCCAGAGATCCCTCAACCCCAGGAGCCCTTCATCTCAAATCCTCACCCTATGAGCTCAGACGGGGGGGAGGAGATGGATCAATGTTCTCGATTATTCTTGCTCTCTATAGATTATAAACATATCTTCGTGCTTATATATGGTACCTACTTAATCATCATGTCATAATAACAGAAGTATGCAGGACATCAAATCAAATATATATATATATAGATATCACAAAAATGATACTTTATTCATTATTCCTTCTCACGTAGGTGGCAACCACAAGCCTAATATTGTCTCGTACATCAGTGTTGTCTCAATATATGAAGAGATCTCAGTCCCAGCTATATACGGAATTCTCTACCAATCAGATCACACTCAATATTATCACAATGTATCCCTATCATATCCAAAACCCGCTCAAACAACTTTCCAAAGAGCTGCTTCAACCTGCCTCATAGCTAGCTATGCCAACAACATCACATTCAACCTTGATCGTGCTTAAAAATACAAAATTATTAAGAATATCATGGCAGATGTTATACTAAGGAAGCACCCAGATGTGCTCATCTCAACAAGAACAATCCCAAACAACATCAGAATATCCATGCAGTCACATATCATAGGAAGAATATCTCAGACCAAAAATTGATTGTCCCATGCTAATATCTTGAAGGATACTCAGTGGCAACTCAATGTGTATGAAGTGGCTCAATCAAGTTTTATGCAATATATATATATATATATATATACACACACACAGACAATTGTTCACACAAAACATCAATGCTTCAATCAACTATTGGTTTCCGAGTCAGGTTCAATACTATATCTTTGTAACTTCTTGAAATTCAATTGAAGTGTCCAAGGATTCACAGTTCCACTTTCTTAAATAACTTTATGATACTGATTTTCTTTTTCCAACTTTAGAAAGTAATTCGCCATGCCATGATTCTTCATTTCAAGAATAGACCATTAGTATATAAGATCAAAAGAAAAGGCATACCTTGGACAACTTTTTGATGTTGATGATCCATAATTATGCAAGAATGCAACAAAATACATATATAAACATAAAAACAGAGATGCAGCAGAAATAAAACTGAAATATGCTTACATAGAAAATAGAAATAAACTAGCTCGGGCGATGTTAGCTTATCTCTGAGAAGAGAGGTGGCAGCTACATGCCTCTTAACTGTGTTAAAATGAGGCTCGGTGGCCTTTTTATCATTGAGAAACAATGAAAAACTCTAAACATTTAAAAACATAACCCTAGGAGACGAAGCGCGAAAAGCTTGTGGGCTCCATTGGGATAAGCTGGAATGTCAACTTCCTGGGCTCGTAACTTTGGCATACAATCCCTGTTTAGCTATCATAATACCTTCTTTCGAAGATGTCAAGGAGGAGGTTGGAAACCAACCAGTGACCTCGTTTGGTAGATTTTTGGTCTCTCTGTTTTCCCTAAAAAAGTATTTTAGTCCCTCAAAATGGCTTTGAAAGTTTAGGACCCAAGAAATTGCCAAAAATAGTAAGTTGTGCTACAATTAAGGAAAGTAAAAATAAACAACAGTGGGAGTCCAAGTGGAAGAGGCGGGAGGAAACTAATATCCACCTAGATTAGTCCTCCCCCCTTAGGAAGAAATGGTCCCCATTGCGTTGAGTGCCTCCATGAGATGGGGAAGCTTCTACTGAACTTAGTCCCTGGTGAACCACTTGACTTGGTGTAGGAGCTGGTTAGCTTTGACAACCTGATACAATTGGATCTTTTGTTGGTGAGTGTTCTTAATCCACGTGTCCATGATCTGATTAGTTCTGGCCTATTCCATGCAATATGGGTTTAACTTTGTTGGTGTGAGTTGTTCTACAATGTCTGATGTGTCGAGTATGGTGGAAAGTATGGTCGTAGCTAGTCCATATTGAATACTTGGTGCATATAAAGGAACGGTGCAATGTTGAGCTCAAATTCATTGTCCCCTATAGTGTTGGTGATGGTGTACAACCCATATCGAAATGGGCGAAGCTTGCGGTGAGGCTTAGCAAGGCTTTCCTTCTGCAAATGTAACCAAACTTTGTCGCCCACCTGGAACTTGTGTGGCACTTGATGTTGATCATGACGCTGCTTGTACTTAGCATCATCTTTGTCCAATATGTCATGGACCTGCTAGTGGATGTGTTGAATGCACTCAATGAAGTTGTTAACCCAGATAGCTTCAAACTAGACATAAGCCGAATCTACTTGAGTAGTTGCAAATGGTATGGCCACATCAATGGGACATAATGATTGCAATCCCAACCCCACCTGAAAGGGGTTGTGGCCAGTTGAGCTATGGAGAGCTTTGTTGCAACTTTGTTGGTCATAGGGGAGGCTTTCATCCCATTTGTGTGGATGCTTTGAGTTGGTCATGTGGAAAATGTGCACAATCATCCTATTGACGACCTTTGTTTGGCCATCAGTTTGGGGGTGGAAGGTCATGGACATAGAGAGATTGGTATCCAACATTGACCAGAGGCTTGACCAAAATGTGCTCATGAACTTGTTATCCCGAACTGAGATAATGGAATGTGGGATCCCAAAATGTACCCACAATCATTCAAAGAAGAGGTTGGAAGTGGATTCTATTGTGATACTCTTCTTGTAGATTGTCATAATGGTCATCGTAGACAATTTGTCGATGACCACAAACACATAGTCATTTCCATGCTTAGTAGAAGGAAGGTGCAACATGCAATCCATGGAGATGGATTCCCATGGCCGACTAAGAGTAGGAAGATGAGTATATAGGCCTTGCTTCTTGATTGTTCGTTTTGAAATGAAGCAGGAAGTGCAAGATCTAATGTAATTCCTAACATCTTGTCGATAGTTCGACCAATAAAAATACTTCTACAACATTGGCACTATTTTCTCTATGCTGAAATGTCCAGCGAGCCAATTTTAGTGCACCTCCCAAATCATCTTGGCACGTTCTTTTGTAGGAATAGAGAGGTGTCCAAGGTGGCATAAGGGTGTGCCCTGAAGGTGAAAATATAGAACATGATTGCCTTCCAGGAGCATCTGGTATGTGTTGTCAAATTTTGGAATGCGCTTGTAAAGATTTGACCACCTTGAAGTCTCGTGCCCATAAGAGTTGAGCACAATATTTAGCACCATAACTAATGGTCGGCTAAGAGAGTTTGTAATATTATTGGTGTTTACCTTCTTGTACGTGATGTTCAAAAGGAACTGTTGCAGATATTTGGACCATTTCTGATGGCGATCATTCTGCAACTTCCCTTGTGTCTATATGAAATATAGGGGTCGGTGGTCTGTGTGGATGATAGTTTCCTTCCCTAGAATGTAGTGCTTCCATTTGTGGTAGGCCTACAAAATAGAATTCATATCTTTGTCATAAGTGGGATACTTTCGGACTATATATGAATGTGTATCATTGTGATATGCCACTGGATGCCCCTGCTAGGTAAGAACTGCACCAATAGCATAGTCGGAGGCATCTATTTGAATTTACAATGGTTGTTGTAGGTCTCTTAACATGAGAATTGGTGCAAAGCAGAGGAAATGTCTCAACTCAATAAATGCCTTATGTTGGGATTCATACCAAAATAACTTCACTTTCGCTCCACCCTTGGTGACTTGACTCAAAGGCCAAGTGCTATAGAGAATCCCAACACGAACCTGTGAAAGAAATTGGCAAGACCTAGAAAGCTATAGAGCTCTGTTAGAGTGGTTAAGGCTAGCTAATCTCAAATAACTCTTATCTTGGTTGGGTCCACATGCACACCCCACTCATTGATGATGTGCCCCAGATATTGAATTTGGGTCATACCAAAAGTGCATTTCTCCAAATTAGGACACAATTTATGTTGTCGCAAGGTTTGGAGGACCTGGCGGATATGGTGTATGTGCTCTTCCCAACTCTGACTAAATATCAGGATGTTGTCCAATTACACTACCAAGAACGAGTTGGTAAAGGGCCAAAAGATTTTTTCCATTAGATGCATAAAGGTTGCGGGGGCATTCGTCAACCTGAAAGGCATTACCAGCCATTCAAAAAGGCCCTCCTTGGATTTGAAGGCAGTCTTCCACACATCGTAGGGTTCAATTGGTACCTAGTGATAAACAAATTTCAAGACGATATTTCTGAAATATTTGGCCCCCTTGAGCTAGTTTGGAAGGTCATCGATCTTTGGGATTGGATACCTATTCCAGACAGTGATCTTATTCAGTGCTCAATATTCAATACAAAGTCTTTTTTACAATCATGATCGGCCTCCCACAGGCTGATGAACTTGGCCTGATATGCCCTTTCTGCGATAACTCTCGACTCTACCTCTTAATTTCATCATTCTCTAGAATAGAGCATTCGTAGATCAGTCCATTGGGTAGCAGAGTGCTTGGGGTCAGATCGATGGAGTGCTTGACCTGATAGTGTAGTGGTACCCTTGTGTATGTGGTGAAAATGTCCTTATACTCTTCCATGACCTTGTCCATCTGCTGCTGCAGTGTGTAGGATCCTTGTTCGGAGGCTATGGATGTGGCCATAGTCTTATTATTGCTCCAATGGAGAATCATAAGGAAGAAAAATTTCCTGATCTAGGAAATGATCTTACTGCATTTCTTCACAAATTTCAAATAGATGGCGGTAGGTAGTGCTGGTATCTAGAATAAATTATTACCCAAATAAATAAGGACATTGTGAGACCTAGACTCACACACAAACTTCAAGAGGAGCAACATCACATAGTACCTCATATGTGAAGGGCTTGATGTTGTGGGGAAGGTGAAACTGTTGGCTGACATGGAGATCTCGCCCTTTGTGAAGCCAACCGATGGTGTACAATTGTGGTTGTGGTGTGGTCGATTGGCCTAAACAATTCACGACCTCTGCTGAAATGGAGCTCTTTTGGCTTTCTTTGTCAACAATGCACTGCAGCGGAGATCCCTTCACCCACATATGTGAGTGGAAGAGCCGCTCCCCCTCCTTTAGATCTTTGGGCTCAATCTCGTGGATCTTGGTGGTGGTAACAATGGCACTAGGTTCCACATTAATAATTTTCTTCCCTTTGTCATTCCCCTTATCGGTTTTTGACTCAGATTCGGAACATGCATCTGATTTGGAAGCCTTCAGCTTGCCCACCAGTGATTGCTCGGCTTGACACTCACTTGTGTTGTGAGTGGGGCTCTTATGGAACTCACACCATTTTCTTGTGTCCTTCTTTGCCTTCATGGTGTTGTTCTTTTCTTGGCAACTTAGACGGGTTGTCCTGGGTTATAAAGCATTGGCTTTTTCCTCTGTTATGTGGTTTGGGAGTTTGTTTCCCTTGCTTTGAATTCATAGATCCAAAGTTTTTCTTCTTTTGCATAAATTTCTGCTCGACCTTGATAATGTATCGATAGGCGGTTCCAAGTGAGAAGATTTCCAGGAAATCCATCTCATCCTAGATTTACTTTTGTAGACAACAACGATACTTGAGTACCACATGCTGCTTAGAATCCTTGGTACCCAGCTTTGTGCGAAGGGTATGAAAAATATTTGTGAACTCTGACATATCTTGGTCCCTTCCATGTCGTAGTGTAGTCCACTTTATGTATTTATCTTCATAGCTCCTGACAAGGTCATAGTGTTCCTTGATGGCATCTCAGAAATAATTCCAAGTGGGTGTAGCTAAAAGCAATGAGGATTCCCTCTCATCCTTTTGTTCACAATAGGTTTCCCACCAGTCCTTGACACGGGGGGCGATTTTCAGGAGTCCAAAAGTAAGCTTTTCCCAATTAGAAAAGTCATGAACTGAAAAATATCCTTCCAAAATATTTAACCATCTATCTATGGCATTTGCATCTATCTGGCCTTCAAATATGGGAATGTCAAATTTAACTTGTACCTTAAAAGGAGTGGTACCTCTAGAGTGGCCGCTAGATGAAGATGTGTCGCTTGTGGGTACTTGGTGAAGGATTTTGGAAAAGTTATCCATCACTGCATTCCTTTATCGCTTGAGGGCTTCTGCTAGCAATATTTTGAAAGGATCTCCTACTCCCTTGTCTTTCATTTCTTCCGCCATGGGAGGTCGTCAGGGTTTTCAAGGTTGGTCTTGCAAAGGTTCAACTAGTTCGAGCCCTAACTCCTTATACCCTGACCTCGTTGGGGACATGAAAAGAAAAATAGAGAAAGAGAAGACCGCTCTGATACCACTGATCCAGACTTATGAAGGAATGCAACAAAATATAGATATAAACATAAACACAGAGATGCAGTAGAAATAAAACTTCATTTCATTAATATCAAAGAACCGAAATATGCTTACATAGAGAATGGAAATAAACTAGCTCGGATGATGGTAGCTTATCTCTAAGAGGAGATGTGGTGGCTACATGCCTCTGAAAAATTTTACAATTAGGATCGATGGCATTTTTATCACTGAGAAGCAATGGGAAAATATAAACATCCAAAGACCTAACCCTAGGAGACAAGGTGCCAAAAGCTTATGGGCTCTATTGGGGTAAATTAGAATGTCAAATTCCCAGTGTTGTAAATTTGGCATATGATCTCCATTTGGCTATCATAATACCTTATTTCGAATATCTCAAAGATAAGGCCAAAATTAATCTAATGAACTTGGTTGGCACTTTTTTGGTCTCTCCATTTTCCCTAAAAATGTCTTTACTCCCTCAAAATGACTCCAGAAGTTTAGGACCTGAAATACTGCCAAAAATAGTAATTTGTGTTACAATTAAGGAAAATGAAAAGAAAAAATGATGGGGGTCCAAGAGGAATAGGCAGGTGCCCACCAATATCCACCTGAATTAGTCCTCCCCCTTTAGGAACCAATGGCCCCCATTGCGTTGAGTGCCTCCATGAGATGGGGAATTTTTTGGTGAACTTGGTTTGTGGTGAGCGACTTGCTTTGGTGTAGGAGTTGGCTAGCTTTAACAACCCAATACAATTGGATCTTCTATTTGTGAGTGTTCTTGCTCTATGTTTCCATGATTTGATCAATTGTGGTCTATTTCGTGCAGTTAAGGTTTAACTCTATTTGTGTGAGTTGTTCTGCACTGTATGATGTGTCCATTAATGGTGGAAAGTATGGTCACAACGGGTCCACATTGAATATTGGGTGTAGACAAAGGAATGGTGAAATTTTGTGCTTGAAGTCATTAACCCCTACAACGCTGGTGATGGTGTACGACCCATATCAAAGAAGGACAATCTTGCGATGGGGCCCAACAAGGTGCTCGTTTTGCAAATGTAACCAAACTTTGTCACCCACCTGGAACTTGCGTACCACTCGATGTTGATCATAACACTAGTACTTAGCATTGGATCTATCCAATATGTCATGGAACTATTGGAGAATGTGTTGAATGTGCTCAATGGAGGCATTTTCTTGGTTACCTTCAGACTAGACATGATCTGAATCTGCTTGAGTAGCTTCAAACGGTATGGCCACATCAATTGGGCATAACGAATGGAATCCCAACCCCACCTAAAAGGGGTTGTGGCCAATTAAGCTATGGAGAGCTCTCTTGTAGATGTGTTGGACATAGGGTATGCTTTCATCCCATGTGTGTGGATTCATCGAGTTGTACATGCACAAAATGTGCATGATCATCCTGTTGAAAACCTTTGTTTCGCCATCAGTTTGGGGGTGGAAGGTTGTGGACTTAGTGAGCTTGGTATCCGACATCGACTAGAGGATTAACCAAAATGTACTAAGGAAACTACTATCCCAATCTAAGATAATGGACCATGGAATCCCAAAATGTACCTACACTCATTCAATGAAGAGCTTAGCAGTGGATTTTGTTGTTATACTCTTCTTGCAGTCCACTAGAATGGCCATTTTAGAGAATTTGTCGATGACCACAAACACATAGTCATTTCCATACTTAGTAGAAGGAAGGCCCAACATGTAATCCATGCAGATAGATTCCCAAGGCTGATTTGGAGTAGGAAGAGGAGTATATAGGCCTTGCTTCTTAATTGTTGGTTTAAAAATGGTGTAGGTAGTGTAGGATATGATGTACTTCCCAACATCATGTAGAAGGTTCGAGCAATAAAAATACTTCTGCAACATTGCCACTATTTTCTCTACTCCAAAATGTCCAGCGACCTGACTGTAGTGTGCCTTCCAAATCATCTTGGCATGCTCGCTTGTAGGAACACAAAGGTTTCCTGGGTGGCATAGCAGTGCACCCTAGAGGTGAAAATCTGGAACTTGCTTGCCTTTCAGGAGCATCTGGTATGTGTTGTCGAATTCTAGGTCGTTCTTGTAAATATGTGACCACCCCAAAGTCTCGTGTCCACAAGAGTCGAGCACAGTGTTCAGTGCCATAATCGGTGGTCGACTAAGATAGTCTAAAACATTATTGGTCCTTCAATTCTTGTACTTGATGTTCAAATGGAATTGTTGTAGATATTTAAACCATTTCTAATGGAAATTGTTCTGCAACTTCCCTTGTGTTTGCATGAATTGCAAGGGTAGGTGGTCTATGTGGATGGCCATTTCCTTCCCCATAATGTAATTCTTTCATTATCGGAAGGTATTCATAATAGAATACATCTCTTTATAATAAGTGCGATACTTTCAAACTGTATCTGAAAGTGTCTCACTATGATATGCCACCGGATTCCCTTGCTGGGTAAGAACTACACCTATAACATAGTCGAAGGAATCTATCTGAATTTACAATGGTTGTTGTAGGTCTGGTAACGTGAGAATTGGTGCAGAGAAGAGGAAATGCCTCAATGCAATAAATGCCTTATGTTGGGATTCATAACAAAAGAACTTCACTTTCACTCCGCCCTTGGTGAATTGACTCAAAGGTCGAGTGATATGAGAGAATCCCAACACAAACATACAATAAAAATTGGCAAGACCCAGAAAGTTGCAGAGCTCTATTAGAGTGGTTGGGGTTGGCCAATCTCAAATATTTTGTATCTTGGCTGGCTCCACATGCACACCCCACTCATTAATGATGTACCCCAAATTTTGAACCTAGGACACACCAAAATTGTTTTTCTCCATATTGGCACACAATCTGTGTTGTATTAAAGTTTGGAGGACTAGTCAGATATGGTGTATGTGCTCTCCCAACTCCAACTAAAGATCAGGATGTCATCTAGGTACACTATCACGAACGAGTTGTCAAAGGGCTGCAAGATGTCATCCATCACCTGTATGAAGGTTTCGGGGGCATTCATCAACCCCAAAGGCATGACCAACCATTCAAAAAGGCCTCCTTGGATTTGAATGCAGTCTTCCACACATCAGAGGGTTCAATTTGTACCTGGTGATAACCAGACTCCAAGTCGATCTTGCTAAAATGTTTGACCCCCTTGAGCTAGTCCAGAAGGTCATCGATCCATGGGATTGGATAGCTATTTCAGACAGTGATCTTATTCAATGCTTGATAGTCAATACAGAGTCTCCAGGTGTCATCTTTCTTCTTTACCAACATAGTAGGGCTCCCACAGGGTGATAAAGTTGGCCTGATGTGCCCTCTCTGCAACAACTCCTGAATCTGCCTCTTAATTTCATAGTTCTCCATAATAGAGCATCGGTAGATCGGTCTATTGGGTAGAGAAACACCCAACATCAGATCAATGGAGTGCCTGACCTGAGAGTGTAGGGGTATCTCTATGGGTGAGCTGAAGATGTACCTTTACTCTTCCACGACCTTATCCATCTATTGTTGTCGTGTGTAGGAGCCCTATCCGGAGGCTGTGGATGTGGCCATAGACTTCTTCTTTCCCTATGAGTAAATCATAAGGAATACAAATTTCCCGGTCTGGGAAATGATCTTATTGCATTGCTTCACAAAGATCAAAGAGATGGCAATAGGTAGTGCTACCTCTGGTATCCTGTATAACTTATTACCCAAAGAAATAATGACAATGCGAGGCCTAGACTCATACACAACATGACGCTTCCATAAGTATGGTTGGACTAATAATACATCACAAACTTCAAGAGGAGAAACATCACATAGTACTTCATCTATGAAGGGCTTTATGTTGTAGGGAAGGTGACACTATTGGTTGATGCAGAGATCTTACCCTTGGTGAAGCCACTTGATGGTGTACAACTATGGTTGTAGTGTGGTTGGTGGGCTCAACTACTTCACGACCACTTCTAAAATGGGGATCTTTTGGCTTTCGATGTCGATAATTAACTGCAGAGGAGAGCCCTTCATCCACATTTGTGAGTGGAAGAGTCGCTCCCCTCCTCTGGTCCTTTGGCCTCAATCTTCTAGATATTGGTGGTGGCAACGGTGACAATAGGCTCCGTATAAATAATTTTCTTCCCTTTGTCATTCCCCTTGTTGGTTTCTGACTTAAAGTCAGAGCATGCATCTAGTTTAGAAGCCTTTAGCTCGACCACCAGTGACTGTTTGGCTCGACACTCACTTATGTTGTGAGTGGGGCTCTTATGGAACTCACACCATTTCCCCAATGTCCTTCTTTGTATTTGAGGTGTTGTTCTTTTCTTACGACCTTAGTGGGTTGTCATGGGTTACCTCGCCTTGGTTTTGTCCTTTGTTCTATGGTTTGGGGGCACCTTTCCCTTGCTTCAAATTCACAGATCCAAAGTCTTTCTTCTTCCGTTTAAATTTCTTCTCTATCTTGACAGTGTATTGATAGGCAGCACCGAGTAAGGAGATGTCCAGGAACTCCATCTCATTCTGGATGTACTTTGTAGAAAACCATGATAATTGAGTTTATCAAATGCCACTTAGAATCATTGATACCCATCTTCGTGCAAAGGGTATGAAAAAAGTTTGTGAACTCCGACACATCTTGGTCCCTTCCCTTCCGCAACATGGTGCACTTTATGTATTTATGTTCATAGCTCTCAGAAGGGTAATATTGTTTCTTGATTGCATTTTGGAAAGACTTCCAAATGGGTATGTCTGAAAATAGTGAGGATTCCCTCTCATTCTTTTGTTCACAGTAGGTTTCCCACCAGTCATTGACATGGGGAGTGACTTTGAGGAGTGTAAAAGTAATATTTGCCTGATTAGAAAAGTCATGAACCGAAAAATATCCTTCCAACAGATTTAACCATCTATCTACGACATTTTCAACTATCTGACCTTCAAATATGGGAATGTTAAAGTTAACTTGTACCTTAAAAGGATTTGTGCCTCTAGAGTGGCTGTAGGATGAAGATGCGTCGCCTATGGGTAGTCGTCGAAGGATCTACGCAAAGTTATCCATCATGGCGTTCCTCTATTGTTGAGGGATTCCTTGAGAAATATTTTGAAAGGATCTCCTGCTCCTTCATCTTTATTTTCTTCTATCATGGGAGATCATCGGGGTTTGCGAGGCTAGCCTTGATAATGTTCAAGTAGTTCGAGCCCTAACTCCTTATACCCTAACCTCATTGGGGACATGCAAAGAAAAGCAGAGAAAGAGTAGACCGCTTTGATACGACTGATCAAGACATATGCAGGAACACAACAAAATACATATATAAACATAAACACAAAGATGAAACAGAAATAAAACATCATTTCATTAATATCAAAGAACTGAAATGAGCTTACATACAGAATGTAAATAAACTAGCTCGGCCGATGGTAGCTTATCTTTGAGAAGAGATGTGGGGGCTACATGCATCTAGGTTGTATTACAATGAGGCTCGATGTTATTTTTATCATTGAGAAACAATGAGAAATCATAAACACCCGAAAACATAACCCTAGGAGACGAAGCGCCAAAATCTTATGGGCCCCATTGGGGTAAGTTGGAACGCCAAGTTCGCGGGGTCATAACTTTGGCATACGATCTTCAATTGGCTTTCATAATACATCGTTTCGAAGATCTCAATGAGGAGGCTGAAACAAAATAAATAAATCAATTTGGAATTTTTCTAGTCTCTTTGTTTTTGCTAAAAACGTCTTTTAGTCCCTCAAAATGGCTCTAGAAGTTTAGGACCCGAAAAACTTCCAAAAATAGTAAGTTGTGCTACAATTAAGGAAACCAAAAAGAAACAATGGTAGGGGACCAAGTGAACTACGTGGGTGGCCACCAATATCCACTTGGATCATTCATCTCCCCTTAGGAATTAATGGTCCTCATTGTGTTCAATATCTTCATGAGATGGGGAAGCTTCTGTTGAACTTGGTTCCTGGTGATCCACTTTCCTTTGTGTAAGAGTTGGCCAAATTTAACAACCTGATACAATTGGATCTTCTATTAGCGAGTGTTGTTGATTTGCATGTCCATGATATGATCAATAGTATCATGTTCCATGTATTTTGGTGATGGGCCTCTAAATTAGACATAAATTAAGGCCTATGCCTCTAAATTAAAACATAAATTAAGGCCTATGACCATCCTTCAACACATTAAACCTCTCTTTCTGCATTAGATAATTTATTTTTAACTTTAATATATTCATTAGGAAGGTTTATGAATAATTTCATATTTGTGCCTGATATTATTTATGTTTGTGGAATATTATGAGAATATTGGGCAGATTATAAAGAGTTGGAGGAGGAGATAATTTAGGGGCTTGTTCCCTACGAGGATCAATAATAAATAATAAATCAACAATATATTATGGAATTATGGCACATATTGTGGAACTCCAATTATTGAGAAAATCTAGGAATGTGTTCCACTAATCAAGGGACCAAATCCACTAATCAAGGGATTTTGGTGGGGAAAGCTTCCTCCATTCATGGGGAATTATTACTAATCATTTCGTATAAGTACCAAGTTGAATTTGCCTCTAGGAAATGATTGAGAAAATCTAGGAATGTGTTCCCTGCCATTTAATGCAGATTCCTAGTATTGGGGACCAAATCGACCAATGAAGGGATTTTGGTGGGGAAAGCTTCCTCCATTCATGGGAAATGATTCCTAATAATTTTGGTTTGAGTACCAAGTCGAATTTGCCTCTAGAGAGGGATTTTCATTAGTGTTACTATGGAGAGAGCTTGTATTTTTGCTGCTCCATTGTATTTTCTTGCAGGGATGTAATTTTATTGATAAAAATAATGAAGATTGGTGTCATGTTCAACCTCTAGATCTTGTTCTTCTAGGTTTTAACCCTATACAAAAATTTCCTGCATACGAATTCTAAAACACAGGGAATAAACAATGCCAGCGTATAACACATAAAACTCATATACACAGAGATTTTTGCCTGGATCCAAAAACTGGGAATACCAGCTTGATTTTTCGTTATTTTCCTTTCAATGTTACAATACATATTTATACATGCCGAAGCATCCAATACCATGGATCGAAAACCATCACATCCAAAACCATGGACTGAAAACCATCGCATCCAAAACCATGTACGAAAACCATGCACAAAACCATAGGTAACTCGCCCAACCTAATATAGGGTCTAAAATTTTTTTCCTCGGGGTGCTGCCCCGCATCGCATAGAGTGGGGCTACCCGCCCCCCTCAAACCCCCTGTGAACCCCCCACTGCACAATCGGGGCAATGAAGGGGGGAGGCTTTGGCCCCCCTATAACCCCCCAGTTAACTATGTGGGCTAGTCGTGGAAAGACTATAACACAACCCAACATTCTCCCACTTCTTGTTTTCTTTCCACAGGGGGCCACATGACAGCTTAGTCATTTATCCATCCCTGCAATTCCCATTGTTTCTCTACACCAAGAGAACTTCCCAGACCTCACAAATTTTGTCAATGCATCTACAATATTCTTCAAAATGTCCACCTTTACGAGCAACACCTTTTTGTCTTCTATCATATCCCTCACAAAGTGATACAGAACATCAATGTGCTTTGTCTTTGAATGGTAATCAGGGTTCTTTTCCAAGAAAATTGCACTTTGGCTGTCACAATCTATCCTTATAGCTCCCTTTACTAACCCCATACTTGAACACAATCTCTGCAACCAAACTGCTTCCTTGCTTAAATGAGTGGCTACCATGGATTGCTTACTATAGATTGTTTTTTACTCATCCAACTAACTGCACCTCCAAATAGGTTAAACACATACCCACTTATAGATATTCTCTGATCCAGATCTCCAGCCCAGTCTGCATTAACAAAGCCACGAATATCCAACACTCTGTCCAATCCCGGTCTTCCTTGGTAACACAAACCATAATCACTAGTGCCACACAAATACCTGAAAACCCGCTTCATTGTTGTCCAGTGCTCCTACCCTGGTTTTGACATAAATCTGCTCAATACTCCCACCTCATGTGCAATGTCTGGTCTAGTATAGACCATTGCATACATCAGGCTATCGACTACACTTGCATATGGAACATAGGACATGTCCTCTTCCTCTTCTTGTGTCTTGGGACACTGTTCAACAGATAACTTTACACCTACAGGAATAGGAACCTTCACTAGTTTACTATCCTGCATATTAAACCTCTGCAATATTGTGTCAACATACTTCCTCTGGTTTAATGAGAGCTTCCTCTTTTCCTGCTCTCTTTTAATTTCCATGCCCAAAATATAGTTTGCAGCACCAAGATATTTCATGTCAAATTTGGAGGACAATTGGGTCTTCAAATCCTGGATAATTTCTTTGTCATTTCCAACCAGCAACATATCATCCACATATAAGAACAGATAAATAACACAATCACCAATTAATTTAAAAAACACACAGTGATCTTCTTTGCTTCTGGTGAAGCCAAGTCCCCGTATAAATGTATCAAATTTTTGATACCACATCCTTGGTGATTGCTTTAACCCATACGGAGACTTCTTTAACGTGCATACTAGTTCTTTCTTACCTTTCACTGCAAAGCCTTCAGGTTGCTTCATGTAGATCTCCTCTTCCAGATCCCCGTAGAGAAATGATGTCTTCACATCCATCTGTTCTACCTCAAAATCAAAAGCAGCAGCAACAAATAAAAGTAATCTAATAGAAGCTACCTTGGCAACATGAGAAAAAATATCACAAAAATCAATTCCCGGCACCTAGGAATAACCTTTTGCTACCAATCAAGCTTTTTATTTCTCCACCTTTCATTCTGCATTTGTCTTCTTCTTAAATTCCCATTTGCTGCCAATGGGTTTCCTTCCAGCTGGCAACTCCACCAAATCCCATGCCTCATTTTTGTGAAAAGATGCCATTTCATCAACCATGGCCTTTTTCTAGAGTTTGCCATCCTTTGAATCTACTGATTCCTTCACAGTTCTAGGATCATCATTAGCAATAGATAAAGAAAAATTTGAACAGAAAGCAGATGGACTATACCTTTCCATCTGCCTTCTTTCTCGAACTGATCTTCTCACACTTGGAGTTTGTGGCTCTTTATCTTCTAATTCCTCCTCTGCTGTAAAGTCCAATTCTTCCTCCTTTATCTCAAACTATATCTTCTCAAGTTCCTTTGGTTGTACTTCATGTTTAATAACATCTTTAACCTCTCTAAACACCAGATCTTGGTTGTACATAACCTTCCTTATTACTGGGTTCCAAAGCTTATAACCCTTTAAACCATCCTTATACCCAATAAAGATGCACTTTTTAGATTTACTATCCAACTTGGTTCTTTTCTCCTTTGGAACATGTACATATGCATCACATCCAAATATCCTCAGATGTGAAAGTGATGGTTTCTTACTAGTCCATACCTCTTGTGGAGTCTTATCCTCCAACGCTGATGAAGGTGATATGTTGACTAGGTAACATGCTGTCTCCACTACCTCTGCCCAGAATTCGTGTCCTAACCCGACACCACTGAGCATGCTTCTTGCCCTTTCCCTTAACGTCTTGTTCATTCTTTCTGCAACTCCATTTTGCTTAGATGTGTATGGAGTAGTCTTTTGCCATGCTATATGACACTTCTTACAGAATTCTTCAAATTCCTTACTACAAAACTCTCTACCGCTATCTGTCCTCAACACCTTTATCTTCTTCTCTGTCTGGTTTTCCACCAGAGCCTTAAATTGTTTAAACCTGTCAAAAACTTCAGATTTCTTCTTAAGGAAATATATCCATGTATTCCTTGAGAAGTCATCTATAAATGATACATAGTACACAAACTTACCCGGTGATGGAACCTTCACAGGTCTAAACACATCACTGAGCACAAGCTCTAATATTTGTTTCACCCTCTTACCACCAGAGGGGAAACTCACCTGATTCTACTTCCCATATACACAATTTTTACATAAATTAAAACCTAGAGAGTTATTACTCATACCTTCTACCATACCTTTACCATGAAGTATTTGAAGGCCCTTCTCTCCAATATGTCCAAGCCTTTGATGCCACAACATGGTCTTCTCTCCCGAGACCACTAGATTTTCTGCTCCACTTTTAGAAACCAGAAAATTGTTTCACCCATCAACAACAGTGATACCTTGCAGCTTGTACAAAGTTCCAATCAGAACTCCCCGCATCAATACCAGTGCTTCCCAAACCATCTTGAAGGTATCCTTCTCGAACACTGTTTTTACAATTGCATTATCTAGCTTGCTTAGAGAAATCAGATTTCTGGCCAATGCAGGAATATGTAGAACATCTGGAAGTGTTCTAACCCTTCCTCCTTGCAACTTCAACTTTACATTTCCGTGACCAACGATTCTAGCCTTCCTATCATCCCCTAAGAAAAAATCACCACCATCGTATTTCTCATACTCACATAACCACTCTCTATGGGGAGTGAAGTGAAAGGATGCACCTGAGTCAATCAACCATGCCTCATGGTCTACATGTGTAGTTGAAGAAGCCAAGTACACATATCCACCTTCATCTGAGGTGGTTTTCACCTCTGCAAAAGGAGCATCATCATATCCATTTCATTTGTCAGGAGCTTTAGATTTACAGTCCCTTTTGTAGTGCCCTTCCTTTCCGCTTTTCTAGCAAACCACCTTTACAGGTATTTCTGGAGATTTAGATCTCCCACTCGATGACTTATTTTTGTTTTTGTTCTCGGACCATCCTCGTACAGACAAGGAATCACCATTTTGGGTCTCCATATTTTTCCTTCTCATCTCCTCCGTCAGCAAGGATGAGACTATTTCATCAAACTGCAAGGCAATTGCATTGCTATCTATTGCAATAACCAGACTATCCCACGAATCTGGTAGAGAAAACAACAAAGTGATGCACTTATCTTTATCTGAAATTTTAATATCAACAAATAATATCTGACTTACCACAGAATTAAATGCGTTCAGATGCTCTGTCACCGAGTCTCCATATTTCATCCTTAGGTTAAATAGCTTTTTCCGTAGGAACAGTTTATTCATCAGAGACTTAGATTGGTACAAATTCCCTAACTTGCCCCACAAATCCTTAGCCGTAGCTTCCCCTGATACATTAAACAATAATGAATCTGAGACACACAATCATATTGTGCTCTTTTCCTTCCGATCCAACTTCTTCCATTATTCATCGTACACTCCCATTGGTTTAGTACCTAGATCTACCGTGATCCACTGATCTTTATCCACCAACAGATCCTCCATATTGAGTTTCCACATCTCAAAACTATGACCATTAAATTTCTCGATCTATATCTTTCCACTATTCGCCATATTCTTTCACCACCAGAATCGATCCTGCAGATCTTCCACTGAACAAGGTCTACCACAGGCCCGAGCGAAACCCCTCAGCAACAAAGGCGTCCCCTTGAAGCCAAAACAACTCTAATACCAAATGTAGGTTTTAACCTTGTACAAAAATTACTTGCATATGAATTCTAAAACACAGAAAATAAACAATGCAACAACATAACACATAAAACAAATATACACAGAGATTTTCCCCTGGATCCCAAAACTAGGACTACCAACTTGATTTTTCATTATTTTCCTTTGAATGTTACAATACATATTTATACATGCCTAAGCTTCTAATACCATGGACCGAAAACTATTGCGTCCAAAACCATAGACCGAAAACCATCGCATCCAAAACCATGTGCGAAAACCATGCACAAAACCGTAGGTAGGTCCGCCCAACCTAATATAGGGTCTAAAAAAATTTTCCTCAGGGGGCTTCCCCAGACCCCGTAGAAGGGGGCCAGCCGCCCCCCTCAAACCCCCTAGACAAGGGGAGGTTGCCGCCCCCCTCAAACCGCATGGACAGGGGGGGCTACTGCCCTCCTATGATCCCCCTGCTGTCCAATCGGGGCAATGAAGGGGGGGCTCTTCCCCCCCTCTAACTCCTCGTTTAACTATGTGGGCTAGTCGTGAAAAGAATATAACACAACCCAAAAGTGATCCTCCATAGGTCTCTGATTTTCCTTGGGCTTGGCCATCCCAGGAGCCTCAAATCCCTTTTGTATCATTTTCTTTCCTTCTTTTCATTTCTTATTCACATGCATCTCTTGTTTTTATTTCTTTCTACTTATGCATTTAGTATTAATGATTTCTTGTTGTATGATTGAGTACATGGTTAATGTAAGTTCTTTTGCAAGACCACAAGCATTATTTCATCCTTGGAAAAGCTTTGGAAGTTCATAGTAATCATTGAGCTGCTTGGATTAATTATCTAGATTGTTGGACCTCCTTTTTAACAAAGAACAATAAATTTATGCTATTTTTTAGAGAATACTAAGAAGCGTCAATCGAGTTGGTTCCACTTGCATTAAATCAAAAAAACATTCTAGTTCATAACAAAAATTACCCCACTACATTTTCATTTGATTAGGTTAGGCATTTTTTAGATTTACTAGCTCACTAGTTCTCGACTTTGTAGATTTTTGACTAGTAATGTTTTCTATGTCTTTTCATGGGTTAACAGAGGTCTTTTTGAATGATTCCACCTGGAATGTGGACCTAAGACATCCTAGTTAATAACAAAATTTGTCTCATCCAATTTTTATTTGATTTTCTTGGTCATTCGATGAATTATAGTAAATCCGTACATCGTGTAATAAATCATTGTAGCATCCTGTAGGAAAGCTTGTTTTGAGCCCGAATTGAGAAAAATCACCATTGAAGCTGGGAATAGGCCTCTACTTGACCTCCATGACATCAAGACCATTTTTACCCTCTTTCTCCACACTTAGGTCAACATTTTTCTAGTTTTCAAGAGTAGGATTTGATTTCCATTTCTTCCTTCTTCAATCTTACAGTAGATCTCATTAATGATTTCATCTTATTCTGCAAGTTTTCTCATGCATGAAGTAGACAACTAGCTCATTAAAACTATGTTTTTCTATCTCATTGAAATTCTTCTTTTTTACATGATTTTTGGGCAAATATCAGTGTTTGATGCAGTGCATGTGTTTCAAAAGCAGAGAGATATCTCATAGTCAGCAACCTCCTCCCAACTTCATCCTTCCATGATCATTCCATGTTTTCACTAAGACTTTCATCATTTTTCAACTTTTCCAAGAACGTTGAGCAAATCCAACCATCTCCCGACCTTGGTTTTGAGTTCTGAGTGATCCTAGGAACTTTCTCACTCCATTCCACCCACCAACCACCTTCCCTAAGCCTTCCATCACCTTCAACACCCATCGTTTTGCTCTCGGCTGTATCCTGTAGGTTTTTAGGACATCTTGTAGGTTTTCCTGTAGTGGTCTGTTTTAAAGGAAAATTGAGAAAAAAGCCTCTAGGAAGCTAGACAAGGTCACCTAAGGGTCTCCCAAACCTTCCAACCATCCACCAACATTCCTAAGCCACCTATCACATCACCAAAAGATATTAGCTTTCACACTTTTCCATAAAAAAAGGCAAAAGGAAAAACATATTTATTTTATTCATTTACATGCACAATAGTAGAAGGTTTGATGGCTTGAATCTGCATGCTTTGGAAAATAGGATTGAATACATGTTAACTTATAATTCCTTTGAAGCAAAGCCTCTTAGCAATTAGTTGGAAAATGGTGTGTTTTAGCATTTGATTTCAATCTCTTTCCTTGTACTTTCTTTCTTGCAATAAGTTAAGGTTCCATTTCAAACATTTCATTTTCTACAATTAGTTTAGGATTTGGCTTCAGTACATGCACTCCATTACATCATGACAGCGAAGGAATGACACATTGTATGTTGCACATATAGTGTCGATACCTTTCAAGTTTGTATGAACCCCGGGTTGATAATTAAAGTCAGTAGCCTTGGGAGTTGCTGAATTAATTTTGCAAGACTAAGGCTCATCACTTTTTGGTGCTGTTGCCGGGGAGCTGTCAAAGTATGCATTGTTTTCTTCCCTAGTTGATTAATTTCTTTTTACAATTTGAAAAAGCAAAAAAATAATTGCATTAGGCATAAAAGTGCATTGCATTAGTTTTTTCATTCAATCATAAAAACAAAAAAATCTCCAACGCCAACCCACCCCCCCATTTGGTCATGTGGTGTAGTAAGAGCCACATCACCATTTACTTTTGTAGGTAGAAGAAGAAGATGGCAAAGAATATAGAAGAAATAGATGGAGATGATGACAATGAGGAAGATCCTCTCGTATTTCCCATTTAAGATACTGATGGTAGTGTGCATATGAAGAACATCCTTCCATCTTTTCTTCCAAAATTTCATGGTTTAAGGTTAGAGGATCCAGAAACCTTTCTCTCTTATGGTTACTTATTAAAAACTCAAAAAATGAGATTGTTTCCAGAAACATTGAAGGATAGAGCTCTTAAATGGTTCATGAGTTTAGGAACTAATTCAATAAGATCATGGAATGATATGAAAAGGTATTTCTAGAAAAATATAAAGATCATGATCTTAAAGAAGAAATATTTAGAATGAATCAAAGAGAAGATGAGAGCCTTGAGGATCTAATAGAGAGGTTTATGTATACTGTTAAGAGGGAAAAACTACATCATTTAGTATCCGACACACTAAAAACCCTCTTACTTAGAGCAATTAGGGATGAATTGATTGATCTCCTTAATCTCATGAGTAGAGGTGATGTATATCAATTATCATTTGAGGAAATTTGTGAAACATGCAAACACATATCAAGAGGAAAAGCAAGAGTATGTAAATCAGCATCTAGATTAGTAAGTCACGCTAAACTTGGAAATTTGTTTGATGACTTTAAAATAGAAATTCTTAACAATCTAACTAAACAAGCAGAATGTTAAAAATACAAAATGAGCAAAAAAAGGATGCTTTTGTTGTCCATGCAGAATCATATGATGTTAAATGTTGCTCCTCATTAGCAAGGTTAAAGGAAGTTTACCAAGAGGACAATGGAGCAAGTTAATTTCCAATGCAACTATGTTATGTAGCTCCAATAGGACCATGGCAGCCGATTCAGCCTGATATAATGCAAGAGCCTAATTCACAATTTCAAGTTTATGCACATCCACCTCAAAGTAATTGGAACACACCCTTTCCTTGGCAACATTGGCTATCTCAACCCCAAAACTAATCTTTTTATGGGAGCCATCCACAATATCCTCAGTGTTTTCCTCAATATCCTCCATAACAAACTCCATGTTATCCTTACCATTCACCTCCACCACAACCATAACCTCATCCACATCCATCTCAAACATAGACTCCCACTCAACTATATGTACCACCATTTCCAAACCCACACATTGAAGTAGCTCAGCCCACTTACAATGTTGAGGTACAACACTTTCAAACATATCCTCTTGATCTCAATGGTATTCACCATAGCTGAGGAAGAGTATTGCAAAAAAGAGATTTGCTTGATATTATTGAAGGACCACATCCAGAAGAAGAAGATCAAATGAGAATACCAAAGAATCATGGGTTGCACTTGATGAAGAACAGACAACAAATTCAGAGATTGAGAAAGCTCCCTCATGGTTACCATCAAATCCTCCATGTATTCAAGAGAATAATCAACAAAAGGAGGAATATTTGAAGGTCATGGTAGAAGAAGACATGAAGAAAGATCCAGATCAGCAAGTGGACTAGAAGCATCACAACTATATTGAAATATGGTTCCAGACAGTCACCAAGTTATAGCAATACTCTCTTCTTCAATTGTGCTTGATAATATCAAAGTTAAGACATTTGATCTCTGAAATCCATGTTCATGTCAAAGCATACATTTCAAGCCTATGTATCAGCTTTTCTATCATCTTGATGTGCAGATGGCTCCATTGGAAGTATTTTTATATTTGAAAATGATTTTGTTTTTCAAGTAAAGTAGGGTAGGAAAAAAAATGAAAAATAAGAAAAAAAATAAAAATCTCAGGTGAAAACCTCCTTTGAGGTGCCTCAGATTGGCTCATTAATTGAACATCTCCATGAGGCGGTCAATGGGTTGGAGAAAAGAAAAAAAAGAAAATATCCTAGGTGAAAACCTCCTTTGAGGCGCTTAGGCAAACCTGCTAGTTGAAAACTTCCTTGAGGCGGCTAGTAGGCCTAGAAGAAAAAAAAGGAAAATGATAAAAAAATATGTGCTTCATGTATCTCTTTGATGAATGCATGTACTCTCCAACATTTGCAAGCAACAATAACAAGTTGGTACCGAAAGGAAAATTGGTCAAGCCCAATCAAAAGAAGTCAAATTTTGACTTTCTCCTCCTTTGCTCAAGTACTCCAACAAGGCCAAGGCCATGCCAATCCATCACCCTCATCTATTTTCACCATCCATCTATCATTCTCAAGCTTCTACCATTTAGTTTTCTTGCTGTCCTAAAAAACTACAAGATGCTATGTTTTACTACAGGATACAAAAACACAGAGCAGAAAATTGTTTTTGCCATAACTTGAAAAACCATGCATCCATTTTCCAAGTTGTTTCAGGGGAAGATGCATATGGATGATGGTGACATGATCAGGCAATTTCAGCAAATTCCAGTGCACAGTTTTTGAGAAATCAACCTCTATCACCTACAACAATTTTTGTATTTTTCTCGATATCTGTGCATCCATTTAATTTTTTTTTTAATGGGGAGATGCATATGGATGATGGTAACATTCCCAAGAAATTTTAGCAAATTCCAATGCATGGTTTCCAAGAAATCGACCTCCATCACCTTAAGCCATTTTTAGTTTTTCTCAAGATCTGGGCATCCATTGACCAAATTTTTTTATGGGGAGGTGCATAATGATGGTCACAACATGCTCAGAAATTTTCAGGTCAATCCATTCTACCGTTTGGGAGATATGAACAAAACAAGTTGTTGTCCTGAAAACCTACAAGATTCCCTGAGATCCTACAGGATACAGAACAACACCTACAGGATTGGTAGTGAGTGGTTTTAAAAGGGAAAACTATAGGTTGGCTTCATCAAGTAATGTTAAGGAGGTATTCTCTACATTTACCCACTTTTTTCCAAGTGAAAGGAACATAAAAAACCCTTCTAGTTTGTTGAAAGTGATTGCAACATAAGGGAATTGTATACATAGAATTTTTAAATTTGGTATTAGACATATACAAATCTCCATCCATCAGAGAAAAATGACAGAGGGAACCCATCAACACAGTGAAGAATCATCAGCACCTTCATATACTAAAGATATTCACAAGGTACAATTGGATGGGTTTCTTTGAAAATTTGAGGGGATATGATGATGAAGTAGCTAGAGATTTGCAGTCAGCTTTAGCATGGAGATATTGAGGTCAAAGAAGCTCCTCTAGAGCTTAGCAGCAACATCAAGATGATCAGCATCACCATCCAACACCTACACATCAACATCAACTCAGCAGCAACATGCATGTCTCTCCAACAACCATCAGGTAGGTACAGGTATGCAATATTCTTGACCTCTTCTCTTGAGCATATGATAGTGGGAAATTTGTTGTCAATGCATGAGAGATGAGGTTTTATAAGCTAAGGATGGATCAGTAGTCTCAACCGCCTTCAATTAGTTAATTGTAGCTCACTCCTTCACTCATACAATGTTGAAAAGTCAAATTATGAAGGGTGATGATTTCAAGGAATGTGGACAACAGTTAAAAGAAGAAATTATTGCGAAGGCCAAGTCACCACAACATTCCAAGCCCTCCATCTACTTCATATTCACTATCTATTCATCATTCATCCATCCCATTTCATTCTTGAAAAAAAAAACAAAGCATCCTCTCCATTTTCACAAACCTACACTACTCCGTTTGAGCCTTGGCATTATCATCCAATCCCTCTTCATCATTTCTCATCACTCCCATATAGTTAGAAGACCATGAAACAGGGAGAATGACTACTACAGGAAAGAAGAATGTTGCTACAAGAAGGAAGAAATGAACAAACTATGCTAAACCCCAACATGGTAGAGCTTAAGAGAGACCTAATCAAAACAGAGAAATCCAAGGCCATTAGGCAGTCATCTATGCCACAAGAGAGAAGGAGCAGGCAACAAAAGGAAATGAGGCATTCAACATCAAAATAAAATTCAAACAACAATGATGAAAAGAATTTTTCCAAGAGGTATCCAATCTCTTTCTAGCTTTTGTCCAAGGCCTAAAAATGGGAAAAAGGCATTTGAGTCAAGTTGAGGGCCTGCACTAACCTCAGACTATCATTTATGCTCAAAACTGGTATCCTGTAGTTTTAACAGTGTTTCCTATAGTTTTGACAGGAATTACTACATGATGTCATAGTTCTCATCTAAAGGTAGTTTGAAAGTTTTTTAGGTGTCTAAATGGTGGAACAAGGTAGCAGAAGGTTGATAAGGATGTAGAAGACCTTGCCAAACTGAAAAATAATAATCAAGAACCATCTTGAATAGGGGAAAGAAGACAAACTAATGGTCTCAAGAAACAAGGATTTTTCTTTGTACAGATATTTTTTTTGGCTTTTCCTTGCAGAACTTACAACCAAGATTCTTAATGCACAAGAGAGAGGCCATGAGGGCCATGAATGAGGCACAATGAGGTCACTAAGTCGCTTAGAGGATGAGAAAAAATTTCAGCAGGTGGGTATGATGGGCCTCTGAATTAGACATAAATTAAGGCCTATGACCATCCTTCAAGACATTAAACCTGTCTTTTTGCATTAGATAATTTAATTTTAACTTTAATATATTCATTAGGAAGGTTTAGGAATAATTGCATATTTGTGCCTAATATTATTTATTTTTTTAGAATATTATGAGAATATTGGGCAGATTATGAAGAGTTGGAGGAGGATATATTTAGGGACTTATTCCCTACTACCAGAGGATCAATAATAAATAATAAATCAACAAGATATTATGGAATTATGGCACAGATTGTGGAACTCTAATGATTGAGAAAATCTAGGAATGTGTTCCACTAATCAAGGAACCAGATCCACTAATTAAGGGATTTTGGTGGGGAAGGCTTCCTCCATTCATGGGGAATTATTCCTAATCATTTTTTATAAGTACCAAGTCAAATTCACCTCTAGGGAATGATTTAGAAAATTTAGGAATGTGTTCGCTGCCATTTAATGCAGATTCCTAGTATTGCGGACCAAATCCACTAATCAAGGGATTTTTTTGGGGAAAGCTTCCTCCATTCATGGGGAATGATTCCTAATCATTTTGTATAAATACCAAGTCGAATTTTCCTCTAGAGAGGGATTTTCATTAGTGTTATTATGGAGAGAGCTTGTATTTTTGTTGCTCCATTGTATTTTCTTGCAGGGATGTAATTCTATTGATGAAAATAATGAAGATTGGTGTCATGTTTAGCCTCTAAATCTTGTTCTCCTCCATAGGTCTCTGACTTTCCTCAGGCTTGGCCATCCCAAGAACCTCAAATCCATTTTGTATCATTTTCTTTTCTTCTTTTCACTTCTTATTCACATGCATCTCTTGTTTTTATTTCTTTCTACTTATGCATTTAGTATTAATGATTTCTTGTTGTAGGATTGAGTAAATGTTATCGGGAAAACTAGTGTCTATTCAGAGCTACTAGTCCCACTAAGACGGGTAGCTATCTTAGAAACAACAGATTAAAGTCACTTGTTTTTCCTTTACGAGAGAGATGAGAAAGAAGCAGGGAGTACCAACCTCAGTCTTCCACTTGGCTCCTTGCTTGTTTCCTTTCCCCTTTGACAGAATCTCACCACTGCTCCCTTACTTGCCCCGCTTCAAAGAACACCTATAGATTCACAGTAGTATAATACAATCAAAGCATAGATATCTTTCACTGTAAACAATAATGGATCAGATATATATTGACCATACAAATGCATATATCAACACAATATCTAAAGATACACAAGAATATGGAGGAAAACTCAAATAGCTTTATTAGTAAAAGTAGTAGAAGAGAGGATTTCAACCACTTGGTCTGACCCAGCGCCATCCTCCCAGCTTGAAAGCCCTCTTCACCTCATACAAATCAAGATCACCCAACAATGTCTTCAAAGAGAAACCAACAACACTTCCTTGCAAATTACAAAATTCCAGCCTCTTGGATCTCTTGGATGAGGGATCCATATATAGATGTTTACAGGAGAGTGAGTCAGCTTCTGGGATTTTGATTAGTGTCATTTAACTGATAGTTCTTGGTTCCACATGGATATTTTAGATCCCTCACTCATCCCTGGGCGAACTCAGAGAGGTAAGTGTCAAATGAGCAGTTTCTAGAAGATTCTCTGGGTTTCCACCTAGCAAACTGGTTGTGCCATTTGTTTGCTCTCGCTCATCACACCCTATAGAAGGGCTTTCCAGTATGCATCACACTTTTTGCATGTGGCAAGTGAGATGCATCGCACCTTTAGCACTGGGCAGTCTGTATGGTCCTGCTTTGACCAGTTCTGAGTAGTTTTTCATGGAGAACTTCTGGGAGATGATGTAATCAGTTGACCTTGCTCCTTTAGGGTATGAAACAACACTTTTAGGGACATAGAAGCCCTTGGTTTATGGACATGTATGATTGGGGTTGCTTTGCCCCAAATATGTCTATAACAGTTGCCCCCTAAAGCATGAGGTCGTAAATCCTTTCGATGTCGGGTGAAATGATTTATAATGAGGATCTAAGGTTTTTTCAAACTGGAAGGTGACCTATAATAAGATACAATACAATACATTATCTTCATAATATTTTTCATGATCTAGCTGAGGCAGGCATTCTCATGCTCAACTTTGATAAATTCATTTTTATGTACATAGGACAGACAACCGTCTATGTGCAGACTGATGATTTTGGTAGAGCCATCACCCCTTAGTTTGGATGATATCTGTGCAGTACATTTGATGTCTTTATTCTCCTGAATATATCGCAGCCTGGATGGATGAAACTAGATCCGGGGTCTTCAAAACTCATTTGATCTTTGCCTGAAGTACAAGTCGATCCATGTGAATAGATGTTCTAATGTCGAACATGGAAAGACATCGCCTGATTACCAGCCAATGATGTAAGCTGTTAACAAGCACGAGAGGAATCACCGATGATGATGATGACCCTCAAGGTACTGCAGTACAATTCACGTGGTGTGAATAAATAAGTTGATGTCGAACACCACCCAAAGTCTTTCGGTCAAAGGCCATTAATGTAAACATGTCGCTGAAAGTGAGAAACTTGCCATTGAGGCATGCAAGCTTCAAAGTACTGAAATGGTTGTTCCTAGATCAGCTTCATGGATAATGAGCTGATGTCGAGAAGAAGTGACCCATCGTAGGAGGGCATTGATGGATCCCACATCTATGACACGGAACGGAGCAAATGATTTCGTAGAGGTGAAAACGATCTGATGATACAAGGTTCAGGGTGGCGGTCATGAAGGAATAAAGCGTGAAGGTACTGTAGTGGATGAGACACAAGCTAGGTAGGTGAATTCTCTGAGAAACTTCTCTTGACCACATCAGCGACACTGAAATGGATTGGTAGCGTTAACCCCAAAAGTGGATGGTACTGTGGACCAATGGTGATATGATCGGTGAACGGAATAACCCAACCCGACTCAATCATGGCAATGGAGTGAAAGTGTCTTGTTCAAGAGCGACCTGCTACCAATAAAATTTCTTCAAGTTTTCTTCCCAATTTTCCCCAGTCATTTCTGACCAGTACCTCTTTATTTTTTTCAAGCTTGTGGAGGATAACATATGCTTGTTCTATAATTTTCCCTTCGGGCGAACCCGTCCCTATGTTTTAACGAGCCTAGCAACAGTGAAACTCGCTCTTGTTTGAATGGAAAAGTTTGTCCCTATTGTTTTAACGAGTTTAACAACAAGGATAACTCGGTTATTTTCAATTTTAGAGAGTCTAAAAAGAGACGGAAAGAAGACTCCAATGTTCCTTTTTCGTAATATAATACCTTAAGTCCGAAAAAGTATAAAACAATGCGAAAGGGATGACTTTTCGATAGTTTAACGAGCCGAACAAGACAAACGCTTGATCTTTTTGTGTAATAATCCCTCAAGTCCAAAAAGATTAAAATCTAGAGGAGGGATGGCACTTCCAATCACTTTAATGAGCTGGAGAGGCCAATTGCTCGGCAATCTTTTCATATTTTACGAGTCAGATGAAAAGAGCTTAAAGGAGACTCGTTTTTTGAGGAACGAGTGATATTTTTAGATAGAAGCTGGTTCTAGGTAATGTTTGGAACTTTTCAATCATGGCAGTGTAAAGAAGGTGGCTAATAGGATCACTCGTCGCAGTTGTTCCTCAAAAGGGGTAAACAATCAAATGGAGGTGAATGATTAGCTAAAACAGAGTGGAGGTGATTGTAAGAACACGACCAAGGCTCAAAAGCTGATAATAATTCGATCTCAATGGTTATTTACTGGAGGTGGGTTCATTTTTTAATGAGCTTAAACTTTGGTGGAACATATGCTCATTGCTAGGTTTAATTTTTAACGAGCTTGAACTTCACGTAAAACTGCTTGTGATAATGGTCATTGATACTTGATTCACCGTTGACACTAGGTTCTTTTGATGGTCGTACTACCTGTTCAATTGCTCCATCAAATTGATTAGAAATGAGGACATATGCTTGAAAAATGAGTTAAGAAACCAATTCCCTACTTAAATTACGTGAAAGGTAACTTAAAAATAGTTTTTTACCCCTCATTTTACCATTTCATTTGGAGTTGTGATTGTTGGAGATGTGGAGGTGTTTTCCCCTTGATTTTCACTAGCTAATTCTGAGAGATTCTATGGACGATTTTTGGCGCCGTCTGGACTAGGTAGGAGCTAAACCTGAGCTCTTCAATTGCATTCTTTCCTTTTTGAATTCTGAGCATGTTTTCCTGCTTTTCTGGGCCCCTGGGATTTGAAAATTTCATTATGCCCCCATCTCACTTAGTGTATATCGAAAGGTGCGATGCATCTTAAGCTAGCCACTGGCCAGAATGTATGCATCACACTTAGTACACAGCTAGGGTGCGATGGGTGCAAGGAGTAAAACTCTTGCACTGATTTTTCATGGAAAGTTTTCCTGTTTTTTGCCAAATCAGGACCCTGATTCTTCTCTTGTTTGTTGTTCAGAGATTGTCATGTGGAAAGAGTCGATAGTGCAGACACAACCAACCTCCCTAGGAGTCTAAGACTCTCTAGTGACAAACAAGACAAACAAGAGCAATCCTTCTCTAAACATGCATTTACCATACAAGAAATCAAGTGTTTAGATCCTACCTGTAGTCCAACGCTGTTGTAGTAGTCCAGTCTCGCTGATCCGGATGAGCTCCTCCTTCACTTCGAAACCTGCATTCACTAACAATCAAACGATTAAATAGCACTTGATAATCTCATAAAATAAAACATATTTAACATATAGACCAAGGAGTACATGAAACAACTCATAAATAACAAGTTATTGAGAAGAATGGACTCATTTGCATTAATAGGAAACAAAAGGAACAATTACAACCTGAGCCTTGGTGTTGTGCAAGTCCCTCCCAGGGTCCATCAAGAGTTCTCCTTTACTTTGACAAAGCTCACCCACTTCCAAATGGAACAAGTAAGGATGGGAATCTCTCCTCACAAGCTTCTAAATGGGAGTCCTAATTCCAGCAGCATCTACCCTTAGAAATGTTTAGCTTTCAACCTCCCCCTCCTTCTGGCCCAATGCCTATATTTATAGTGCTCAAGAGGAAGTTAATCAGGTCCACCATCAATGGGATAATCCCCTCTTTGGATGGGATAGCTCCTCTCTTGGTGGGATAAGTTCCTCTTTCATAGGGGTACATGAACCATCTAGAGGTGCTCAATACATGTCGAACAACCTTCTAGAATGCTCTAGAAATGACCACAAGTAACTTTTTAAAGATGAAACTCGTGCCTTTTGACCTTTACAGGGGTACGCACCTGTCCCTTTACATATAGAGCGTACAAGTACGCAGCTTTTTTGAACATTAGGTGCGTATACGCAGGTAAGGCTGAGAGAATCTGCGTACCCAGAGATAAACACATTTACAAAGACTTTCTCTCTTTTTGGAGTTTGACATGGAGAGTAGAGGCATAAGACTTTCCCAAGAGGATAGCATGACTGTTGATAGAGCCATACTAACTGTAAATAGCCATCGGGCGTAGGATAGTTGTCTTTTGGACAAGCTCGATTTATATCCCTATAGTCGATACAGATTCTTATTGTTCCTTGTTTCTTGTTAACCGGAACAATATTCGATACCCAATTCGTTAACGGGATTGGATAAATGAAACCTGCTTTCAACAGCTTTTCGACTTCTGCTTTAATCGCAGCTGCTTTTCGAGGGTTAATCTGACGCAACCGTTGCCGGACGGGTTTAGCGTCCGGGTAGGTCTTTATTTCATGAACAACAATGGCAGGATCGATTCCTGGCATTTCCTCGTAAGACCAGGCAAACACATCGCGGAATTCTTGGAATAGGGCCTTGTAAGTTTGAATTTCATCTTCTGTTCATGAGGCACCTATATGAATGTTTTCCTCAATTCCGGGCCTCACTGAAATGTCAATGGGAATAGTGCGAGAAATATTCCCTAAATTCAACTCTGAATCAGGATGTTTCGTTGGATTCTGAGCGTCTTTGACATATTCAGCGGTAAAAATAGATGAGAAATCGTTTTCAAAAGCATCACCCTCAGGTAAAAACGAAGATCTATGATGGAGATCTTCCCATGGTAGATCGTCTACACTTAGGATTTCGCGAAGTTGTTCGTCAGATGACACGACTTCGGGAAACGCTATCCGTTCTGAGGTTGGTGTGAAAAGTGATTCCTCACTGACCACATTCATTTGGTCGATTTGGGTTGAACGCGAGTCGGTAAAAGACACGACGGCTTCATAAGCAATTTCATATGGACTCAAAGGCATAGCATCACCGAATGAGTCTATCTCAAATTCAGATGGGACAATCCAAGGATCGTCGTAAATAATGGTGTCTGATGTAATCATATGAATTGATGCAATTGAAGGGTCTGCGTTGATTGGAGGGAAAGGAAAAGTTCCCAGTAAACCGGAATCTTTAACTAAACCTACGCCAACGTCCCTATAAGGGATTGTCGTCTTACCGACATGCTGGATACTCTCTGAAGAGGCTGGGTCGGATGAAAAGTATGTCAACTGATCAATTGTCACGATCTTGCCATTATGTGGAAACTTTATTACTCTGAAGACCGATGAAACGACCGCTGTCATAGCATATGACCAACTTCGACCCAAAAGAAGGTTGTAGTCTAGAGGGGCATCAACCACCTCCACATCCAGACTAACGGTTTTACCTTCTACCCCTATAGGCAATTCCTGTAGAATACCAAATGGACGGAACCCACGGCCATCAAAGGCCTTAAGGATGGTCGGGGATTGGTTCAGCGAAGGAGAACCAAGCGATCTCCAACACTGAATCGACATAATACACGTGGAAGCTCCCTCATCAATTACAGTCCGATGAATAGGCCTGTTTTTGACTATCACTGGAATTTGGAAAGCCATTTGATGGTGTAGGCGCGGTGTACTATTTTCTAGATCGAAGATTATCAGATTCGGGTCCTGAACATCAACAGCTCCGATAGCCGACAAAAGTAATTTCTGTTGTGCTGGGCATGATTGCAGCACTTCTAAAGCCGACATTGCTGAGGGTGAAACAGATAAGTCCTCAACAATGTTGTAATTCTGGGCCGCTCTCGCATGTGGATTGAAAGCAGACCTCCGAAGTACACCCTTGGCGGGCGGTTTGATTACTAAGTCCGGGTTAGGTTTTTCGATCTGTAGTGGATCGGAACCAGGAGCTGAGGTTGATGGATTAGAATGAGAAGATTCTTCTTCTTTACCATCAACAGGATTCTTACTACCATAATCTTGCGACCGAGTCGCAATCCTCACATGAGACATCATCAAAATGGGTTCTTCACTGGCAGTCGAGGAATAACCTATCATCTTACTCTCCTGCTTTGGAAAAGGATCTTTCAACACAGCAGGAGTGGGAGAACCTTTGACTATTTTCACAACCTTGGCCCGATGAGGGCAATCTCTTGTAAAATGATCTTCTTCACAAATAAGACAAGGATATCGAGGTTTGCGCTTTTCGTCATTGGTTTCCGACTTTTCCGTTTTCTCCTTCGGAGCCTTGTCTGCTTTAGCCTTCTTCTTTCCTTTCTTCTTTCCACCGTTTTTTGATTTGGCCGTAGATGACTCTACAGCGTGAATATCGGCGGAAAGTTCAGGAGAAGACTCTCCTGTCGGGGAATCAGGCAAGGTGATTATAGGAGTAGTAGAATTCTTGGAAGACTTCTTCTTGCTCTTTGTGTTCACCGTGCCAATCATACCATCAGCGGCATGAGATCCCGAAGGAGCAGCAGCAATTTGATTTGATTTTGGAAGATCTGGGATCTTCTTGTGTAATGTACCCGACTGAGTATAAACTAAGTCAAGGTACTGCGCCTGAGCAATGACTTGCTCCTCAGTAACTACTCCGGCCTTAGCTACATCTGCAGTAATCTTCGGTAATAATGATTTAACAAACCATTCAGCTAAGATTTGGTCCGGAATAAAAACTTTCGCTAACCTTCTTCGACGTCTCCACTCATGAATGTGATCGGAAATATACGTGGATGTCGATTGTTTTAGTGAAGTTAATAACTCTGTGCCGTTATCGTATCTGACCGGCAACTGAAAGTGAGTTAAGAACGAGGTAGCTAACTGGCTAAAATTGTAAAAAGAGGCCCGTGGTAACTCAATGTACCACTTGGCCGCGAGACCAATGAGTGTACGCTGGAAAAGACGTAAGCGGATCGAATCATTCGAGATAGAATTTGAAGCACTCCAGAGGTGGTAAGTCATCACATGATTCGACGGGTCCTCTCCAGACTTACCTTCGAACTTGGGTATATCGCTGGGCAACTTATTTGGCATTGGCGGCCAGAACGGAAGATAATTGATTGGATCGTTCGTTAGGCGCGACAAGTCTGGTAAATCCAAAGTTGCGATAAACGGCAATTGCCGGTTCGGATCCCTAAAACTCTGAGTCATGACACCAGCCCCAGGAGGAGGATATCCAGGATAACTTGGAATAGGCATTGCATTCGGGATATTGTATCCTCCTGGAAAACCAGGATTAACCGGACCGTACTGGGGTTGTTGAGGTTGTTGATAAGTGTACCCAGGATACGGTTGATACTGGTAAACTGGCTGCTGGACAGCTTGCCCATATTGGTACTGTCCCTGGTACAGTTGATGAACAAATTGTGGTTGAGTAGTGACAACCGTACTTATACCAGGCTGACCTACAGGCATCTGAACCGTAGTTTGAATCGTAGATCCAGATAAGGGTAAAGATGTCTGAGTAGTAGTTACAGAGACAGTAGAAACAGGAGCTGTCGATACTCCAGAAGTAAGTGCGGCAGATGTTGCGGTAGTTGCAGTAGCCGTTTGAGATGGAGTACTAGGTGCAATTGGCAGCTGAGTAACTACCGAAGTTACAGAAGTTTGAACATTTGACTGGACAGGTTGCGGTTGCTGGGGTGGACCAGAAACTACGGGTTGTCCAGTTTGAGGTAACAACTGTATACTTGGCTGCAACACCTGTTGACCTTGTGATGGATCCCACACTATCATTCCGGGGTATTGACCCATAACAGGTTGAGGATACTGAGATCCGTAACCAGGTTGAGGGTAGGGTTGATAATTGAAAGGTACATTTCCCGGACCTTGAACATAAGACTGACCCTGAGGTGGTTGATAACCTTGACTCGAGTATTGACCTTGAGGTTGATAACCTTGGGGTAAATACTGATACTGGGGTTGACCTTGACCTTGAGGTTGATACCCTTGAGCTTGATATTGATACTGAGGTTGACCCTGGGGTACATATTGAGGCTGGGGTTGACCTTGAGGCATGTATTGTACCATAGGTACATACTGGCCTTTAGGTTGCCCCCCAGACACAAGTTGTGTACCTTGAGGTTGCCCCCCAGGCGTTAATTGAGGCTGCCCCCCAGGCGGTAATTGGCCACCTTGAGGTTGAGAAACGGGAACTGATCCTGACATCATGTAAATGTCCCCTACACCCAATGGTCTATTACCATTGTTTCCAGCTAATAACCCATGATCAACGGGTTGAGGAGATGCCCCTGCAAAGGTACCAGAAAGTGACTGATACCCGGTGGGAACAGAAGGACCGCCGTGTAAGAAAGATTCAGAAGATTGAGTGAACACGGATGACTGACCAGACATATTTACAGGAGTATAGATACCTCCAGGTGGAAAAGGAGTACGAGGTGGAGAAAAACTTAACCTTGAGTTGTCTAAATAGTTAGTTAATGAAAGGTACCAAGTAGTACTTCTAGGAGGATTGTAAAAGATAGATTCACGCTCCCTTAGATCAATAGTAACTTGATCTTCAAGGTTAGAGATGCCTATTTCTTCCTCTGGATCAAGTTCTTCAATAGCAATCAAACCAGTAGGAAGATTTTCGGTGATAACTCGTTCTACTCTTGGTGAATCTGGAACACTAGAAGTTGGAGTAACAGGCTCAGATATTTCAGGTTCCTCACCTAAATCACTAGTAGATGAAAAACTACCAGCAAGCTCGGAAACTGTAACAGCTTCGGGATTATAACCTGTCTCTAGACTTTGGTAATCTGGATGGACTACCAAGGAAGACTCTCCTTCTTCAGGTGATCCAACTCTACTGCCACTAGGAGGAGTTACAAGGACCTTCAATCCTTCGTACTGCCCCGGGACGTCTTCAGGAGGTCCACCCCACGATCTACAGAGTTTCCTCAACAAATTAGTTCCGGTAACAATCTCAGGTGACTTGCCCCGAAGTCTACGGGACTGTCTCGGTAATTCCGCCACAGCTAAAAACTTTTAACTACTACACACGAAAACAAAGTAAAATCTCAAATCAAACCACCTAAAGTTGCTAAAGAACCAAACAAATTTGAATCACACGCCTAAAGAATCTAGGGCATCAAACCATGCACAAACAGTAGCCTTCCAGACCGAAAACACTAGTTGGAGATGAAACCCAACATCGCCGAATTCAGTACAGAAGTGGAGGGTGGAACAGTTACCCCGACAACCTGCTTAATGAATAGACCGGCACAAGTTCCTCCACTTTAACCGTCTCGAGTGAAGTGAACCCCCCGGAAAATCCAAGTGAGTCTAGCCGACGTCTGCTCCAGGTACAGTGGGATCTTCCCTCCACCGTCACCTTGGGTAGAATCCTAAGATTATGGCCACTAAGGTTACCAACAGCGGCAAATACACCTGGGGGAACAGTCTAAACTCCGACAGCACGCAAGGGCAGAGTATCAAGCTCAATCCCCTTACCGGCTCCTTGACAACAATCCAAGGTTTACCGATAAGTGACCCCTGGCTCCTCGACAATGGTTAATCCGAGGTTTACCGTTTGTAATACGTGCGTGTCTGGCGTCGTTCCCAACGAGGGAGGATTGATCCCCTCACTGGTTCGGACACGAGCTCGTGCTTCTCCTTTAAGAGGAGCTTTCCCAGAGTATAAATGCAACAGTTGGATTTATCCTACCACAAGATAAGATACTTGTTTGGTTTTGCTGTCTTGGAGAGTTAATTACTCTCCTACTCCAAGACACTAGCCTGATCTATATTGGTGCTTCAGAGCCCTAGTAAAAGAAAAAGTGACTATGTTGATTTTACTTTAAGCGTTAATTTTTATGGTTTTCTTTAAAGACAAAAGGTAGCGGAAATGAAACCAATGGTGTGTAGACTCGACTCAAACCACTATAAAGATGCACTTAGGATGATTTACACTACTTTTCTTTTTCAATGAAATTCTTAGCTAAGAAAGTTTAGAGAATGCAAATTTATATAAAAACAACTCTCTTCGCAACGAAAATCAGAGAAATAAAACTCTTTATCTTTCCAAGCATACAAACATGACCACTCATTACGTGCACGAAAAATTCTTTCTCTTTCAAAATACTCCAAAAGCTACTTGAAACAAAACTTTTCAAAGGAGATGTTTTTGTATTTTCCTTATTTAATTAAGCATATAAATCTATTTTAACAAAAAACAATCTCAAAATCTATAAAATCTATGAAAAATTGACTCACAAGCAAATCAAAAGGAAATTTACTCTAAAGCAAACCTAACGAGGCAAAAGCCTACAAGGATGATTCTAGGTTGTTTTACTTGACCACAATCAAGCCAAGGACTAGCTAATGCAAAATCAAAAAACCAGTCAAAACAAAACTCAAATCTTTTTGTTCTTTTTGTAATATGGAATTCAATACTCAATCAACAAGCACTTCGAAATTCGCCAAAGAGACAACTCAAAGGTAAGTCGCTCTCACAGGTAGACTTTTATGACAGGTCCGACTCCTAAGAAGGCTGACAAAACCAGAGAGATCTAAGGCTTGACAACTTCTACCGCCAAAGTCACTACAGGACCTACTCAAAAATCAAACCCTAGGGCTTAAACTTCTATGAAATCCACTAAAACACTCAATGCTATCGAAACAAGTTCAGGTGAAAATCTTTGACAGGAGACTAATGGATCTGGGCAGTAAAAACTAAGAAAAAGCAAAATCTAAGAGGAAAAATGTAAAAAATGGAAATTTCTTGATTTTTAGCAGGGTACGCAGGCAACCTGTTAAGCCAGGTGCGGGCCCGCTCTGTGCACACAGCAACAGTGCATACAAGTACGCACTGTGCAATACTCAGAGGGTGCGTACTACTAGAAAAACTAAGAAAAACTAAATCTAATTTAACCCTAAGCTAGCCCACCCAAATACAAAGTCACACAGCCAAAAACCAGAAAATAAATGACTTTTCTCAGATCAAAGTTGCATACAAAGGAAAAAACTTTCACATCAATGGAGTCCCCAGTATGGTCGCCATTTTGTCATGCGGAAAGAGTCGATAGTGCGGACACAACCAACCTCCCTAGGAGTCTAAGACTCTCTAGTGACAAACAAGACAAACAAGAGCAATCCTTCTCTAAACATGCATTTACCATACAAGAAATCAAGTGTTTAGATCCTACCTGTAGTCCAACGCTGTTGTAGTAGTCCAGTCTCACTGATCTGGATGAGCTCCTCCTTCACTTCGAAACCTGCATTCACTAACAATCAAACGATTAAATAGCACTTGATAATCTCATAAAATAAAACATATTTAACATATAGACCAAGGAGTACATGAAACAACTCATAAATAACAAGTTATTGAGAAGAATGGACTCATTTGCATTAATAGGAAACAAAAGGAACAATTACAACCTGAGCCTTGGTGTTGTGCAAGTCCCTCCCAGGGTCCATCAAGAGTTCTCCTTTACTTTGACAAAGCTCACCCACTTCCAAATGGAACAAGTAAGGATGGGAATCTCTCCTCACAAGCTTCTAAATGGGAGTCCTAATTCCAGCAGCATCTACCCTTAGAAATGTTTAGCTTTCAACCTCCCCCTCCTTCTGGCCCAATGCCTGTATTTATAGTGCTCAAGAGGAAGTTAATCAGGTCCACCATCAATGGGATAATCCCCTCTTTGGATGGGATAGCTCCTCTCTTGGTGGGATAAGTTCCTCTTTCATAGGGGTACATGAACCATCTGGAGGCACTCAATACATGTCGAACAACCTTCTAGAATGCTCTAGAAATGACCACAAGTAACTTTTTAAAGATGAAACTCTCGCCTTTTGACCTTTACAAGGGTACGCACCTGTCCCTTTACATACAGAGCGTACAAGTACGCAGCTTTTGTGAACATTAGGTGCGTATACGCAGGTAAGGCCGAGAGAATCTGCGTACCCAGAGATAAACACATTTACAAAGACTTTCTCTCTTTTTGGAGTTTGACATGGAGAGTAGAGGCATAAGACTTGCCCAGGAGGATAGCATGACTGTTGATAGAGCCATACTAACTGTAAATAGCCATGGTGACATTTTTTAGTGTAACAGAGATTCATTAAAGCAAAATGGTTGTTACATGGCGTGAATGTGAGCATGAAGAAGAGGACATGGTTGCCCTACATGATCCGGGTACGGTAACTGTGGCTTGCTCAAGTTCTTCCTCATTTCTAGTATGAGGCAACAAATAAACTTGTTGCAATATTTCCTCGATGCATGGGATCCTACCAACCAAGTATTCCAGATAAGAGGAAAATCCATCCCCATGACTATTGAGGACATCTACTTTTTGACCGGTTATCGAGGTGTGGTGCCCCTCTCTCACTACCAGGTTCTACCAGTGGGGGTGAATCCGTGAGGGATTATATTCACCAATACTGTAGGCAAGGATCTCAGCCGAGCAGGGATGGCAAGACCAGCATCCGAGATGTCACTGACCGGTCTTTGAGGACTATTTTATTCACCTTTGCTAGATTGGCTGGCAACGTGACCCTTCATTTGGCCAACAGGTCCTATATGCAGTACGCCTTGGAATGCCTCGAACCCAAGGTATTCAAATGGTGTGATGCAGTACTTCCAGTGATCAAAGAACAGCTTACCAACGTGAAAAATGGAAGATCCAAGAACTTTGGATATGGTTATATTCTGACTTCTTTCGCCTTGGAGAAGATCCCATTGATGCAGCCACAATACATTTCACTTGGCCTACCACCACTGACTGAGCCATGGATGCAGAGATGGGTTGACCTTATGGCTAGACATGCTGGTCAACCACAGGTTTCATTCTCTGATGCTTTCTTTGAGTGGTTCAACCATCAGCAGATGGTTTATGCTGAGTATCCATATGCTGGGATGGATTTCCGGGGTGACCCGGATTTGGTTCTATCGGCTGGCGAGTAGTGGCGTGTCATAGGTTAAAATCTTTGACCATATCTCTGTTTATTGTTTTTATAATGTTCTTGTGTTTTTTAAGTGTTTATCAAGACTAATCAAAACTCATGTGATTATGCAGATATTGGGCCAGTGCGACCAGCAGCGCGTCTGAGAGGAGCAGTTGCCGTTCCAACAGGAGAGGCTGTAGGGAGGGCCATTCTTCGCGACTTGGATGTATCCCAGACCCTTGCAGTGTTGCAGGATCAGATCGAGGGCCTCACCCTTTGTATTCCGGATGTAAGGACCGATGAGCTACCTATGAGATTACAGCGCCATACCACTAGCGTGCCAAGCTGATGGACCTGGCTCTTACGCATGATTGCACAGGTGGTGACTAGTTATCACGAGCACCATTAGATTAGGGTGCCCCCTTGCATTTTGAGTTTTTGGGTCATATGACCTATTTTTTCTTGGACACAGAACACTATGTATAAACTATAAGCAGTTATTTATATATTTTTGATTTTCGGAGCTTTATTTTGGCTAAGTTATATTATCCTAATGTTTTATTGATAAAATGCTTTTCTTTTACAAATGTTGCAAATGTCTATCTAACACATAATTTGCTAATGAATTGGTTAACATGTTTAAGTTTATGGAAATATGTTGATATTGAATAGAATCAAACTATCTTTCCAAAATTTTGACTCTTAGGAACATGCGATACATAGCTGGATTCCGAACGGAATAGGTGCCTGTAAGCTGTAGAACGACGAGCTGTGAGTCTAGCCTGACGACAAGTTGGCGTATGCCATACGCGATGGCATCAGAGAGAAGCTCTATCAACGTGCTATATTCAACGATGTTGTTCATTGATTGACCAATACATACCTCTCTGAAACTCACTAACTCATCACTTGGATCAAAGATGGCCCAAGCTGTAGAAGATAGGTTCCGCGTACTACGACTTGCCCCATCGGCATCTCCAACAAATGATTCCAATGGGTTCGACATTTGCAACAAAATGCAAAAGTGGATTACCTAACCAAAACGATCACTCTTGACGAAAACAAAAATGTAACAAAAGCATTAGAAGAGGTTACCATGTCAAGTTAAGCATAGTAGCGCTTAAGGTACAACCCGTTTCGGGGTTGCGACAGTGGAATCCTGTCATAATCTACTAGCTCGTAGGCTCCTTTTGCTAATACAAACTTAACAATATAGGGACCCATCCACAAAGACTAGAACTTACCTGCTCCCAATTTATCGGATTCCTAATCATAGAGAAAGACCAGGTCACCTTCTGAGAAAATGCGGGGTTTGACATTCTTGTCAAATTGCGCTTTGACTCATTTCTTATGCACTTCATTAGCCAAGGCAGCATCACGATGAGTTTCATCTAGTTGGATTAATTCTAAGAAACGAGCTTCTTCCTCTGAAGTTCTGGGGAGGAGGTCAACTGCGAGCTTGAGAGACGAAATCTCACATTGAACTGGTAAGATCTCTTCCAAGCCATACACCAACTGAAAAGGTGTAAACCTGGTCGCATTTCTCACTGATGTCTGGTATGCCCACAAGGATGAGTATAGGATTAGGTGCCAACTCCGTTTATGGACTCCAATCATCCTTTGCAGCATGCATTTCAGGACTTTGTTAATCGCTTCAACTTGCCTATTAGCTTGCAGATAATACAGAGTAGAGCTGTCATGGGACAGTCCTAATTTGGCAGCCAATTCAACCATCATGTGATTGCGGAAATGCGATCCATGATCTATGACTATAGCTTGCGGAATGCTGAACCTGGTGACTACATGATTGAAAAAGAAAAGAGCGGTTGTTTTGTCGCTGTTGTTTAATGTAGGCAGCGCCTCAGCCCATTTCGTAAAATAGTCAACTGTGACTATGATATACCCATGCCCCCCAACTGAGGTGGGGTTACATTGCATGAAATCTATGCCCCATTTGGCGAATGGCCCAACAACAACTACTGGCTGCAGAGGTGCGGGTGGTATTCTAGTTTTGCGGTTGAAGATTTGACAAGCATGGCAACTTCTAACTGCGGTTATGCAATCTTTGAACATTGTTGGCCAGAAGTATCCTGCTTGTAGAATATTTTGTGCTGTAGCATAACCAAATTTGTGCCCCCCACATGCTCCTGAATGACAATCATTCAGGACTTTTTCGGCCTCCTCATGGGTGAGGCACCTTCGTAGAACATATCGACACCACGACGGTATAGTGTATCACCAACGATAATGTAGTCTTTTGCTTGGTATCGAGTACGTCATTGTTTTGAGCGAGAGGTATTAGACCTATATGTTTGTGTTTGGAGATACCATGGATCGCTTGAAGATATCAGAAACAAAGATTCATCCACGATTGTTGCTTTGGATGTTGAATCGTTGGACGATGATGGGAAATCACATTGTAACTCTGCGAATACTAGAGCTTTCTTTGATTTGGATTTTACAAATTGCATATCAAACTCTTGGAAAATTGCTATCCATTTTGAATATTTTCCCCCAAGCAACTGTCGTGATAAGATGTAAGTCATGGGGTTGCAATCTGACAAAACAATAGTTTTTCAAAAGAGAACATAGTGTCGAAATCTCTGTATTGCTTGAACAACAGCGAGAGCTAGCTTTTCAACATATGAGTACTTTCTTTCCGTATTATTTAAGTTTTAACTTAAATAATAAACAGGATGTTCAATTCCATTGTCTTCTTGAACTAAAACCATTGTGATGGTCGTATCTGCTGCAGCCAGATACAGGTTAAAGTCTCTTTGATAATCAGGAGCGTACATTAATGATGCTTTTATTAGGGATTCCTTTAGAGAATCAAAGGAAGCTTGCGCAACCTGATCCCAGTTGAAGGGTACTTCTTTTTTCAAAAGACGTGTATAACCTTTAGCAAGTTCGGCATAATTTGGAATGAAACTCCTCAGAAAGTTTGCTTTCCCTTGGAGTTTCTGAATTTGAAGCAAATTTGAAGGTGGAGGCAAATTGATGATTACCTGAACCTTACACGGGTCGAGATGGATTCCATCCTTTGAAACTACAAAGCCAAGTAAACGACCAGAACCGATGCAAAACACACATTTGTGCGGATTGAGTCTTATTTTTTAGTGTCGGCAACGTAGAAATATTGCTCTCAAATGCTGCGAATGATCGGTCCGCTTTCGTGAGTGAGCCAGAAGATCGTCGAGGTATGGTTGAACGATGTTCTTGATGTCATGGAAGGCATAATTCATTGCCCTCTGAAAAGTTGCCCCTGCGTTCTTTAAACCGAAAGGTAGCTTACGGTACACGAATGTGCCCCACGGAAAAATAAATGCAGTCTTTGACTGGTCCTGTGGGCAGATATTTATTTGATTATACCTGGAAAATCCATCCATAAACGAAAAGATTTCGCATCTGGCACATTCATCAATTATCTAGTCGATGAAGGGTGTAGGGTAGTTATCCTTTGGACAAGCTTGATTTACATCCCTGTAATCGACACACACTCTAATTGTTCCTTGCTTTTTCATCACAGGAACAATGTTCGATACCCAATCAGTTAAAGGAGCCAGGTAAATGAAACCAGCATGGATAAGTTTTTCAACTTCTGCCTTGATGACAACTACTTTCTTTGGGTGCACTTGCTTAAGCCGTTGTCTTACTGGTTTGGCATCTAGATACATCTTAATTTCATGTTCAACTATGCTCGGGTCAATGCCTGGAATTTCTTCATATGACCATGCAAAGACATCTCTGAACCAAGGAAAATTTTAAGGATGGAAAATTTTCTTGAAGTTTAAAACTTTGGCGAATCTCACTAATCCCTAATATGCAAATTATAAATGTTTATTGATATATTTGTAAAATTAATCAAATTTATAATTAATATATATATATTCTCTATATAATGTTGGCGATTTTTAAGGTAAAATAATTTTATATTCTAAAATTTGGGCGAATCGTCTTTTATAAAATTGGAAATTGGCGAATCTTTTTTGTGGAAAAATCATGGAAAATTAGCCCACTGGGCGAACATTAGCCCCTAAAATTTTCCATGCTCTGAACTTGCGAAAGAGAGCGTAATATACTTCTAGTTCTGAAGAAGAACAAGATTTTCCGACATGAATATTTTCTACAACATCTGGTTTGGTTGAGATATTTATGGCGATAGTTTCTTCAATATTGGACAGATTTCGCTCAGAATCCACCATATTTATAGTATTTGATATAAAATAAAAGACTGATGGATGATTAAGGTTGTCAGAGTAATCTTCGTTGTAATCTAGAAGATGGGAACGATGGTGGTGATCTTCCCATGGTGCCCCCTCTATGTTCATTGACTGAACAATTCCTTCGTCTGTAGAATGTACATGTGACCAAGGATCTAAAGAGGTACCATACTCTTTAGACCTATCTACCCAAACGCTTGATGAGCATTCATTGGGGTTTGCCTCCCATGCCAAGAACATTGATTGCTACAATATTTCTATTGGGCTTGGAGGCAACAACTATTGACGATCCATGCTAATATCGTGTTCGAACATCTTCTGAATGGAAGATGCCATATTGCAGGTTCCCACCATTGCCACTTCCGCCAGGTTGTTTGGAGGTGGCAGGGTAAAAGCAGCCATCAATGTAGGGTCTTTCAGTAGGCCTACTCCGATATTTTGAAGCGACTGAGAGCTTTCTTGGATCATCGGAATGCTTCCCGTAACTTGTGAACTGTTGGGGAGAAATGTCTGTTGGTTGACGATTGTAATTCCTCCTTGGAAGGGAAATGCAATCTTTCTGAAGTATGTCGACACAACGACAGCCATAGCATAAATCCAGGGCCTTCCCAGTAGGATGTTGTAATCGAGGTTTCCATCGATAACTTCAACATCGATTTCTATTGTTTTTCCCCCCAGTTCGACTTGCAAGTTACTTAAAATCCCATATGGAGTGTATGTTCGTCGATCAAGTGCTTTTAACATCGCCGATGGTCGCGACAAGGGTGGTGAGCCTAAAGTTATCCAGCAACTCATTGACATAATACATGTAGATGCCCCCTCATCAATAATTGTTCGATGAACAGTTTTGTTGAGGGCTTTCACTTGAATGAGGAAAGCGACTTGCGCTGGTAACTGAGGTTCATATCCTTTATGATTAAAGGCCACAAGATTGGAATCCACTGGGTCAATCCCACCTATTGCTAATAATAAAGCCTACTTTTGGGAGGGACAATTTTGCAGTACCTCAAGTGTCGACATAGCAGATGACGATTGGGCCAGGTCCTCTACTATATTATAATTCTGTGTTTCTCTGGCATGAGGATTAAATGTCTATTTGTGTACTACTCCCTTTGGTGGCTTTATTGTTAGCTCAGGAATGATGGGTGGCACAATTTCGGTCGAAGTTGTTGTCGAACTACTAGGTTGATCAGTAGCCTTGTTGTTCGACAGTTGTGGATTCCCGTAATCTTTATTCCTTGTCGATATCAAAGCATCATTTTATTGTTTTGAAATGGATAGCATAAGGACTTGGGATGGGGAAGCATTGTCACTAGCAACCAGATTGGTTCCTGGGTTTGGAAACGGATCATTCAATACTGCTGAGGTTTTTGAATTCTTAAAGAAATCTTAACTTCAGCTTTATATGGACAATCGCTCATCCAATGATCCTCATCGCATATGAGGCATGGCTGAGTAGGTTTCTTTTGCCCATAAGGGTTTGCAGAAGATTTTTCAGGAGACGAATCATCCTGTTTCTTCTTTTTTCTCTTCCCTTTCTTCTTGCCTCCTGGTTGCTTCGGTTCTTTTCCTTTGTCAGTTGACACGACATTAACCTCTAAGGCTAGAATTTCTTCATTTGAATTTTGATCAGAAATCTTACGAGCTTTCTTAGATGTAGCCTTTGTTGATTTCGTGCTCGTCGTACCTATCATGCCATCGCCGGCATGAGAGTCTTTGTTTGATTTAGGAGGAGGAGGAATGGAAAATTCTGGTCTCAGAGCATCAGGGATTTTGTCATAGAGCATGCCAGACTGAGTATAGATCAAGTCTAGATATTGCGCACGAGCAATGACCTTCTCTTCAGTGAAAACCCCTCCCTTCGCCACATCTTCTATTATAGAAGGTAACAAAGACTTAATAAACCATTCAGCTAGTAGCTGATCAGGGACATATGTTTTTACCATTCTACGATGACGTCGCCATTCATGAATATGATCGGATATGTGAGTGGCCGCCGTTTGCTTGAAATTGGTAAGAAGCTCTGTTCTTGTTTCATACCTTATTGGTAATTGAAAATGGGTTAAAAAGGTTGTGGCAAGGGCACTAAAGTTATCAAATGAAGCTCTAGGCAATTCGATATACCATTTTGTTGTCGGACCAGTTAACATTCACTGGAAAAGGCAAAGCAGAATTGAATCATCATTGAGAGTGTTGGATGAACACCACAAATGAAAGGTCATCACATGATTCGACGGGTCTTCACCCAGATTTCCATTAAATTTAGGAATATCTAACGAAAGTTTATGAGGAATCTCCAGCCACCAAGTGGCATAAGCGATTGGATCATTCATTAGATGATTTAGATCTGGTAACTCTAGAGTCACCACGAAGGGCAACTGTTGATTCAGGTTCGGCGAAGCGTACCCAGGATAAGATGGGATTGCCTGAGCAGTGGGCCTTTGCATACTAGCATAATGTATTTGATGCTAATAACTTTGATAAGTTGGTTGGGCATAACCAATTTGAGACGACTGGTGATAACCGCTTTCAGTATACGGCTGCCCATTACCTGCAAAGTTTTGCTGCTCAGGTCCTTGGTAAGCTTGTTGGAATTGCGGTTGTTGATGTTGCACCAGCCATGGTTGTGAAACCATTTGCTGTTGCCCAATACTAGACATTTGACCAAGATGAGGGGTAATAGTACCCGTTTGAGCCTGAGTCGCTCCAGTTAAGGAGCCACTAATTGGCGATTGCGGTTGTGTCGCGGAGACAAGAGGTTGTTGTACAATGACCTGAGAAACTTGAGGTTGGCATACAATAGGCAATGCTTGTACTTGCAACATTGTCACAATAGCTAGTGTAGTGGGGATATTCAACACAGGTAGACTCGGTTGCATTGAGTATACAACTCTTGGTTGTTGAGGCAGTATTGGCACCCAACCGCTGGATGTGATTCCAATTTGACCTGAATTCAGTTGTGAACTCTCATATGGTTGTTCTCCCGGAGGGAACAATGAAAGGGTGTAGTGCCCTCCATATGGCGGCAATCTAGTGCTCAAGGGAATGATTGGCCTTTGGAGACTAGACTGCCCAAATTGATATTGTTGTGAAGGATCAATTTGTTGAGATTCAACATAAGAGATTCCAGATACTATTCCGGATGAACAAACGGGAACAGACCATACTGTCGAAATAGTCCCTGGGTGGACTCCTTCTAGTGGTTGAGAGCTAGTTGGGACAGATGGTATACCAACGAACATCGTCGGAGTGGTGGCAGGAGGTTCTGCTACCGCTGTATCAGACGAGACAGTCCTAGATGTTGATGGTTGTCCAGACATATCGAGTCTATCCAAAAGACTTCCCAGTGATTCTACAGGAACTTGTGATGAAGGGGTATTAACTTCTGAAGTAGAAGGATATAGGTGGATCCCAGTCCCAAAATGCGATGGAATATTGGATTGGATATCCTCCGTAATCTCTTCTATAGAAATAAATCCAGGTGGAAGAGGTAGACCGTCAGGTCCGTAAAATATTTCTGGTGTCGAAGAGGGTATAGATTTTGCAGCGACAGATGCCAGAGGGGTAACACCTTCCGAATCAATTCTAGATGGAGCTGGTTTAGGAGTTGAAGTGTTTACTATTACACTAGGATTAGTTCCAATGTCCTCTTGTAACTGCAAAACTTCTTCTGTAGAGGCAGGGATACCAAAAATGGTTGGAGTAATTGAAGTTTCAGAGGATGTTGAAACACAAGTTTCAAACAAACCAGGAGACTTTTACCCAGTTAAATGAGTTCGCTTGGCCCGGAATGGTTTCGTTTTTGGAGTCAAAGGCGGTTGACTCATCAGTCTCTGCGAACGACAGGGTTTTGATCGACTTTCTTCCACGATTGCGGATTATTTGATCAACTCAAAATAAGAAGGGAAAGTGTTATTCCGAATTAAATGAATTTTAGATGCTTTGACACAACTTGCTTTTTCAATTTTTAAGAGTCGAGAAAAAGCTAAAGATGACTCTAGTCGCCTTCGATTTTTAATGAGCTTGAAGTGACAAGTGCTCAGATGGACCTTTTCCTTTAAGGAGTCTGAAAAGGAACGAAAGAGACTACTCTGGAAATCTAGATAGAGGGATTACCAAACCAATCGCAAAACTGTAGAATACTTTTTACGGTATGGCAGTCAATCTTCCCGAATGCTGTGTTCAATGCATTGCGATCGATAGGGCGGTAGACATGGCTTCCTAAGGATAAAGGATATAGCCTATTGTGGTCTCCTAATATATACTTGACAGTACATGGAAGCACAAGTCCGTACTGGCACTTGTCGTCTCAAAGAGGAGGAATCACCCAACCTATGATGAAAGCGATAGTTAGCAGGCTTTACGACGCCGGAATACATCTCTAGCCTAGACTTTTAGATGTTGTGCGTTAGGTTCCAAAGCATTTTTATGTTCATTGAATATATTTTACATTTGATATTTCTTAAGAAGTTTGCCTTTAAGGTTCACCGCGTGATGTAGATATACAATTCCTAAAATGCAATCTAAGATGATAAACAGTTGTTTACTCTTCTTTTTGCAATGAAAATCCTAGCTACTAAGGAAAGAGAAATGAAATCCTTTCAACATAGAGCAGAGAGCACACACTAGATGCACTGTCCTAAATCAAAATCAACAAGCAGTCTAAATGCAAATGCACATGCAAGTATTTGTTTTCCGCTTTCTTAATGTGTGAATGACAAAAAGAATGCTAAATACGAATCTGAATTATCTCTTCTTTCAAAGCGATAGTACTAACAATTTTCTTTTCAAAAAACAACAGGAAGGCAAGATGACACTTTGCGATTTTGAATTGAAAACTGCTTTCGACACTTGAAATACTTATAAATTCAGATCAAATATAAGATTAACAGTGTAATCGACTATCAAAAAGAGAAGTTTTCTTTTCTTTGACTGAAAATGACACTTGCGACACTTTCAAATCAAAATACGACAGTTCGATTAAGCTACTATTTTGTAAATCAGAACTATGAATGGTGAAAAATACATAAAAACATTCACAAATATTTGTACAATGGAGGCGGAATGATGCAAAGGAAGGGGGTTTCTACAATGGTCCACTGATCATAGACAGCAAAACTCCTGAATAAAACTAAAGACAGTGAAGGAAAAACCAAAATTTGGAGGCAGAAACAGTCTTACTTGATCATCGCACTTGTAACATAGGGAAACAGGGAGGTGCGATGCATCTAGTTTGTCTAGAGGAGAGGGTGCGATGGTCCAGGAACGAGACTTTAACTTGGTTTTTGGTCACAGTTTGCAGTTTAGTTTAGGGATTTAAGCCAAGAAAATGATAGGTAGTAACTACAAAGTATAGGGCTGATCTAATGAGGTTACTTAAGCTACCTCTAGGGAACTTAGGATGTTTGCAAGTCAATCGTTCAGTTCATAAACAAACCCGGAGATTGACTGAAGCAGCATTGATCTACTTTTCACTTGCATAGAAAATGTAGTTTGAAGGCTAGCTGGCTTAATTTCAGGCTCCACCAATGGTTTATGAATCAAACAAATAGAGACAAGAAATCAAACTAATTTCTCCCCAGTGCAGTCACCATTTTGTTATCGAGGAAACTAGTTTCTATTTAGAGTTGCTAGTCCCACTCAGACGGGTAGCTATCTTAGAAACAAACAGATTAAAGTCACTTGTTTTTCCTTTACGAGAGAGAGATGAGAAAGAAGCAGGAAGTACCAACCTCAGTCTTCCACTTGGCTCCTTGCTTGTTTCCTTTCCCCTTTGACAGAATCTCGCCACTGCTTCCTTACTTGCCCCGCTTCAAAGAACACCTGTAGATTCACAACAGCATAATACCATCAAAGCATAGAGATCTTTCACTGTAAACAATATAGGATAAGATATATATTGACGATACAAATGCATATATCAACACAATATCCAGAGATACACAAGAATATGGAGGAAAACTCAAATAGCTTTATTAGTAAAAGTAGTAGAAGAGAGGATTACAACCACTTGGTCTGACCCAGCGCCATCCTCCCAGCTTGAAAGCCCTCTTCACCTCATACAAAGCAAGATCACCCAACAATGTCTTCAAAGAGAAACCAACAACACTTCCTTGCAAATTACAAATTCCAGCCTCTTGGATCTCTTGGATGAGGGATCCATATATAGATGTTTATAGGAGAGTGAGTCAGCTTCTGGGATTTTGATTAGTGTCATTTCACTGATAGTTCTTGGTTCCACATGGAGATTTTAGATCCCTTACTCATCCCTGGGTGAACACAAAGAGGCAAGTGTCAAATGAGTAGTTTCTAGAAGATTCTATGGGTTTCCACCTAGCAAACTGGTTGTGCCATTTGTCTGCTCTCGCTCATCGCACCCTATAGAAGGGCTTTCCAGTATGTATCGCACTTTTTGCATGTGGCAGGTGAGATGCATCGCACCTTTACCACTGGGCAGTCTGTATGGTCCTGCTTTGACCAGTTGTGAGTATTTTTTCTTGGATAACTTCTGGGAGATGATGTAATCAGTTGACCTTACTCCTTTAGGGTATGAAACAACACTTTTAGGGACTTAGAAGCCCTTGGTTTATGGACATGTATGATTGGGGTTGCTTTTCCCAAATATGTATATAATAGTAAATGGTTAATGTAAGTTCTTTTGTAGAATCACAAGAATTATTTCATCCTTGGAAAAGCTTTGGAAGTTCATAGTAATCATTGAGCTTCTTGGATTAGTCTTCTTATTCCCAATCTAGATTGTTGGACCTCCTTTTTAACAAAGAACAATAAATTTCTGCTATTTTTTAGAGCATGCTAACAGACTTCAATTGAGTTGGTTCCACTTGCATTAGATCACAAAAACATTCTAGTTCATAGAAAAAATTACCCCATTGAATTTGCACTTGATTAGGTTAGGCATTTTTTAGATTTACTAGCTCACTGGTTCTTGAATTTCTAGTTTTCGACTAATAATGTTTTTCTATTCTTTTGCATGGGTTAAAAAGGGTCTTTTTGAGTGATTCCTCTTGGAATGGGGACTTAAGACATCCTAGTTAATAACAAAATTTGTCCCATCCAATTTGGATTTGATTTTCTTGGTCATTCGATGAATTATAGTAAATTTGTACATCGTGTAGTAAATCACAGTAGCATCTTGTAGGAAAGCTTGTTTTGAGCTCGAATTGAGAAAAAACATCATTGAAGCTGGGATTAGGACTCTACTTGACCTCCATGCCATCAAGACCATTTTTACCCTCTTGCTCCACACTTAAGTCAGCATTTTTCTAGTTTTCAAGAGTAGGATTTGATTTCCACTTTTTACTTATTCAATATTACAATAGATTTCATTAATGATTTCATCGTATTTTGCAAATTTTACTCATGCATGAAGTATACAACTAACTCATTAAAACTATGTTTTTCTAGCTTATTGAAAATCTTCTTGTTTACATGATTTTTGGGCAAATATCAATGTTTGATGCAGTGCATGTGTTTCAAAAGAAAAGAGATATCTCATAGTCAGAAACCTCCTCCCAACTTCATCCTTCCATGATCATTCCATGTTTTCATTAAGACCCTCACCAATTTCATCTTTTTTCAAGGAAAATTCTCCAAGCACATTGAGAAAATCCAACTATCTCTCAACCTTGGTTTTGAGTTCTATGTGATCCTAGGCACTTTCTCACTCTGTTCCACCCACCAACCACCTTCCCTAACCCTTTTATCACTTTCACCACCCATCATTTTTCTCTCGGCTATATCCTGTAGGTTTTCAGGGGATCCTGTAGGTTTTTAGGACATCCTATAGGTTTCTCTGTAGTGGCTTGTTTTGAGGCTGAATTGAGGGAAAAGCCTCTAGAAAGCTAGACAAGGTAACCTAAGGGTCTCCCAAACCTTCCAACTATCCACCAGCATTCCTAAGCCACCTGCCACACCACCAAAATAGATTAGCTTTCACATTTTTCCATAAAAAAAGACAAAAGGAAAAAAATATTTATTTTATTCATTTACATGCACAACAGTAGAAGGTTTTATTATTTGAATCTGCATGCTTAGGACAATAGGATTTCATACCTGTTAACTTAGTATTCTTTTGAAGCAAAGCCTCTTAGCAATTGGTTAGAAAAAGGTGTGTTTTAGCATTTGATTTCAATCTTTTTCCTTGTACTTTCTTTCTTGCAATAGGTTAAGGTTCCATTTCGAACATTTCATTCTCTATAATTAGTTTAGGATTTGTTGTCAGTACATGCACTCCATTACATCATGATAGCAAATGAATGACACATTGTATGCTACACATATAGTGTTAGTACCTCTTACGTTTGTACGAACCCCGGGTTGATAATTAAAGTCGGTAGCTTTGGGAGTTGCAGAATTCTTGTTGCAATACTGAGGCTCATCATCTGGGTTTAGATCTATTGGTGTGAGTTGCTCTACAATCTTGCTTTGAAAAATCGATACAATTGGATCTTCTACTGGCTTTTATTCTTGATCTACTATCCACAATCCGATCAACCGTGGCCTGTTCCATGTAGTTTGGGTTTAGCTCTGTTGGTGTGAGTCATTCTACAATGTGTGATGTGTCCAGTAATGGTAAAAAGTATGGTCATAACCAGTTCACATTGAATACTGGGTACAAACCAAGGAATAGTGGAATGTTGAGCTTGAAGGCATTATCCCCTATAGCCTTGGTGATGGTTTACAACCCATATTGGAGTGGGTGAAGCTTGCGTTGGGGCCCAACGAAGCACACCTTTTGGAAATGTAACCAAACGTTGTCTCCCACATAGAACTTGTGTGGAACTCGATGTTGATCATGACATTGCTTGTATTTAGCTTTGGCTCTGTCCAATATGTCATGGACTTGTTGGTGGACGTTGAATGAGCTCAATGGAGTTGTTAGCTCGGTCAACTTCGGATTGAACATGAGTTGAATTTGCTTGAGTAGCTACAAATGGTATGGCCACATCAATGGGACATAGTGGCTGGAATCCCCACCCCACTTGAAAGGGGTTGTGGTCAGTTGCGCTATGGAGAGCTCTATTGTAGCTATACGATACTACCTTCAAATCAAAAGAAATAGGTGATCAAGTTGATCTTACTGAAATATTTTGACCCCTTAAGTTGGTCCAAAAGGTCATCGATCAGTGGGATTGGATACCTATTCCGAACAATGATCTTATTTAGCATCTGATAGTGAATATAAAGTCTCCATGTGTCATCTTTCTTGTGTACTAACAAGATCAGTGCCCCAAAGGGTGATGAACTTTGCGAGATGTGCCCTTTCTGCAATCCTCCTGATTTTTCCTCTTAATTTCATTGTTCTATAGAATAGAGTGTTGGCAGATCGGTCCGTTGGGTAGCGACGCACCCGAGGTCATATCAATGAAGTTCTTGACCTAATAGTTTAGGGGTACCCCTGTGGGTGAGGTGAATATGTCCCTTTACTCTTCCATGACCTTGTCCATCTGTTGCTACCATGTAAAGGAGCCCTGTCTAGAGGTTGTGGATGTGGCCATAGTCTTACTTTTTCCCTGAGGGAAAATCATAAGGAAGACAAATTTCCCACTATGGGAAATGATCTTACTGCGTTTCTTCACAGAGATCAAAGAGATGGTGGTAGACCGTGCCACCTCCGGTATCCTATATAACTTATTATCTAAAGATATAAAGAAAGTGTGAGGCATACAGTGATACAAAACATGATGCTTCCACAAGTATAGTTGGACTAATAATACATCACAAACTTTAAGAGGAGAAACATCACATAGTACCTCATCTATGAAGGGATTGATGATGTAGGAAAGGTGACACTTTTGACTTACGCGGTGATCTCACACTTGGTGAAGCCACTCGATGGTGTATGGTTGTAGGTGTGGTGTGGTCGTTGGGCCCAATTGCTTCACGACCTCTACTAAAATGAGGTTCTTTTGGCTTCCTCCATCGACAATGAATTGCAGCAGAGAGCTGTTCACCTACATTTGTGAGTGGAAGAGCCACTTGCCATCCTCTGGATCTTCGGGCTTAATCTTCTCAATGTTGGTGGTAGTAACGACGACACTGAGCTTCGCATCAATAATCTGCTTCCCTTTGTCATTCCCCTTGTCAGTTTCTAACTCATTCGGAACATGCATCTGATTCGGAAGCCTTCAGCTTGGTCACCAATGATTGTTTGTCTTGACACTCACTTGTGTTGTGAGTGGGGCTCTTATGGAACTCACACCATTTCCCTGTGTCCTTCTTTATATTCGTGGTGTTTTTCTTTGCTTGTGCTTGGAGGGTTTTCCTAAGTCATACTGCCTTGGCTTTATCCTCTGTTTTATGGTTTGGGGGTGCCTTTACCTTGCTTCGGATTTGAAGATCCAAAGTCTCGCTTCTTTTGTTTAAATTTCTCCTCGATCTTAACAGCGTATCGATAAGTGACACAAAGCAAGTATATGTCTAGGAAATCCATCTTGTCTTGGATGTACTTGTGTAGATAATTGAAATACTTGAGTACCAAATGCTGCTCAGAATCCTTGATACCCAACTTTGTGTGAAGGTTACGAAAAATATTTGTGAAGTCTGGCAAATCTTGGTCCCTTCCGTACTACAGTGTGGTTCAATTTATGTATTTATCTTCATAGCTTCTGGCAGGGTAATATTGTTCCATGATGGCATCTAGGAAATAATTCCAATTTGGTGCGGTTGAAAATAGTGAGGATTCCCTCTCGTCCTTTTGTGTACAGTAGGTTTCCCACCAGCCCTTGACTTGGAGGATGGATTTGAGAGTGAAAAAGTAATATAAACCTGATTGGAAAAGTCATGAACTGAAAAAATATCCTTCCAACAGATTTAACCATCTATCTACAATGTCTACATCTATCTGGACTTCAAATATGGAAATTTCAAAGTTAACTTGTACCTTAAAATGAGTGGCACCTCCAGAGTGTTTGCTGGATGAAGATGTGTTTCCTGTGGGTAGCAGTTGAAGGATCTGGGCAAAGTTATCCATCATTTATTTCCTCTGTCGCTTGAGGGCTTCCTCGAGAAATATTTTGAAAGGATATCCTTCTCCGTTATCTTTATTTTCTTCCACCATGGGAGGCCATCGAGCTTTCCAATATTGGTCTTACAAAGGGTCAACCCGTTTGAGCCCTAACTCCTTATACACTGACCTGATTAGGGAAATTCAAAGAAAAACATACAAAGAGAAGATTGCTCTAATAACATTGATCCATAATTATACAGAAACACAACAAAATATAAATATAAACATAAACATAGAGATGTTGTAGAAATAAAACTTCATTTCATTAATATCAAAAAACTAAAATATGCTTACATACATAATGGAAATAAACTAGCTTGGACAATGGTAGTTTATCTCTACAATGGACACGGAAATGACATGCCTCTAATCTATGTTACAATGAGGCTCAATGGCATTTTAATCATTGAGAAACAATCAAAAACCATAAACATCCAAATACCTAACCCTAGGAGACAAAGTGCCAAAAGCATGTGGGCCTCGTTGGGTAAGTTGGAATGTCAATTTCCTGGGGTCGTAACTTTGGAATACAATCTATGTTTAGTTATCATAATACCTTGGTTTGAATATCTTGAAGAGGAGGCTACAAACAAACTAAAAAACTTGGTTTTCACTTTTCTAGTCTCTCTGTTTTACTTAAAAACATCTTTTAGTCCCTCAAAAAGGCTCCGAGAGTTTATGACCCAAAAAACTGCCAAAAATAGTAAGTTGAGCTACAATTATGTACACGGAAAAGAAACAACAATGGGGTCCAAGTGGAATAGGTGGGTGGCCACCAATATCCACCTACGTCAGTCCTCCCCCTTAGGAATCAATGGTCCCGATTGCGTTGAGTGCCTCCATGAGATGGGGAAGCTTCTGCTAAACTTATTCCCTGGTGAGCCACTTGCCTTGGTGTAGAGTTAGCCAGCTTTGACAACCTGATACAAATGGATATTCTTCTAGCGAGTGTTCTTGATTTGTGTGTCCATGATCCGATCAGTTGTGGTCTATTCCATGATGTGTGGGTTTAACTCTGTTTGCGTGAGTTATTCTACAATGTCTCATGGTCCAGTAATGGTGGAAAACATGGTTGTAGCCTATCCAGATTGAATACTGGGTGTAAACCAAGGAACGGTGGAATGTTGAGCTTGAAGGAATTCCCCCCTACAACCTTGGTGATGGTGTACAAACCATATCAGAGCTTGCAAAGCTTACGGTGGGGACTAGCGAGGTTCTCCTTCTGGAAATGTAACCAAACTTTGTCACCCACATAGAACTTGTGTGGCACTCGATGCCTATCATGACGCTGCTTGTACTTAGCATTAGCTTTGTCCAATATGTCATGGACCTACTAGTGGATGTCTTTAATTCACTCAATGATGTTGTTAGCCCAGTAAGCTTCTGTAACACCCCCCTCCCATGTCTACCCAAATTAACCATGCCAACCGAGGTAAACAAGAGAAGAGAGGCTACTATGATCAGATTCAACCTCCTATGTGACCTTAACGAATTGGAATCGACAAAACCAAACCTTACAGACCTCCCTCAAGTGCTTTAGGATGCCCAGGAGCTAACCCACCACTCTAGGTGCCCAACCACTGAACTAATCTAGAATTTCAATGAATTAGAACCATAGTCGCTCCCATGTAAAGACATGCATGCGACTATAAACCTATAGTCACTCCCACAATTCATGCAAGGGAGAGGCTGCAGTCTCTCTAAGCCACTTCTGTACTAGAGACTATGAGATTTAAGCCACTTTTTCAGGGCTAGTCCCCAAACAAATTCCTAGAACTTGATGAGACTTTCCAAGACAATAAATTACATGAAGGCAAAGCCTCTAACACAAAAGTTGATCAAGGTCTTGACCTAACCAAGCCTAACCATGATAAACATTTTGTAAAACACCTAGTAAATATGCAACCTATAGGTCTAGGATACAATACAGAGCATAAATGACTGAAACCACTTATGAAACATAACCAGGAGGAACGCTCCATCTCCATTGAGCTACAACATCATCAATTAGGTATTGCATCCATCCATTTAACAGTTACAAGTAAATACATGAAATAACCATGACATAAACCAATCATCTAACCATGCTCATAACCATCATTAAACCATGTAAATTTCATAGATATGACAACCATTAGATCCACATATAAATCAATGCAAAAGTAAGAGAACTTGGCTTTTATTAATCATAGGCAAATCTGAGTAGGTTCGGGACTTCCACGTACCACCTGACCATAGACATGGATGAACCAAATCTCTCTTTCATCTAGTCACCCCCACTCCATATTTGAAGCATGAATGTGGGATCTCATAGAAAAACCAATCCAAGAACAATCATGGGAATCTAGAGGTTAAACCACCTCCACCCCTGGCAAACCATGATCACACCAAAATCGGTGATTCGATCAAAACCGAACTGAACTTGGAATGCCATGCCATCCAAAATCCATCACTATTCTTGAGGAATTTTCTGTCTCCTTGTTTATCAAGCTTTACCACAATGGAAACCCATATCACTTGGCCCTAAAACGAGACTGCTCCCTCAGGCTTTGCCGTGTAACTTGCCAAAACTGGTCAAGGGATTCCTAGGCCCTGAATTTTGAAATCCAAGTGGCAATTCCAAACCTCAAAGCTGAGATCAACATCCCAACACACCATGGCATCCGAAAAAGGTAATTCTAGGTTGAAAACCATTATCATAAGCTAGCAAAACCATGCCATCGACAACAAGAGAACCATACACCAACATGTAAATCCATGCATGTCCAAACCAACTAGGAAATCACACATGCAAAATGTTACCTGCAAGTATTCCTGCTGAAGCTGCTTGATCCTGCTTTCCTTTCCTTGATCCTTGTTTTCTTTTCCTTCCCGTGATCCTTGCTTACTTTTCCTTTCTTTTGCTTGTTGTTCCTTTCCTTGCTCCAAACTAGAGTGCTCCAAGAAAACTCTAAGTGACCAAGAGTGAGAGAGAGAGAGAGAGAGAGAGAATAATGAGAGAGCTCCAAACTTTAATTGACCGAGAGCTTGAATCAAGAGCTTGCCAATTAATTCTCATAAGCCTTTTTATGAATGAGGCCTTTAATTTCTTCATTTTCCCCCTCACATGCAACATGTGGCCTTTCACCTTACTTTTCTCATAATTTCCTTTATTTTCATAAATAAATGTGCCAAAAATGCCTTTTTGCCTTAGCCTTTTCCAATTTTCCTTAGCCAAACCACACATACAATGATGCCCACTAGGATATCTTTGCCCAACATTCAACTTGGAATACGTTTCCTGTACCTATGGTCTTATTTTTCCTTTATTTACTTTATTACATGAAAATTTCACGAGGGTTGTTATAGAACCCTCCCCCTTGGGGGAACACTGTCCTAAGTGTTAAACCACACCAAGACCTCAACAAAACTACTGAAAAGCAAACATACTGCCCATGGAGCTTTATAACGTAGCTTGTTGCAATATTTAAAATGGATGACCTGCTCAAAAGTAAAACATCATGAAAACATGACCAGATAACAACCATACCACATAGTGGATCTTTATAACACAACTCATTATGGTATTTACTATAATCACATATACACATATGCACACTTGCTAAACCAAGAAATAGAGGATATGATGTCCATATCAATCAACAAGGGATTCCAGAGAATCACACCTGCACCTTCAAAGTAATACCAGGATTCACCTCTTTCTCAGGAAGTCGAAAATCCACTACCATAGTCAAAGCTACATCTAATGTCTAGCGCTACAACCCCGCACCACTTGTCCTCTCACTGAACAATTATCGGCTCATTGTTTTAGGGTGCATGCCCAATGTGCATATGATTCCATATGGCAATGCTAATGACCAAACCAATATATATGTGACCTTCCCTTCTCTGCTACACAGTCCGTCGAGAAATACAGTCACCCCCTTCCGTGCAGTCACTCACCTTCCAAGTTCCCTGAAATCCCCTAACATGGGCAATCCATCCCTTTGCAAGGCTTCCTCACATTGGAAGATACAAAACCAAGGAATATACCTACCTCAAAACCATCATATCAGTCATAGCATGCTCATGGAAATCAATGGACACTATTGGGTACCAGTGTCCCATAATGGCCCTGCTCTTGAAGTGTTTTACCAGCATACTGTTACATGTTCCAATTTATTTACCTACTGCTGCTAATTCTTGTAGTCGATTTCAACCACCCAGCTGACCATGTTCATGAATTCTTATTCCAAGAATATAATTTCCATTAGATTCAAATAAATTGAAATAACCTCAAATCATACCTCACTGGTAACTCATCAATAAGGTACACCTGCAATTATGTTCACTTCCTATCACAACAAGTCAAACTAACTATTTCATCAAAACATCATGTATAAACATATCACATTTGGTTAGCTCAAAACGTAACCAACATAGATCAACATCATCAATCACATGTAACCATGAAAAACCAAAATCATAGATCACATATAATAATCATATACCATAGTCATAAGTCACATGCATAATAAAAATGAAATAAAATGTTCATACTTATCCTTTCATTAATCCTTATCTTCTACCTTTGTATTTATTCTATACGCACTTTGGATTGGTTTCCACACCATACAAACACCCAGTGCCTTCTCCTCAACCATGTGCACATACACAGTGTGCATCACACACATACACCTAAAGACATCATACAACACCATGCAATACATGTCTCTGCACCATTACCATATGTGCCACATGTACATAGTACCAACTGTACACTGCAACCACCTGCACAACGTGTTCTGATGTAGGAGGTTGACAAAAATGGGGTGGTAGTCTGGAATTAGACTATTGGTTAATTTTCTAACCAATCAGCTGCATGTTGACGGATCTTGTACGTGTATTTTTACCGAGGGTCCCACTTACTTGACCAATCATCATCGGTCCTTCTTTGACTTTTCCCTTTTTTCGGAACTTCAATCTATGCCATTGATTTCACTCCTTCTGATCTAACAGATATCGTGTCGTTTGCTCACCAACTAGCCCGAACGATCTCCACCATTAATGTGACCTATCCAATCGAATGGCTATCGCGCAATCTCACGCAGATTATTGCACAACCGATATCAGGTCGAGACCACGTGATAAAAGTAGTTTTCTCGTGCTACGGTGTCACTTGCTTAGGTTAATCGCGTGAAATTTAGGAATACCACTTACCACCTTTAGGCCACATGAGATACCACTTCCCGCTTATCAAATACTACCACATGCTTAATTCACAATTTTAATAAAGATGCTTAACGAAAGTTTAATGCTTAAGCTAAATATTAATCCTTAATATTAATCGATTGTGATATTCAATAAAATGTATGAATAGAGAAAAATACCCGATTAGGGTCCAAAATGCCGATACACAACTACAAATGAATTTCTGCACCAGAACAGTGCGTCCACACCACACTTCAATCAATTATTCAACAAAATGGAAATTACAGAGTCTTGGCCCTCTTGGCTGGATTACAAGAGTTTGTTTAACCTTTGTTTCAATCTCAAACCCTATCTCTCACTCAAACTCTCACTTACTCACTCTATTCTTGATCATCTGATCTCTTTGTCATTACATTATTTCCTCTTTTATGAATCAAATCATGTCCTAACTACATTGACAACTCAACCTCTATTTTTATCAACTCAACCATTAAATCTCTATTCTCAAGCTTTGATACACACCTATACTAACAACTTATCTCATATTCTAAAAACAATACAATATTCTAATTATTACAATAATTGGAGTAAAGATAATTTTCGAGAGATCCAACCCTCTCTACTAAGAATTGATTTTGACCACTCAGGTCAATGAAATTCATCTCTTGTTAGCCACAACATGTGAACATACAATCACATTGCTGGCTAAGTCTAGATGCTCCTGCATCAGACTCCCGGGGAAGAAAAGAATCCTTCATCAAACTTTCAAGATTGACTCCATACTTTTGTAATTCTGTTGTTGTTATCCAACTGGCATCCTCCATTGGTTGTCCCCTCCATTTGACTAAATATTGAAAATAAACACGTCCTCTGGTTCTTTTGGATACTCTTTTCTCCAAAACAACTTCCACCTCTTTCTTGACTGTCTTTGGAATTTCTTCTTCCCAGTTTAAAGTTTGAACTTCATCTTTTGTAGGTTCCTTTTGTAGCTCTGTCTATGTCTCTTTGTATGGATACAAATCTGCAACATTGAAGATAGGTGATATTCCAGTCCCTTCTGGCAATTCAATTTCATAAGCATTAGCTAAAAACTTCCTCACAATTCTGCATGGCCCTATCTTTTTCATCTTTAGTTTATTGTATGTCCCAACAAGAAATCTTTCTTTTCTCAAGTATACCATCACTAGATCTCCCACTTGGAATTCTTTTTCTCTCCTCATCATATTAGCTCTCTATTTGTATTTTCCACTTCTTTCCTATAATATGTCTTTGACATCTTCTTGTAGTCTCTGCATTTGCTCTGCAAACTCTTCAGCTTTTCCACTTCTTGTCTCTTGTTTACCCAAATTTTTTAGTTCATACACACGTCTTGGATTCATTCCAAAAACAATCTGAAATGGAATCCTCCTAGTACTTCGGTTTGGAGTGTCATTATAAGCAAACTCAGCTTGAGCAAGTGCTAAATCCCACTGCTTAGGATTGTTATACACTAAACTTCTCAATATGTTTCCCAAGCTTCTGTTTACCACTTCAGTCTGTCCATTTGTTTGAGGATAATATGCTAAACTGAAACTAAGGTTGGCACCTAGTTTCTTCCAAAGATTTCTCTAAACATTCCCAACAAACTTTGTATCCCTATTAGACACAATACGTACAGGCAATCCATGTAACCTTACAACCTCTGAAAAAAAGATTAGCAATATGTGTTTTTACATGCAATGAAATGTGCCATTTTGGAAAATCTATCTACCACAACATAAATGGAATCATTCCCTTTTTGAGTTCTTGATAACCCCCAAAAAGTCCATACTAATTGCATCCCATGGTCGGTCTGGTATTGGAAATGGCTGGTAGAATCTTGTATTTTGGCTTCTCCCTTTAGAAAATCCTGCACTTCTCAACAAATTTCTTAACATCACTTTGCATCTTTGGCCAATAGTAAAAAACAATGACCTGAGAAAATATTTTGTCTTGTCCAAAGTGACCAGATAATCCTCCACTCTATTTATCCTTGATTATGTTTTCCCTCATAAAACATTTGGGAATGCATAATTTGTTACCTTTAAACAGTAAACCTCCTTGGATAAGATAATCTAACCACTAACTTCTATTATGAACTATTGGATTTTGTACAACTGCATAAATATCTTTGAATTCTGCATCATCTTTATACATATCAACCATTTCTTCAAATCCTACAACACCAACTCTTAATTCTTGTACAATGAAATTTACCCTGCTCAAAGCATCAACAACTTTGTTCAACTTACCACTTGTGTGTTTTATCACAAAAGTAAAACTCTATAAAAACTCTACCCACTTGGCATGTTTCTGGTTCAATTTTGGCTGGTTGTTTATGAATTGTAATGCATGATTGTCAAAATATAATACAAACTCCTTTGGTAGCAAATAATGTCTCCATTTTTTTAAAGCTTGCACAATAGCATAAAATTATTTATCATAAGAAGAATACTTCTTCTTAGCTTCATTTAGTTTCTCACTAAAGTAGGCTATTGGTCTCTATTCCTGACTCAAAACTGCTCCAATTGCAACTCCACTAGCATCAGTTTCAACTTGGAAAACTTTCCCAAAATCAGGTAAAGCTAAAACTGGTTTCTCTATAATTTTCTTCTTCAGCAACTTAAAATTTCGGTTTGCTGCTTCTGTCCACTTGAATGGCTGATTAGTCTCTTTGATTGTTTCAATAATTGGTGCACAAATCTGACTAAAACTTCTGATAAATTTTCTATAAAAACTTGCAAGACCATGAAAGCTTCTTACCTCAAATATGTTTCTTGGAGTAGGCCAGTTCCAAATTGCTTGGACTTTCTCTAGATCCATTTTCAAACCTTCTTTAGAAACTACAAATCCCAAATAGATTAATTCTTCTTTCATGAAACTACATTTCTTCAGATTTATCAACAATTTCTCTTTCTGCGGAGTTCTTAAAACCAACTTAAGATGCTCCAAAAGTTCTTCTTTGCTTCTATTGAAAACTAGAATATCATCAAGATAAACAATGAGAAACCTGAATGCATATTCCTTCAAGACTTCATTCATTAATCTCATGAGTGTGGTAGGTGCATTAGTGAGTCCAAAAGGCATCACTAACCATTTATACAACCCACTATTTGTTTTAAATGTAGTCTTTCATTCATCTCCTTCTCTAATCCTTATTTAATGATATCCACTCTTCAAATCTATTTTAGAAAAATAATTTGACTCACTTAAACAATCCATCAAATCATCCATGCATGGTAGAAGAAATCTACATTTGATAGTAATCTTGTTTATGGCTCTGGAATCTATACACATACACCATTCACCACCTTTCTTTGGACTGAGTACTATTGGTACAACACATGGACTAAGACTCGCTCTGATTAATCCCTTATCCAATAGTTCTTGTACTTGTCTTCCGACTTCTTCATTCTCTTGAGGAGTTAACCTGTATGCTGCTTTGTTTGGCAAACTTGCTCTAGGTATTAGATCAATATGATGACTAATACTCGTAATGGGTGGTAATGCATTTGGCAACTCATCCACAATAATATCAGCAAAATCATTCAACAAAGTTTTGATTTCTTTAGATAAATCATCTAAGTTTGTGGGAGTTAAAATTACCTTAGGTCTCCTTATGACAGCGAAATGCATTTGTTCATCCTTCTTGACTTCTTGCAGCAATTCTTTCCCACTTATCAGCATAACACTGTTTCTAGGCTCTTCTTTGCCTGCTTCATCCTTCAATAGTAGTAGTGTATGATTATTCCATCCTTCTCTAGAGTGTAAGTATTTCTTCTCCCATCATGAATAGCTTTCCGATCAAACTACCAAGGTCCTCCCAACAACACATGGCATACATCCATTGGAATTACATCACACAATATCACATCCTTATAAGTACCAATCTGTATGTCTAGCTTGCATTGTTCTGTCACAATAAGTTGATGCCCTTTTTGTAGCCATGATACTTTGTAAGGAGTAGGGTGTACCTTTTTTACTAGTCCTAACTTTTCCACCATTTCTATAGAAACAAGGTTATCAGTGATTCCACCATCAATTATCACTTTACAACGTTTTCCTTTAGACTTGCATGTAGTGCTGAATAAACACTTTCTCTGAGCTGGTTCTCCCGTCTCTTTCTCTGCCTTAAGCAATACCCTTTTCAACAACAAGGATTCTCCTACTTTAGGTGATTCTTCCTTGTTCCAATTTGAGGTTTCTCTTCCCTTGCCTCAGCCACATTCACATTCCTTTGATTTGTTACTTTATTATGAGGACAATCCCATGATCCATGTCCCCATTCTCCACGTGTAACACGGAATTTCTTTTCCTCGACCTCTTCCTCTAGATGCAAATATTCCTCTACTAAATTCTCCTCTCCATGGTGGCCTACTACTTGAACCTCTTGCTTCACCTTGAGGGTGCTGAAATCTTGATTTGGTAGTTCCTCTACCTCTTGTTGAACTTTTTCCTCTATTTCTCTTATTTTTCTTCCTCAACATATTATCTTCTACCTTCAAAGCTGCTTGATAGGAATCTTCAATTATATTTAGACTCAACAAGTTGGTTTCATCCTGTATGTCATATCTCAAGCTATTAATGTACCTGGCTACCTTTTCTACATCATCCTCTGCATGTCCTGCTCTAATGCTCAGCTTATAAAACTCTTCTGTGTATTCTTTGAAAATCATTCCTTTTTGCCTCAATTTTGTAAGTGTCTGAAAAGATTTAGCTGATAATATTTTGGCATAAATTTGGCTTTCAATCTACTTAACATTTTATCCCATTGTTTGATCTTGGGCTTTCCGTTTCTCCCTCTAGATATTTGTAATCCATCCCACCAGATAGCTGCATGACCCTTCAATCTGGTAACTACAAATTTCACCTTCTTTTTATCATCAACCTCCTCATAGTAAAAAATACTTGTCTAATGAAATGATCCATTACATCAATTCTTCTACATTGAGATTCCCGTCAAACAAAGGTATTTCCACCTTTGATCTTCCACTTTCTTTGGCCAATATCTTGAGAACTTTGGCAGCTTCACTTTCATCCTCTTCTTCTTCCTCAGAAGATTTTTCTACAACACTGGCATCTCCTTCATTAGGTGCTCTCCTCTGAGCAGTCTCCATTGTCTCCATCCTCGTATGCAGATTTTAGATCTCATCCAACCAAACTACATTCGCTACAGGTCTCCCCCAACCTTTGCCTCCTTCTCTCCTCGGTGGCATGTTTACTGTAGAAAAACTTAATCTGTGTGCTCTGATACCAAAATGATGTAGAAGGTTGATGAAAATGGGGTGTTAGTATGGAATTATACTATTGGTTAATTTTGTAACCAATCAACTATGCATTGACGGATCTTGTATGTGTATTTTTCCTCAGGGTTCTGCTTACTTGACCAATCAACGCCAGTCGTTCTTTTACTTGTCAGGCACTTCAATATGCGCTGTTGATTTCACTCCTTTTGATCTAATGGATATCGCGTCATCTGCTCGTCAACTAGCTCGGATGATCTCCACCGTCGAGGTGACTCGTCCAATCGAACGACTATCACGCAATCTCGTGCAGATTCTTGCACGACCAATATCAGGTCATAAGCGCGCAAGAAAATTAGTTTTCTCGTGCTACATGTCGCCCACTAAGGTTAATCGCGTGAAATCTAGGAATACCGCTTACCACCTTTAGGGCGCGCAAGATACCACTTCTCACTTATCGAATATTACCACGAGCTTAATTCACAATTTTAATAAAGACACTTAAGGAAAGTTTAATGCTTAAGCTAAATATTAATCCTTAATATTAATCTACTATGATATTCAATATAATGTTTGAACAGAGAAAAATACCTGATTAGGGTCCAGAACGTCGATACACATCTATAAATGAATTTCTGCACCAGAACAATGTGTCCAAACCACACTTTAATCAATTATTCAACAAAATGGAAATTACAGAGTCTTGGCCCTCTCGGCTCGATTACAACAGTTTTTCTGACCTCTGTTTCAATCTCAAACCCTATCTCTCACTCAAACTCTTGCTTACTCACTCTATTCTCGATCATCTAATCTCTCTGTCATTACATTATTTCCTCTTTTATGAATCAAATCCTATCCTAACTGCATTGACAACTCAATCTCTATTTTTATCAACTCATCCATTAAATCCCTATTCTCAAGCTCTGATACACACTTATAATAATGACTTATCTCCTATTCTAAAAATAATACAATATTCTAATTATTACAATAATTGGAGTAAAGATAATTTTCGAGAGATCCAACCCTCTCTACTAATAATTGATTTTGACCACGTAGGTCAATGAAATTCATATTTTGTTAGCCACAACATGTGAACATACAATCACATTGCTGGCTAAGTCCGGATTCTCCTGCATCATGTTCACAAAATCACATGTGCACGACACCACCTTCACATTGTGTACACAATGCCACATGCACACTGCACCACTATACAACGTGTACACAATACCAAATGTAGACAACATCACATGCACGACATGTTCACGACAACACATGTACATAGCATCACATGTACACAACACCACATGTACAACATGCACACGACACCACATGTTCACAACACCACTTGTACAATGATGCACATAACACCATATGTACATCGCACCATATGTACAACATGCATAGAGCACCAGATGTACATAATCCTGCATATTCAACATGTACATAGAATCATCTATACACAACACTGAATATCCAACATGTGCACAACACCATATGCACGCAACGCTGCATATCCATAATGCACATAGCACCATATATACCTAACACTGCATATGCAATATTCATACAACATTATCTATGCCATCATGTACATAACATTGCATAGACAACATGTACACACGCTATGTATACACAACACCGCATGCACACAACATCATAGATGCAACATGTACAACATATACAACATATGCACAACAATAGTACCTCACATCCAAAAGCACAATGTCTCTACCAAGAAACCTTTCTCTCAATGTTTTATCTATGCTTCTCCCAACATGTCGCAAACCACACTTCTTTTATTTCATTGATGTATCCTTCCAAATTACCTGTCATAAACATAGGCATAATACAAGTATACAATATAAATTCATATCCACATGATATTGACCTCTTATATATGTTGTGACTACTCTTCCCATGTGATTCCTCATAGCCAGGAACTTCTTCATGCCCTTTGCTTGCATAACTAATCATTCTGCCACAAGAACGATTCTTGAAGATATGTCAGACATTGACATAGATACATGGATACATACATACATATACGTAAACATTAGCATAAAATATCATGATCATGTGAGACAACGATATGCATACATACATATATATACACATAAATGCTAGCGTTAATAATCACGATCCATGATGATCCTGTCAAACATGACATACATCCACACCTACATGTTTACATATATAAACATCAGCATAATCGTGATCATAACACAATTACCAGCTATCAAGGTCAAGGTTTAAAATAACTTCCTTTATTCATGTACAACTTGAGAATAATCGTTCCCAACAAGCCAAGGCATCTGACACCTCATATCCATTTAATTTACCTTTTCTAGTTACCTTTCACATGTTTGTACTGTTGCCATCCATTCACTACTATGAAAAATGTAAAATTTGAAACAGGAAATATAAAATAAAAATAGGAACTCTAGCCCAAAAACCCCAAAAAAACATCAAAAACGATGCTAAAAACGAAAAGTGTGTATACTAGAACGATGGTTTTTTTTTAGGGGCAATTTTCAACATGTTTTAAAAATGGCAACGAAAACCAATTTTTTGTGCAAAAATTGTGCAAAAAACACCCTAAAAACGAAAAGTGTTGATATTGGAACGATGGTTTTTTTTTAGGGTCAATTTTCAATATTTTAAAAAAATGGCAGTAAAACTGAATTTTTATGTTAAAAAAACAGTGATTTTTGAGGAAAAAAACACACTAATGTTTTTGGTAGAATAACATTTTTCTTTCCTAAGTATAATTTCAACATGTTTTAGTAATGACGATAAAGATAAAATGAAGGGATTCGAAACACATTAAAATTCTATTAGTTTTCTTCCATGTTGTTAAACATATAATAACATGACACTAAAGATCGCTAAAATTCTAATTGTTTTCAACCATAACATTAAATATACAAAACAATTTGGAAAATTTTCAACCATAAAATTAAAAAACCATGACATTATGAACAAATTACATGACTAAATTAATCAAAATATCATTATTTGTAGATGGAATGAAACATACATTATATCTCTAAGTTCTTGTTGCATTGTAGATATTATAAACAATAAAAAGCATCATAATTAAAACATATAATCCAACAAACATAAAAATGGCTCATAACTTTTGATTTAACACCATATGGAAATCAAATTTTTTATTTCAAGATACGATGCAAACATCATCTATATAAATTGACATAGACCATTATTCAAAATCACTCATATTTTCTTGCACACCATCAGAATTGACATCTTCAGATGAATGATTGGATGCAAATGAAGATGTTCCATATTCTTCTCTTTCATCAACTAGTGCCCCATTTGAGTCCACATGCATGCCCACCATTTGAAGTTTCAAAATTATTCTGGATCTACGAATAGTTTCAACAGACTCTCATCTCAACATTTTTCCTTCTGGTAACAACCTTTTCAAAATCTCTATCGTCTTGAAGCAAAGAGTTCCTCTTTTTGTTAAATTGAAGTCATAAACAAGTATGTTAACATCCTCAAATTTTAAGAGGTTTGTGCGGCGACGATTTATACTTGCACCCTTTCTTTTTCTCTTTCTGCGATTTTTTTATTTTTATCTACTACCATCTCTAGCTTATACACACCATTGAATGGGTGTGTATTTGTGGCATACCAACGTAATTCAACACATGTAACATCTTCATTTTCTGTAATGACCTTTATAACCTTAACAACCCAAAATGGATAACCATTGTGATTCCCATCTGCTAGCATTGCGATCATGAAACCCTCCTTAATATCCTGTACTGAACCCCTGTAAAGGTGTTCCATGGCTTCACGTTGTGCACGAGATCTTCTGGAACCAGTATAAATATCTGTTTCCTCTACCTTTGAAGAATGAATAATACCTTGAGATTGTTGTTGTTCAAAAATGTTTCTTTCCTCATGTTCATTTGACACATTTTGTGGCCAAATAAATCAAATTTTCAAAGGTATATCTTCATTTGTTGTTCTTGAAATGATATCACTTTGATTATTGAAAAAACACTCCCACCAAACTGAATGAGAAATATCAAATTACTCATATGTATATCTAAAACATTTTTTAATTTCTTCTAGGCAATCAAAATAATTTATATCTCTATTCTTTCTGCGTGCATTTTGAACTTCAGTGACTTATTGTAATAACAATATATTTGATGCAAATATTGGATGTTTTGGAATGAACTTCAAAAAATTCCAAACCTGATGATGGTGCTCATTCTGCAGTAGTTGAATACTTCTTGCCCCATATTAGTGTTTTCCCATCAATTTTTTTGATACGAAATTTATGTTGGAAGATAATTTCATTAAGTTGTTCAATGCATTTCTCCTCACCATGCAATCCCAAAATAAACCTTGACATGTCAACATTTTCTTCCAACACATCAAAAGTAGTCTCTGGCATGTATGATTTCTTAATACAATCAATTAATGATGGCAAGCTCCCAACTTCCTTGCTCCTCAATGTAACTGAAAAAGAACTGAACATCTAATCAATATGGTCATGAGTGTGCCCAACAAGAAGGAAACCAACCTTTACTTTCTAAAAAATTCTCAATTTAACAAGCATGTTTAGATATCCAAAACCAATCTGATTTTTGTTTTCATGGCAAGTGTTGTCCAATTGTAGATACAAAACTTCAAGAAGATTACCAGACCAATGAGAAAGCACATCATGAATTATGGTTATTGTTAGATTTTCATAATTATGAATATTTGGAGTTGTGAAGTATACCCTTGGCAACATTTTCCCATTGAAGACCATACAACCAACCAAGTGATACTGAATAAAATTTTCCTCTTGTAAATTTTTGGGTGTGTGAACAAAATGTGGTAAAAGTGTTTTCTTCTGGTCCATACCATCATTTATCAAACCCAAATATTTATTTGGATCATCATAACACTTCTTTCGATGATTGTACAAATTTTTCCTTTCACTTGTGTATTGTTCGCAATGCTCCTGAAGTGCTTTCGCAATGGAATATACACAACACAAAAGAAAGCCATTAAGAAATACGTTTTCATAGTTGATGACTATACAATTTTAAAAGTTAAAGTTATGAATGCTTACCTCTTTTTGACCCTTCACATTATCTTTTTTTTATTTAAGAGAAGCACATGTACTGCCATTCCCCATCCTTTTCTTCTTAGGAATACAGACATTTTTGAATTATTTCCTCCATACCTTTACAAAATATTGATATGTAATAGATCGACCATGTCCCTCAACACCTTATGCATATTCTTTTTATAAGTTGTAGATTTCTCATCTTGAGAAATTATCTGGAATATGTATTGTCTCTCTATTTGGCATAAACTCTCCATGCTTTGAAAATAAATCTTTCATCCATGACATTGCAGTATTTGATAATGGCCCAAACTGTCGTTTATGACGTACTTCTGAATAAAATGTGAGATCCTTTTCCAAATATTCTTGGATACTTTGACACACGAAAATTACCCATTGAATGAAGCATTTTGAAAGCCTTTCTACAATTAAATAAAGACCCAATATGATAATCATAGCATGACAATGTAGATTGCATGCACCCCACTAAATATGAATTTTGCATGCTTTTATTCATTGACAAATATCTCTTCCTTTTCTCCAATGCAAACATGAAATCCATATGTTTCAAGCAATCTTTTTGACAACATTCACTTGAAATGAGAGTGCTGATAGAACTTCTTCTTGTCAGATATTATGCTCTACCCCTTGTATAACTAGAACATCTTGGATTGATACAAAAAGGTATGCTCCTACTCCTCGATACACTTTCCTCGCAACAACTCCATCATTGGATCATCATTTGTATAAGCATTTTCATCATCATTCTGAGGAATCTTATCCTCACTATGATCATCTATGCTTTTGAAATACTAACTTGGAGGATATTCTTCATCTTTCCCTTCTTCAGTGCTACTCTCATAGTCCTTAGAATTGGGACTAAATGGAAAATTTCACTTGATGTTTATTGGATATTTTTCATCATGTGAATTGTCAGTGCTTCTCTCATATTCCATAGGATTAGGACTATGTTGAAAATGTGACTTTTTACTTACTGAAATTTCTTCATCCTGCCCTTCGTCACTGCTGCTCTCATAGACCTTAGGATTAGGACTAAGTGATTCATCATGTCCTTCGTTGCTATTGCTCTCATAGTCCTTAGGATTAGGACTAAGTGTAAACCGCGACTCTTTATTTATTTGAAAATCTTCATCATGCTCTTGATCACTGCTGCTCTCATAGTCCATACGATTAGGACTAAGTGGACACCGTGACACTGTATTCATTTGAAATGATTCATCATGTTCTTCATGACTACTGCTCTCACAGTCCATAGGATTAGGACCAGGTGGACACCATGACACTCTATTCATTCGAAATTCTTCATCATATTCTTCATCATTGCTGCTCTCATAGTCCATAGGATTAGGACTAAGTGGACACTGTGACACTCTATTCATTTGAAATTCTTCATCATGCTCTTCATCACTATTGCTCTCATAGTCCATAGGATTAGGAATAAGTGGACACCGTAACACTCCATTCTTTTGAAATTATTCATCATAATCTTCATCACTACTGCTCTCATAGTCCATAGGATTAGGACTAAGTGGACACCATGACACTCCATTCTTTTGGAATTCTTTATCATGCTTTTTATCACTGCTGCTCTCATAGTCCATAGGATTAGGACTAAGTGGACACCGTGGAACTCTATTCATTTTAAATTCTTCATCATGCTCTTCATCACTACTTCTCTCATAGTCCATAGGATTAGGACTAAGTAGAAACCATGAACCTTTATTTATTTGAAAATCTTCATCATGCTCTTCATCACTGTTGCTCTCATAGTCCATACGATTAGGACTAAGTGGAAACTGCGACTCTTTATCTATTTGAAATTCTTTATCTTGTCATTCAACAATGCTGCTCTCATAGTCCTTAGGATTATGACTAAGTGAAATATTTGACTCTCTATTCATAGTGGAAGAATTTTTGTTATATTCATCAATATGAATAGAGTTGTTACGCGACGAAGATGTTGATGCTTCACAAAGAGAAACTTCACTATCAGAAGAATCCATATCTTTCAAATAGAAGAGGTTGAATGATACAAATGCACTCTCTCCTAGTGATAATATATAGCTTAAAGAATGAAAATTTCCCTCCAAAATTTCCCTCAAAAAATTTCGTTTCATGTATTTCCCTCCATAATTTTCTTCTACAATTTATTAAAAAATTTCAACTAAAATTTTCTTATGAAATAAATCTTTTAAATCAAATATTTAAATTAAAATTGTAAACTAAATCTTTTACCCAAATTATTTTTTTACTTAAACTATATAATATTTACTAGAGAATTAAATGTTTTTTGTTTTTTATTGTATCTTCTAAAACAAATTAATCCCACATTCACTGTGTTGTAAAACAATTCCGTAATGTTCGCTATATCATAGTTTACTATATCGCCATAACAAGAATTATATGTTAAAGTCTTTATAAAAAAAAATTAATCCCACATTCACCGTGCGGTAAAACAATTCTGTAATGTTCGTTTTATCATAGTTCCCTATATTGCCATAACAAAATTTACATGTTAAAGTTTTTATAAAAACAAATTAGTCCCACATTAACCGTGCAGTAAAACAATTCCGTAATTTCCGCTATAACATAAATTTCATTATCACTATTCCTCACATCACATCAAGGTTTTTCGAGGTTCGTTAAAAGACTTGGAGCGAATTTGTGGAGCAGCTACATTGCTATCAACAACATATTCAACAGAATATTATCGCATTTGAAAGGTTAGTTTCTCTTTTGTCATGTGAAAGTTTTAAAATTCAATAGGTTTAATGATTTTTTTTTTTAGAAATTAAAAATTTAAATGATTCAGATTTACCCACTACGTTCGCAGTGGGTGTGGTGGGCCCGATCATGCTCCCCGGCGGCCCAACGAGCCCATGGGGGAGGGGCGGGGGGCTGGATGCCCAGCCCCTCACCCCACCCCGATGGCCCAACGGTCGGCCGTGGTGGCAAGACATTGGACCATTGGGGTGGGGCGGGGGGCTAGCCATTGGGTCGCCGAGGTGGGGCAGGGGGCTAGCTGCCCAACCCCCCGCCCCACCCCAGCGTCCCAACGGCCGGCTCGAGTGGCAGGCTGTTGTGCCACTAGGGTGGGGTGGCGGGTTGGGCCGCCAACCCCCTGCTCCACCCCGACGACCCAACAGTTGACCTAGGTGGCGGGCAGTTAGGCCGCTGGGGTGCGGTGTGCAGCCGAGCGCCGGCCCAGGTGGTGTGCCGATTTTTCGAGGTGGGGCAGCAGGGAGTTGTACTTTTTAAAATTTTATTTAAATTGTTATGTTTTACAAAATTAATTATTATCTATCGTTTTGTTTGTTAATTTAAGCTATTATTTTTTGTAATTTACTAATTTATATATGTGTATCTTTTTTGCAGGAAAATGGCATCAAAGAATATTTTTGTGAATCTTTCTGGACCAATGACTGCTAAAATTAAAGGTGGATCCTCAAAAAGAACTGTTGAATGAACCAAACCTGAGCTGATAGCTACAAATCTTTCAAGTGCCTCAAACGATAAGAAGACAATTTCATACTAGAAGAAATCAAAAGAAGTGAGACTTCCAGAAAATGTATGGTATGTGAAAGAAAGAGAAGGCGAAGATGTGCAGATATATATATATATATCTATATGTTGATATCCCTAACGATAGTGGAATTTATGAGGTGTTGGGAAAGGTCATAGACATGTGTTTGGTACTGGACACTGAAGTTGTTTATATACTTACAAAATTGCCCAAGTCACATGACATGATTAAATATCAGTTATTATATTCATTGTATGACACGAGAGAGGTATCTACAAAGTTGTGTAAACAAATCGTAAATGAGATTGCACAAGATATCATAAGTATTGTTATTTATTTTTGTGTTTTGCATTATTGTAACTGTCTCATTATATTTTTATAACTTAGTTTTTATTGACATATGATATTTTGTTTGACAGAATTTTGTTGAAAGTCTTTCGATTATGTTATGTTGAAGCCCCGGAAATCGGGTCTACAACAAGGGGGATACCCGCCCAGTCCGGACCTTGGTTGGTAGCTCCTTATCTGTTTGGTATCGCAGGTACGACTGGGGATATGGGACCAGTTTCCCAATCTATGAGTGTGTGTGTGTAGATTTTGATATTCCTGATCTAACCGTTCCTAATTAAGATATTCTAATTCAAACTTTAATCTAATGCTATGATATTGTAATCTAATAAGCAACAACATCTAAGTCTATACTAACCCGAGATGTAATTCTTCTATTATGCGATCTAGAAAGATTTCAAATAACAACTAGTAATAAATATCATTAAGCTATTATGAGAAAAGAAATCAATAAGGATGAACCACTTCGCATAAAAAAGTTAGACGAAACAATTGTGAAAAACATATCGCATAATGAGCTATTCATACATTAAGCATAAATAAATAGCTATCACCGCACAAAAGTGCCAAATGATAACTCAGGCATTCATGCAATAATACATAAACAACTAAAAACTGTATATCACTTTAACACATAAGTAGAAATGGTTAAGAGATAAAAGTACCATTTATGACTAGTCCTACTCATGAGCTTCAAGCGACAATGATTTATCTCTCTTTGCTCTAACATCCACTAAGAGTACAGAAGTGCAACATCAGTAGCAGATATCAAATGAAAACATCAACAAACCTCGTTCCATTCACTCACCAAAACCTCCTCTGAGGGTGCAAAAGTGCATGTTCTGAGGACATGTTTTTGATAAATTTATGGACCCTTCTCTAAATGCATGAGAAGGGTTTAAATACTACTAAATAAATAACTTAATTACACAGATTCAAGATACGGTTTAAATGACCACCCTTTTTCTAAGAAAAAATAAAACAAAACTATTTCTAAAAATTAAATCTAATATCTAACTATATCTGCATTTGCTCCTTAACGTTGCAAGCATTCAGTATTTGCCTGAGTAGAGTCGACTGACTGTCTTCCACTTTTGGTTGAGCTAAGCAAACAGAATTGGTAAGAGCTGGCACCACCTTCTCAGCAAAATTGATGATATACTTCAGAGTCATCCTATGACTATGTGGCTTTACCGCATATGCCCAGTAATACTCTCGGTTCAACTTGGTTTTAACCTTTTGGATTGCTTCTGCCTTTTCTTTAGCTTTATGTTTCCAGTTTGTTTTTTACCATTGCTTTCTTGCATTTTTCGGGCTTACAGGTGACTGAGCAGTTAGAGGCTTTCCTTCTCGAGCAATTTTCTCAGCGATGTGCGATTATCACTAGGCGCTAATCGCGCATTGGAAACTGCCTCCGTTCTTTGATCCGGGCTTCTCTGATGCATTTTTCGCCTTTTGTGCCTCTTCATCTTTATCGGGTACAAAGCTTCAAAATTTGTAAAAATAATGACCTCATGAGCTCTTGACCCTGAGCATTAAACTGCCTATTGATATCAGCATCGCTTAGTACCCATTCAACCATGGCTGTATATGAAAGATATGTAATGGATGGCTCAGCAACATTCTATGAATCTGCGGCCCTGTTGCATGCGGTATCTGTTTATGAGGGCATCTTTTTTCTGTCTTTGAACATTGGAGCTCTACCCTTTTTCCTCATAGCTTCCTGCACATTGCTTTGTGTAACTTTTGTTTTTCATTCCTGCAGTTCACAAGTGAGGAGAGAGTAATGATAATAAATAACGACAGGAAAGATTTAAATGCTACAGATATGCAAAAACACGCCACCTTACGTGAACTGGCTCTTCGAACAACACAAAACCATATTTTATTAACAACTGGCATATAACTCATTAATTATCATTAAAGCGCGTATCCAGTTCTTGGTTCATGGAAAAACATTTCTTGAATATTGAGCCAGGAAAATCTGCGATGGAATGTTTCTGCGATCTTCATCGCAGTGTCGCATTTCGCTGTATTGCATTACCGCAATTTCATCGTGTTGTTCTATCGCAAGGTTGCTTGATCGCGCTATCGCAAGGATCTTTGATCGTGCTATCGCAAGGATCGCAGATCACAGTATCGCAAGATCGCAAATTGCTTAATCGTTTAATCGTTATGTGTCCTCCACGCAATTTTGCGAGATGCGATATGCGATATCGCATATCGGCGATTTTTAAGGTTTTCCAACGTGAGTGTTTCTTTATGCATGCGATGCGATGGAGTTCGCTTCGCAATCTTGCATTTTATCATTTTGACTTATAAGAAAATGCCCTATCATTCTTTGCGCGATGCGATATTTCTTTAGGAGTGACATATATGAGCACTAAATGATTTTTTGAATTTTTTGACTAAGGGTCCCCGCTTACATAGTGTTATTGCTAATACTAAATAAGGAGGGGGGGTTGTTGGTGGCCACAACAATTGGTGATTCACTTGGAAGAACCAGTTATCTCGGTTTTTCTATTGAATTTTCTAAACTTCTAAAACAACATTTTTTTTAGAAAATTAAACTTTATTGTGGAAAGATAAAGTACATTATGCTCTAACCTGTCAATGATATTTTGTTTCGACTATTTTCAACTTTGATTATTTGCTTCCTCAGGCTAGTCCTTGTATTTACATCAGTCATTACTTGGTCTTGTAAAGATAAAACAAAGTCTTCTTTGTAAACCAGTTTTAAATATGCTCATTTGTCGTAGGTAGAGCCTCTGCTGCTAGCAAACGTTTATAGCCTTGACAGGGTTACCTGTTACCCAGCAATGATCCTGTATCCTACTTAAGGAAACCTACAACTTTCAAAGAAAAATCCATATCCACCCTTATTGCTTTGATTTTATTTTTTACTCTTAAAGAACAATGTCTTGGTTTGGTAGCCAAATTATGGCATAGTCATTCACTTGAATTATAACTTTGTTGAACAAGCTGGCTCGTGATGAGATCCCTTGTCTTTTGATTGCAACAATCTTGAGTCATTGCCCTGTTGTGGTGTATAGTATTGGCAAAGTCAGCAAGTTATAATATCTGTGATTATGATAAGCCGGTTCGTGATGAGACCTCTTATTCTTCAAGACAAAGTGTATCCTTGGGTTGTTCCCCTGAAAGTTGTGATTTCCTTAGCAGGGAGGAAGTCATTATTTCCTTAAGATAGCTCTGGACGACAATAATAGAGTTTTTGGAAACAATTGTTCTACAGAGAATCTTTATTTTTTTATTGATGCCTTTCATTGCACTGAGATAAAACAATTTCTTCACTAAAGGTTGTTTTCATCAAACTTTTTGAAGTTGAAACTAATATCATATCTAGGCTAGAGTCTTTAACTGTATCTATAAATAATAAATATTAGTTTTCCAAAAGATTTTCTATTTATACAAGCGAAAAGTTCAAAATCTGAAAGAGAATTGGTGTCTTTTTCGTAAATGCCTAATGTAACTACTCACAAATGGTTTTATTACGAAAAAAAACTACTCTACAAAAATAGAAGAATAATCTTCTATGGAAAATATTTCTTGAGAATTTTTCCATTAACAGGCAAAGAGTCCCTTTTACCTGCTAAATCCTGTAACACAAACGTTGATGAACCTATGACTTCTACAATTTGAAAAGGACCAAGCCACATTCTTTGAAATTTTGTATGTTTGCCTTTCTCTTCATGAGCCTTGTCCCATTTTGAAACTAAGTCTCCCATCTGAAAATCTTTTCTGGTCATTATGTTTGAATCAAAAGAGGATTTTACTAGCGCTTGATGATGAGCATGCATTTTATTAGCCTATTCTCGTTGTTCTTCTAATTTGATTATTTCCATTTGTCTTACCTGTAAGGAGGAAGTGGGTACTTCATCAATGTATTGAACCAGAGACAAAGAGGGAATTGCCAAATGAGTCGGAAGAACCACTTCTTTTCCATAAACTAAATTAAAGGGAGAAGTTCCGATAGAAGCTTTTTGCGTTATTCGGTCTGCCCATAAAGCATATATCAAAGCCTTATGCCAATTTTTATGATTTTGGTCAACTGTTCTTTTGATAATCCTGATTAGGTTTTTATTTGTGGACTCAGCTAACCCATTGCCTTGTGGGTAATAATTGGCCAAATATTTAAGTTTGAATCCTCTTTTAAGTGCAAATTCAGTCATTGCATTTCCAGAAAAGTATGATGCATTATCAAACATTAAAGCGGAAGGCAACGCAAACCTGGTGATTTTAAATTGATCTATGAACTCAATGATATTTTCAGCATTAGTCGTCTTGAGTGGAACCGCTTCTACCCACTTAGTAAAATAATCTGTTGCTGTGAGGATGTATCTATGCTGCTTAGAAGAGTGAGGAAGATCTCACCTATTATGTCCAATCCCCACTGATTGAAAGGTTGCTCAATGTTAACCAGCTATAGTGGTAGGATGGCTTCTTTTGTCTTCCAGCAGTAGTTTGGCAGACTTGACATTTCCTTACGTAACTGTGCAAGTCTTTAAATAACGTGGGCCAGTAATATCTTGCGTGCAAGATTTTATGTGCAGTAGCATCTCCAACATAGTGTCTGCCTGCTGGCCCATCGTGGAGTTCCTGCAAAACTTTTTCAGCAGCTTCAGATTTCTCAAGGCACCTAAGAAGAACAGAATCATAATTTATTCTAAAAAGAATATCATTTATGAGCTGATATTGTTTGGCTTTCAACCTTATCTCTTTTCTTAGTATGATCGAGGTGTGAAGGAGCATACCCGTTCTTAAGATAATAAATGATATCAGCGTATAATGACTCTGCATCGTTTAGGCTTACCTCTGCAGATGGAATTTCATAAATTTGTGATTCTCCAGCCAACATTTTGCAAAAGGCTTGGCCTCTTACAATGTTTGCTGGTTTAATCTCAATGTCATGTTCCTGTAAGGCAGTAACCCAATTGGCCCTTTTCTCACCCACATCCTTCTGTACTAGAAGATTCCTTACCGCTGGAAATGGTACTATAATTTTAGTATGGGTTTTGAGTAAGAAAGGTTTGAAGTATTTGACCGCTTTGAAAACAGCATAAGCCTGTTTCTCCACATCTGAATAATTTAATTCAGCACCCTGTAAATTTGAACTGAAAAACGCAATTGGGGCTTCCGCTTTTTCTTGATTTGCTTGAGTGAGTATCGCAGCATATGACCTATTTGAGGCAAATGTATATAAAATAAAAGGCTCTGAAAAATTCAGAGTTGATAACAATGGAGCATTAATAATAGCTTGTTTGATCAGGTTGAATGCTTCGTGTTCATCTTGGCCCCATTTAAAATTTGAGTTCTTTTTAATCATGGCTTGCAAAGGAGAGACAATTCATGAAAAATCTGGAACGAATCCCTTTACAAAGTTGACCTGATCAAGGAAAGATTGCATGGCTTTTTTGTTATGAGGTAAGGATATTTCAGAAATCTCTTTGATTCTGTCGGAATCGATGTGAATACCGGATTTTGACACTATGAATCCTAGAAGTTTCCCTTCACTTAATGCGAAAAAAGATTTCTATGGGTTAAGTGAAATTCCATACCTTAAACACCATCGGAAGATTTGTTTCAAGTCTTTAAGATGGTTGCTTCGTTTCTTGGAATACACTATTATATCATCCAAATAAATTACTACAGATTTATTGACTAAACCTTTGAATGCGATGTCCATGGCTCTCTGAAATGTGGCACCAGCATTAATCAAACCAAATGGAATTTTTCGATATGCGTATGTGCCCAATTTAGTTCTGAATGTGGTTTTCAATTGATCGTCAGGATGTACCAACACTTGATTGTATCCTGAAAATCCATCCAAGAAATACATTAATTCTGAGCCCGCCACTACCTGCAACATCTGTTCCATAGGTGGTAAAGGAAAATTATCTTTTTGACAGGTCTTGTTAAGGTTTCGAAAGTCAATGCAAATCCTAATATCTCCGTTTTTCTTTCTAACAGGTACCATATTGGAGACCCATTTGGAATTTCTGACGGGAAAGATTATTCTGGCTTTCAATAACTTATTGAGCTCAGTTTTTATTTGATTTTCTAAATTGGGATGGATCTTTCTCAGCTTTTGTTGGACAGGTTTTTCATTATCGATCATGGGAATAGTATGTTGGATGATGGAAGTGTCGTATGTTTTCAGCTCATCATAATTCTAGGCAAAAACATTTTTATATTGTCTCAAAAGACGAATATACGCTAATTTTTCTTCAGGGGCTAGGTCGAGACCTAGATTAATGTTTTGTTGTTTGGCATCGGTTCCTAGGCTTACTAATACGTAGTTCAAGGTTGAACTTTGGAGTTTTGAATTGGTAGACCTTTTAAACCGATCCTTCAAATCGTACAAGTCTTCTAACTTGACTATTGACTTAGGTATAGCATTGTTAGTGTTATCTTGTTGCAATTGTCGATCATGTTGGTCTTCGTCAATTATTTGATTGGAGTAGGATCCTTTAGATGTGAGGAAATTTACAATATCAGCATCGTCATTGAATACTCTCCAATTTGTGATGTTATCAGGAATGGATGGTCTAAAGATTAATTCTATTGAGAATCTATCTGGACTAAAATCTTCTGAAGGAATAAGCTTAGAAGCTACGTTAGCCAAAAGGTCTGCACTTGCGTTTTGGAGTCTGGGAATTGAAGAGATATTAAATGCTATGAAATGCTCAGTCAGATCTTGAACTAAGGATTGATAATGTTTTAAATGACCTGATAAGCAATGTATAGTATTACGTACCTGTCTGACCATAATCTCAGAGTCTCCAAAAACTTGAAGGTACTTGACGTCTAACCTGATTGCTTTGTACAACCCTTGGACCAAAGCCTCATATTCTGCTGTATTGTTGGTGCAATCAAATTCAAGTCTGCATGTTAGCATGATTTTATCTCCTTCTGGACTAATTAGAATGCATCCTGCTCCTGCTCCTTCGTTAGATTTAGAACCATCAAAAAATAATTTCCAAAACAAAGATTTATTTACAGGACTATCTAAAAAATTGATACATTTCGAACTATCAGTTCGAGAAAAAATTTCGACTTGGGACAAAACAGAGTGTTCTAAATAGGGTGACGCATGAGCATTGAAATTGCCGAGGAAAGAATCTACCGAGTAATTGCCAATAATGCTACTGTTATATGCTACTAGTTCATTTTCCCCCTCTAGCTCTGTTACTATGTATTTCTGATGTAGTTCTCGTTCAACTTTTATTTGATTTGGTTTACCATTGTAGGGCAGCCACATGTGTGACTAGTCGGTTGCGAAGTATCCATGAAGTTTTTCTGACCAATCCCTGCTAAGAATTAAGCCATAAAATTCTGTAATATCAGAAACTAAAATGTCAATAACTTGACATACCTTTGGGTTGGATGACAGCCTTATGGTTACTTGATTTAGTTCGCCAATCACTTCGACTTGAGATCGATCTAGCTGAACTATGCACACAGCAGATTTCTATGGTTGAACTTTTAACTTGGCACATATGGACTTTGGTAAAATATTAGATGAAGCACCAAAATCTACCAAACAATTGTGCACATTTTTATTGAAAATTTCATAAGTAAGGAGAAACGGGGGAGTATGAGATCTCGATCTTCCTCCAATTAGAGTGATGTCATTTGGATCAATCTTATTGATCGCATTAGTTGGAGGTCTTCCCATGTTATGAGAAGCTTGAGAAAGTATAGTGGCAGGCAAAGGTGCAACTGGCACATCATGTAATACTTTCATCATTATCTTCTGTTGATGCTTTAACTTGCTCAGTTCGTAAAGGGTGATGTTGGCCCTAGTATTTTTCATATCTTCTATAATATTGTACTCAATTTCATCTGACACGATCAGTATTTTAGATGGAGTTGATTCATCTGTTTGGACTAGGCTGGTTTGAGTCGCTTTAGATGTCGTTTTCTTTGTTGCGACTTTATCCTTTATTGCAGAGCTTGCGCTCTTTGGCTTAGGGATAGTTTGGGGTGGATCAAGCTGATTTTTACCTCGTGTGCTAACTAGGAATACTTCTTGATCTTCTTCTTGTGGAAGGATGAAATCCCACATTCCTTATAATTCCACAACTTCTTCTTCATCAGTTTGCCCTTCAGTGGCAATTTCCTCTTCCTCTTCTTCGGATTCAGCATTTGAAATAGCATTGGGTGGCTTTGAATCCGTTGAAGGGCCTCTTTTAAAAGCTCTGTAGGGCTTTTTTGAAGAAGTTTCTGCTACTTGCTTTTTGATGTCGACCATTTCATTGGACATGGTCTTTAGAACTTTCTGCAATCCTTCCAAATCGAATGGATCTTTTGCTTGTTTCTTCTTGGAGTCTTCCTTGAAGGTGACTTTCTTGGATTTACGTTCCTCTATCGCGGATTTCTTTTCCAGGGCTATTATACGTTTCTCTACTGCTATTGCTTCTTTCATGTTTTCGGCTAAGGTTGTTTTATTAGCCCTGTCCACGAAGATTGCTATGTTTGATGGTAGAGCGGTGATATACCATTCACTTCGTACTTCTTCGCTGGGCTGGGAAGCAGTAGGAATTTTGTTTAGGATTTTATTGAAACGTAAATTGAAATCTTTGATAGGCTCTCTAGATTCATCCCTAAGGTTGGATAGGTCGTTGATTAACGTTGTCGTAGACCTGTCATCACCAAACTTGGTCAGGAATTGCTCCTGGAAGATATCCCAACTAGTGATAGATCCGGAGGGTAATGAAAAATACCATGATCCGGCTGTTCCTTGCAGAGTATAAGGAAAGAGTCGAACAACAACATCTTCATTAGTAACCCCATTGAGATTAATGGATAGCATAAAGTTGTTTATGTGCTCTTCTTCTAGCATGCCTGCCTCGAGATTAAATTTAGGCAGCCATTTCTCAGGATGGGCTGGTATTTGACTCAAGGGTGTAGGCATTAGGACTGCCCCAGGGTTATTCCATGGAGACTGGGCCATTGTTGTACTACTAACAGAGGAAAGTGCAGAAGATGATCCCTGTGGTTGGGAAGATGAGGATACTACGATTGTAGATGATTGAGGAAGAGTTGTGGGGGTTCCAGTGGACGGATGGACGATGATCTGAAGTGGCAGAGTGGATGGTTGACTTCACGGTGAAGAAGTTGAGATGGATGATGTTGACGAAAGAGTCTCACTGTCGGACTCTTTAGGTGATTTCCTTGCTCTTTTCCTGGTGGGAAGAGGTAATTCGGTTGGATGAACGCCAAACTTTTCACTCTTTAGCCTGGTCAGGGGATGAGCAGGGTTATATTGCAAAGTCACGCTACCTTGAGATTTATCAGACCTTTGAGGAGAAATAGAAAATCGCTGAAGTTTGTGAATCAAAGATTCGACTTCAGGAAGTTCAACGGTAGATTGTTCTGAAATGTCATGGTTTGTAGCAGCGATTGATACTCGAGCGACTTCTAAATCTGGATTTAAGTGTAATGGAGAAGTCAGGGGAGATGGTGAGGGCGATTTACTCTCAGAATGGTATTCAGATTTAGATTTACTTGCCATTCATAGTTTAGGCCCTCCTTCTAGTGCCAAATATGTTGAAGCCCCGGAAATCGGGTCTACAACAAGGGGGATACCCGCCCAGTCCGGACCTTGGTTGGCAGCTCCTTATCTGTTTGGTATAGCGGGTCTGACTCGGGATATGGGACCAGTTTCCCAATCTATGAGTGTGTGTGTGTAGATTTTGATGTTCCTGATTTAACCGTTCCTAATTAAGATATTCTGATTCAAACTTTAATCTAATGCTATGCTATTGTAATATAATAAGCAGCAACATCTAAGTCTATATTAACGCGGGATGTAATTCTTCTATTATGTGATCTAGAAAGATTTCAAATAACAACTGGTAATAAAGATCATTCAGCTATTATGAGAAAAGAAATCAATAAGGATGAACCACTTCGCATAAAAAGTTAGACGAAACAATTGTGAAAAACATATCGCATAATGAGCTATTCATACATTAAGCATAAATAAATAGCTATCACCGTACAAAAGTGCCAAATGATAACTCAGGCATTCATGCAATAATACATAAACAACTAAAAACTGTATATCACTTTAACACATAAGCAGAAATGGTCAAGAGATAAAAGTACCATTTATGACTAATCCTACTCATGAGCTTCAAGCGACAATGATTTATCTCTCTTTTCTCTAACATCCACTAAGAGTACAGAAGTGCAACATCAGTAGCAGATATCAAATGAAAACGTCAACAAATCCTGTTCCATTCATTCACCAAAACCTCCTCCGAGGGTGCAAAAGTGCATGTTCTGAGGACAAGTTTTTGATAAATTTCTGGACCCTTCTCTAAATGCATGAGAAGGGTTTAAATACTACTAACTAAATAACTTAATTACACAGATTCAGGATACGGTTTAAATGACTGCCCTTTTTCTAAGCAAAAATAAAACAAAACTATTTCTAAAAATTAAATCTAATATCTAACTATTTCTGCATTTGCTCCTTAACGTTGCAAGCATTCAGTATTTGCCTGAGTAGAGTCGGCTGACTGTCTTCCGCTTTTGGTTGAGCTAAGCAAACAGAATTGGTAAGAGCTGGCACCATCTTCTCAGCAAAATCGATGATATACTCGAGAGTCATCCTCTGACTATGTGGCTTTACAGCGTATGCCCAGTAATACTCTCGGTTCAACTTGGTTAACCCTTTGGATTGCTTCTATCTTTTTTTTAGCTTTTTGTTTCCAGTTTGTTTTTTACCATTACTTTCTTGCATTTTTCGGGCTTACAGGTGACTGAGCAGTTAGAGGCTTTCCTTCTCGAGCAATTTTCTCAGCGATGAGGCGCTAATCACGCATCGGAAACTGCCTCCGTTCTTTGATCCGGGCTTCTCTGATCCGTTTTTTACCTTTTGCGCCTCTTCATCTTTATCGGGTATAAAGCTTCAAAATTTGTAAAAATAATGACCTCATGAGCTCTTGACCCTGAGCATTAAACTGCCTGTTGATATCAGCATCGCTTAGTACCCATTCAACCATGGCTGTATATGAAAGATCTGTAATGGATGGCTCAGCAGCATTCTGTGAATCTGCGGCTCTGTTGCATGCGGTATCTGTTTATGAGGGCGTCTTTTCTCTGTCTTTGAACATTGGAGCTCTACCCTTTTTCCTCATAGCTTCCTGCACATTGCTTTGTGTAACTTTTGTTTTTCGTTCCTGCAGTTCACAAGTGAGGAGAGAGTAATGATAATAAATAACGACAGGAAAGCTTTAAATGCTACGGATATGAAAAAACACGCCACCTTACGTGAACTGGCTCTTCGAACAACACAAAACCATATTTTATTAACAACTGGCATATAACTCATTAATTATCATTAAAGCACGTATCCAGTTCTTGGTTCATGGAAAACTTTTTCTTGAATATTGAGCTAGGAAAATCTGCGATGGAATGTTTCTGCGATCTGCATCGCAGTATCGCATTTCACTGTATCGCATTACCGCAATTTCATCGTGCTGTTCTATCGCAAGGTTGCTTGATCGCGCTATCGCAAGGATATTTGATTGCGCTATCGCAAGGATGTTCGATCGCGTTATCGCAAGGATCGCAAATCGCAATATCGCAAGATCGCAAATTGCTTAATCGTTTAATCATTATGTGTCCTCCATGCAATTTTGTGAGATGTGACATTGGCGATTTTTAAGGTTTTCCAACGTGACTGTTTCTTAACGCATGCGATGCGATGGAGTTCGCATCGCAATCTCGCATTTTATCATTTTGACTTATAAGAAAATGCCCTATCATTCTTTGCACGATGCGATATTTCTTTAGGAGTGACATATATGAGCACTAATTGATTTTTTGAATTTTTTGACTAAGGATCCCCACTTACATAGTGTTATTGCTAATACTAAATAAGGAGGGGGGGTTGTTGGTGGCCACAACATTAGGCATTCATTTCATAGAGCAAGATGTTATGAATGTTGTCAGCAGTTTCTACTCAGGGCTAGAAGAAGATATGGCAAACAAGCAAAAAGTAGTAATTCATGATGATACAAAACTACATCCATGGGATCAGAAAAAATGCCTCTAGTGGATAAATCTAGAAAAGGTAGACAGGTTACTTTTGAAGATGAGGAAGTTGAAATTGACATTGAAGAATATGTTTCCATTACTAAGGATGACATTGGAAATAATTTTAGAAAGGAGAAGAGGCATAAAAGAGAAAAGGTAACAATGCCCAGGAATATCTCTGTTCTAGTTAATGATGAGAATGTTAGGAGGAAGAAGAGTAAAGTTGAACATTCTCAAGTAGTCATTACCAACAGTGAAGATCCTATTGGAACTTCAAAAGAAAGTAGGGAAATCATTACACCAGGAGCTGATTTAGAGGATGACATTATTAAAACAAGACAAAATGCCATTCGACAGAAGTTGGCAAAGAGAAACTTAATTGAGGGTGGTCGTACATTTCAGCTTAATGTGAGACAAATCTATAAAGAAAGTGAAGGACAATGTAAATATCAAATCAGAAAGCCACACCACCTGCATGTTCACAAATTGAAAATATTGATGAGGTAAAATCCATATGCTCATGTTGTTAATTATGTGCTTATTGTTGATCTAGTTCAATTTCCCAGCAAAGAAGCACTTGATAAGTCAAATTTTTTTGAATACAATTATTATGTGCTTGGGGGGAACCATTCTGTAGAAGCTCAAAGACAATTGATGGAGGAATATCCCAATAACCCACATTTTGAAACAATGAAATGTATCATTTATGCTCATTTATCATATACAAAAGCAAATTTAGTGGCATGGGATCATAATTCAGACAATGAGTATAGGATGCCCATGACTTTCATCCAAAGGGTTAGGTTTATTCATAGTGAATTTGAAGAAAAGTGTGGTGGGGATAAGATAAATGTTACTATAGATTTCCGAAAAGAATGTTGTATGGAAATAGGCTATCAAATTGAGGAGAAAATAAATTCAAAAGGTGACAGAGTAAACACTGATATATTCATAGGTATTGATAACATTTTCCAGGTGGAATTTAGAACTGGAGAGATATGGGAATTGATTAATGATATTTTTAGCATGTGGCAGAAAATTGGCATTAAAAACTAGAAGGCCAAAAGGTCTAAACTATTGATATGTAGCAACAGTAAATCAAGTCCTGAAATGAAGTAACTCCCAAAATATATGACTATCACACCTTGGAGAGCATTGCAAGGAGTGAAGGATGAAAAACTTGTCAAAGAAATATTATCTCATGTGAAGTAAGGGGAATTATCATTGGAGGAAATGTGTGAGGAATTTCAAAAGTAAGCTTGTTGAATTATTTTTGCTTATTTCTAAATTATAATTTTATTTTAAATATAACATATTGTTCTTGGTAGTATTTTTTATACATATCATTATATTAACTTTTTTTACTTTATCTATTCAGTCACAAAGTTTACATGAAAATATAAGAACAAAAGGTTAAATTGTTGAATGAATATAGTTGGGATGATTTTGTACGCAACTATCCAGATTCAAGTTCTACATCAACACTAATTTTTTTATTATCTTACATTTAAAAAGGTATGTTGATTTATACATTCATTTTTATTCATTTGTATACTATTTTTATTTTTTAACTTATACATATATTTGTTTATTTTATTAAAGATGAGGAAGGATGGAAATGGAGCACCACATAGTTTCAGAACCTTTATTGAAAAAATCAAGATCAAAAGACTGATGAAGCAACATCTTAGGAATGTTGAACTTGATCAAACTCTTACTCATTTCATTTGGAATGGGATTGACACTATTCAATATCAAGTAATACAAGGCGAATGTGAATACATTTCTAAACTCATACCTAAAAGGGATTATGCCCTAGTTATTGCAAATATTCCCCATGGTTTCAATATCCCAAACATTGACTATGATAGTGACCCTTATACTTATCAAGCTCTTAGTAAAGTGGTTTCGGGATTTGTAGAAGTCACATCATCACCATTATGGAGATTTGTGACATTTCATTCAGACACACAATTGGCAATGTTATTTTCAAGCTTCAAGGGGAAAACAAACTCAAGGATGCAACTTACATGGTAAGATGTTGAAAATGTATGTTTGATTAATGTTAAAAAAATCATTTATGTACAAGTTAATTGAACTTTTACTATTTCATGTTACAAGCAAAAGTCAAATCTTCTTAATCGTGAAGATCAACCATTTATAAATGATTGTGAGTTCATCTATATTGATAGTTGGACAAACGATGATAGTTATATGTCTATGGTAGATGGAAAGAGTCATATCCAAGTACTGGCTTATGATGTTGTTGTGAAAAAACTAACATATGAAGAGAAATAAGAAAAATAAGAGATAATAAACATTTATTAAAAACTGAAGTTATTGATTAACTATCTTATAGACATATGTTCAAATAAAGGAGATCGGGTTATGGATTTATTTTCTGGCTTAGGTAAGTTTTATTATATGGAATTGAATTTCAATATCTTCTTTCATAATTTATATGTCACTATAGTAATTTACTTCATTACTTCTTTTGTGCTTGATAATTAGGTACAACACTAGCATGTTGACTACAAAAAGGAAAATATTGTATTGCCATTGAAAAAGATCTATTACATTGCAATTTTATTAAGCAAAGAATTAATGCTCTTCAATTTCTTCCAGATGCAATGCAAGAAATTGGGTTGAATAAATGGGATTTTAGTGAATCACGTGTGGCAAAAAATGCAAAGTAACCTCAACCACCATTACATGGAATGATTGGAAAGGCATACATTGAGAGATTCACAGACATCAATGATCCATTAGAAGAGGAAAATGAGCAAAATGAAGTAGAAAATATTGTGGAAGAAGACAATAATGAAAATCTAGAGGATGAAGAGTTTGGATTAAGTGATATTGTTGATTAAATTTAAGTTATGCTTGGAAATCAAGGTCATTTTTTGTAACAATTAATTAGTTATACATGTAATGTTTTGACTTTGACATTTTATGAGAAGAATAAGTGTTCAATTAATGTTGTTATGTGTTCAATATTTGTATTATGTGATTTTTGCATTAACTTTTATGTGAATCATTATTTTTTGAAAAAACAGTGATTATTGTTATTTTTTTGACATGAAATTCATTAAAAAAATTATTATTTAATCATTTTCTGTCAATTTTTTCCTATAAAAATTGTGATTTTGACATGTCATTTCTAGCAAAAAATTAACAAAATGTGCAATTTTTTAGTTATATTTATGTTGAAAATGGTTATTTTTATGTCAATTGTTAAAAGTTATTGTTTTTTAGAGACAATTATTTGATGTGCATTGAAAAATTAATTAACGATATAAAATATGTAGATTCTCAAAACTTTAAAATATTAACCTTCTTCTTTAAATATGCAAAACAATAAAAAGCTCACTACAAAAGAAAAAAAAGATATATATATATATATATATATATATATATATATATATATATATATATATATATATATATATATATATATGAAGAAGAAGACCACTTAAAAAATTGCTAAATTTAGAAAATAATTATTCACATTTAACATATTAGAAAATTTAAAGTAAAAAAATTAGTTCTTTTAAAAAAGGGCCTTATGTAGAATCAACACTTTTTAAAATTAGCATGCAAATCACTAACATTCTAAAAACTAATGTACATACAATATTTAAAGTGCCAAAAACTATGCTAAAAAAAATATGTGCATTTTGCATTGCCACTTTTCAAAATCGGGTCACTTTTTAGCTACCTCTACGAAACAGGTAATAGTATTAGTTCACATTTCAAAGTTTACATTGTTTATGGACCAACCAATCCCACTGATTGTCATAGTCTTACCTTCCACTGTGCTTACTCATGCACATAGCTTCATCTGAGTCTTACCTTACCTGTTGGGTACCACACGACTCTCCCCGAGCTCCACTAACTTTCCTCTTTCCCAACCAATTCCCAAGACTCAAAACATAAAAGGAAACCATATAAAGAAACAAGAAGAAGATCGTGAAAACTCATAAGAACAATACGACACTATAGAAAAGTGGCATAGCTATGCACTAGACACATGCAAAATTGCAAATCAAGCACAACAATCACAAAATACCAAAAGCACATGACTAACAATAGACACCATCACTCAATCCCCATGGTTCCCATTGCTTTGAAAGGAAAGCTAACCTCAACCTTCTTCAAGATTCATGGCAATCTCTCTTGCCATGCAACACCTCGCATTATACTTCCATAAACACATAATGTCAAGGCATAAATAAAAATAACAATACATTAGTTACCTTATCTTGTCATGCCAAGATTGTTGCCTTACAATTGAACACATCCACGCCATCTCTCAAGGGAATCCAATTATCTTCACAGGTCCACCTGTAACTAGAGACTAGCTAATATACCTGTCAAGCACATGTTCATGAATCTAGCACATATCCAAATAATGTCAAAAAAATCAACGTTAAGAAGTCTCCCTATATGCAAAGAACTCATTTGTTTGTAATAAGGGTTTCCAAACCTAGCCAAATAAATTGTTTTCCAATTCCTTTCTTTTACATTTTTCCTTGTTGCAATCGAGGCTTACTATGTGTTGTCACATCATCCAACTATTAGTTATATAAACACATCAACTATTACCTTGTCACACTAATACCAAGCATGTTTCTTACAATTGTTCACACATGTCAACCACATGTTCCACATATCAAGACAATCATAGCTATCAATTCAAAATCAACCTTTAGCAGGACTAACAATCATGTCACAATGCATAGTCAACTCATAGTCATCAGTCATAATACATAATTCTACAACTATCACCTATCATACTCAAGTAAATATCAATTGTCTCAACACATATGTATTAGCACAATCATCCTAAAACAAGATCATTTGAACACTCATATCATGCAATTCATCAAACATTCAACCAACTTGAAACATACTATCTTAAATAGATCAACTAGATGACATAATCAAGTAGTCAAGCACCAAATATACAACATAAGCAAACTTGTACCTTACTGTGTCTCAGGGGAGGCTATCTTGTTTGCACAATCAATCTAGTTAGCATGATATAACTTCACAACATATCAACTCAAACATAAATAAGATCATGATATCCAGAATAGTCACTAGCTAACATGTTTACATCATAACTCATACACAATTATCATTCACACATATGCAAAGTCAATCTAGATTAGTACAACACCATATCACAAATATGTCGGCTCATACCTAAATATTATAACCATAACCATCTGCATATGCCAATCCAATTTAGCATGATACATATAACATCAAGGTATAAATGCTATAACCCTAATCATCAAGCTAATTATCATTCTCATCAACAACATATAACCTAATCGTCAAGCTAACTATCATATAACAACAACAAGTTAACCTATAACATACTCATCAACAACATATAACATAATCATCAGGTTATCTAATATAAAATAACAATAGCAATGCATACAACTACAGGTTACTATCATTCTTGACTATCTGACACATGTGCATATAGCTACACTAATCAACTAATATATATCATGAATGTAACCATAACATCAAAAGACATGTACATAAACCTAATGTATATAAAAATCCTTGACTTACATACCTGCATGCCAAACATACAATACATGTATGGTGATATGATCTTACCCCAAAGTCCATTGCTACAATCTCATTATCATTATTTGCATCTCCTTATCTATCTCAGCCAAAACATTAGCATCATAACATACCAATATCACCATGATGACTTAAATTTCATACCATGACTCACAAGGCATGTTTTACCTACTATTCATGCATAAATATAACCAAGGCCATACATACATGACCACAACCATTACTCCATTGTACACATTGCCACATGCAACCATCAACGTGCATAAGAAATGCCTAATCAACTACACATATGTATGAATACATGTAGTCAAGAATAAGAAATCAATTCTTGTAATAGGCCTACAAGATTGATGCATGTAATCAAATAACAAAAACTACAACCCGATATACAAGAATGTAATCAAGTCGCATATAATCATTTAACTAGTCATATGCTTCTGACGATTCATTCCATAAAATCAATCACCAAGTTCCTCATGACAGCCCTACTACAACCATTATCAACATTCAACATTATGCAATGCAACATGCACATGGAATGTAAGTGTAAGATACACACATGCAACTTACATGCATGCATGACCAACACATTCACCCAGGAGAGTGAAACCACGCTCAGATACCACTCTGTAACACCCCCCTCCCAGGTCTACCTAAAGTAACCATTCCAACCGGGGAAAATATGAGAAGAGAGGCTACTATGATCAAATTCGACCTCCTATGTGACCTTAAGGAAGTGGAATCGACAAAACAAGACCTTACAAACCTCCCTCAGGTGCTTCAAGACCCCCAAGAGCTAATTCAACACTCCAGGTGCCCAACCCCTGAGTTAACCTAGCATTTCAATGAATTAGACCGAGAGTCACTCCCATGACAAGGCATGCATGTGACTGTAAACCTATAGCCACTCCCATAGTGCCTGCAAGGGAGAAACTGCAGTCTCTCTCAGCTAGTTCTGTGTGAGAGACTGTGATATTTAAGCCACTTTTTTAGGGATACTCTCCAAAACAATGCCTATAACTTGACAAAACTTTCCAAGACAATAAATTACACTAAGGCAAAGCCTCTAACATAAAACTTAATCAAGGGATTGCCCTAACCAATCCTAACCATGACAAACATTTTATCAAACACTTAGTAAATACGCAACCTACAGGTCTAGGATACAAGACAAAGCATAAATGACTAAAACCACTTATGAAACTTAACCAGAAGGACCACCTCCTTCTCCAATGAGGTACAACATCATCAATTAGGTCTTGCATCCATCCATTTAACAATTACAAGTAAATACATGAAATAACCATGACATAAATCAATCATCTAACCATGCTTATAAGCAACATTAAAGTATGTAAATATCAAAGATATAAAACCATTAAATCCACATATAAATCATTGCAAAAGTAAGAGAACTTAGATTTTATTAATCATAGGCAAATCTGACCAGGTTTGAGACTTCCACGTACCATTTGACCTGTTAGGTTCCTATAATAATAGGGATCATAATTTTGAATTGACTATGTTAAGTCTTGTAATATTGTACATACCTTTGCTTTGTTCGCAATTTTTTTCTATATTAAGAAATGAAAAGAGGGTATGTCTTAAAAGAATAATCAAAGGACCAAAAGAAATAAAGATCAAAAGCATATAAAATATGAACCCCACAAAAAGAAACAAAAAATAAATTTTGAAAGTGTTGCACATTCAAATGCCACTACTCTTAGTTTACTTTTCTATTGCAAATAAAATTGTGTGCAGCTTGTCCAAAATGCCACAATTCATGATGATCATACAGTTTAATCTTGATTATTCATACTTTTAAATTTTATGTCATGATATTTAGTGAATAAATATCTAACCAAACCATTTAATCTTGGCAGATCATTAGTTAGGTAGAGAATAAAAATGAGCTCATAAGTTTAATCTGAGCCATTTGAAGATATAAGGTTAGAAATAAGTTAGTTTTCTTATCAAAAGAAAATAAAAGGGTTAGCAAGCTCAAATGCACCCAATAAAGAAAATAAAAAATGTTAGGATAAATAAAGGGTAGGTAGGATACTTTCAAAAGTAATGGAAAGCATCATTTGATTTATCTCTTGTCACTAATATCTTTCTAACATTTCCCTTCATCCTAGAAACTCTTTTCCCCTTTGAAAAACCCGTTACCATTATTAAAAAATCCTTTTATTTTCTCCTTAACTAACCCTGCCTTGTCATAAAAGCAAAAAAAACCCACTTATCCAAAGTTTCAAAGCATGAAATATCCCCCGCTTAATACATTTCCCCACTATATTTCATTTAGCCCCTTCCCGCTTGATATATTTCATAACTCATTTTTAAACCTCCGCCTATATACTACCTGACCCCACCTCATTTGACCGATTTCACAATACCTATCAACCCTCCGATCATCCTTGATCAGATCCAACATCCCAAAACCCTTTTCGCACTCCCCAACGTCTGACCTTTAAAAGGAAGGGAGAAGTGCAAAATGGGTGGTTTTGTCCACCCCCTCCCCTGCCACGCGGCACCACCAAATCTTATCGCACCCTCTCCTACCCAAACCACCAAACCACTTCGCACCATGCAATAAATCGCCAAGTTCAAAAATAAATAAAACTCCCCCATTCCATTTATTTCCATACCCATGCGAAGTTGTGGAAAAGCGAGTGAGAACCAGAATTGACGCCGCTGCTATCTAGACCACTTCCACAACTAATTTTCCATTTTTCCATCAGTTAAGCCAGTTAAATAATAAATTGAATCAAAGTAATGGCTTCCCAAAGCATCCAAATAGTAAACCCTCTGCAGCCACCCCTGTTAAATATCGACCACACTCCTCTGGTAGATAAGGATTTCAAAATCATAGACACAGTCACTAACAACAATCTTTTGGAGCTCCATTGCTGGAGCCATGAAAAATTTGTTGATAAGGCAGATGATATTCATCTGTGGGACTCTAACCTGCCCAAATATACCTTTCCATAGACCTACCAATTCCCTGAACTCATCAGACTGTGCCAAATCAGCTATTTGCCAGATGAGAGAGCCATAGTCACCCCTGCCCAAGAAATCCTATTTACTATCACTACTCAATCTATTAATCAAATGCTACAGATTCAACCACAACCAGAGGGAGTGCCTTTCTCCATTGAAACCCTTACTGAGCTTTACCTAAAGCTAGACTTTCCCAAAAGGTCTCAAATCTTTCAAACCTTCCTCCCTGAATCAGCTCAAATTCCTAATAAAAACCCACCATACTCTGCTGCCATGTTCCCAGAACAAACCAGGCAAATTGTAACCATGTTATCTTGTATTCTAGGATATTTTACTGATGAGCATGTAGATGAATCCATCCTGGGTTTCCTCTCTATCTTTAGCCCAGACCAGCCTCCAGCTATAACTTTCAACTTTGCCCAATTCCTGGCAGACACAATGCATGATCAGCTAGTCAAGCTACCAGAAGGAGTGTTCAAATACTCCTTAGTTTTGTTCCATATGTTTTTATATTTCCAATAAGAAAGGTTTTCATTTAGCCTCCAAAAAATGGACTCAGAGAGTAATCCCCAATCTGTTGACTTTTGGACATCCTTGATGAGAAAGGATTCCACAGAATCCATCTATAAAGACTTCATTGATTCATTTGTTTATCCAGTTGTCAATATGCTAAGAAGTAGCATTCATCCTAGAATCAATGAAGAGAAGGTGTTAGAAGGCGTTACAATTGTCATATCAAAATAAAACATCAGACAGAGATCAGAGTGTATGGAAGCCAACTAGTTCCATACAAGCTTCCCAAATACCTCCCAATGAGCATATTTTCTTTGGAATACATCAGAAAAATCTTGAATTTTGATGAGATCCATTTCCTTTCAGCTAAAAAGAAGACCCAGTTCAAGATTAAAAACCAAGTAGGGACTTTTATATGAAACAATAGAAATGTTGGAAAGGAAGCAGACAAATGTTTACAAGGTTTCAAGTTCAACAGCAGTTTCAAATGGTCTTATGACCCTTTGGGTGTCATAAGTAAGTTAAGAGTCAAATTCAAATTGACCCCTTTCATTCATGAGTCAAAACTAGAAATTGAAAAGTATTCCAACCAGTCATAGAGGTTTGAAAACACTCTACAAGAGGTCGATAAGCAGGTTGATACTAGTTCCATCCAACATATCCCATACCCACAGGACAAAAATTCAAAAAGGGCTAGAGAAGAAGGATCCTACTCAGCAGAAACTACTTCTGATACTAAATTCAAGCTTGTGAGCAGAAAGAAAACCAAGCTAAATCTAGTAATAGAGCAGGAAAGGACAATTGAAACAGAAAAAGAGATTATTATCAGGGGTGATGCACCCTCAACACATATAGAAGAAACACCTCTGCCCTCATCTTCCAGTACACAAATCATTCAAAATCAGAATAATGCAGAAGTTTCATCATCTAGCAAACCAATTGAGAAAGAGAAATATATCATGGAGAAGTATAAAGAGATTAAAATCAGAAATGAAGCATTAAAGGCTGCTATATGTACACAATACTAGAAGAAAACTTCCAGTGATCAAAGTAGGGTGCTTTCACCTTTTGACCTCAAAATAAGGAAAATGCAGATCACCTTCCTATAGCCAAAGGTAGAGGCCCCAAAAACTTCAAAAGCTTATAAGAAAACAACCTTTGAAATTCATGCCAAGGATGTGCATCCAATCGACCAAATTGAATTTCACAAGCAGGAAGGAGAGATGTTGTATTCAACCATGACACATAAAGCTCTAAGTGTCTAGAAATTGAAGAATTCTCTTGAGAGTATATCGTCATAGTTAAAGCTGGAAAGGGCCTCATCACAAGCAAAAGACAACAGGATTAAGTCACTGGAAGATTTGGTTATTGAAATTGGCTATAATCCAACTGACATCAAGGCAACAGAAGAACTCATTAAAAAGAAAAAATGCAGACATAGCTACACTGAAGAAACAACTAAAGCTACCAACCACTGAGCATCCACAAACCAAGGAGGTTTTGGAGACAGTTAATCAAAAGGATGAGATGATGAACTTAATCATCCAGTTGACAACTCAACTAAAGGAAATGGAGACAGAAATGGATAAACTTGTACAGGAAAAACAAGCTAGCATGGAAGCAGTTCCCATTACTATTATTCCCATAGTATCTACATCAGCACCTATATCAGCATTAGATCCAGCAACTACACCAGCAACAACCTCAACAATACCAACAACCCATCCCACTGATGAGGCCAGCAAATTGATTAAAGCAATGGAAGAAATGTCCATTCAAACAACACAACTTAATAATCTCAAGGAACAAGTAAAGAGCTTAAAATATGAAAGAAATTAGCAGAAGTAATGCATCAAGCTGAAAAGAAAAAATCCAATAGACTGAGAGACAGAATCCACGAGCTAGAAAAAGAGTTGTCACTAAAAGAGCCTTTAGCCCAAGAAAAGCAACATTTGTGGGCCAATATCATTAACTCAGTTAATGATATTTAGCCTTCTATACAGGTAATATTTGAGTAGAATGATTTGGTGAAGGAAGCCAGTGAGGCAATTCAAAGGGTAAAAGTAGATCTTGGACAGAAACCAGAGGAAGCCTCCCAAATAATCAAATTCCTGAATTCTCAAAAAAAGTATGAATTAGAAGATCTCGAGATAACTGATAGAACACAGACTATACTAGAAGTGAAGAAAGTTATTTTCTAAAGAAATGTGATGAAACAACTTGAGGAGAAATGTCAAAACATGAAACTTGCAGTAAACAGGTTTTTTGACAAGTTTGATGAATTGAGACAAAAGGGCATGCCTAATCCTTTAGTAATAAATGATAAACTAATGAGACATGAAGACTATGATAAAAATATGAAGGAAGTAGTCAAAGAGACTTCCAATAGTTCATCCATGAAAGGTGTACCCATAGGTAAAGTTCTCCTCCAGACTTTATAAAACTTCTTTTACCTCCAGGATGAGGTAAATCACATTTTTGTGGATAAGACTACATTTGCCAAATATACAGAAGCAGATGAGATTTACCGGAGGATGATGAAAATCAAACTTCCAGATGAAGAAACATGGGGAAAATGGTGTGACTTACTATAAAGGGTGAAAGAAGAAAATCATATGAAAGACAAGCAGGTGAAAGGAGTAGACAACGTGAAAGAAAAGCAGGTGAAATAAAATCAGATGAAAGACAAGCAGATGAAAGAAGCAGTCAAGTAACAACAATCAAATAAAAAGGGACAGATCTCAGTTAGTTAAACAGGTGTCACTATCTTTTTGCATAAAGATATTTATTTTCCTTAAATAAATCCTAGTCAGTTGATAGGATATTTTTGTAAAAGTTTTGTATAAATACTTCATCATTTGAAGTATCTAGTGTGGATTTCTGAATACATCTGTAGCTGACTGATCTATTACCTAAGGGTTATTGTACCAACTTCCAGTTGACAGACAGAACAAGTTATAAAGAGACTTCTTTACAGGATTCATGTGTTGAGCTATCTCAGTGAAGTATAAATTTCAATTGTTCATGTTTTCTTTCTAAGTATTCCATAAACTTTCATGTGTTCTAAAATTGAATGTTATAACAGGAGTTTTACTGCAGAATTTTCTTAAACATTACACTCTGCTTTTAACTGTTATACATTTCTATGTTTTCTTTTGATATCTGGTTTAGAGAATTATTAATTGTCCTTTGATCCCGATTGATTTTCTTAATCCTTCTTCATTATCCGGTTCAAGAAATTCTTAATTGATCCTTGATCCCAATTGAAAAAATCATTTCACCATTCAGCCTTGAAATCTGATATTTCTCACCTATATTTCCCTGTAACACTTTCTTTATAGTTTGTTGTTGTTCTGTTTTCAAATCATATTGACTCCATAGCCCAATGGAAAATGGAAAGCACCTATTCATCTAAATCATTAATTCCACCAACCAACCAAAACCAATCCAATTAAGCAGACATAACTAGCCTAAAATCCATAAAGTAAACAAAGTTAAATCATATAGAGAGAGCCCTCTCTAAGTTTAGGAAGGCTAGATCCTAAGCTCCAAAGTAGGTTTGTATTTATCTCTGATATTTCTTTTTAATGCATTTAACAACCCCTGGAAATTTCGGAGTGCTAACACAACCATAAACACGGTTGAACCAAATCTCTCTTTCAGCTATTCACCCCCATGACATATTCCAAGAATGAATGTTGGATATCATAGAACAACCAATCCAAGAACAACCAATCCAAGAACAACCAAGGGAATCCAGAGGTTAAGCGACCTCCACCCCCATCAAACTGTGATTGCACCGAAACCGGTGCTCCGATCACAACCGAACCAAACTTGGAATTCCATCCAGAATCCATCACTATCCTTGAGGAAATTTTCATCTCCTTGTCTCTCAGGCTTTAATGCAATCCAAACTCAGATCACTAGGTCCTAAATCGAGACTGCTCCCTCAGGCTTTATTGTGTATCCCATCAAAACCGGTCAAGGGATTCGTAGGCCTTTGGGAATAAACCTTGAGACCACCTCCACCCTGGATTCCGAAATCCATCTGGCAATTCCAAAGCTCAAAATCAAGATCAACATCCCAACACACAATGGCATACGAAAAAAGGTAAGGCTCAGTGTTTTAAGATTTGGTTGTCTCGGAACCGACTCGGCCGAGTTGGTCGAAGCCATAACCTCCCTAAGTCAACCTGGTCAATGAACCGGTTCGGTTGGCTAGGTTAATACCAAGCTGGCTGAGTTGTCTAACAACTCAGCCGGCTCGGTATTAACCCAACCGGCTCAGTCGAGTCTGAGCCTACTCGGTCGAGTTGGAAAATAGCGGCCCGTGAACCAAAAACCAACGTTTTTTTCTTTTCTTTTATTTTGGGGGACTCCAAATATATTTATATTTTGTCTATTGTGTATTTGGGGTCCATTCCCCTCTTCTAAACCCTATTTAAGCCACCCAACCCCCTCTCATTTCCCCATAGCCATCTCATGCATTTGAGTGAGAATTTCAGTGAGTGTTTGTGAGGAGTTGTTGAGCTTGTTTTTGGAGCAGCAATGAGGAGTCTTGGGCAAGCATTGTAGTTGGAGTGAGGAGCTTCTTGGGAAGCCATTTGGAGCAGCATTGAGGAGGTTTCTTGGAGAAACCTTGAGGAGGCAGTTTGTGCCTGGAGGTATTTTTTTTCACTTGTAAAAATCTGTTTTTTCTTATTAAATTTTATGTGCAAATCTGGAAATTGAAAAGAGTGTTTTTTGTGAAAGAAATGAACATTGAATCAATGCTATTTTTTTGTTTTCATTTTCAGATTTTTTTTCTTTCATTTCCAAGTCAAAAAATGGCACCTAGAGTGAAAGATGCTGCTTGGGCATATGTTGAAATGGTTGATAGTCAAATGCATTGCAAATTTTGCCATAGAAAAATTAAGGATGGTCCTGGGGGCATTAATAGGCTGAAACAACACTTGGCAGGGATTAGAGGCCAAATTACTCCATGTACCTCACCAGAAATTGGGGAGATTAGGAAGGATTTATTAGCCAACTTTGAGAATTTTAAAGAAGATAAGGCTAGGCAAAAAGAGTTAGAGGCTGAAATTGGGAGGAAGAGGAATATACAAAAAATGTTGGCTACTAACCCCCATTTTGATTTTAAGGGTTCTTCCTCTATCGCTTGTACTGATGCATCCAACCCCTTTTGATATGTTCCTCCCTCTTTTGAGTATATTCAAGAAAAGGGTAAGGGTGAAATGAAAAAGGGTGATATGAATATCAAAAGTTATTTCACTGTCACACCCTCCTCTCCATCAGATGCACACAGTCCTCATGCTAGTAGAATTCATATGCAGCCCACTCTAGATGACCATTGGAAGAAAGAATTTAGGGAGACTGCTTGTGATTACATATGTAGATGGTGGTATGATGCTGATATCCCCTTCAATGCTTCTCGTTCACCAGATTGGGTAGTGGAGAGTCATCCAGCAGAGTTTGCTTTTGATGAGGATATTGATTATGAATTACAGACGATAGCATCACTCAAACATAATGTTCAGATGAATGCAAATCTTGATCCACTTGTACCAGCCTCAGCCTCAGAGCCAACAAGTCCTCTAGTTGAAGACGCTTCCTCTGCTTAGGCACGACAGAAGCGCATATCTCATCTATCTCAGTTTGCAGGTGCTGCAAAACCTGCTAGTCCTACCACTTCTATAGTTGTAGTTGGAGATGTTGATGAGGAGCCATGGGGCCCCCTATCTGAATCTGATCCAAAGATTGATCCAGATGATCTCGGCTCCTCTAGCAGTAGCGAGTAGTATTGGTCACAATTTACTTTTGTTGTAGAGGCCATTTCTAGCCTCCTTGGTTACGTGTTTTTGTTTTGATCTCTATATCATCATCATGTATGTATTGGACAGTGCACTAGGTGCCATTTTGATATAGTGGATATATTCATGAGCCTAATTTGATCATATGTTGTCTTCTATTTATATTCTGATGCTGTGTGTTTGGAAAGTTGGAAACATGAATGAAAATATTTAAAATTATGTTTTTTTTTATAAAAAATTAAATATTTAATGTATTTTTTACAATGACCGAGTCATTGAAATCAAGCCGACCAAGTCAATACTGAGTCAGAGTCGGAGTTGTTATCACTCAGGTTTTCCCCAAAGTTGTAAGAAAGGGAAGGATGCCGAGGTAACCACAGACCAATCTTTTAGATACAGTATCTAGCCAATCTGTATCTAGAGAGGGTTCTCTCTTTATGATTTAGCTTTGTTTTTAAAGGTATTAGGCTAGTTATGAAGTTCAAGGATTTTGTTTGAGTTTTGGTGGTGAGATTCAATAGAACAGAGAGGTAAAACAGAGAAGTTCAGTCCATTGGGCTAATGGAGTCAAAGGAGATGGCTTTCTAGATTTGGTCTCTAACAAAGGATGGCTTCACAGAGCAAGGTAGTCAAACAGGGAACAAATGAAAACTGGAAACATATGGAATGGGCTCAAATTGGGTGAAGGGAAGTTAAGAATCCATCAACCTATCTAAAGAGGGAAAATGGATGATTATTGATAAGGAGCAGTTAAGAATTCTTTAACAAATAATCAACATGAAAGAATCAGGAAACAGGAGCAATTAAGAGTCCACTGCTTATTCGAATTCTGAGGAAAACACAGAGAACAACAAAGATTGAAAACAGAGTGCAATCAAGCATATTCTGAAATTAACCATTTTCTTATCATTCAGTTTATGAAACACAGATGATATAATAAACAAGAAAACTGCAAAACAAAAGATATATGGGACTTATTGATCCGAAGGTTGATTCAAAAAATCTATGACAAGTCCTCTGCTTCAATTCTTCATCTAGTAGGCCATGCAAGAGTTTGATTCCAATAGCTCTTTATTCCAAAATTTAAGTATTACAGCACAGTGTAGGAAATCCACCCACCATCCCCTAATGGAGGGGGTATTTATACAACAAAATATGTACAATAAATATCTCATAACAGCGGTGAGATAATATCTAGGTTTAACTAATAATAGTTTACAAAAAATAAAAACAATTGGTCTTTGATGTTGTGCTGGAGGCTGGCTCTTCAATTCGGCTGGCAGTTGTCTTCTATAGTAGCTCTGCGTCAACTTCTTGTCTTAACTTTGCTCTTTAATTATGATCTACTTCTCTTCAATTCTGATCTACTTTGCCTTTAATGCTGATTTGATATTCTTTAATGTTGAACTGATACTCTTTGACTTGTTTTTGATACTCTTTAATTCTGATCTGATCTTCTTTAATGTTGATGTTGATCCATGTTCATCTCTGTCTGATATGTAGCCCAAAATTTCCCTTTTTCCAAGGGTAACAACACAGCTATGGATAAACACCTGTTGTTGGGACACTGGAGGTTGTTCTGCGCCTTTTGATTCATAACACTTAGATCTTTCTGTGGGGATTGCTTAGAGGTTTCCGGCGAACGACGCACCAATTCATGGCTTTCTAAGATAGCTGAAAGGGTACCTGTAATTGAGGAGGAACACCATACACTGGATGGTTGGTTGATAGGCGAAGGAGCTCATCGATGGAGCCTTTCTGTTCAGAAACTAGAGATGCAACCTCAGTCGATTTTATTTTTGCAGGAGAGTGCGGGGTGCTGTATGCAGAAAAAACATAGCAAAAATGACTTTCTTCCCTTTTATTTGACAAAATGAAGTTTTGGTAGGGATTTTTTTTGTTTTGAAGGATGGATGACATCAGTGGGAGTACGGAGCATATGATGTGGCGGGTGATGTAAACAAGAGGACAGACGACGTCACCGGATGACATCAGTGGGGGGCGGTGATAAGCGGTTTTGTCCACACCGCTTTTGGGGTTGGGCGGTTTCTGGTGGAGGGCAAGCAATCATGCTGGGAGTGCGACGCGTGGCAAAGTACGGGCACCAAAACCGCTGGTTCCCCGTGCGTTAACGTTTGGCGGTTAGGGGGGTAGCGAAATGGATGCAGACCGTTGGATGGACAGGCGATAATTGGATGGCGGACAGTGCATGGAGATGGTGGGAGGTTAACTCGTGGGGCCGATGCAATAAACCAAGGTTTTTAATGGTTTTAGGCGGAATTTCATTGGTCGGGGGGTTTGGTTATTAATTAACCCAAGTGGTTAATTAACTGCATTAGCGTGGTGGGGAGGTTCTTAACAGGTTTCAAACAAACCTGTTAATCCTTTCAAACAGTGATATGGTCGTATTCGACCGGGGGAGGGATATTAATATTTTTGGGGTTTTTTTACATATTTACATAATACGGGGAAGGGTATTGATTTACATGGGTTTTATATAATAAAAATTAGATTTAATATGACTTATAAGCATGAATGCGCGCTAAGCATAAAAACAGTTCACTTTTGTAGTTAAACTTAGGCTCAGGATGAAACAAGGGTTTTTATGAGGAATATGGCCACTTTCCAAAGTAAAAAAAGGTTTTACTTAGGCAATTTTTATGAAACTAGAATGAGTGGCTTGTGAGTGATATTAAGCAGATCTTAATACCTTTGGGGGAGTTAGTGAATGATTTAGGGAAAAGTATGAAGGGGAGTAAGTCATGAAACCTTGCCTCGCTTGAGCTGCTTCAAGTAAAATGTCCACCTCGCACTTGTGATGGAAGTGAAAGTTAACACATTTTTAGAAACCTAATCCATCACAAGTATCATTCTGCAACACCATCTACTTACCCTGCCTACTTTGCTTAGCATTTTTTCTTCTTTTTACTTGGGTGCACTTGGACTAGCAAACCCTCATCAACTTTTCTTTTCTTTGCAAGGTAAGCCTATCTAAGTCTGCACTTATTACTTCCAAGGGCTCAGATTAAATTGTTGAGCTTCTTTGCTTCTCTACCTATCTACTTATCTCCCAAGATTAAACAGTTTGGTCGGATTTTATTCTCTATCTCTAAAACATGAACTAGCCAAGATTAAGTTGTTTGGCCATTCATCAATTGTGGTATAAATTAGCAAGATGCACACAATGCTTATTTGCAGAAAATGAAAAAGCAGTGGCATTTTGGACTTGCACACTTTCCTGGTCTTTCTTTATTTGGGGTTCATTTCTTTCACTTTTTTGACCATTTTATTCGTTTCACCCTTTGATTTTACTTTTAGGGTATACCCTCTTTACATTTTTTATATTTTTATATTTTTTTGATTTCTTTTTTTTTTGATAATATGGAAAACCTTTGCAACATGGAAAGTGATGAACATATTACATAGCTCAACCAGTCAATCATGAAATATGACACCTATTGGTATAGGAGTATAACAGTGGCTCCACTTGGGGATGGCTTTCCCTGGTGGAAAGTCAAGAACAGCAGGTCAGAGAGCCTTATTAATAACTTAGATTGTGTTCTCAAATTTCCTTTTGCTGGTTGCTTTATTGTATATATGACAACACACTTGTGAAGCTTAGGCCCTTCTCTTCGGGCTTCAAATGCAGCAAGTTTATGTTCCAATCAAACTGTAACATTATCAAGGATATAGTATGTACATGTTGGAGTCAGAATACATCAAAAAACTGGATCAAAGTAATTTTCAGCATTCGACCATTCACTGGTCCTTCTTCTGTTTCTGTGCCATTCAGGCTCTTCAGAAAGTAAGTATTGTTCCCTTGCAATGCTTGGATGATAAATGGGCCTTTCCACAGGAAGTCAAACTTCCAATGTTTTCCTTTGTCTTCTCTCCGGGAATCCCCCCTAGAACTTTGTCTCCAATGTAGAAGTCTTCTGCTTTGGTCCTTTTATCGAATATTTTCTTGAGTTTTTCTTGTAACACTTGGGATCTTTGGTGCACTTCGTCTCGGGTCTGCTGCAAATGGATGGTCTGATTTATTCTCCTTTGAATAGCATTGGGTTCCACCTAAGCTTCTTGCAGCAATTTCATTACAGGAACTCTTAAAGATGAAGGAAATACAGCCTCCATGCCATAAACTAACTCATAAGGGCTAGTTCCAATAGATCCCTTTGTAGTAAGTCTGTCTGCCCATAGTGCATTTGTAAGTCTCTTGTGCCTGTTTTTCTTGTTCTCTTTCAACAATTTCTTAATAATGTTAATCAAAATTTTATTGGAAGACTCAGCCAGACCATTACCTTGAGGGTAATAGGCTGTGGAATGGCCTAAAATGATATTGTATTTGTTACAGAAATTTATCATTTTCTTGGACTTGAAGGCAACAACATTATCGGTTATGATCTTTTCAGGACAGCCAAATCTAGACAATATGTTGGTTTCTAAGAATCCTATAATCACTGTATCATTGGCTTGTTTAGAAGGAATGGCTTCTATCCATTTGGTGAAATATTCTGTGGCAGTAAAAATCCATTTATGTTGGCCAGAAGAGGGAGGACGTATTTCTCCAATGAATTCCAAACCCCATTTCTAAAAGGGTCTTTCATTGGATATTGGTCTCAAGGGTAAAGGTAACAGTTTCCTTTTGCCTTCAAAAATTTGGCATTTGTGGCAAGCAGTGACAAACTTCTTTACATCAGTGAACAAGGATGGCCAGTAAAATCCAGCCCTAAGGATGGCCAGTAAAATCCAGCCCTTAGGATTTTGTCTGCAGTTGATTTCCAGTAAAGGTGTCCACCGCAGTCCCCTACATGAAATTATTTGAGAACTTTGTCAGCTTCTTCTTTTATTAAACAATTCAATAGAGTACCTTCATGATTTTTCCAGAAAAGAGCATTATCTAAAATATAAAATTTTAAAGCTTTCATCTTTAAAAACCTTTTCTTTGTTTTGGATAACCCTGGAGGAGCCTGCAGGTTTAATAATACATGAGTTATATCAGCATACCAAGGTGATCCTAAGAAGGCCTGGCTGATTTGTGGAGTCGCCATCTCCTGTTCGTTATCCAGTTCATTAATATCCAGGGCTTGAAATTTTGTTTCAGTCATGAGTTTAGCCAATCCCTGTCCTTTTATAAGCTTTGTAGGTTTTATTTCAATATCATACTCCAATATTTTAGCTATCCATTTACCTTGTTTGACAACAACATTTGGCACATAAGCTACTACATGGGAGTACTGTATATAGACTCTGAAGTCTTGAATAGTTTTCACAAGTGCAAAAGCCTGTTTTTCCATGATTTTGTAATTCAGAGGTGCATCTCTAAGTGCTTTACTGAAAAAGGCTATGGGTTTTTCACATCCTTGATCATCGTTTTGCAGTAAAACAGCTGCTATAGTGTGTTCTGATGCAAATGAAAAAATTATGAAGTCTCTATCGAACTTTGGACTTGTAAGGATTGGTGTTCTGGTTAAAGCCATTTTAATTTCTTCAAATGCTTATTTGGATTCTACTGTCCATTTAACCTTTGAATCCTTTTTTAACATATTTTTTAGCAATCTAATTAATTCAGCCAAATTAGATATGAATCTTCTCAAAAAGTTAATCTTTCCTAGGAAAGCTTGAAGTTCTTTGACATTTCTGGGGTGGGGTATTTGCAGAATAGCTTCTGCTCTAGCAGGATCAATTCTGATGCCATCTTTGGAGATGATATGGCCTAACAGTTTTCCTTCTTCTAGACCAAACAAAGACTTTTTAGGATTTAATGAAATGCCATACTTTCTGCATTTTAAAAACACTTGTCTCAAATGATCTAAATGTTGTTGATCTAATCTAGAAAATGCAGTGAGGTCATCAATATATACAACTAGAAAATCATGAATTTCTTTAGCAAAAGCTATGTCCATTGCTCGTTGAAAGGTTGCCCCTGCATTCTTAAGTCCAAATGGAATTTTAACATATTTGAATACAGTACCCCATGGTGTTGTAAACGTATTATTTTCTCGGTCATCAGGATGAACCAGAATTTGATTAAAACCTGAAAACCCATCCAAAAGTGAAATCCTGGAAGCACCTACTATTCTTTGTAAAATATGATCCATTTTAGGTAAAGAGTAATTGTCTTTCAAAGAAACCTTGTTTACATTTCTTAAGTCAACACATAATCTGATTTCTCATGTTTTCTTCCTGGTAGGCACTAAATTAGATACCCACTCTGAAAATATGATTGAAGCGATTATCCCTACATCATGCATTCGTTTGATTTCTTTTTCAATTAAAGGAAGCAATACAGGGTTGATTCTTCTGATCTTTTGTTTGAATGGTTTTTGATTTTCCCTGAGGGGTATTGTATGTTGAATTACAGAGGTGTCATAAGACTTCAGGTCTTCATAGCTTCAAGCAAAAACATCCTGGAATTCTTTGATCAGTTCAACATACTTAAGTTTTTGATCAGGGGGCAAAGATTTGGATAATTTTACCATTTTTGGCTTTTCTTCGGTTCCTATGTTGTAGTCTTCAATGTCTACTTTTGGAGGTTCCATCTGAGGTTTCTTTGGAATATCGTTGAAATCAAAGAGATCTTCCAAAGGAGTTAATCCTTTGGGCAAATGATTGTCTTTCAAATTGATGACTTCAGATTCGCCTTCAATAATCTCATCAACATTTGTTTCTTTAAGATCCTATATTTCCTTTTTAGTAAATTTCGTTGGATGAAGCATTTGAGTTGTGTTTTCTGCTGAAATGTCTGTTTCTATCCGATTTGTTAGATCAAACTCACTAACTGTATCTCCATCTATGTTAGTGCTAGAAAATTCTTCTTCTAGGGTTAAATTTTTTTTGATCTGATTATCACTGTCAAACACTTGCCAGTTCTTCACATTATCAGGTATCACTGGTCTGTGTCTAATTTCAGCTGTGAATTGATGATTTGGTTCAAATGACAATTTACAGGTGCTGACAAACATTGCTAGGCTATGAGCTTGCAAGTTATGTTTTCTCGGGATTTTGGCAAGATGAGTTTCTAGAAATGTATTGAGCATCTCTATGGTTGTTCCTTTGTACGCTCTTAATATGGGATCATTTTTTAAGTACTTCCCTTTTATCTGTTGAATGATTAAATCAAAATCTCCTAGGACTGACACTGTAGTTGCTCCCAATTTCCTGACCAGTTTAAGATCTAGCAATAGAGCTTCATATTTAGCCATATTATTAGTGCACTTAAAGTTTAACCTATAGGCATGGCCTTCAACATGATTGTTTTCAAGATTGTGCACCCAGACTCCTGCTCCTGCTCCTAATTTATTCACAGAACCATCAAATTCTAAGTACCAAAGGATTTTATGTTCAAAATTAGTGTCTGGAGTTTCAGGGATATGTTCAATACGGAGATCTGGTTTTTGAGTTCCTTCTGGTTTATCGGATATTTCATGATTTTCATAAATCTCTAGGATTCAGACACTAGACCTTTCTTTTGCAAAGTTTTCTGTTTCATTTTCTAGAAGTTTTATTTCATGTGGGGGATCAATTTCAGCATTGTAAAGGATAAAAGAATCCATATCTGAATGTATTGAGTAAATAGGAAAATTTTGAGGTTTCTCTTGACTACTTACTACATACTTCATTAAGGTTTCTCTGTATAGTCTCTTGGGTTGACCAAACACTGAAATAGTGGTGTAAGACATGTCTAACTGTAAGGATCCTCGAAGCTTTGCACCCCAAGATCTAGATAATAACATATCATACTTTGGTGGAATATCATCTACTACTATGTCCATTAAGATGGTTTTGGCAGGATATTGAACTAGTGACACACATAAGTCTTTGATTAAACCTAAACATTTGACCTGACTTGAATCAAAAGAGAAAAGGTCTTTATATGGCCTGGTGATATCAAGGTCTAACCTCTCCATTACAGATTTAGGCATTAAGTTATGGGAAGCACCAGAATCAAACATGGCATTATGGAGTATTTTATCATGTATGTTTAAACCTACATAGAAAGGAGGAACTTCTCCCTCAATTGTTTTTCCATTTACTCCAGGGCCAAATATCAATTCAGGCTGGTCATAAAAAACATTTACTGAATCTTCGTTCACAAAAATTTTGAGTGATCTGCTGATTTGACTTCTGTAGACATCATGTTTAGCTAATTCTAATAATGGAACAACTATCTTTAGTTTTCCCACTTCTGTCTCAAAGGTTGAAAGGTTTTTCGGGCTGAGTTCTTGTATTTTGGGCAGCTAGATTTTCTACGTTTTTCTCCTCTTCACGAGTGTGATTATGGGTTGAAGTTGTTTCCAAATCAAGTTCTAGAGGCTCTGCTACTTTTCCTTTAGCAGGGGTGGAAGTGGGACGCTTTCTATTAGGTGGCTGATTATCTGATACATCTTCAACAATTGGGTTATTCAGGTTGGGATTTGTTTTAGAAAGAATATGTACAGGGGGGGTACTGATCTTACCTTTGTTAGGCTGCTTGGTATCTTTCTGTTTGCTGATTTCAGGGACATCTATTCTTCTACTCCTCAGATTGTATTTTTTGTGGACTTCATAAATGGCTATATCATATCCCTCCCTAATTTCAAATGATTCACCTGACTGAGTTTGGAATTGTTTAAGAATGTGAGCTTCTTGATCCTCTTGGGTCAAGAAAACTTGTTGTTCATTATTGAGTCCCATCAAATTAATTTGAGTGTCTTCTGTTGGTTCATCAGAAGTTGAGGCTTCAACATAATTTTCTTGAAATGGGAGCCTAATATTTTGGTCAGGCCCTGTCTTTCCAGTGTTAGGATTTTGGTTCTTCCTGAAATTTGGATTTCTCTTAGTATTGCCTGGTTGACCATCCCAAGGGGATTTTCTCTCGATTGTTTCTACTCTATCTCCAATTCTATCCATTCCTTTAATAATTGCATCTAATTTATGTTCAAAGGCAGAAGGTTATTCTTTGAAAGGTGTTCTCCTTTCAGCTCTGGCTCTAGATTGTTTAGATATCAGGTTGGCCTCAACGCTGACAGCTATACTCTGCATCTCTTCTAAGTTTCGAGGAGCTCTTTCCCTAGGTTGGTATGCCATATCAGAATCAAATGCATTAAGGAATTTGATCAAGGCCAAATCTGGAGGAGGTCTGAGATTTTGAGGAATAGCATTATAGACATTATTGAATCTGGTACAATAATCTTGGACAGTTTCATGTGTGCCTCTTCTTAGGTTCTCATACTCTGATAAAATGTCGAGAGGATCTTTCTTCTTTTCCCATCTATTCAAGAAAGACTGATAAAGAGCTTGTGGGTCATTGATACTGTTTGCAGGGAGGGTTATAAACCAGGTTCTAACATCTCCAGTTAAGCTTTGAACAAATACTTTCATTCTAACATCATCATCATCAATCTCATATTTTTCAAAATAGTCGGTCATTTTATTCGTATGTTGTTGAGCTGTGTAAGTGCCAGTACCTTCAAAAGAAGGGGTTTTACTTTGATAGTCTTGGGGCATAGCCCCTGGATTGGCAGGTAAGTTTAGGGGAGTATATCGGTTTTCCATGGTTGCAGAAATAGATGTGACAACTAGAGGAGTAGGGATAACAATAGGAATGTGTGTTGTAGATGGAGGAGTGGAAAGGGTAGTTTGAGGTGCTGATGGTGAACTTGGAGAAGCTGTAGTAATCACAGAAAGGTTTGGTGTTCTTTCAGAGGTAAGCTTAGATTGAATGGAGTTCTGCAAATGTCTGTCAAGGTGTGAAGTAACAAATTCAAGCTGCAAATTTTCTATGAATATTGGATTTTGAACTGTGTGGGTTAACCTAGATTCTGAAAAGGTCTCAAACAAAGAGTTTTCAAAAAGCTCATTAAAGGTTCGTCCTCAAGGTAGATCCACTTCACAGGACAGGATCTTGATCTATATAGAGGCTGAGAACTAACATAATTTTCTTGGCTCCCTAGTCTGCTAAGAATCCTAGGAATCAGATTAGGATTTTCAAATACAGGTGGGGGATTAGGATCAAGATTTGATCTAGTGTAATGAATCCTTTCTAAAGCCAGTTTCTAGGTGTGTTTTTGGTTTTTTATTGAAATAGATTTGACAATACAACTTTAACAGTCTTTTCTTGGAAGTTTTAGATGTGGGAATTTTGAACTTTCCGAAAGACTTTTTGAAAAAGAGGAATTGATCAAGTATTTGAAGCTAGATGTTCAATCTATAAGCTAGACCAGAGATAGACTAAAGCAGCATTCATTTACTTCTACAATTGCAAAGCAAAAGCATTTCAGAGGCTACCCGGCTAACTTCAGGCTCCCTCTGTAGCTTATGCAATAAAAATAGTAACAAACAATTATTCAGGTCCCAGTGGAGTCGCCAATGATGTTATCACTTAGGTTTTCCTCAAAGTTGTGAAAAAGGGAAGGATGCCGAGGTAACCACAGACCAATCTTTTAGATACAGAATCTAGCCAATCTGTATCCAGAGAGGGCTCTCTCTTTATGATTTAGCTTTGTTTTTAAAGGTATTAGGCTAGTTATGAAGTTCAAGGATTTTGTTTGAGTTTGGGTGGTGAGATTCAATAGAACAGAGAGGTAAAACAGAGAAGTTCAGTCCATTGGGCTAATGGAGTCAAAGGAGATGGCTTTCTGGATTTGGTCTCTAACAGAGGATGGCTACACAGAGCAAGGTAGTCAAATAGGGAACAATGAAAACTGGAAACAGATGGAATGGGCTCAAATTGGGTGAAGGGCAGTTAAGAATCCATCAACCTATTTAAAGAGGGAAAATGGATGATTATTGATAAGGAGCAGTTAAGAATTCTTTAACAAATAATCAACATGAAAGAATCAGGAAACAAGGGCAATTAAGAGTTCACTTCTTATTCCAATTCTGAAGAAAACACAGAGAACAACAAAGACTGAAAACATAGTGCAATCAAGCATATTCTGAAATTAACCATTTTCTTTATCATTCAGTTTATGAAATACAGAGGATATAATAAACAAGAAAACTTTAAAACACATGATATATGGGACTCATTGATCCGGAGGTTGATTCGAGAAATCTGTGACAAGTCCTCTGCTTCAATTCTTCATCCAGTAGGCCATGCAAGAGTTTGATTCCAACATCTCTTTATTCCAAAATTTCAGTATTACAACACAATGTAGGAAATCCACTCACCATCCCCTAATGGAGGGGGTATTTATACAACAAAATATGTACAATAAATATCTCATAACAGCGGTGAGATAATATCTAGGTTTAACTAATAAGAGTTTACAAAAAATAAAAATAGCTAGTCTCTGATGTTGTGCTGGAGGTTGGCTCTTCAATTCGGCTGGCAGCTGTCTTCTGTAGTAGCTCTGCACCGACTGCCTGTCTTAACTGTGCTCTTTAATTCTGATCTGCTTCTCTTCAATTCTGATCTGCTTTGTCTTTAATGCTGATCTGATACTCTTTAATGTTGAACTGATACTCTTCGACTTGTTTTTGATACTCTTTAATTCCGATATGATCTTCTTTAATGCTGATGTTGATCCCTGTTCATCTCCATCTGATATGTAGCCCAAAATTTCCCTTTTTCCAAGGGTAACAGCGCAGCTATGGATAAACACCTGTTGTTGGGACACTGGAGGTTGTTCTGCGCCTTTTGATTCATAACACTTAGATCTTTCTGTGGAGATTGCTGAGAGGTTTCCGGCGAACGACGCACCAATTCATGGCTTTCTGAGATAGCTGAAAGGGTACCTGTAATTGAGGAGGAACATTGTACATTGGAGGGTCAGGTTATAGGCGGAGGAGCTCATCAAGGAGCCTTTTTGGTCGGAAACTAGAAATGCGACCTCAGTCGATTTTATTTTGCAGGAGAGGGTGGGGCACTGTTTGTAGAAAAAACATAGCAAAAATGACTTTCTTCCCTTTTATTTGACAAAATGAAATTTTGGCGAGGATTTTTTTTATTTTGAAGGATGGATGATGTTAGTAGTATGGATGACGTCAGTGGGAGTATGGGGTAGATGACGTGGTAGGTGATGTTACCAAGAGGACAGATGACGTCAGCGGGTGGCGATGGTAAGCGGTTTTGCCCGCACCGCTTTTGGGGTTGGGCTGTTTCGGGCGGAGGGCAAGAAATCATGCTCAGAGTGCGATGCGTGGCAAAGTACGAGCGCCAAAACTGCTTGTTCGCCGCGCGTTAACATTCAACAGTTAGGAGGGTCGCGAAATGGATGTGGACTCTTGGGTGGACAGGCGATAATCAGACGACAGATGGTGCATGGAGATGGCGGGAGGTTAACTCGCGGGGCCAACGCAATAAATGAAGGTTTTTAATGGCTTCGAGCGCAATTTCATTGGTTGGGGGGTTTGGTTATTAATTAACCCAGGTGGTTAATTAACTCCATTAGCGTGGCAGGGAGGTTCTTAACAGCTTTCAAACAAACCTGTTAATCCTTTCAAACAGTGATATGGTCGTATTCGACTGGGGGAGGGATATTAATATTTTTGGGGTTTTTTACATATTTACATAATACGGGGAAGGGTATTGATTTACATGGGTTTTATATAATAAAAATTAGAGTTAATATGACTTATAAAAATGAATGCGGGCTAAGCATAAAAACAATTCACTTTTGTAGTTAAACTTAGGCTCAGGATGAAACAAGGGTTTTTATGAGGAATATGGCCACCTTCCTAAGTAGAAAAAGGTTTTACTCAGGAAATCTTTATGAAACCAGAATGAGTGGCTTGTAAGTGATATTAAGTAGATCTTAATACCTTTCAGGGAGTTAGTGAATGATTTAGGGAAAAGTATGAAGGGGAGTAAGTCATGAAACCTTGCCTCGGTTGAGCTGCTTCAAGTAAAATGTCTGCCTGGCACTTGTGATGGAAGTGAAAGTTAACACATTTTTAGAAACCTAATCCATCATAAGTATCATTCTGCAACACCATCTACCTACCCTGCCTACTTTGCCTAGAATTTTTTCTTCTTTTTACTTGAGTGCACTTGGAATAGCAAACCCTCATCAACTTTTCTTTTCTTTGCAAGGTAAGCCTACCTAAGTCTGCACTTATTACTTCCAAGGGCTCATATTAAACTGTAGAGCTCCTTTGCTTCTCTACCTATCTACTTGTCTGCCAAGATTAAACAGTTTGGTCAGATTTTATTCTCTATCTCTAAAACATGAAATTCAAACATGAACTAGCCAAGATTAAGTTGTTTGGCCATTCATCAATTGTGGCATGAATTAACAAGCTACACACAATGCTTATTTGCAGAAAATGAAAAAGCAGTGGCATTTTGGACTTGCACACTTTCCTGGTCTTTCTTTATTTGGGGTTCATTTCTTTCACTTTTTTGACCATTGTATTCTTTTCACCCTTTGATTTTTCTTTTAGGGTATACCCTCTTTACATTTTTTATATTTTTTGATTTTTTTGTTTTTTTTTGTTCTTTTGATAATATGGAAAACCTTTGCAACATGGAAAGGAATGAACATATTACAGAGCTCAACCAATCAATCATGAAATATGACACCTATTGGTATAGGAGTATAACAAGAGTAGAAGTTGAACCTCGGCTGAGTCAGAGTCGGAGTCGGAGTTTTAAAACATTGGTAAGACTAGGTTGAAAACCACTATCATAACTCGAAAAAACCATGCCACCAATAGCAAGAGAACCATAAACCAACATGAAAATCCATGCATGTCCAAACCATCTAGGAAATCACACATGCAAAATGTTACCTACATGTATTCCTGCTGAAGTTGCCTGATCCTGCTTTCCTTTCCTTGATCCTTGCCTTATTTTCCTTTCCTTAATCCTTGATTACCTTTCCTTTCCTTTGCTTGTTGTTCCTTTCCTTGCTCCAAACTAGAGTGCTCCAAGAAAACTCTAAGTGACCAAGAGTGTGAGAGAGAGAGAATAATGAGAGAGATCCAAGGTTTCATTGACCAAGGGCTTGAGACAAGAGCCTTCTAATTGATCCTCAGAAGCCTTTTTATGAATGAGGCCTCTAATTTCTTCATTTTCCATTAGTTTCCTTCATTTTCCTCCTCACATGAAACCTGTGACCTTTCACCCTACTTTTCTCATAATTTCCTTTATTTTCATGAATAAATATGCCAAAAATGCATTTTTTCCTTTTAATGCCTTTGCCTTAAACTTTTCTAATTTTCCTTAGCCAAAACACAAATCTAGTGATTTCCACTAGGATATATTTTCCCAACATTCATCTTGGAATACATGTCCCTTACCCGTGGTCTTGTTTTTCCTTTATTTACTTTATTACATGAGAATTTCACCAGGGTTGTTAAGGCTTCAGACTGGACATGAGCCAAATCAGCTTGAGTAGTTGCAAATGGTACGGCCACATCAATGGGACATAGTGGCTAGAATCCCAACCCCACCTGAAAGGAGCTATGGCGATTTGAGCTATGGAGAGCTTTGTTGTAGCTATGTTTGACATAGGGGAGGCTTTCATCCCATGTGTGTGGATCCTTCGATTTTTACATGTGAAAAATGTGCATGATCATCCTGTTGACAACCTCTATTTGGCTATCAGTTTGGGGGTGGAAGGAAGTGGACTTAGTGAGCTTGGTATACAACATCGACTAGAGGCTTGACCAAAATGTACTCACAAACCTATTGTCCCAATCTGAGATAATGGACTGTGGGGTCCCAAAATGTACCCACACTTGTTCGAAGAAGATCTTAGTAGTGGCTTCTGTTCTGATACTATTCTTTCAGGCTGCTAGAATGACCATCTTAGAGAATCTGTCGATGACCATGAACACGCAGTTGGTTCCATGCTTAGTGGAAGGAAGGACTCACATGTAATCCATGGATATGGATTCCCAAGGTTGACTGGGAGTAGGCAAATGAGAATATAGGCCTTTCTTCTTGATTTTTGGTTTGGCTATGGCATAGGCAGTGCAAGATCTAGTGTACATTCCAAAATCTTGTCGAATGTTCAGCCAATAAAAATAATTTTACAACACTACAACTGTTTTCTCTACTCCAAAATGTCCAGTGACTTGATTGTAGTGTGCCTCCCAGATCATCTTGACACGCTCGCTTTTAGGAACACAAAGGTGACCTTGGTGGGATAATAGTGCACCCTTCCAAGGGCATCTAGTATGTGTTGCCAAATTTTGGATTGCTCTTGTAAATATGTGTCGACCCTGGAGTCTCATGTTCACAAGAGTCAAGCATAGTGTTCAGCTCCATAACCAGTGGTCGGCTAAGACAACCTGTAACATTATTAGTTCTTCCCTTCTAGTACTCGATATTCAAATGGAATTGTTGCAGATATGTGGACGATTTCTGATGAATATTTTCCTGCAACTTCCCTTGTGTCTGTATGAACTATAGGGGTCAATGGTCTATGTGGATGACAATTTCATTCCACAAAATGTAATGCTTCCATTCTCGGCAGGCCTGCAAAATAGAATACATCTCTTTGTCATAAGTGGGATACATTCGGATTGCATCTTAATGTGTTTCAATGTGATATGACATCAGATGCCCCTTTTGGGTAAGAAATGCACCAATAACATAGTTGGAGGCGACTGTCTCATTTTCAAATAGTTGATGTAGGTATGGTAATGTGATTACAAGTGTAGGGCAGAGGTGATATTTTAACTCAACAAATGCCTTATGTTGGGATTCATACCAAAATAGATTTGCTTTCACTTCACCCTTAGTGACTTGACTCAGAGGCCAATTGATATGAGAGAATCCCAACATGAAACTTGCCAATTGGTAAGACCCGAAAAGTTGCAGAGCTCTGTTAGAGTGGTTGGGGTTGGCCAATATCGAATAAATTGTATCTTGGTTGGGTCCACATGCACACTCCGCTCATTAATGATTTACTTGGGTCATTCCAAAAGTGCATTTCTCCAAATTAGCACACAATTTGTGTTGTTTTAGGGTTTGGAGGATGTGACAGATATAGTGTATGTGCTCTTCCCAACTCTGGCTGGAGATTAGGATGTCGCCCAGGTACACTATCATGAACAAGTTGGTAAAGGGTTGCAAGGTGTCTTCCATCAGCTGCATGAAGGGTGCGGGGGCGTTTGTCAACCTGAAAGACATGACCAACCATTTGAAAAGGCCCTCCTTGGATTTGAAGGTAGTCTTCCACACATCGGAGGGTTCAATTGGTACCTGGTGATAACCGGACTTCAGGTAGATCTTGTTGAAATATTTGGCCCCCTTGAGCTGGTCCAAAAGGTCAATGATCCATGGGATTTGATACATATTCTGTACAGTGATATTATTCAGCACCTGATAGTGAATACAAATTCTCCAGGTGCTATCTTTGTTTTGTACCAACACGATCGAGCTCCCATAGGGTGATGAAATTGACTTGGTGTGCCCTTTCTGCAACAACTCTTGAATCTACCTCTTAATTTCATTGTTCTCTAGAATAGAGTGTCGATAGCTCAGTCTGTTGGGTAGCAGTGTTCCTGGGGTCAGATCGATGGAGTGCTTGACCTGATAGTGTAGGGTTACCCCTATGAGTGAGCTGAAGATGTCCCTATACTCTTTCACAACCTTGTACATATTTTTTTGTCATGTGGGGGAGCCATATCTGGAGGATGTGGAAGTGGCCAGAGTCTTCTTCTTTCCCTTAGGGCAAATCATAAGGAAGATAAATTTCTTGGTCTTAGAAATGATCTTATTGCATTAATTCACAGAGATCGAAGAGATGGCAGTAGGGTTGCTACCTCAAGTATCTTGTATAACTTATTATCCAAAGAAATAATGACAGTACGAGGACTAGACTCATACACATCATGATGCTTCCACAAGTATTATTGGCCTTATAATACATCACAAACTTTAATAAGAGCAACATCACATAATGCCTCATCTGTGAAGGGCTTGATATTAGGAAGGCGTCATTTTTGGCTAACGTGGAGATCTCGCATTTGGTGAAGCCACCGATGGTGTACAACTACAGGTGTGGTGTGTTCACTAGGACCAACCAACTTCATGACTTCTACTTAAATGAGGTTATTTTGGCTTCCAATGTCGACAACGAATTACAACAGAGAGCCCTTCACCCACATCTGTGAGTGGAAGAGCCGCTCTCCCTCTTCTAGATTTTCAAGCTCAATCTTCAGGATCTTGGTGCTGGTAACGATGACACTAGGCTCTGCATCAATAATATGCTTCTCTTTGTCATTCCCCTCTTTGGCTTGTGAATCAGAGTTAGAACATGCATTTGATTCAGAAGCCTTCAACTTGTCCACTAATGACTGCTTGGCTCGACACTCGTGTTGTGAGTGGGCATCTTATGGAACTCCTACCATTTCTCTGTGTCCTTCTATGTCATCATGGTGTTGGTATTTTCTTGTGGCTTCAATGATTTTTCCTGGGTTGCCCCACCTTGGCTTTGTACTATGTCACACATTTTGGGGGTGCCTTTCCCTTACTTAAGAATCGCATATCCATAGTCTCGCTTCTTCTGTATAAATTTCAGCTCGATCTTGACAGTGTATCGATAGGCAGTGTCAAGCGAGTATATTTCTAGGAACTCAATCTCATCTTGGGTGTACTTGTTTAGAAAACCACAATACTTGAGTACCAAACTCTGCTCAGAATCCTTGATACCCAGCTTCGTTCGAAGGGTATGAAAAAAAATTGTGAACTCTGACACATCTTGGTCCCTTCCCTACCACAACATGGTCTAGTTTATGTATTTATCTTCATAGATCCTTACAAGGTAATATTGTTCCTTGATGTCATCTCAGAAAGAATTCCAAATGGGTGTAGCTGAAAACAGTGAGGATTCCCTCTCATCCTTTTATTCACAGTAGGTTTCCCACAAGTCCTTGACATGGGGGGAAACTTTGAGGAGTGAAAAAGTTATATTTTCCCGATTGAAAAAGTCATGGAACAAAAAGTATCCTTCCAACAGATTTAAACATCTATCTATGACGTCTACATTTATCTGGCCTTCAAATATGGGAATGTCAAAGTTAAGTTGTACCTTAAAAGGAGTGGCGCCTCCAAAGTGGCTGCTGGAGAAGATGCGTTCCTGTGGGTAGTCATTGAAGGATCTGGGCAAAGTTATCCATCATCGTGTTCCTATGTCACTCGAGGGATTCCTCGAGAAATATTTTGAAAGGATATCCTACTCCCTCATATTTATTTTCTTCCACCATGGGAGGCTATCAGGGTTTGCAAGGTTGGTCTTGCAAAGGTTCAATGTTATGAAACCAACTCAAGAAAAGATAGAAAAGATAGATCAACACCTTAGAATTCAGCCTCTTCGAGGGGGAAACCTCCTTTGCATTACATAAATGAACAATTCTCGGATGATACAAATGAAAAGACATCCTTTCTATATATAGGAGTCTAAGGGGTCATAACATAATCAAGTCCGACATAACAATAATAATGTAAGGGCACAATAATAACAATAGTGGGCTTCTATGGGGCACAATAGTAACAATATGGGCACTACATGGGTACAACGATATAATAAGTGGGTTGTACTAATAACAATAAGGGGTTACACTAGTAGTATAGGGGCCTAACATGCCCCTCTCCTTCAAAAAGTGTTGTCCTCAATGCTTGAGTATTTCTTGATGCTTCTGTATAAAATTCTTGTCCTCCAATGTGGAATCTTCAGTGGGTAAGTTCTTCCATTTGATGAGATACTCTAAAATTGGTCGATTTCGTAGCTGTCGGGTTCTTGTTTCTATGACTGCTCCAGGTTCCAATATGATTTTTTCTTCCTCTTCAATTTCTAGCAATATTGTTTGAATTGGGATCTTTTGCAACTTTTGAATAAGTGGCCATACTTCTTCGTCCTTCTTCCATTCATTCCTTGCTTCATTTATCCAATCTAGTTGGATAATAGAAATAGCACAAAACAATGCTTCCACATCCTCATCCTTGAAGAGTCTTCCCATTCGATAAGGTCGCCATTTTTTAAGTGCATGTAGTGTTGTCAACGTTTCCTTCTCATAAATAGCTTGCTTGAGATGTAGTAGTAAAAATACCCAATCACCTACATCAAAACATTTTTCACTACGATGTTGATCTACCTGTTGTTTCGTTTGATTTTGCACCGAAATGGCGTTATCCTTTAAAAGTTGGAGAACTTGTTGTTGATGCTCGATGTGATCTTTCATTGCTTGAACCTTTTTCTCCTTGATATGTCCTTCTATATTTAGATTTTGAGGAGTGGTAGTTTCTTCCAATCCTTGACAAGATATGGTCGGATTCATTTTGTGATGCTCGATGTGATCTTTCACTTTTTAAACATTTTTCTTCTTGATATGTCCTTTTATCTTGATAGTTTGAGGGGTGGTAATTCCGACCAATGAATTACAAGATATGGTTGGATTCATTTCTTCTTTCTCGATGTGATCTTTCACTTCTTTCACCTTTTTATTCTTGATATGTCCTTCTATCTTGAGAGTTTGAGGAGTGGTAATTCTTTCCAATGCTTTACAAGATATGGTCTGATTCATTTCTTCTTTCTCTGGGGTGGGGTCCTGGCGTATATCTTCTTCTTTTGATGTTTCTTGATCCTTTTCTTCCTCCTCTTCATATTCTATGTAAAGTAATTTCTTCTCAGCACACTTATGACCTTTAGTGCATTTGCTATCACAATTGTAACAAAGCCCTTCTTCTCTTTTTTCTTCCAATTGTTGTGGTGTAACCCTTGTAGTTTGTGGAAGGCTAGGAGAAACAACACTTCCATCTTTATAGTTGTGAGGGGTACGCTTCCTGGTTTCCATAATTTTGCTTTCCAATATGTCACAAAGCCCTTTTACTCTTTCCAATTGTTGTGGTGTTGCTCTAAAGAAGGTGTTGCTCTTTGTATCCTCATAATGTGCTATAATTTCCTCCGTGAAAATTGACCACGTAACAAGTTGTTTACGAGAACAAAGCCCTTTGTACCATAAAAATTGATCTGGTTCTAAATATGAAGATGCAATACATACCTTTTGTAATAGTGGTACACCATGTAGATCAAAATAGTACTCCATCTGAAGTATCCAATTTATCGGATCCTTGCCATCAAACTTCCTCATCTTGCTTTTTCTTGATTTTAGGAGCTCGACCTTGAAACGACTGTAACTCTGTACTTTCAGATCTTTAAGTTTTGAAATTTTGACCTATAGTATCCCTCTATGTCCTCTATCCAATGCCACCAGTCTGATCTAAATTGGATTCTGTAAGAAAGAGTTATGCATAGTCTCCCAAGAGGACCTGATTATAAACCTTTCCAGAAGAGTGAAATTGTATGAAGTGCCACGTGTCACTGTTTCGACCTTTGGATCTGAAAAATGCATACAAGAAACTACAGTCTGTCCTCTTTCTATGCCTTCTTACAAAATTTCAATCCAATCCCCAGAGAGAAAGTTATGACGATTTTCCCCAGGTCACCTGTTTGGAATGTAATTCAGGAGTCTGCAGAAAGACCAACTTCGTCAAATCATATCTCCATAAATATAGCGTGAAAATCTCTGAAATTCGTACCCAAGGTTCAACATGATTTATTCTCAAATGGGTTTTTTTGCAACTTCTGAAACGTCGCAGAGAAAAAGTTATAACGAAGATTCCAAGATGACTTGTTTGGAGCAGCGAAACCCTAGAATCCAAAGCACTGATACCAAATGTTATGAAACCAACTCAAGAAAAGATACAAAAGATAGATCAACGCCTTATAATTTAGCCTCTTCGAGGGGGAAACCTCCTTTACATTACATAAATGAACAATTCTTGGATGATACAAATGAAAAGACCTCCTTTCTATATATAGGAGTCTAAGGGGTCATAACATAATCAGAGCCGACATAACAATAACAATGTAAGGGCACAATAATAACAATAGTGGGCTTCTATGGGGCACAATAGTAACAATATGGGCACTACATGGGTACAACAATATAATAATTGGGTTGTACTAATAACAATAAGGGGTTACACTAGTAGTATAGGGGCCTAACATTCAACCAGTTCAAGCCCTAACTCCTTATACTCTGACCTCGTTGGGGGCATGAAAAGAAAAGAAAGAGAAAGAGAAAATTATTCTAGTATCATTTATCCAAACTTATGCAGGAACACAACAAAATACATATATAGACATAAACACAAAGATGCAACAAAAATAAAACTTCATTTCACTAATATCAAAGAAATGAAATATGCTTACATAGAGAATGGAAATAAAGTAGCTTGGGTGATGGTAGCTTATCTCTAAAAAGAGATGTGGCAGCTACATGCCTCTGAACTATGTTACAATGATGCTTGGTGGCCTTTTTATCATTGAGAAACTATGAGAAACCCTAAACATCCAAAAACCTAACCGTATGAGATGAGGCACCAAAAGCTTGTGGGCCCTATTGGGGTAAGTTGGAATGTCAACTTCCTGGGGTTGTAACTTTAGCATACAATCTCCCTTTGTTTACCATAATACCTCATTTCTAAGATCTCAAAGAGGAGGTCAATAATAAATTGGTAAAGTGGTTTAGCACTTTTCCAATCTCTCCCTTTTCCCTAAAAACATCTTTTACTCCCTCAAAACAGCTCTGGAAGTTTAGGACTTGAAAAAATTCCAAAAATAGTAAGTTGTGTTATAATCAAGGAAAATGAAAAGAAGAAATAGTGGGGTTCCAAGTGGAATAGGAGGGTGGCCACCAATATCCACCTAGATTAGTAGAGGTTTGGATCCGTATATCTTCTTGGCTTCGCCAGATGATTGTTAATGGGGACATACCAGGCTCAGGAAGCTTTCTTCATATAATGCCTTCTCCAAACATAACACTTGACCAAACCAATATGCTTAGCCTTACATAAATCAATAATGTGCAATAAAAAGAACTAACTAAGATTATGAAGCCTTAGATGCTGGATGAGAATCATAAAAGTTTCTGCCAATATTCCCATGACAAACTTTTCAGACCAAATGTTAGGTGGAGCTCATTTCCAAATACCAAGTTACAAAAACCTTTTATTTACCAAGAATTATCCAATCAAATTTTATCAAACCATCTTAATCATCATAGCATGAATCATTTCTTCCACTAAATATGAATGGAAAAATTAGGGACAAGTCATACAAATTTCATGAATATACCAAGAATGAGTCATACAAGTTCCATCCATTCATCATGAGATTACTTCATATTGAATCACAACTGTTTATAATTCAACCAATGTGCCAAAGACAATGAGGCCAACACAAAATCATTATTGAATACCAATATTAGTCACAGACATTTACTATGCTCACATAGTACTGTCATTAAGGAAAATAATTAGATATCAAATCAAAACGATAATTTGTTATCACAGTGAGTTCAATGAGTCCATAACCTAAAAAAATATGAAGCATCATGTCAATATTCTAAAGCATATTTATAACTATCAAGCATCATGTTAAAAATCCAAACATTGCTCATCTATATTAATCAACAAAATATTGTCAAACACTTGCGATTGTCATCAAATATTGTCATACACTAGCTTCAATGGATAAATCATAATGGCATATTGATTTGCATATTTTGGTCACTTGCAAACACAAGTTTAGTCAACACATTTGCATTCTCTATAGTAAGTTAAACATTCAAATTCCATGCTTATAGAACTTTCTAATGTCTACATATCTGTAGGACTGTTATACTCCAAGTGCACTTCCGATTTCGTGCATGAGGCTTTAGATTTTGTGACCTACAGCCACAACTGATCCGAATCGGATCCACAAAAGATTGTCAAGAACCTTAACTGTATCGAGTTGAACAAATCCTTGAAAATTCCAAAACAACGATCAAAAACGCCTTGAACCAGTGGCAATGGCCTCTAACGTAGAACGACGAGGACCTTTGTCAAAGCGCGCTGACCGAGGCCCATGGAGACTACGCAGGAGGTCAAAGTAGCCCCTGGGAGCCCCGGATTGGGAAAAGGAGGCGATTTTGATGCACGATTAGCACGCACTTTAGCGCTAATTGTGCATCACTGGGCAAATAAGGCCAAAATGGAAGAGCCTTAAGCACTCGGTCGTGTTGGGAGCCGGAGAACCATGGGTGGAGAAACAAAAAGCGCTAAAGGACAAAAGCGAGACCTGTGCTCTAGAAAACTGGCGGTATTGATTGGGGCGCCCTTGAATGGTAAGAGGTTTTGGAGGAGAGTGGAGCGATCCCACTCAGCGATTGATGCGTGGTAGCGGAGGTGAGAGAAAAACCGCCATTGATCGCGTGTTATCGGTCGAGAAAGTCAACCGCGCTCGACGTGCGTATGATGTTGGATTTGGAGGAGCCCAGCTCGGACGGCTGAGATTGCGCTCGATGGGGGAAGCGGAATCGACAGGGGATTAAGCTGAGTTCTAAAGAGATTTGGAGTCCGTTTGATTGCCACGGTGGAGAAATAATGCATACACGACGTAACGAAAGAAACGAATCGATGGAGCATGCTGGCACCAGTTAGATGGAGACACGTGGCCACTTCCTGAGCGATCGTGCTGACGCAGAACAGGGAGTTCCAAGTGCGGATGCAGAAGGTGAATCGCCGCAAGTGGGAGAGGAACCGAATAGGCATAGGGATCGAATGACTAAAGCCATGAACCAAGACAGTTGGAAAAAGGAGACAGAGGGGGAGACAGAGAGAGGAGAAGAGTTAATTGGAAACCCGAATTGAGAGGAGTCCAAGTAACTAAGAGAGACAGTGAACACAGAGAGCAGTAAAGCCAAGCAGAGGAGACAGAGGGCCGAGCTGACCACAAGCAGCATCGAGCACTAGAGAGCTTGAAGATTCAAGCCTTCCCATAGAGGAATCTGTCCGGACTGAGCATCACATTTGGCTCTTTCCACTATAGACCAAGGGTCACAGAGCTGGTAGGAAGAAAAAGAGTCTGTGAACTCTGAGTGGCTTGGGGAATCCAAGAACCACCCTGCCAAGCAAAATCTGCTTTGGGAGAACTCATATTGAGTCCCTGTATTGTAATTTCTCTGTTGTAAGACACAATAAAATAAGGCCACCACTGAAGCTGGACCAGAGACGTAGCCCTGGAGAATAGGGTGAACTCCTTATTAAAAATTGTTTGTTTCTTTGTGTTGCTTACTGTATTTCTCTACTATCTTTCCACTTATTTTCTGTGTATTAGAAATCTGACTGATCCGTTCTTTCAATAACACAGAACACACACACCAGCACATGAGTCTGTAATACCTTTTGTTTAATAAATCTTCAAACTGAGGTCACTCATAGGGTGATTATCAGATCAAGTGGTATCAGAGCTCTAGGCTATAAGGTTAGACAAGCTTGTGTGTTTTAGCTATGAATGCTCACTAGATCAAAGCTCAAATTAGGAGAAGGAGAGTTGGTGGAAACTAATCTTGAAATTGGGAGAGTCTATTCTCGGAAGACAATGTCAGAAGAAGGTTCTATAGGGCCAGACCCTCAATTCATAGAAAGTTTCCTAGCTATAAAGTCTATGGTAGAAGAAATGTATAGGGACTTTAGAAAGCATAAGGATGAAGATTCATCAGGCTCTAAGCAATATAAAGAAGAAGATGAATCTCATTCCCATGACCACTCAAAAGGAAAGGGAAAAGAAGAAAGCTTCCCTACACCTCCTAACATCCATGTGCATAATAAGAAAGCATCTTTGATTAAGTTAGATGTTAAATTTGATTTGCCTATATATGATGGAGAGTTAAATGCTGAAAAGTTGGACAATTGGATTAGACAAATTGATTTGTATTGCAGAGTACAAAACATAGACTCAGACAAGAGTAATATTCAGCTGGCAAGCCTACGCCTAGGAGGCACTGCCTTAGTTTGGTCGGAAGGCAGAACCCAAGCTGATATGCAGAAGCATGGTAAGACCATCTCTGTCTGGACTGAATTTGTTGCTGCCATCAAAACGCAGTTCTATCCATTGGCCTACATGCAACAAGCCATGATGAGTTGGCAAACTCTTCAGCAGTTGAAAGGGCAAAGTGTGCAAGGGTATACTCAAGAGTTCAGAAAGAGAGCATTGATGTTGGGTATACTCACCAGAAACTCTTTTGAAGTACATTGGTGGTCTACACAGCTACATGAGGCATACCATCCTCATGTTTAATCCCACTAGTATAGATGAGGTATTTGTACAAGCTACTCATCTAGAAGCTAGAGGAAAGAATGGAAATCCAAAAGTTGAGGGACCATCCCAACCCACTGTAAGCAAGAGCAAGGAGAAAAGAAAGTAGAAGTGGAAAGCAAGGAAGGCTAACACCGCACAAAAAGGCAAAGATTCATGCACTCACTACAAAAAGGAGGGGCATGATGATGATCATTGTTGGATTCTGCATCCAGGGTTGAGACCTAAGAAGTCCGAGGGCAAGAAGAAGAAGATTGTTGCAACTATTCAGAAAGATTTGGGGTCAGATTCAGGAGATGAAACAATCATTGCAGCCACAGGTATAAAAGGTAAGAATTCTGAAGCATCTACTAATAATTCTGTTCAATTTGTTATTGATGAAGAATATGAGAGAAAAAGACATGAGATTTTCCATATTCGAGTTGTTTCCAAAAATCAAAAGATTGATACCTTGTTTGATAGTGGCTCACAAGTAAATCTGATTTCTGAAGCAATTGTAAAGAAATTGGGATTAGCAACTACACCTCATAAGAAGCCATACCCATTAGGATGGTTGAATGATAAAGCACAAGTACAAGTGACTAGACAGTGCAAACTCGAGTTTTCTTTTGGGTCAACATTTGTAGATGAGGTTGAGTTAGATGTAATTCCTTTGGATATATGTGGAATTGTTTTAGCAAGTCCTTGCTTGTATGATAGAAAGGCTATTTTCTATAGAGCTGAGAACAAGTATCTAGTTGTCAAAGATGGAATCAAATACTTTGTAAGAGCTCATAAGCTCAAGAATAATTATACTCTCATAAACTCAGGACAGATGAAAAGAATGATAAATTCATGCAAACAGTTCTTACTGATGGTTGTAAAGGAAAAGACACCTGAAAAAACCAATGTATTTGAGGGCTGTAATGTTGATCAGCAAGCTGATATAGAAAAGATTGTTTCAAAGTATGATGTCTTATTTCAAGAACCTAAAGGTCTGCCACCCAAAAATGGAATAGTACATGATATTGTTTTGCAGCAAGATGTTCCTTTGCCTAACATTGGGATGTACAGGTTATCTGCTTTAGAGAATGCTGAAATCAAGAAGCAGGTGTAGGAGTTGCTCGAGAAAGGGTTCATCAGGCCTAGCACATCACCATGTGGGTCACCAATCGTTTTGGTGAGAAAGAAAGATGGCTCGTGGAGAATGTGCATTGACTTCTGAGCACTGAATAAGATAACAATAAAAAATCGTTATCCTCTTCCTCGCATAGATGATCTTTTAGATCAATTGAAGGATGCTATTTATTTCACCAAGCTGGATTTGCATAGTGGATACCATCAGATCAGAGTTGCAAAGCAAGGCGCATGGAAGACTGCTTTCAAAACAAAGCAGGGATTGTATGAATGTCTAGTTATGCATTTTGGCCTAACTAATGCTCCTGCTACTTTCATGATATTAATGAATGATGTACTCAGACCTTTTCTTGATGATTTTGTTATTGTGTACCTGGATGACATTCTGATTTTTAGTAAAACATGGGAAGAACATTTAAAGCATGTTAAGCAGATGTTAGATGTTTTGAAAAGAGAAAAAAATTATGTTAAACTCTCCAAATGTCAATTTGGCAAAACCTCTCTAAATTATTTGGGTCACATAGTAGGGGGAGGCAAATTGAAAATAGATCCCTCTAAAGTGGCATTCATTGTAAACTAGCCTAAACCCAAGTCTACTACAGAAGTACGAAGCTTCTTAGGAGCAACACAATATTGGAGGAAGTTCATTTCCAATTTTTCCTCAATTGCAGCTCCCTTACATGCTTTGACAGGATTGAACAAGGTGTTTCAATGGGGAGGAAAACAGAAGAAATCCTTTGACACCTTGAAAGAAAAGATTAGTACAACACCTGTACTAGCACTGCCAGATCTATAAAGACAATTTGAGATCCAAACTGATGCCAGTGACTATGCCATGGGAGTAGTGTTGACACAGCACGGTAAACCCATATGTTATCATTTTGAGACTTTTAATCCTGCAGTAGTTAACTATCCTACATATGATAAAGAATTGTATGCATTAGTTCAGAGTGTGAAAAAGTGGAAACATTACTTAATGGGCAAAGAAACAGTAGTACATACTGATAATTAGCCACTTCAATATCTACACTCCCAAAGTAAGATGCAACAGTCAAGACATTACAGATGGATGGGTTTTCTACAACAGTTTCATTTAGTCATCTGATATAAAAAGGGCATACATAACAAGGTTGAAGATATGTTATCTAGACCCATTATAAATGCATCTACCATACTTAAGCATAATTCTGTGCTGCATGAAAGCTACATAGAACAGTATGCTCAGGATATGGACTTTCAAGATGTATATGCAACTTTGAGTCAAGAAAAAAGAGTAGAAGAATTGGACTATCATGTGAAGGACCGACTCTTATATCATTGTGAGAAACTCTGCATTCCGCAAATTGAGAGAGTAAAGTTAATTAGGGAAGCACACACTTCTCTGATATCAAGTCACTTTGGGGTAAGTAAAATAGTTGCACAGCTGCAAAGGTTCTGCTATTGGCTGAAAATGAATGAAACAATTTCTAGATATGTAAAGGGGTGTGCTATTTGTGCAAAAAGCAAGCCCAACAACAGAAAACTAGGCTTATACACTCCATTACCAGTTCCTTCTCACCCTTGGGAAAGCATTTCCATGGATTTTGTTGGAGGACTGCCCAAATTTAGGAAAGGTCATGATTATTTGTATGTTGTTGTGGATAGGTTCAACAAAATGTGTATTTTGATACCCTGTAGTAAACAAATTACAGCTGAACAAACTACAAAATTATTCTTTGAACATGTATGGGTTCATTTTGGATTACCCATTTCTATTGTATCTGATCGAGACACCCGATTTGTGGGGAAGTTTTGGTCAAGTCTATGGGAACTAATGGACACCAAGTTAAAGAAAAGCATAGATTTTCATCCACAAACAGATGACTAGACGGAAGTAGTTAATAGGACGGTGATCCTGTTACTGAGAGGATATTGCAGCAAACATCCTAAGCTTTGGGATGAACACTTGTGTTATGTGCAGCATGCTTACAATAGAGCCAAACACTCTTCTACACAGAGATCTCCTTTTGAGACCTGCTTTGGTTTCATACCAAGGTCTCCCTTGGATTTTATCTTTGGTAAAGATGCCATGGTTGATAGACACAGTGATGTGGACAGGGCAACTAGGTTCATTGAGTAGATCCAGGAGATCCACAAGGCAGTACAGGAATAGCTAGAAAAGAGCCAGGCCAAGTACAAGGCTAGGCATGATAAGCATCAGATGGAGCATAATTTTCAAGTTGGAGACCAAGTCTAATTGTATATCAGCAAGGACATGATGCAAGGTGAAGGTAAGAAGCTAGAACCTATCAGGTATGGACCCCTCAGGATACTTGAGAAGATTGGTGAAAATGATTTTCGCCTTGATCTGCCAGCTTACATGCACATCTACTCAATTGTGAACGAAAATTGCTTGAGGTTGTTTGAACCTTCAATGATTGAGGACCCTGAAGAGCAAAGCCAATTACCTTCTGTTGATGACCTGCTACCTGAATATCTTAATGAGTTACGGGAAGACATAGTGCTGGACAAGAAGGTAAGGATGATGCGTAGTGGACAGGTGGAATACCTCGGGATTGGGCTTAAAGGTTTGAAGCCAAGCAGTGTGAAGTGGATTGAGATTGGGCAGGTGAGACAACAATTTCCTCACTTAGCCGATGCTTGAAGAAAGCCAACTTTTGGTGGTCCAAAAGCTTTTTTAGTAGGGAGGCCGTGATCTGAATCAAATCCACAAAAGACTGTCACAAACCTTGACTGTATCGAGTTGAACAAATCCTTGAAAATTCAAAAACAGCGATCAAAAACGCCTTGAACCAGTGTCAATGGCCGCCAACATAGAACGACGAGGCCCTTTTTCAAAGCATGCTAACCGAGGCCCATGGAGCTTGTGCAGGAGGTCAATGTAGCCCCTCGGAGCCCCGGATTGGGAAAAGGAGGCGATTTTGATGCGTGATTAGCACACGCTTTAACGCTAATCATGCATCACTGGGAAAATAAGGCCAAAATGGAAGAGCCTTAGGCACTTGGTCGCGTTGGGAGCTGGAGAACCACGGGTGGAGAAACAAAAAGCACTAAAGGACAAAAGCGAGACCCGTGCTCTTGAAAACTGACGGTATTGATCGGGGCACCCTTGAATGGTAAGAGATTTTGGAGGAGACTGGAGCGATCGATGCGTGGCAGTGGAGGTGAGAGAAAAACCGCCATTGATCGCGTGCTATCGGTCGAGCAAGTCAACCGCGCTCGACGTGCGTATGACGTTGGATTTGGAGGAGCCCAGATCGGACGACTGAGATTGCGCCCAATGGGGGAAGCGGAATTGACAGGGGATTAAGCTGAGTTCTAAAGAGATTTGGAGTCCGTTTGACTGCCACGGTGGAGAAAGAACACATACATGACGTAATGAAAGAAACGAATCGATGAAGCATGCTGGCACCAGTGAGATGGAGACATGTGGCCACTTCCTGAGCGATCGTACTGATGCCGAATAGGGAGTTCCAAGTGCAGCTGCATAAGGTGAATCGCTACAAGCGGGAGAGGAACCTAATAGGCATAGGGATCGAATGACTAAAGCCCTGAACCGAGATAGTCGGAAAAAGGAGACAGAGGGGGAGACAGAGAGAGGAGAAGAGTTAATTGGAAACCTGAATTGAGAGGAGTCCAAGTAACTAAGAGAGACAGTGAACACAGAGAGCAATAAAGCCAAGCAGAGGAGACAGAGGGCCGAGCTGACCACAGGCATCATCAAGCACTAGAGAGCTTGAAGATTCAAGCCTTCCCATAGAGGAATCTGTCCGCACTGAGCATCACATTTGGCTCTTTCCACTGTAGGCCAAGGGTCACAGAGCTGGTAGGAAGAAAAAGAGTCTGTGAACTCTGAGTGGCTTTTGGAATCCAAGAACCACCCTGCCAAGCAAAATCTGCTTTGGGAGAACTCATATTGAGTCCCTGTATTTTAATTTCTCTGCTGTAAGACACAATAAAATAAGGCCACCACTGAACCTGGACCAAAGACGTAGCCCTGGAGAATAGGTTGAACTCCTTATTAAAAATTGTTTGTGTCTTTGTGTTGCTTACTGTATTTCTCTACTATCTTTCCACTTATTTTCTGTGTGTTGGAAATCTGATCGATCCGTTGTTTCAATAACACAGAACACACACACTAGCACATGAGTCTGTAATACCTTTTGTTTAATAAATCTTCAAACTGAGGTCACCCATAGGGTGATTATCATATCAACAACTGAAACCATAGACCTTATTCCATGCCACTAGAGGCCTATAAACGCACTAATAAGATTGCTTCCATGTGGTTGGGTCTTCGATGAGGACCTCGATCAAAGTGCGCTGACCGAGGCCCATGGAGACTGCGCAGGAGGTCAAAGTAGCCCCTAGGAGCCCTGGATCAGGAAAAGGAGGCGATTTTGATGCGCGATTAGTGCTAATCGCGCATCGTTGGGCAAATAGGGCCAAAATGGAAGAGCCTTAAGCACTCGGTCACGTTGGGAGCCGGAGAACCGCGGGCAGAGAAACAAAAAGCGCTAAAGGACAAAAGCGGGACCCATGCTCTGGAAAACCGGTGGTATTGATCAGGGCGCCCTTGAATGGTAAGAGGTTTTGGAGGAGAGCGGAGCGATCCCACTCAACGATCGACGCGTGGCAACGGAGGTGAGAGAAAAACCATCGTTGATCGCGCGCTATCGGTCGAGCAAGTCAACCGCGCTCGACGTGCGTATGACGTTGGATCTGGAGGAGCCCAGATCGGACCGCTAAGATTGCGCCCGATGGGGGAAGTGGAATCGGCAGGGGATTAAGCTGAGCTCTAAAGAGATTTGGAGTCCGTTTGACCGCCACGGTGGAGAAAGAACGCATACGCGACGTAATGAAAGAAACGAACTGACGAAGCATGCTGGCACCAGTTAGATGGAGACACGTGGCCACTTCCTGAGCAATCGTGCTAACGTCGAACAGGGAATTCCAAGTGCAACTGCAAAAGGTGAATCGCCGCATGCGGGAGAGGAACCTAATAGGAATAGGGATCAAATGACTAAAGCCATGAACTAAGACAGTCGAAAAAAGGAGACAGAGGGGGAGACAGAGAGAGAAGAAGAGTTAATTGGAAACCCAAATTGAGAGGATTCCAAGTAACTAAGAGAGACAGTGAACACAGAGAGCAGTAAAGCCAAGCGGAGGAGACAGAGGGTCGAGCTGACCGCAGGCAACATCGAGCACTAGAGAGCTTGAAGATTCAAGCCTTCCCATATAGGAATCTGTCCGGGCTGAGCATCACATTTGGCTCTTTCCACTGTAGACCAAGGGTCACAGAGCTGGTAGGAAGAAAAAGAGTATGTGGACTCTGAGTGGCTTGGAGAATCCAAGAACCACCCTGCCAAGCAAAATCTGCTTCGAGAGAACTCATATTGAGTCCCTGTATTATAATTTCTCTGTTGTGAGACACAATAAAACAAGGCCACCACTGAAGATGGACCGAAGATGTAGCCCTGGAGAATAGGGTGAACTCCTTATTAAAAATTGTTTGTGTCTTTGTGTTGCTTACTGTATTTCTCTACTGTCTTTCCACTTATTTTCTGTGTATTGGCAATCTGATCGATTCGTTGTTTCAATAACACAGAACACACACACCAGCACATGAGTCTGTAATACCTTTTGTTTAATAAATCTTCAAACTGAGGTCACTCATAGGGTGATTATCAGATCAACAACTGAAACCATAGACCTTATTCCATGCCACTAGAGGCCTATAAACGCACTAATAAGCTTGCTTCCATGTGGTTGGGTCTTCGACTAACAAAAACCTTCTCTTCTGAAATCAGGACTAGATGCAAACCAATAATATTAGATATTTGTCTATTTATGTCAGAAAACGTCAACAATAAAGAATCTTCTATACATCTAATGCAAATGATAATAGATGTAGGGGTCTTATTGAGAGTTTCTCCCTCTGAATAGGAATCTAGTCATCATCATTCAATTCATCTACCTATCTATCATAATACTTCCATGCATTAAAAAAAAATGTTAGATCATGAATTCAAACTATATCAAGTTCTAATACATGTATTCATCACGGACATAACATGTTAGGATCAACTTCTTGATAATCACATATGAACATGACATCAAATTTTCATCAAGAGTTATTGTCTTATGATTAGGGTAATAGACAAGTGATTCATCATACTTCAAGGATCATGAACTCAATATCACTTAAATAGCTTAGTCCATCAAGTCAGGTCACCCAGATATTACCATATGACATAATCACTAAGTTTATCAGAATCTAATATAGCTCAACAATAAGATCATGAATATCAATCTTATTTTTACATTTCTATCATCATGGATATTATTCTTCTCACAAACATTATCAATAGTATCAAGTTACCATACATAAGAATCAATGTGCTAGCCTTCTTTATGGGATCGAGAAATCTATCATGTCTAAAATGAAATATGCTTGCCAAATATCAAGAGCACCAATATATCCAAAATCAATGTTTCTAGGTTGCCTTTCTATGACATAATAAAATGTAATATACTTGTCCAATACCAAGTGCATCATGAATCAAACTCACTTTCATATGCAAACATGAACTATTTGCGAAGGAGACATTTTCATCGTACCTTAGGGCTTACATTGTCATAAATATTGCATCTAAATCATTGAAACAACACATCATATATACCTTGTAGTATTCAAATACCTATGCATATGTTTATTTGATATTGGTAGCGAGAGCACTTTGCTAACTTCCTTGTCATGTAACTCTTCCCTTCTTGTAGTAGCCATCTTTTCTTGCATCTCAGATGATCCTCAAGAAGGATCCACTTATCCTATCTCATCAAGATGTTAGAAGTATCTAAATGTTCACATATACATGCAGGAAGTATAAGTAATAATCGAAGCAATAAACTCAAACAAGAATAGAATCACAAAGAGGTAACATAAATCTAAAAGCTGCTTATCTTTTAACGAGATCTCCCTCTTGAATCACCCTTCAATATTCATGATTGTCCATTGACCATATAACATTGTTGCCTTCAATACATTCATCATATTTATCAATAGCCAAGGCCTAATAGATACTATCCCATTTAGGGCTTCATCAAATCTGTCACAAGTGCTTGAACATCTTCATATTGATCATGCTAGGGTTTCTAAATTGCATATCTCAAATCTTTTCCATAAACCAAGGTTTCCCCCAAACCCAATCCTCATAATATCCATCAAATTTCCTAAGGTTTCCTTCAAACCCTAGTATTTGTTTATGTATCCACCACCTTCTCTTGCTTCAATCAAAGGTCTCTTCATATGGGTGATATTCAATGACTTTTCTTTAGCACATCTCTGATACCATGTTAATTTTTCTTAGGGACATATTGTTCTTTACTTTGATAATTACATTTCAACATTTGCATATTAAATTCACCTTGCATGATCATGTTATTATTCATGTTTACAACATTATCCAATGATATATGCAATTATATAAAAAGAACAACATCATCATCAATGCGACATAACATAAAGGAACAATATAAGAAAAACATTCACACATAGAGACACTAGGAATGGTCAGAGACTAGGGAAAAACCCACTATGGGGAAAAACCTTTCATATTCCTCTTCTTATTACGCTGTCACTGAATGATTCAATAAAGAGAGAGTACAATGCTTCATATATTTCATCATAAACATATCCAACAAAATCAACTAGACAATATCCATGAGGTGAATCCAACAATGCCAATAATCTAAAAACTTGATTCAAGAACATGTAATTAGTTTTTACTGTTTGTAGTCAACTCCTAAACTCTACGGTCAATGAGAGAAAACTTCGGTCAACTGAAAATTCAACCTTTAGGTCTCAATCACAAGGAAGATGTGTTATGCATATGAATAAAAGGCTTTGGTCAAAATTTCTCCATGACATGCTTACGGCTGAGACCCAAAACCCTAAAAACAAAGATGTGAGCTTCACACACTCCAATTTCAGACCTGTGCCAACCAATCTATGTGAACTTACCTTAGACTTGTGCAAGTAAAACCAAAGAAGAGAATATAAGAATGCTCCATGATGATGTCCAAATGAGGTCGAGGTCACTTGTATTTATAGCCTTCCAAGGGTGTCCAATTTGCTTTAGGGTCAACCTAATTAAATATGCACGCTTTCCCTTGTCCAAATTGAGCCCTTTAATAGTGAAAATTGGTCCTCTCGAAAAGTGGAATCTTGTCCCATGGTTGGAATTTGTCAATGAGCTACCAAATTAACATGATTGGGTTTTTTTTTTGCTAACTTATGCTAGAGCCTTGGAGTGAAATGGGATTGCTTAAGGGATTGCATTGTAGAGAATGGGATCCCATTCCTTGGGTTGTGCAAGTTGAGGGGGAAATGAGTTGGTAGATTGGAATTTTTATAAGACTACCCAATCTAGGTATTTTGATATTGAGTGGACAATGGTGAATTATGGGAGATAGAGTAATACACCGCAATTCTTAAAAATCAAAATTTATAAATATAACCGAACTTAAGAAAAATAATGAAAATATATAGAACTTGATACATAATTTTTTTCTATGGTCTCATTGTTCTATTTAATTCACAATCCTTTAATCTACCCTAAGGAGATGGGGTTATTAAAATTCCTCTTCTTTTAACCAGCTCTAAGTTCTTTTCTAAGATAACCATCATTTTTAGCTCATGAAGAGCTTTCTAATGATATAAATCCCTTCGAAATCTGAGCTTTGTAGACAAAGTTATGACCCTAAGAGGTTTCATTATCTTATGTCGCGTTACCAACAATACCACTAACATGTGGCTGAGACATGGCATCCCTATTCCCACATGTAACCATTTTTTTACATCATGTCATTTGATATGTGGCTAACACATGGTAGTCCTATGCTCACATGTCACCATTGCATGGTGCCACCTTTGCAAGGGACATTGGTGGCGATTTCACATATATATCTCATTTTTTTAATTATACATTTCTCTTTCTTCTAGATTCTAAGATTATAAACTTTTTTGGATTGATATAGATCTATGAAAAGTTTCTTAGTCAATCCAGTCAAAAATTTCGATATCTGTATCTAGAAATTTCTAAAAGTTCTCATTAATGAAATATGAGATTTTTGGATTTTTCAATCTTGAAAATTCACTAATCCATGCCACCTCTATGGCGACTATGACTTGGATATCCCCCTAAGTACCATTTTTCTTCATATTCATGTTAGAACCATGCCACTTTGGCATAATAAAACTTCCACTCACCCATAATTGCTCACTTGACAGATTTTAGTATCCAAATTTTGGCAGTTCATAGATCCCAGGTGTTAGGATTTTACATTTGATAGTGTTTGGATCATCCAATTTTTTTGAGTCTCCACCCCCTTTACCCCTTCCAAATAGGCCCATCGTCACAATCCCCACTTGCCCATATGACTAGTAGTTAAGGACAAAACTTTCAATTGCCAACTTTCCGAAATAAGTAAATTTCGCTAAGCATTAAAGCCTATTTTAAAGGACTGAAATTGATTCCAACAAGGAAAATACTTGCCCAGAAGACTCCAAAAGGTTCAAAATTTTACAATAACCTCTAAAGGCATCCAAAAAACCATCAACAACCAAACCATTTTTGAAACAATATTTATCAAATTGTAGGTAAGGAAGACATAAATTGTTGGCAACTACCAAGAGTGAAAAGGCTTAGTTCTCATCTTAACAGAAAGATACAAAACCTATAACATTATACTAATATGTTGATTCTTATTTCTTCAATTTTATAGATAATACAAAGAAAAAAATATAGAGTTATACAACAAGCATTCCTTCTCTTAGCATGTAACAAAATAATTCAAAGTATCACCCAACAATTTCCTATTTATTTGCCTATAGCATTCTCAGTGTTTATAACAAAATTAATATATCAAATTAATATTGGTAGAAATACAAAGTTATCTAAATATGACAAGTAAATTTACCTAAAACCAATAGACTGAACAATTTCCACCCAATTGTAGGTAGTTTTTCTATGGAACTCCACCCTCGCACCAAACTATAATAACACTAGGTGAATGATGTAGGAGCATCAACCTCTAATCAACAATTTGTAGGTAGTTTTACTATGGAAGTCCACCCTCTCACCAAACTATAATAACACTGGGTGAATGATGCAGGAGCATCAACCTCTAACCAACCATTTTAATTAGACCTAAGGAGGGTGATGTGATTTTCCAAAGGGAAAGAAATTTCCTCAATTCTTCCTCAATTCAATTTGTATCAAATAAGGATTTTAATATAAATTCAAGTGTCATGTTTTTAAGAAGAATATGGGTTGTTACTTTGTTAGGTGAGTTGGTGTTTTGGCTAATTGGCCTTTGTAAAAATAATAGGTGTTAAGATGAGGTATTAGAAAGTTTTAGGAGTTAAGACATATGTCCAATTTACCTTTGTTTTATTAAGATATTTCCTAGGTAGTAAGAAATTATACATGCATGTAAAATTTTTACCTTTCTTTTGTTAAGATATTTCCTAGCTAATAAAAAATTATTTATCCATGTAAATTTTTTATTTTTTTTGTTAAGATATTTCCTAGCTAGTAAGAAATTATACATGTAAAATTAGAATTCGATTAGGGAAGAAGGAACTCAAAGAGAGAAAAAGTTTGAGAACGAGCATGAAAGTCTTGGACAATAAAAACTTGAATGTTCCCATGTAAATATATCTTTTTGAATTATAAAAAAAAGTGAGTTTGTTTAGTCACCCACTATGTTCAATGGGTGAGTGTCTTTGTGTTAAGTTTAATTGACCTTATCCGTGTTTTTTATTTCACGTATGACCCGTCAGTGTAATCCGCGTCATAGTTACCAAATTTGGTCGTATGGACCCCCAAAAAAATTGAAAATACAGGTATTCGATTTGATACGTAGGTATTTGAAATTGAAAATCCAGGTATTTGATTTGATACGTAGGTATTTGATTCGATACGTAGTTTAATATGAAAATTCGAAAATTCAGGTATTCAATTTGATCGGTAGGTATTCGATTTGATACGTAGTTTAATACGAAAATTCGAAATTCCATACGGATTAATCCAAAGATGTATTCGATTTGATACGTAGTTTAATACGAAAATTCGAAATTCCATACGGATTAAGCCAAAGATTCACAATAAATTAATAATTCTTCGTGGGCTATGTTTGTGATTAGGATCAAACAACGTTTAGGATTATTAGATAACATAGGTTAGCCATTAAGGAATGGTGATGGTATTTTAATTTTTTATATAATGAAATTTATCAAACTAAATTTTTTTTAGTAAGGGTGCTAGTTAATTATTTCAGAGTTTATGGATTAAATATTAATGGGTTATAATATTGTAAATTTTGTATTTTTTAATTAGAAAGTTATATAATTATTAAATTGTAATATAATATTTTGTGATATAAAATAAAAGGTGGTTTGATAATATTAATAAATGATTAGTAATTAAAAACCATAGATGTTACCAAATAGTTTGATAAATAAGTAATAATGATTAAAGATATAAATGTATATTTTGAGAGAATGTTTATATATATTTAATATATGATCATATTTTAAATATAAATTTGGTTGTCAATTTGTAATCTATATTGTTTACTATAATGTGAAATTTGTAAAATTTTCAGTTTATATTAGACTTCATATAATTGATGGTATAAGTGGATACAAAAATGAATACATAAATTCTCATTATGTGTTATTATGATGTAAAAGTATGTATTTTGTTCCAGGATATAATTTTATTTGCAATATATATCATCAAGCATGATTTTTAAGAGAATTTTGAGATTTTCAAAATTAATATATATATATATATATATATATTTTAGAAAGATGTACACACTAGTTTTAAGATTTTTTCCATATAGAATCCAAGTCAAATTTGGTCATAAGAGGTTTTTGAGATTTTCAAAATTATAATTTTCTATTTTATTTTATTTTAATATTGAAAAAAACAATATATTCAAATATTCCAAAGATGTTCATTAATTTTAAGATTTTTTCCATATAGAATCGAATTGAAATTTCGTAACTATGCTCCCTGAGAGTAAAACACTGAAGTCTAGAATTTGGCATATCAAGTCCAAGAGGGAGGAATTTGGGTGTTTGCAAAAGCAATCACTGAAATTTCGGCAAGATTTTGATAAAATCTGGTTGGGATTTTTGTAAATCCATGTTATAGCTGTCAAACTTCAAGGTTTGTAAATTTTTGATAGCACTGAATTTATTTCCACCATCAAAAACATAATTCAAACGCTATTAGTGCAAGATTTTTTGAATTTTATTTAACTATATTTTCAAAATTATAATTTTCTATTTTATTTTATTTTAATATTGAAAAAACAATATATTCAAATATTCCAAAAATGTATACTCGTTAATTTTAAGATTTTTTTCCATATAGAATGGAATTGAAATTTCGTAACTATGCTCAGCGAGAGTAAAAGACTCAAGTCTAGAATTTGGCATATCAAGTCTAGGAGGGAGAAATTTGGGTGTTTCCGAAAGTAATCACCGAAATTTAGGCAAGATTTTGATAAAATCCGGGATTTTTGTAAATCCATGTTGTAGCTGTCCAATTTCGAAGTTTGTAAAGTTTTTGATAGGGCTAAATTCATTTCCACCATCAAAAACATAATTCAAACACTATTAGTGCAAGATTTTTTGAATTTTATTTACCAAAATTCCGACCACTTTTAACCTTGGTTTCGATAAACTGTTAGACCTTCAATGATCTTTTTCTACGTTCCAAAAGTCTTTCGATGACGACACAGTGGCTTCAATGAGCGAAATAAATAAGCTCAACATTGTGGCGGTGCAAGTTCCCGGAAATTGTAGTGCAAGTTCGAAGTCAGTGGTTCCAGATGGATCGGGGAAGTAGCTGCAGCGTTTTAAGTCGTCGATTGTACTGGGCATCAAGGACACAGGTGTCTGGGTCTCAGTTTAAAGATATTTTAGTGAATTGAGTCGAGTGTAGTGAGAGCACAATAAAGGATCGAGTATAGATTGTTGTTTGTCTTTAGCGTTTCAGAAACGTATGGGAATGGACATTCTAATCTTTTGATAGTGGCATGCAAAATTATTTTGGATCATGACGTTACTCCGCAATCATTATGGTGAAGTAGAGTGGGATTTATATTTTTATTTAAATCAAATTATTTTAATAAATATATAATAAAAAGTATTTATATTTAATAGAAATATTTTTCGAAGAAATCACATCAGGGTGTGTTTGGAATTAACCAGTATGGATCATTATTTTGTTCTCATAATAAATCACGCTGGTTTTTTTAATATGATTTTTTCCAAAAATGCTTCTATTACTAAAAATATAAATCATATGAATTCAAATATTTATATCCTACCAACATAAATATTAAATAATATACCTCAAAATATATAAATGAAAAATCATATTATTGAATTGAAAGGTTAATTGAAACGGTATAAAAATAAAATATTTATTAATTACTTTTAAATTAAACCACATTTGTCCTTTTCCAAAAAAGGGTAAACCTATGTATATTAACCTAAAAAATTCCCACCGCGTCTTTTTGTAGCCGAATTTTTTTTAGGAATTGAAAGGTCGTTTTGAGAACACAATGTGTACAACGCAAAAAAATTCCAGTCATACCGATGACGTCGCTAAAATCTAGAAGATGTCAAAATAATGCCCAGTATTTTAACGAGGTGATTTTAAAAAGAAATTATCGGTGATTTAAAAAAAAAATTAGGTGTTTAAAAAATATTCTCCAACCATTAAAGTTATTTAATTTAATTTTTTAATTTTTCAAAATATTAAATTAATTTTATAAATATAATTAAAATAATATTAAACATGATGATAATGATGATTAATGTCTATTAAGACTAATGTGGTTTATGGGACTTTGTAGTAACTTCATTAGGCAGAAAAGATGATTCGATTTATTACATTAGGTAGCTATTGTTATATACAAGAATGTGACTGCTCAGTTCATCTTCTGATGACTGTTCACATTCCAGATTCACCCAACCGCAGAGGATTAGGTGTCAACATTCCCCCCCTTAATCTGAAGGGATGTTGGTGAGTCCAAGCATCATTCTGAATCGTTCAAGCTTTTCCTTTCCAAGTGCTTTGGTGAAGATGTCTGCAATTTGCTCATTTGTGGAACAATGACGGAGATGGATTGTTTTGGCCTCAACATGATGTCGAATCAGATGATATTTAGTATTGATATGCTTTGTTCGATCATGGAACTTTGGGTTCTTGGCCAACTTTATTGCAGAGGTGTTATCATTCATGAGTGGAGTTAATTGTACTTGTTTTACCTGCAAATCTTCAAGAATTTTCCTGAGCCACACAATTTCTTTCGTTGCTTCAGCTGCTGCCACGTATTCTGCTTCTGTTGTGGAATCTGCTGAAACTGATTGTTTGCGTGATCTCCAAGAGACAGCTCCTGATCCAAGACTCATAGCATATCTTGAAGTAGATACCCCAGTTTCTTTGTCTCCATCGAAGTTTGAATCAGAGTATCCAATCAAGTTGAAGTCGTCCACCTGTGTATACTTGATTCCAAGGTCTTGAGTTCCCTTCAAGTACCTTAGAACTCTTTTTGCAGCAGACCAATGTCCCTCACAAGGCTTTTGCATGAACCTGGAGAGGATTCCAACAGTAAATGAAATGTCTGGTCTGGTAGTAGTGAGGTAGATGAGACTTCATACAAGCTATCTATACTTTGTTGCATCCTCATATTCGTTTCCTTCAACAGATGTGAGCTTCAAGTTTTGTTCCAATGGAGTAGAAAGAGGATTGCACTCTGTCATGCCAAATCTGTTTAACAAATCTCCAATGTATTTCTTTTGAGAAAGAAATATGGATTTTGGATGTTGGGTTACTTCAATGCCAAGATAGTAATGAACATAGCCCAAATCAGTCATTCCAAAACTTTTCCCCAATTCCTTCTTTATGGATGTAATGTAGCTTTCATTGTTCCCTGTCATTAAAAGATCATCTACATATACCACAAGATACACAACTGTTTTGCCAACTTTCTTGACAAATAAAGTTGCATCATCAAGATCAAAATGATTGAAGTTGAGTTTCAGAAGATGCTCAGTTAGTTTTTCATACCAGGCTCGTGGTGCTTGTTTGAGTCCATACAAGGACTTCACAAGTTTGCATACTTTATGTTCATGTCCTTTCACAGCAAATCCTTCAGGCTGGGACATAAAAACATTTTCTTTTAGATCTCCATTCAAGAATGCAGTTTTTACATCCATTTGATGAACTTTCCAACCGTTCTGAGCTACTAGTGCAAAGAGTGTCCGGATGGTGGCCCATTTTGCTGTGGGGGCAAAAGTTTCCTCATAATCGACCCCTTCCTTCTGTGCAAAACCTTTTGCCATAAGCCTAGCTTTGCGCTTGTCAAGTGAGCCATCAGCTTTGTATTTGTTCTTGTAGACCCACTTGCAGCAATTGGTTTGGTTCCAAATGGAGGATCAACCAGCTTCCAAGTGTCGTTCTTTATGAGGGCATCATACTCCTTTTGCATCACTTCTTTCCATTCATCATGAGAAGCAGCTTCTTTGAAGGAAGTTGGTTCAAAATCTGTAGACAAGTTCAATTCACAATCATAAGTAACATCCATATCAACAGGTGAATTAGAGTCATCTACATCACCTCCATTTTGTTGGTTTGAGTTTCTGGTTCCTGTTTTTCCAATTTCACCAGGATGGACACTTTTAAGTGTCTTTGTCAGCCACTTTGGGGGACCTTTCTGAGATGGTCCAAGCTGCTCTATTGATTAAGTTGGGACTGAATCAAGATTGAGTCTCCCAATTCTATCAATTACATCACTTAAAGCATCATCCGTTGTTGGAGTTTCATGCAGGGGAGATTGTTCTTCAGAAGAAGATTCCACATGTTGATCTAGTATAGGAATCCCCCCTTCAAGATGTGGAATCTGATTATCAAATTCTTGAAATGATTTCGTTTTTGCGAATCTATCCAAGCGATCAAGTTGCCGCTCAACAACATTTTCAGATTTGGATGATTCAAGAAAAATTACATCTCTAGATACAAAAACTTTTTATTTACTTCATCATAGAGGCGGTATGCTTTGGAGGTGTTTGAATACCACAGGAAGATACACTTACGACTTCTAGCACCAAGTTTGTTTCTATGTACCTTTGGTATCAAAGCATAACAGGTGGAACCAAAGATCCTGAGATGTTTTACCGAAGGAACATGTCCATACCACAATTCATAAGGAGTCTTGTTTCTTATAGCATTAGATGGACATCTATTCTTTATATATGCAGCACATAGAACAACATCAGCCCAAAACATTATCTTTACATTTTTGAAGAAAAGCATGGATCGTACCATATTTAAGATTGTTCTATTCATTCTTTCAGCTACACCATTCTGTTGGGGATTATAAGGCACAATTATTTGATGTTTGATCCCATGTTGGCGAAGATAGTTTTCAAATTCATTTGATGTATATTCTTTTCCATTATCAGTGCGAATAGACCCAATATGAGATGGTGCATCATTTTCAATCCATTTATGAAAATTCTTGAATGTTTGAAAGGCATCATATTTGTTCTTCAATAAATAAACCCAACACATTCTGGTGTAGTCATCAATAAATGTCATGATATATTTATTTCCATTTGCAGAAGGAACAGGCATTGGACCACATAAATCTGAATGAATAAGTTCAAGCTTCCTATGTGCTCTTGAATGTGAATCATGAAAAGACTGTTTGCTATGCTTTCTTAGAATGCAAACATCACATTGCTTATGTTTCCTAGGAATTGTAGGCAAACCAGCAACACCATTTTTCTTCAATAAGCGGAGACTGTCATAGTTTAAATGTCCAAATCTAGCATGCCATAATAAACTTGATGGAAGTGTACCTTCTTCATGATGAGAAATATATGAGAAATGTTGTGCATGAGCAGAGGTTGCTTGCAGTTTGAGAAGCCTTTGTTCTTCTATTCCCCTCATGACAAGTTAGTGGTCAGAAGCTTTTCTTACCTCAAGCTTGCCATCAAACATATGAATGGAGTGACCTTGCTGGCGGATGTGGACCAAGGACAGCAAGTATCTCTTGAGCTGTGGAAGATATAGAACATGATCCAGAAGAAAGTCTCGAAGACCAGGCAATTTAAGCCTGATTGTGCCAAGCCCTGATGGCTTGATTTTTGACTGATCTGCAAAGTATACTGCTCCATCAACATTGTCAGTGAAATCTTCAAAAAAATCTTTTCTATGAGTCATGTGACAGGTTGCTCCTGAATCAAGCAACCAATCGTTTTTCGAAGAAGCAAGTGAAGCATTAAACAAATCTTCATTTACTCCAATGTTACATTGTGCCTCAATATAGTGAGTGGATTTAGGGGCTTTACCTTTATCTGTATCATCAGTTTTACCTTTCTATTGGTTTCTTTTCTGCTCAATTTTGTCCCATGGTAGCTTGCATGTAGAAGTATCATGTGATCCATTTCGTTTGCAGCGAATGCAATGAAGATCCGCCTTTTCTCCTTGAGAATTTCTGCCCCCCTGCCTCTGAAGTATCTTCCTCTTCCTCTTCGTCCACCTCTTCCTCTTGTAGAATCTAGAGCAGGATGATTTTCTTTATGAGCAAGGCACAAAGTCTCTTCAGAAGATTCGGGGGATGTCTTCTTTCCAAAGGCTTTCTCTCTTTCAGCAAACTTTTTCACAAGAGAGTCAAAGGTTATATCTTTAAGATTTCCATTTGCTTGTAAAGACTCAAGATAATTGGAGTAAGTAGGATAGAGTGCCTTGAGAAAAGCAATAAGAGGGATATTCAGCTCAACCTTAGTGGATTTGATATCATGCATTATAGATTTTACTTCAGATGCAAGAGCAAGAGGATCATTATTTTTCAGTTCAAGAGTGAAGAGTTTAATCATGAGCTGAACAACTTCAAGTGCAGAATGTGAGTCATAGAGTTATTTTAGCTTTTGTAAAGCTTCAAAGGCAGTTGAATATGATGAAATATGGCGACTTACTTCTTCATTTACAGATGCTGTGATTAATGCATAGGCTTTGTTGTTCTTGTTTTCCCAAATGACGAGCTCTTTGTCTGATGTAGGCTGCACTGGGTCATTGTCTCCTTCTCCGACACACACTCCTTTCCACAACTCATTGAAGATGAGGGTGTGTTTTATCATCCGGGACCATTCAGGATAGTTCTCCTTGCCAGTGAGAACTATTCCTACCATAGAGATGATTGAATGCATTCTGTAAAAAAAACTTCTGCTGATAGAAAAAAAACTTCTGCTGATATACAGTGAAATTGTACTCAAAAAGGCATTCTCAAAAGATTTCAAATCTCTTCCTTATATACCAATATGGACGCCAATACCATGCAGTCAGCGTACCAAAAATAAGGGGCTCAATTTCATGTGTTAAACAGAGTTAAAAATCTTCAAGTATATACCACAAAAACTTCAGAGTATATGCCAGTGATAATGATATTATCTCAAGATAAAATTTTGTTGTCAGATGGGAAAGCACAGCGTTCAATCTTCAATAGTGGCTCACTCATATATATATATATCTATCATCCAAAAAAAAACTTTCGAATATCCTTCTTCAACGCAGCAGATATTAATCAGCGCATATACTGTTTTAAACGCAGGAAAGTGGAAAGACAAAAATCCATTTCCAACCTCGTGAAGTTCATGAACAGGTGACTCATTCCATGCCACCTGAGAAGGTTGAGATCTTTAAGTCGCTTGCGGACTGGGCAGAAAGGCTAAAAAAAGAGCTGGCATTCAGAGCGACAGATTCATAGCAAAGGTAAATGTTACTGGAGATCTTGAGATCCCAATACCATACGCCTTCAGCGTACAACAACTCGGTCACGTGAGAATAGCAGATCTTCCAAAGGAGATGTTGGTAGTACCAACTTACCCGGCCGGAACGATGTATTTTGGCACTAATCCAGCCCAAAGTTGGAGCCACGCCAAACACAACAGAGTTGTCCAGCGACTGAAAGAGATAGGTATCGCTTGCACAACGGTAGACTTGAATTACCAGATGACTACCTAGTTTGTCTAGTGGAATAGAACGAGGTCTCGATTCGCCAGAGAGCCCTTCCGCTGTGCCACAATAGCTGCACCATGCTTCGGATTTGCCAGATAAGTGTCCACAACTCCCGGCAGACGCACCAGCTCACCAGAATCTGGCAGGTCGAACAGTCGCAGCTACCATGTCAGTCGCAGCATGTCAGGAACGTTTATAAATTAGTCAGAGAGCAGAACAGTCAGATAGGACAGAGTAATCAGGTGAATGCAATGCAATGGAGGCAGAGCAACGCTCAGTGGACAGAACGAAGAGGGAAAGAAGCGTTCCAAGGCTGCTATAGTTGGGTTGGCTTAATAAGTCAAGAAGATTGGAGGTGTGGCTGATGATAGGGAGTTGAGAGAAGATGTGAGCAAGAGCCGGGTAGTCTAAAAGGAAATACTTTTCATCTTCGACCTTTTTAGTATCACAAATATGACAAATTCTATCATCCTAGGGAATCTTGCGAGTAGACCAGTGCCCGGTCTCACTCCAAATCTCATGAGAATTAGTTCTAATCCTAGCGATGTTCATTTTCTTCTTAGCGCTAGTCAACATAGAGAGATAATTCTTGTTATCAAGGGTGGGGTTGATCACCTCCTTATAGTACCTTAGCATCCTTTTACCCTCGAGCTCCTCAACATCCCACATCTTGTCCTTAAAACTGGAGGTAATAGTATCTTTGATACTGTCGTTGCTTCCCATGATCATCTCCTCCTTAATCCCCCAAAGGTTGAGTCAAGACTGAGCATTCTGATTCCACCCGCGCTTAAGGTGCAGGTGGGGGTTTTGACTAAAGTTAGAAGGAGTTTTTGGGACCCTCTTAGATTCCATATTGTGAAGCTTCTTCTTATACATCAAATATCTAAACATAGCCACACTTTCAAAGGGGGACATGCAAACTTCGATTACGAGGATAGGATAGGGAGTATTTCCCTTTACCTTGAGGTTATAGGTTATGAATTGCGTTTGGACCATCTCAATCTTTTTCCACGACTCCCTAGATATATTGCATCCCCAGACTTCACACCCGTATAATATAACAGGGGTGATGTCAGTCTCAAAGAGGAACCTTTTTTTATTCCAAAGGTAAATATTGACTGACTTACAATTGTTTTCAAGCTCATAATAAGCTTTCCTCCTGACAAATTCAGTTCAAGAGGAACCATGATCTCTTCAAGCCTCACCCAGAGCTTCTCGGGGGACATTGTTGAAAGCTTTTCTAAAGTCCACAAAACAACATAAGGGATTAGTCTTACTGTTGTGGCATTCCTATATGATGATCCTAAGGGTGACAAGGTGGTCGATGGTTGAGTGATGTCTCCTAAAACCAACTTTCCCTTTAGCTCTTTTACCCTAGTTCTTAAGCCAAAGGCTAAGTTTTTTTTTTTTTTTTTCAGAATGAGCCCATAAATCTTGGCTAGGATGTGGCTAATAATAATGGTCCTGTAGTTAGAGGGAACGCTTTTGTCTCCATTTTTGAAGATAGGCACAATAAGGCTTTGTGTCCAAAGGTTAGGGAAGATGTTAGGCCCCTATACTACTAGTGTAACCCCTTATTGTTATTAGTACAACCCCCTTATTATATTGATTTACCCATGTAGTGCTCATATTGTTACTCTTGTGCCCCATAGAAGCCCACTATTGTTATTATTGTGCCCTTACATTATTATTGTTATGTCGGCTCTGATTATGTTAAGCCCCCTTAGACTCCTATATATAGAAAGGAGGTATTTTCATTTGTATCATCCAAGAATTGTTCATTTATGTAATGTAAAGGAGGTTGCCCCCTCGAAGAGGCTGAATTATAAGGCGTTGATCTTTCTTTTCTATCTTTTCTTGAGCTGGTTTCATAACATTTGGTATCAGAGCTTTGGATTCTAGGGTTTCGCTGCTCCAAACAGGTCATCGTGGCATTTTCGCTATAACGTTTTTTCTGTGACGTTTAAGAAGTAAAAAAAAAACCCATTTGAGAATAAATCTCGATGAACCTTGGGTCTGAATTTCGGAGCTTTTCGCGTGATATTTATGGAGATATGATCTGAGGAAGTTGGTCTTTTTGCAGACTCTTGAACTACATTCAAAACAGGTGACCTGGGGAAAATCGTCATAACTTTCTCTTTGAGCATTAGATTGAAATTTCGTAAGAAGGTATAGAAAGAGGACGGAATGTAGTTTTTTTTATATCTTTTTCAGAACCAAAGGTCGAAAAATTGACACGTGGCACTTCATACAAGTTCGCTCTTCTGGAAAGGTCTATAATCAGGTCATCTTGGGAGATTGTGCATAACGCTTTCTTGGAGAATCTAATTTGGATCAGACTAGTGGCATTGGAAAGAGGACACAGAGGGCTACTACAGGTAGCAATTTTAGAACTTAAATATCCGAAATTACAGAGTTATAGTCGTTGCAAGATCGAGATCCGAAAATCAGGAAAAAGCAAGATGAGGAAGTTTGATGGCAAGGATCCGGTAAATTGGATACTTCAGATGGAGCAATATTTTGATCTACACGGTGTACCACTGTTACAAAAGGTATGTATTGCATCTTCATATTTAGAACTGGATCAACTTTTATGGTATAAAGGGCTTTGTTCTCATAAACAACTTGTTACGTGGTCAATTCTCACGGAGGAAATGATAGCACATTATGAGGATACAAAGAGCAACACCTTCTTTAGAGCAACACCACAAAAATTGGAAAGAGTAAAAGGGCTTTGTGACATATTGGAAAGTAAAATTATGACAACAAGAAAGTCTACCCCTCACAACTATAAAGATGGAAGTGTTGTTTCTCCAAGCCTTCCAGAACCTACAAGGGTTACACCACAACAATTGGAAGAAAAAAGAGAAAAAGGGCTTTGTTACAATTGTGATAGCAAATGCACTAAAGGTCATAAGTGTGCCGAGAAGAAATTATTTTACATAGAGTATGAAGAGGAGGAAGAAAAGGATCAAGAAACATCAAAAGAAGAGGATATATGCCAGGACTCAACCCCAGAGAAAGAAGAAAAGAATCAGACCATATCTTGTAAACTATTAGCAAGAAAGACCACTCCTCAAACTCTCAAGATAGAAGGACATATCAAGAAGAAAAAGGTGAAAGAAGTGAAAGATCACGTCAAGAAAGAAGAAATGAATCCAACCATATCTTGTAATTCATTGGTCGGAATTACCACTCCTCAAACTATCAAGCTAGAAGGACATATCAAGAAGAAAAATGTTCAAGAAGTGAAAGATCACATCGAGCATCAAGAAATGAATCTGACCATATCTTGTAAAGGATTCGAAGAAATTACCACTCCTCAAACTCTAAAGATAGAAGGACATATCAAGAAGAAAAAGGTTCAAGCAGTGAAAGATCACATCGAGAATCAACAACAAGTTCTCCAACTTTTAAAGGATAACGCCACTTTGGTGCAAAATCAAATGAAACAACAGGTAGATCAACATCATAGTGAAAAATGTTTTGATGTAGTTGATTGGGTATTTTTGTTGCTACATATAAATAAAACTATTTATGAGAAGGAAATGTGGGCAATACTACATGCACTTAACAAATGGCGACCTTACCGAATGGGAAGACTCTTCAAGGATGAGGATGTGGAAGCATTGTTTTGTGCTATTTCTATTATCCAACCAGATTGGATAAACGAAGCAAGGGATGAATGGAAGAAGGACAAAGAAGTATGGCCACTTATTCAAAAGTTGAAAAAGATTCCAATGCAAACAATATTGCCAGAAATTGAAGAGGAAGGAAAAATCATGTTGGAACTTGGAGTAGTCACAGAAACAAGAACTCGACAGCTACGAAATCGATCAATTTCAGAGTATCTCATCAAGTGGAAGAACTCACCTGCTGAAGATTCCACATGGGAGGACAAGAATTTTATACAGAAGCATCAAGAACTACTCAAGCGTTGAGGACAACGCTTTTTGAAGGAGAGGGGCATGTTAGGCCCCTATACTACTAGTGTAACCCCTTATTGTTATTAGTACAACCCCCTTATTATATTGATGTACCCATGTAGTGCCCATATTGTTACTCTTGTGCCCCATAGAAGCCCACTATTGTTATTATTGTGCCCTTACATTATTATTGTTATGTCGGCTCTGATTATGTTAAGCCCCCTTAGACTCCTATATATAGAAAGGAGGTATTTTCATTTGTATCATCCAAGAATTGTTCATTTATGTAATGTAAAGGAGGTTGCCCCCTCGAAGAGGCTGAATTCTAAGGCGTTGATCTTTATTTTCTATCTTTTCTTGAGATGGTTTCATAACAGAAGCCATGCTTTATAGCCAAATTGAGAAGTTTGTGGAGATGAGGAATGAGGATATATTTTCCCATTTTAAATATATCAGCTTGATAACCTTCAATATCTTTGGTTATCCCATTAGCGAACTTGTTAATCCCAAACTCAACGTCTTCCAGAAAAAAAATATCATCCTTAATAGGAGCCTTTAAGACATTGCCCATGGTGTCTGGAGAGTCATACAACTTCTTAAGATAGTTATCCAAATTTTCTAGGGGGATAGAATGATTATCTTTAGTTTTATGAACAAGCACATTCTGCCAAAACTTTATGGGCGCAACTTTAGAAAGGTGGAGAAGATGCTCTTATCTCTTATTAATATATGACCTCTTCTTCCTCTTAATGAGAGATTTGTATATACTTATATTCTGGAGCTTAATGCTTTCATTAGGGGCGTCTCTGATTGCTTTCCTGGAAATTTTACAGTCTTTTTCATACCAAGGATTGGAAGTTCTATTATTTTTCTTATACGAATTCTTAGCAGATAATTTCCTAATGGTGGTGGAAAGCATAGTAGTAAAATGGTAATATATTTGATCAATGTTGTTATTATAAGTCAGGGAGCCTAAATCCCTTTCCAAATCCCTTAAGAAAAGGTTGACATTACTTCTATCGAAGTGAATGTGACTTTTTCTTTCATTGTTCTCTTGCATGTGGGTGGTATGCATAGCAAGATTGACGGATAAAAACAAAGGTCTATGGTCAGAGTCAGACTCATACCAATTAAGAAGCTAAAAGTTTGTAATATTGTTATAGACATTTTTGTGCCTTACAGCTCTAAGCATGAAATGTCCATAAACCAAGGGCTCCTAAGTCCCTAAAATTGTTGTTCTAACCCCTAAAGGAACAAGGTCAACAAATTACAGCTTCTCCCAGAACTTCTCCACCAGAAACTGTTCAGAATAAGTAAAAACAGGATCATTTCAGCTGCTCCACTAGCCAAGTGCATTGCATAGCACCTAAATCCACTGGCTAGGTGTGTTGCAATGCACCTAAATGCACTACCAGGGTGCGTTGAGCGGGAAATGACAAATGGCAGTGTCATTCCGCGAGGTGGAGAGACAATGGAAGCTTCCAGAATCTTCTCCTGTGACACTTGCCTCACTGAATTCGACCAAGGATGAGTAAGAGGCCTTCAGTCTCCAAGTGGAAGCAAGAACTGACAGAGAGAAGCCACTAATCAAATCATAAGCTGACTCATCCTCCTTGCATACATCTATATATGGATCCCTCATCCCAGAGATCCAGAGGCTGGAATTTTGCACATTGTAAGGAATTGCTGTTGGTTTTGAGACACATATCAGAGAATTGGGTGATCTATGCTTTGTTGGAGGTGAAGAGGGGCTTCTTTGCTGGGAGGTTGATGCTGGGTTAGGAATCATCGGTTGTAACTCCTCCTGGATCTTCTTGTATATCAATAAAAACTATTTGAGTTTCTTCTCCATGCTTTTGTATCATTGATGCTTGTTACATTTGTATGGTTAACTTAAATCTGATCCTAAGTTATTTATGAATATAAATCCATGTCTTTGTATAGTTTCCTTCTTCTGTGATCTTACAGGTACTTGGTGAAGCTGGGCAAGTAAGGGAGCAGGTAGCTGGAAGCTGTCAAAGAGGAGAGAGATTGGATCAAAGGACTAGCGCAAGACACAGGTTGGTTCTTCCTATTCCTCTTTGTTTATAGTTCATAAAGGAGATACAAAAGTAGTTTTCTCTGTTTGTTTCTAAGGCAGCTGTCACACCTTAGTGGGATAGAGCAGTTCTAAATAGACACTTTTCCCGGTAACAAAATGGCGACTCTGCTGGGGACGATTGTCTAATTAGTTTGTTTGTGTATCTCTTGTTGTTCGTTTCATAAACTTATAAGTAGCAATCGAACTGCATTTTCCATAACAAATGCAAAGTAGACATCTGCTGCTTCAATCCATTTACTGGATCTGTTTATGATTTGAACAGCTGATTCATAGACTATCTGATTGCCCTTGTGATAGTTCTTAGACCCTCCTTAGATCTACCTCTGATTGTGCATTACTGATTGCTTTTACTCGGCCAAAAACAAAGATTAAACTGCAAACTATGACCCAGAACCCGGATAGAATTCTCGTTTCTGCCCCAGCGCAGGCACTGTGAAGAGGTTCTACATTTCAACGCACTTCTCGAGAGGGCAACCTGCGCTGCAATGCAGTTTCTCTGTGTAACAGGTGCGCTGATCAGCCTAGCCCTGTGCAACTGAGGTTCTTTGCTTCATTCTTTCCAGTTTTGTCTCTGATTTTCGCAGCCTGTGATCAGTATATGACTGTTTCAAACCCCTTTTCCTTACTGATATTCTGCCTCATTTGTACAAAAGAACTGTAGATGTTTTTGTGTGTTTGTTGAGTCGTTTACAGTTTTCCATTGCAAAAGTAGAATAGTCGTACTGTCGTCCTTTGATTTAGACCTGTCGCAAGTGTCGATTTTGATCATAGGAGAAATTTTATTTGTTGTTGATGGTCGATTATGCGTTTACTACTGCCTTTGGTTTGAATTTGTGACTTTCTAGTGTCAAAATGAGTATTTATTTCAAAATCATAAAGTGTCGTAATCGTCTCTACCTTCTGATTTAGAAAAGAAGCTTGTTTATGTTTGTCGCTTGAAAGCAAATTCAGATTTGTACATCAACTTTCTTTTTAGCATCAATATTAAGAAAGTGAAAAACAAAGGCATTTTCATATAGACAGTCTGTTTGGCTTGATTTAGGAAAGTGCATTTACAGTGTGCTCTTTGCTCTTTGTGAAAAGATTGTGTCTTTCTTTTCCCCTAGTAGCTAGGATTTTCATTGCCGAAAAGAGATAAAAGTTTGTTTATCATCTTTAGATTGCATTTTAGGAATTACATCTACATCTCGTGGTGAACCCAAAAGGCAAACTTCATAAGAAATATCAACTTAAAATAAATTCAATGAACCTAACAACGCTTTGGAACTTAACGCACAACATTTAGAGGTCTAGGCTAGAGACATATTCCGGCGTCGTAAAGCCTGGTAACTGTTGTCCTCACTGATGGTTGGGTGATTCCTCCACTTTGAGACGATAAGTGCCAGTACGGACTTGTGCTCCCATGTACTGTCGAGTATATATTGGGAGACCCCTATAGGCTTAAATCCTTTATCCATAGGAAACCGTGTTGGCCACCCTACTGATCGCAATGCACCGAACACAGCATTCGGGAAGATTGACTGCCGTATCGTAAAAAGTATTCTGCAGTTTTGCGATTGGTTTGGTACTCCCTCTACCTAGACCTCCAGAGCAGTCCCTTTCGTTCCTTTTCAAACTCCTTAACGGAAAAGGTCCATCTGAGCACTTGTCACTTCAGGCTCATTAAAAATCGAAGGAGACTAGAGTCATCTTTTGTTTTTCCTCGACTCTTAAAAACTGAAAAAACAAGTTGTGTCAAAGCGTGTTAAAATTTATTTTAAATGGAATATTCATACCCCTTTCCTACGTTGATCTTGGGTTGAGAAAATGGAGCCTACCAACCAAGGAATTCCCCTTGGTGGAAATCCTAGTCCCTTCTCCTCTTGGGGAGATGTTGGTGCGCCCCATATGGCCACATTGTCGCTTCCAGGACTGACAATTGGCTTGCCAGTATGGCTCTTGTCAACCTCTGTCGTTCAGAACACCACTATTCCTGAACAATCGAATTAGCAATTAGACGAGTCCAGAGTTGCCCACCAACCTTCTACTTCCTCTAATTCTTCCTCTCCTCCTTCCTCTTCGCTTGATGGAGCTGGTAAAGCTAAAAGCCAAGTTCCTAAGGAGAAGAAGGAAAAGAAGAAGAAAGAGAAGGAGAAGAAGGAGCCAAAGGTGAATGGGGGAAAACGAGTGTCGTCTAACGAAAATCCACACACTGCACCGACCAGACCTACATCGCCATGTGTCATTTGCAAAGGAGACCACTTTCACAGAGATTGTCCTTGCATCCCCTGGATACTAAGGGACTGGTCTCCTCGTGTGCACAACCCGGTGTCGTCAACCTCTGATGATCATGTTGAAAGCACACCATCAACTAGTGAAAGTGAAGCCTCAAGACAAAAAGGGAAAGCTAGATTTCCTTGTAAACTGTGTGAAGGCAATCATGTCGTCCACCGTTGTCCCTTCTTAGATGAAGCTAAAAGAGTTTTGGATGATCGTCGGTTTCACCGTTACAACTTCCTCCTGGATATAAAAAACTCTTGCCGAGTCCGTCACTAGTTGAGAATCCGGCTGGCCCACCCAGGTGGTCGGCTGAAGCACCTATCATTGAAGATAAACCATCTGGATCCATACCAGATGAAAGTCAAAAGGTCGAGGCGGCAATTGACCCGGTCTTGCCTTCAGAGGTTTTATCTTCGGATGATATAGTCACTGAAGAGAACAAGTATGACACCGTCTAAATTCTCTTCATAAACACAGACTCCGCCTAACATGGGGGAAATTTACCCGTTCCTTTACCGCAGGAAGGAAGTTTGTCAGAGCCATACCCGGCCGTCTATTCGGTCCCACCTCCAAGCAACCTAGTTGTCTCCTTCGACTAGAATCAACTAGGCAGACCCCGTTTACCAGCAAGTGTACCATTCCGAATTATCGTTCAAATATATAGAATGGTCATGGCTGGTACCATCATAGATGAGGGGGCTTCTGTGAGTATCCTTTCCTCTACTGCTTGGAAAGCGCTTGGTTCGCCATCGCTTTTTCCTGAGATGAGAAATCTGACAGGCTTTGATAAAGGAACCAGTCGACCTTTAGGGATCCTTCCCGATGTGCCAATAACATTGAGAAGGAAAACAATTCACATGAACGTAATGGTAGTTCAAGGACCCTTGGATTATAACCTACTCCTTGGACGAGACTATATTTATTGCATGGAAGCAATTGTCTCCTCACTCTTTAGAGTAATGTGTTTTCCGCACGAAGGAAGAGTGGTCAAGCTCGTGGACCAGCTTTCATTTCCCGGATCACGCATAGCAAATAGTCATATACCGTCCCTAAATGGTCTTTTCACACAAGAAATGTCTTGATCTCCAGTCCGTCCTCTCGATGAGCGCGAGTAATTCAGAGGGATATGACTGAAACCCAGGGGGCATGCATCCTGGTCTGCTTCGGCAGGAAAACTTCAGGTATAGGGTAGGTTTCCGCGGGAGAATATGACTAGTCTGTACCCCGTCCGTGATTGGAAGAGGGGTTATTCTAGAACAAGATTCTTTTGTCAAAGTTATGTGAGTTGGCGGGCATCATCGCTCACCTTTGTTTATCTCAGTAGACATAGCCGAAGAAGTGTTTTTTTTACACCGTAAATAGGACAATCTTTGGGTAACCTGTAAGAGGTAGACCTCTCTCGGCAAAACAAGGTGTTTTGGCGGAAAGAAGTAGGGGTAACCTTGAAAATCTGTTTTATACCTGTGGGCATGCAAACCTTTTGGAGTGCAAGCGAAGGGCGACTATTTATTTTTTAAATTTTTAGGACCTCTAACCCTTTAAACTCGTAGGATTGGTCGTCACCTAACTTGCATAAAGAAAGGATGTGGGGCAAAAATCTAAAAGTTGTCGTTTTTATATGAGACATTCTTATCATATGACTGGATTAATCGAGCAGTGTTACCGCGAGGTTCAAGCTCGTTAAAAAATAAACCCGGACCGAGCAAATGTTTCCACCTGTGTTTAAGCTCGTTAAAAAATGAACTATTCCCTGGTAAATAACCACCGTGAATGTAGTACTTCAGCCATTAAAGCCTTGGTTGTGTTTGCACCGTCACCTCCACTTTTTCATTCGCCGATCATTCACCTCCATTTGATTGTTTACCCATTTTGAGGAACAGCTGCGAAGAGTGATTTCACTAGCCATCCTTGTGACACTGCCGTGATTGGAAAATTCCAAACCTTACCTGGAATCAGCTGCTACCCATTTTATCACTCGTTCCTCAAAAGATGAGTCTTCTTTAAGCTCTTTTCTGACTCGTAAAATATGAAAAGATTTCCGAGTTCTGGCCTTCCAGCTCGTTAAAGCGACGGGAAGTGCTATCCCTCCTCTAGATTTTAATCTTTTTGGACCTGAGGGATTATTGCACAAAAAGATCGAGCGCTTGTTTTGTTCGGCTCGTTAAAGCGATCGAAAATTCATCCCTTCTGTATTGTTTTATACTTTTTCGGACTTAAGGGATTAGATGACGAAAAAGGAATTTTGGAGTTACCTTTACGTACCTTTTCAGACTCTCTAAAAATGAAAAGGACCGAGTTATCTTTGTCGTTAAACTCGTTAAAAAGGTTAATAGCGACAAACTTGTCTTTAGACGAGAACGAGTTTCACTATCGCTAGGCTCGTTAAAACATAGCGATGGGTTTGCCCGAAGGGAAAATTATAGAACAAGCATATGTTATCCTCCTCAAGCTTGACAAAAATAAAGAGGTACTGGTCAGCAATGACTGGGGAAAAATTGGGAAGAAAACTCAAAAGAATCTTTATTGGTAGCAAGTCGCTCTTGAACATGACACTTCCGCTCCGTGCCCGAGTCGGGTTGGGTTGTTTCATTCACCGGTCACATCGCCATGGTCACGCCATACCATCCACATTTGGGGTTAATGATACCAATCCATCACATAAGTGTCGCCGATATGTTCAAGAGAAGTCATCCAGAAAGGCCACCTGTGTCCTGCCCACTACCATACATTATACTCCATTCTTTCATGACTGCCACCCTGAACCATATATCATTAGATCGTTTTCACCTCCATCAAAATCATTTGTTCCATTTCGTGTCATTAATGTGGGATTCATGAAGGCCCTCCTGTGACAGATCACTTCTTGTCGACATCAGCTCATTATCCAAGAAATTGGTCTAGGAACACCCCATTCAGTACTTTGAAGCTTGCATGCCTCAATGGCAAGTTTCTCACTTCCGGCGACAGGTTTACATCAATGACCTTCGACCGAAAGATTTTGTGTGGTGTTCGACGCCAAGTCCTTTATTCACACCACGTAAATTGTACTGCAGTACCTTGAGGATCATTATCATTATCAGTGATTCCTCTCGCGCTTGTTAACAGTTTTCATCATTGACTGGTAATCAAGCGATGTCTTTCCATGTTCGACTTCAAAACATTTCTCACATGGATCAACTTGTACTTCGAGTGAAGATCGGATGAGATTGAAGACCCCGGATCTAGTTTCATCCATCCGGGCTGTGATATATATTCATGAAAATAAAGACATTGAAATGTACATCATTGCAGCACAGATAATCATCTTACCAAATGGATGATGGCTCTATCAGAGTCATCAGTCTACCATCAGACGATTGTCTGTCCTATTTACATGAAAATGAATTTATAAAGCTGAGCATGGGAATGCCCACCTCAGCTAGATCATGAAAATAGTATGAAGATAATGTATTGTATTGTATCTTATTACAGGTCTCCTCCCAGCATTGAAAGAACTTCAGATCCTCCTAATAAAGCATTTCACCCGATAAACGGCCTCATACTTTAGGGGGCAACTGTTATAGACATTTTTGTGCCTTACAGCTCTAAGCATGAAATGTCCATAAACCAAGGGCTCCTAAGTCCCTAAAAGTGTTGTTCTAACCCCTAAAGGAACAAGGTCAACAAATTACAGCTTCTCCCAGAACTTCTCCACCAGAAACTGCTCAGAATAAGTCAAAACAGGATCATTTCAGCTGCTCCACTAGCCAAGTGCGTTGCATAGCACCTAAATCCACTGGCTAGGTGCGTTGCAACGCACCTAAATGCACTACCAGGGTGCGTTGAGCGGGAAATGACAAATGGCAGTGTCATTCCGCGAGGTGGAGAGACAATGGAAGCTTCCAGAATCTTCTCCTGTGACACTTGCCTCACTGAATTCGACCAAGGATGAGTAAGAGGCCTTCAGTCTCCAAGTGGAAGCAAGAACTGACAGAGAGAAGCCACTAATCAAATCATAAGCTGACTCATCCTCCTTGCATACATCTATATATGGATCCCTCATCCCAGAGATCCAGAGGCTGGAATTTTGCACATTGTAAGGAATTGCTATTGGTTTTGAGACACATATCAGAGAATTGGGTGATCTATGCTTTGTTGGAGGTGAAGAGGGGCTTCTTTGCTGGGAGGTTGATGCTGGGTCAGGAATCATCGGTTGTAACTCCTCCTGGATCTTCTTGTATATCAATAAAAACTATTTGAGTTTCTTCTCCATGCTTTTGTACCATTGATGCTTGTTACATTTGTATGGTTAACTTAAATCTGTTCCTAAGTTATTTATGAATATAAATCCATGTATTTGTATAGTTTCCTTCTTCTGTGATCTTACAGGCACTTGGTGAAGCTGGGCAAGTAAGGGAGCAGGTAGCTGGAAGCTGTCAAAGAGGAGAGAGATTGGATCAAAGGACTAGCGCAAGACACAGGTTGGTTCTTCCTATTCCTCTTTGTTTATAGTTCATAAAGGAGATACAAAAGTAGTTTTCTCTGTTTGTTTCTAATGCAGCTGTCACACCTTAGTGGGATAGAGCAGTTCTAAATAGACACTTTTCCCGGTAACAAATATGGTTGAGGACATGGATGTCAGAAATCGCATAATCCACAATGATGCTACCCAACCCATGGAAACAGGTCATCTGACTGGAGAGAGGCCATTTATTAATACCATTACAAATTATTAGGTCCTAGGAACTACAAAGTTTGAGGATCTCGGTGCCGAATAAGTTCTCGATTATGTATTCAAATTTTCTCTTGAATCTATTAGCTAAGTTACCATCCTCATCAAGCCACAAGGGGTCAGGGTTAGAGTTGTTACTTAACATAATAGCTTGGTTAGTAGCAGTTCGAGCATTAAAGTCCCCAAGCAAAAGGATATTGCCTTCATTCCTTAGGTTGTAGATATTTTTTTCTAAGGTATTGAAAGGAAAATTCTTATCCAGGTTGTTTTTCTTATAGGATGTAGAGTTGATAGGGGTGAAATAACATATTGCAAGAAAGATCCTATTGGTTTTAGAATCAGAGATCTTGATCCAAATGTATTGATTGAAGGGGTTGGTTTTATGAAGTCAGATGTGAGAGGAAATAATGTCTGTAATATAACAGGCTATACCACCAAAACCTCTCCTGGAGGATTTCTTATTCTAGGCAGACCAAAGAGTGAATCCATTAAGGTGGGGGACTCTAGATTCATCATGCTCCCAAGTTTCAACTAAAAGAATAAGATCAACATCACCCGGGATCCAACTTAAGATAGGACCTTTACACCGTGGAAAACTATGACAATTCTAGAAGATGATCTAGAGTGACGATATTCCCTATTTATCACTTGTGTTTAGGACTATGTTTCTAATAATAGCTTTTCTATTCCTAATTATTGCCCATTTCCCTTCTTTTCTTGCCTTCTTGACCTTTTGTACTTATTTCCTAATTTCAGCTTGGTCTTCTGGAATGAGATCTTCATATATAAATATTCTCATTCCTTTTAGGCTTGGGGATTTCCTAAGTGTATCTAATTTATGGTAATTACAACTGACCTTGATACGGATTAGTCTATGTTTATGCTCAAGTATACTTCCTACCCTTATTTCCTCGGTGAGATAAGTTGTTTGAATTTGAGATTTTGTCTTTAAATATTCTTTAACTAGTTCTAATGTGACTTCATTGTTTTGTTCTTCTATAGCAACAATTATAAGGTGTAAGGCTCTTTTGTGGCGCTCATGGTCGAGTACAATTAGTTTATTACTTTCTTCTTTTATGGGTTTAATATCTAATTTATTCTCTATGTTATTTAAGTAAATTTTGAGACTTTTTTTTAAGCTTTGAAGGATACATCTTCATCATGTCATATATATTACCCAATTGGGGCGGGGAATTGAACCGACGACTTCACATAAAAGAGTGCCTTAAGTAAGTACCTAATCACTACCTCTCCAAGACCCCGTGGACAATTTTTTTTTTTGTGGCGCTTATGGTCAAGTACAATTATATATCCAAGACCCTGTGGACAAATTTTATTTTATATATCCAAGACGCCGATCACTACCTATATCCAAGACACCGTTAATTAATTATAATATTAATTAACGGGTATAATATATGGTGATAAGAGGTATTGTAGAATATATGGATATAGGGTGTATTGTTAAGAGATTATGTGATGTGAATGTTACCGGTTGGAAATTTTGCGGGCAAAAATCTAGTCATGTTAAGGGCTTGTATGGCCCCAGTGTGATCTGTAAGTGATTTTGACAGCTTAGACTCAATGGGAAAAAATCCAATCATGTTAAGGGCTAGTGTAGCTCGAGTATGATTAGTAAGTGATTTTTACGATTTAGATGACCTTGAATATCAATTTCTTAAACAAAAACTAAACATCCAATTATCTTAAGAATCACCAAAATTAATAAACTATTGAACTATATGTATAAAATAACAGTTTAATAAAAGTTGGCACATGATTGGAGAAAAACTTTACATAAAACTAGTTGTGTTGTGGCATCTAGGTAATTAGTGAATCCGTAAGAAAATGTGAGTTTGTAAAAATCCATTTTAATCCCATAATCGAGGCCCTTTATTCGACATCTTGTCCTGAAGGGGAATTTGGAATCCGAACCTTCCATGTGCCACCATCTAGGGCAGGGTATTTTCAAGTGTCACCAATCCTTTCCATTCTTGGTATACCTCTAACATCAAAAATTACCTTATTCCTTGCAATAATACTCGCACTATTCATTTTTTAATAACATTTCACTAGGAGTGGCGGTTTACTTTTCACAAACCATCAGTTCGTTGGATTTCCATTTTTTAAAAATTTTGAATCCATTCGAAGGTTTTTCGATGATATGAATTATGGCTTTGCAAGTGATATCGTCGTTTGCTTATGTTTATCTCTTTGGTTAGTGTAGTTATGTTTATCTATTTGGGCAGTGGGGAGATGAAAGAAATTTAATTAAATGTTAGAGAGGAGCGAAAATATTTAGGAGTTATAAGATGCTAATATTGGGAAGGGTTTTTTTGTTTGCGCTTTTTTTTTTCATTAGAATAAAGAAGTAAAGTGGGAGAGTTTAGTGGTTTTATATGCGGCAGTGTGGATATATGTATAAATAGTTTGGGTAAAATTTTGAGTTTTAATGTTATAGAATTTTTTATTTGTATTACAAAAATTTTGATCGTAACAATTAAAGAAAAGTTCAAAATTTTCATTTTAATAGTTTAGGTGTAAATTGAAAGAGTATATAACAAAAAAATCATTCACTTTTGTAGCCTTCATACAAAAAACTTTTCAAGGATTTGTAGGTTTTCATTAAACTCCATTTAATAAAAATAATAGATTCTTTAGATAATTATTTTTCCATGGATTCAATCATTAAGAGAATCCTCCTTCTTCAAAGACCCTACTTCTATTTCACATAATGTGTGCCCTATTCTATAGTGGTCCTTCAACAACCATAATACCATTCATGAAGTCTTTGGTAAAAGAACCTATAAGCCTATCTACATACATAGAACATTTATATTAATTGTGTATCTGAGCAACGTAAAATCAAGGTTTTGCAGAATTCTTAAATTGAGTTATTGTTAAAAGTCAATGCCATTTTTAACCATTAACATAGTACACATTACATATGTTTCTAATGCCTGTAAATTTATGACTTTCCTTCTCTTCAAACCATGCTAGTCTAAATCCATCTTAATCCTAGATATATGGAGAACTGAGAGGGATCATGATCCCTTGAGGTGAAAACTATTCCTCATGTTTTGCACTTAAAAAATTGTTTTCACCTCAAGAGTTTTGATCCCTCTCAATGATTGTTAGATCTAGGGTTAAGATAGATGTGTGGACATTTGATAAAATTCTTAATGTAGAAAATATATTACAATCATTCTCAAATCAAATTATTATTATCCGAAACAAATTTTCATAATTAGGTCAACACTTCAAATTAATTGTTGTTATTTTGTAGAGTGTAGTGATTTGTTTGAATTTGTACACTTAAGAAAAAAATTATAATCAAACATATTTTCATGGCTAATGCTTCTGGATATAATATCAACTAATATTAATAATATTCTATCATGTAGCTATAGTGAGGGTAGTCTTATCCAAGGTGGCATTTCTTATTGTTTTATTCATCCAAAGAGGCCTAAACATCTTAATATAAAAAACTATTGGAATGATAACCTTATAAGTGACCTAGGAAATAATCATAAATGAATATTTTATTGATCTAAAAGGTTATATACACTTGCAATTAGAGAGATTTTGGTCCTCCTAAATTCATTGCTTCTCATGGTCATTGGATAAATCAATATTCGCATAAATCCATAAATATAGAAATGTGTTATCTATGGAGAGAGAAAGAGAAAGACAGACAAAGATATTTTTATTTATTTTTCCAATTGTAATCAATTCAATATTTAATTTCATTTAGTTATGTAGCATCCCCATTTTAATCCCCATGAGTTCTAATATGATTGGGCATATGTTAAATAGGATGGTGAGCAAGTTTTATTGGGACTAAAGAGCCCCTATTAATGAATATGGATGAGTGTTGAGCTATGTTAATTTTACATTCAAATTATTAATACAAGTATATCATTAGCGATGATATTAGAGGAATGGTAACATTTGGGGGCTATGATTTCACAAGAGAAGGGCTAAAGCGTGACCAAGAGGAATATTTGCATGCCTAAGTTAATTTATCATTATACCATCTAATCTTCATTTGAATTATCAAATTCCAACCATTAAATAAATGAAAGATGTTAATAGGTATGTTCATATCGTGAATTTATGAAAGCATGGGCCAAGTACAAACACTTCTTCGGAAATGTGAGAATCCATACATGATTGAAACTAAAGAAAATTCAAGTAGGAGAGAGGGGATTTTTTAGAAGTATATTTTTGGACATCAAGAGGAGAGTTGGGTGTTGAGAAAGGGCACCGACCACACTAGTAATGGAAAATAGGCTAGATGAGCTATATTTGTGCTAAGAACTAGGATGGAATTCTTGGGAGTGAATTTTTGTTGATAAATCACACAAGAGCTTGTGGGTGGGATGTTGTGAGCAATACTAAATAGAGGTATTGTGATCACTGAAAATTACATTTGAGAGTCATGTACTCCCTGATTTGTTAATTTTTCTTAGGGCTATACTGTTCTTTGCTTTGATAATTAAATTTGAACATTTGCATATTAATTTCACCCCATAAGTCCTGAGGATGTGGTCTAATTAGCAAAATATGAAATTATATAGAAATAACAACATCATCGTCAATGCAACGGAACATAAAGGAACAATAAAAGAAAAACATTCACACATAGAGACACTAGGATTGGTCAGAAACTAGGGAAAAACCCACTGTGCGGAAAACCCTTTCAAATTCTTCTTCTTATTAGATTGTCATTGAATGATTATGCAAAGAGAGAGTACAATGTTTCATATCTTTCATCCTAAACCTATCCAGAAAAATCAACTAGACAACGCCCATGAGATGAATCCAACAATGCCAATAATCCAAAACCCTAATTTAGGAACCTGTAATCAATTGCCACTATCTATAATCAACTACCAAACTCTGCAGTCAACGAGCAAAAACTCGGTCAACTGAAAAATTCGACCTTTAGGTCCCAGTCGCAGGGAAGATGTGTCATGCATGTGGTTGAAAGGCTCCGGTGGAAATTTCTCCATTCCATGTCTGTGATTGCAGTCAAAATATATCCATAACATGCTTACAACTGAGACCCAAAACCCTAAAAATAGAATTGCGAGCTTCAAACCCTCTAATTTCAGACTTGTGCCAACCAATCTCTATGAAATTTCCTCAGACTTGTGTGAGCCAAACCAAAGAATAGAAAAGAAGAATGCTCCATGATGAAGTCCAAATGAGGTTGAGGTCACTTATATTTATAGCCTTCCAAGGGTGTCCAATTTTCTTTAGGGTGGACATGATAAAATATTCACATGTGGGCTTTAATTAAAAAATACACTTTCCCTTATCCAAATTGAGTGCTTCAATAGTCAAAATTGGTCCTCTTGAAAAGAGGAATCTCATCCAATGTTTGTAATTTGTCACTGAACTACCAAGATAACACTCCCTATCATCCAGGGAGGAATTCCAACTGCATCATGTAATCATCACAAGAATCCTATCATCAAATCATATCCAATCTCAAGTACCTCATCATCAAACGTCATCACTACTCATCTCTTCTCATCTCTACTTGTCACTTGATTTTCCATGCTCATGTGTTAAACATTCTTGAATCTAAAAGAAGAAGAATTTGATATTGGAGGGGATCCTAAACTACCACCCTTTATTCATCGGGAAGGTACTATTACCATCTAAAATCACTACCAATAGGAAGCCCAATTATAGCACCCGCCCAACATGAGCGGGGAGCCAAATCTAGGACCTGCATCAACATCAGGGAGCCTAGCTCAATCTAGAAAAAACTCAAGGAGCACATATCAACCTGAAACCACATCGGGGAGCACAGTCTCAACCCGCAATGACATTGAGGAAGGTCCTATGAGACACTCTCACCCCATGTCACATAATAGGTGAGATACCACTTACCAAGGAAGGATCACAACCATCCCATGATGAAATCAGTGGGTGAGATACCACTTTCTATATGAGGTAATGGTCACAAACATCCTATTTCTCATTGATCTTCCCAACAATGACCCTCAGAAGTCATGTGGTAGAACACCTACTTCATAATCTGAGCTTGGGTGGGATACCCAACTTACCAAATGTAAGGATCACGCACCCCCAAGCCTCCTCAACCAGTTTGTCAGATGGGGAGGGACAATCCCAACAAGACCAACTTGTGGGTATGGTGCCAAGTAGGCTATATATTACATAGACCAAGATAAGGGGGGATACTCGAATTATCAAAACAGGTAAGGATCACACGCACCCTATGGGTGATAGATAGGGTAGAAACATCTACGATCCTATTTTCCAGAGTTCCCTCAACCCTGGGAGCCTTCCAATTCAATTCCTCACTATGGGAGATCAGACATGGATGAAGAGTTGGCTCAGTGTTCTCGGTTAATATTGATCTCTATAGATTAGAAACATATCATCGTGCTCATTTATGGTACCTTCTTAATAATCATATCAAAATAGTAACAGTATGCAGGACATGAAATCAAACAATATATATATATATATATATATATATATCACAAAAAGGATATTTTATTCATCTTCCTTCTCACAGAGGCGACAACCACAAGCCTAAGTTTGTCTCGTATGATGGTGTTGTATCAATAGATGAAGAGATCTCATTCCCAAATATATACGGGAATATCTACCAATCATATCACACTCAATATTATCACAATGTATCCTTGTCATATCCAGAACCTACTCAAACAACTCTCCAAAGATCTTGTTCAATGTGCCTCACAACTAGCTTTGCCAACAACATCACATTCAACCTTGGTCATGCTTAAAGTTATAACATTCTTAAAATTATAATGGAAAGTCTCATATTAAGGTAGCACCTAGATGTGCTCATATCATCAATAAAAATCCCAAACAACATTAGAATATCCATGCAGTCACATATCATAGGAAGAATATCTCAGACCAAAAATTGATCATCCCATGAAAATATCTCGAATGGTACTCGACGAAAACTCAATGTGTATGAAGTGGCTCAATCGAGTTTTATGAAAAACACACACACACACACACACACACACATGGAGAAGTTTTCACAAGGAACATTAATGCTTCAACGAACTATCTGTTGCCAAGTCAGGTTCAATAATATATCTTCATAACTTCTTTAAATCCAATCGAAGTGTCTAAGGATTCACATTTCCGCTTTCTTAAATAAATTCACAGTATAGATTTTATTTTTCCAACTTTCGTCATGCCATGATTCTTCATTTTAAACTTTAGAAGTCATCTCCTTCTTTCTTTGATCATTAGAGACTCATTTCCTGTCAAGAATAGACCATCAGTATATAATTCTTTCTCCAAACATAACACTTGACCAAACCAATATGCTAAGACTTACACAAATCAATAATGTGTAATAAAATCAACTAATTCATCTTATCAAGCCTTATATTCCATATCCTAATTGTAAACGTTTATGCCAATATTCTTGTGACAAACTTTTTAGACCAAATGTTAGGTGGAGCTCATTTCTAAATACCAAGTTACAACAACATTTTATTTACCAAATATTATCCAATCAAAGGTTATCAAGCCATCCTAATGATCATAGAATGAATCATTTCTTCCACTAAATATGAATGGATAAATTAGGGACAAGTCATATAAGTTTCATGCATATACCAAGAATGAGTCATACAAGTTCCATCCATTCATCATGAGATTACTTCATATTGAATCAAAGTTTTCTATACTTCAATGAATGTGCCAGAGACAATGAGGTAAATATAAAATAACTATTGAATACCAATATTAGTTACTGAAATTTACTATGCTCACATAGTTGATCCAAATTGGATCCATAAACGACTATCATAGAACCATGACTATATCGGGACGAAACAAATCCTTGAAGAATCCAAAACAGCAATCGAAAACACCCTGAACCAGTGGCCATGGCAGCTGGCGTGGAATGACGAGGACCTCAGTCAAAGTGCGCTGACCGAGGCCCATGGAGACAGCGAAGGAGGTCAAAATAGCCCTGGGAGCCCCAGATCAGGAAGAGGAGCTGATTTTCGATGCGCGTTAGCGCTTAGCTCGGCGAATAGGGCTGAAATGGCAGATCCTTAAGCACTCGGTCGCGTGGGGGAACTAGAGGACCACGGGCGGAAAAAGGTAAAGGCGCTAAAGTACAAAGGTGGCATCCGCACCCTAGAAACCGATGGTATTGATTAGGGTGCCCTTGAATGGTAAGCAGTTTTGGAGAAAGCAAAGCGATCACACTCAGCGATCAACGCGTGGTAGCGAAGGTGAGAGAAAAACCATCGTGATCGCGTGTTATCGGTTGAGCAAGTCAACTGCGCTCGGCGTGCGAATGACGTTGGATCTAGAGGAGCCTAGATCGGATGGCTGAGATTGCGTCCGATAGACAGAGCAGAATTGACAGGGAATTAAGCCACGATTTAAGGGGATTTGGAATCCGTTGACCACCACGATGGAGAAAGAAACGAATTGACGAATAGGCTAGCACTGTTCTGATGGAGATGCATGGCTACTTCTTGAGCGTTCATGCTGATGTCGAACAGGGAACTCCAAACACACAGGCAGAAGGCGAATCAACGTAGGTGGTAGAGGAACCAAACAGACATGGGGGTCGATTGGATAAAGCCATGAACAGAGACAGTTGAATGGAGATCAAGAGATTCGAAACGAAGAGTCCAAGCGACCAAGAGAGACAGTGAACAATGAACCCTGAGAGGAGGACTGAGCAGAGAGAGCAGTAAAGCCAAGTAGAGGAGACAGAGGGACGAGTTGACCATAGGCAGCATTGAGCACCAAAGAGCTTGAAGAATCAAGCCTTCCCATAGAGGAATCTATCCAGATTGAGCATCACAGTTGGCTCTTTCCACTATAGACCAAGGGTCACAGAGCTGGTAGGAAGAACAAGAGACTGTGTACTCCAAGTGGCTTGGGGAATCCAAGAACCATCCTGCCAAGCAAAATCTACTTCGAGAGAACTCATATTGAGTCTCTGCATTGTAATTTCTCTGTTGAAAGACACAATAAAACAAGGCCACCACTGAAGTTGGACTGGAGACGTAGCCCAGGAGAATAGGGTGAACTCCTTATTAAAAACTGTTTGTGTCTTTAAGTTGCTTACTATATTTCTCTATTGTCTTTCCATTTATTTTATGTGTATTGGCAATCTGATCGATCCGTTGTTTCAATAGCACGCACCAGCACATGGGTCTGTAATTCCTTTTGTTTAATAAATTTTTAACTGAGGTCACTCATAGGGTGATTATCAGATCAAGTGGTATCAGAGCTCTAGGCTGTAAGGTTAGACAAGCTTGTGTTGGTTTAGCTATGAATGCTCACTAGATCAAAGCTCAAATTAGGAGAAGGAGAGTTGGTGGAAACTAATCCTGAAATTGGGAGAGTCTATTCTCGGAAGACAATGTCAGAAGAAGGTTCTATAGGGCCAGACTCTCAATTCATAGAAAGTTTCCTAGCTATAAAGTCCATGGTAGAAGAAATGTATAGGGACTTTAGAAAGCATAAGGGTGAAGATTCATCAGGCTCTAAGCAAGATAAAGAAGAAGATGAATCTCATTCCCATGACCACTCCAAAGGAAAGGGAAAAGAAGAAAGCTTCCTTACACCTCCTAGTAGCCCTGTGCATAATAAGAAAACATCTTTGATTAAGTTAGATGTTAAATTTGATTTGCCTATATATGATGGAGAGTTAAATGCTGAAAATTTGGACAATTGGATAAGACAAATTGATGTGTATTGCAGAGTACAAAATATAGACTCAGACAAGAGCAAGATTCAGCTGGCAAGCCTTCACCTAGGGGGCACTGCCTTGGTATGGTGGGAAGGTAGAACCCAAGTTGATATGAGGAAGCATGGTAAGACCATCTTTGTCTGGAGTGAATTTGTTACTGCAATCAAAAATCAGTTCTATCCATTGGCCTACATGCAACAAGCCATGATGAGCTGGAAAACTCTTCAGCAGTTGAAAGGGCAAAGTGTACAAGGGTATACTCAAGAGTTCAGAAATAGAGCATTGATGTTGGGTATTTCATTAGACTCACCAAAAACTCTTTTGAAGTACATTGGTGGTCTACACAGCTACATGAGGTATACCATCCTCATGTTTAATCCCACTAGTATAGATGAGGTATTTGTACAAGCTACTCATCTGGAAGCTAGAGGAAAGAATGGAAATCCAGAAGTTGGGGGACCATCCCAACCCACTGTAAGCAAGAGCAAGGAGAAAAGAAAGAAGAAGTGGAAAGCAAGGAAGGCTAACACTGCACAGAAAGGCAAAGCCTCATGCACCCACTGTAAAAAGGAGGGGCATGATGATGAGCATTGTTGGATTCTGCATCCAGAGCTGAGACCTAAGAAGTCCAAGGGCAAGAAGAAGAAGACTGCTGCAGCTATTCAGAAGGATTTGGGGTCAGACTCGAGAGATGAAACAATCATTGCAGCCATAGGTATAAAAGGTAAGAATTATGAAGCATCTACTGGTAATTCTGCTCAATCTGTCATTGATGAAGAACATGAGAGAAAAAGGCATGAGCTTTTCCACATTTGAGTTGTTTCCAAAAATCAAAAGATTGATACTTTGTTTGATAGTGGCTCACAAGTAAATCTTATTTCTGAAGCAATTGTAAAGAAATTGGGATTAGCAACTACACCTCATAAGAAGCCATACCCATTAGGATGGTTGAATGATAAAGCACAACTACAAGTGACTAGACAGTGCAAACTCAAGTTTTCTTTTGGGTCAGCAATTGTAGATGAGGTTGAGTTAGATGTAATTCCTTTGATATATGTGGAATTATTTTAGGAAGTCCTTACTTGTATGATAGAAAGGTTATTTTCTATAGAGTTGAGAACAAGTATCTACTTGTTAAAGATGGAATCGAATACTTTGTAAGAGCTGATAAGCTCAAGAATAATTATACTCTCATAAACTCAGGACAGATGAAAATAATGATAAATTCATGCAAACAGTTCTTACTAATGGTTGTAAAGGAAAATAAAATTGATAAAACCAATGCATTTGAGGGTTGTAATTCTGATCAACAAGCTGATATAGAAAAGATTGTTTCAGAGTATGATGTCTTGTTTCAAGAACCTCAAGGTCTACCACCCAAAAAGGGAATAGTACATGATATTATTTTGCAGCAAGATGTTCCTTTGCCTAACATTGGGATGTACAGGTTATCTGCTTTAGAGAATGCTGAAATCAAGAAGTAGGTGCAGGAGTTGCTCGAGAAAGGGTTCATCAGGCCTAGCACATCACCATGTGGGTCACCAATCGTTTTGGTGGGAAAGAAAGATGGCTCGTGGAGAATGTGCATTGATTACCGAGCACTGAATTCCTCGCATAGATGATCTTTTAGATTAATTGAAGGAAGCTGTTTATTTCACCAAGTTGGATTTGCATGGTGGATACCATCAGGTCAGAGTTGCAGAGCAAGATGCATGGAAGACTGCTTTCAAACCAAAGCAGGGATTGTATGAATGGCTGGTTATGCCTTTTGGCTTGACCAATGCCCCTGCTACTTTCATGAGATTAATGGATGATGTACTCAGACCTTTTCTTGATGATTTTGTTATTGTGTATCTGGATGACATTCTGATTTTTAGTAAAACGTGGGAAGAACATTTAAAGCATGTTAAGAATACATTATATGTTTTGAAAATAGAAAATTTTTATGTTAAACTCTCCAAATGTGAATTTGGCAAAACCTCTCTAAATTATTGGGTCATATAGTAGGGGGAGGTGAATTGAAAATACATCCCTCTAAAGTGGAAGTCATTGTAAACTGGCCTAAACCCAAGTCTACTACAGAAGTGAGAAGCTTCTTAGGAGCAGCACAGTATTGGAGGAGGTTCATTTCAAATTTTTCTTGAATTACAGCTCCCTTACATGCTTTGACAGGATTGAACAAGGTGTTTCAGTGGGGAGGCAAACAGCAGAAAGCCTTCGACACCTTGAAAGAAAAAATTAGTACCACACATGTACTAGCACTGCCAGATCTACAAAGACCATTTGAGATCCAAACTGATGCTAGTGACTATGCCATGGGAGCAGTGTTGACACAGCACAGTGAACCCATATGTTATCATTCTGAGACTTTTAATCCTGCAGTAGTAAACTATCCTACATATGATAAAGAATTGTATGCATTAGTTCAGAGTGTGAAAAAGTGGAAACATTACTTAATGGGCAAAGAAACAGTAATACATACTGATCATCAGCCACTTCAATATCTACACTCCCAAACTAAGTTGCAACAATCAAGACATTACAGATGGATGCGTTTTCTACAATAGTTTCATTTAGTCATCAGATATAAAAAGGGCATACATAACAAGGTTGCAGACATGCTATCAAGACCCATTATAAATGCATCTACCATACTTAAGCATAATTCTGTACTACATGAAAGCTACATAGAACAGTATGCTCAAGATATGGACTTTAAAGATGTATATGCAACTTTGAGTCAAGGCAAAAGAGTAGAAGAATTGGACTATCATGTAAAGGACCGACTCTTATATGATTGTGGGAAACTCTGCATTCCAAAAACTGAGAGAGCAAAGATAATTAGGGAAGCACACACTTCTCTGATATTAGGTCACTTTGGGGTAAGTAAAACAGTTGCACAGTTGCAAAGGTTCTGCTATTGGATAAGAATGAGTGAGACAGTTTCTAAATATGTAAAGAGGTGTGCTATGTGTGCTAAAAGTAAGCCCAGCAACAGGAAAATAGGCTTGTACACTCCATTGCCAGTTCCTTCTCACCCTTGGGAAAGCATTTCCATGGATTTTGTTGGAGGACTGCCTAAATCTAGGAAAGGTCATGATTATCTATATGTTGTTGTGGATAGGTTTAACAAAATGTGTATTTTGATACCCTGTAGTAAACATATTACAGTTGAACAAACTGCAAAGTTATTCTTTGAACATGTATGGGTTCATTTTGGATTACCCACTTCTATTATATTTGATCAAGACACCCGATTTGTGGGAAAGTTTTGGTCTAGTCTGTGGGAACTAATGGACACCAAATTAAACAAAATCACATCTTTTCATCCGCAAACAGATGGCCAGACAGAAGTAGTTAACAAGACAGTGATCCAGTTACTGAGAGGATATTGCAGTAAACAGCCTAAGATTTGGGATGAACACTTGTGTTATGTGTAGCATGCTTACAACAGAGCCAAGCACTCTTCTACCCAGAGATCTCCTTTTGAGACCTGCTTTGGTTTCATACCAAGGTCGCCCTTAGATTTTGTCTTTGGTAAAGATACCATGGTTGATGGACACAGTGATGTGGAAAAAGCAACTAGGTTCATTGAACAGATCCAGGAGATCCACCAAGCAGTACAAGAACAGCTGGAAAAGAGCCAGGCCAAGTACAAGGCTAGGCATGATAAGCATCGGATGGAGCATAGTTTTCAAGTTGGAGACCAAGTCTAGTTGTATATCAGCAAGGACAGGATGCAAGGTGAAGGCAAGAAGCTAAAACCTATCATGTATGGACCCTTCAGGATACTTGAGAAGATTGGTGAGAATGCTTTTCACCTTGATCTACCAGCTTACATGCACATCTACTCAGTTTTGAATGCAGATTGCTTGAGGTTGTTTGAACCTTCAATGATTGAGGACCCTGAAGAGTAGATTCAATTGCCTTCTATTGATGACCTGCTACCTGAATATCTTAATGAGTAGCAGGAAGATATAGTGCTGGACAGGAAGGTAAGGACGACGTGCAGCAGACAGGTGGAATACCTCAGAATTGGGCTCAAAGGTTCGAAGCTGAGCAATGCGAAGTGGATTGAGATTGGACAAGTGAGACAGAATTTTCCTCACTTAGTCGATGCTTGAAGAAAACCAAATTTTGGTGGTCCAAAAGCTTTTCAGTTGGGAGGCCGTGATCCGAATCAGATCCATAAACGACTGTCATAGAACCATGACTATATCGGGATGAAAAAAATCCTTGAAGAATCCAAAACAACAATCGAAAACACCCTGAACCAGTGGCCATGGCAGCCGGCGTGGAACGACGAGGACCTCGGTCAAAGTGCGCTGACCGAGGCCCATGGAGACTGCGCAGGAGGTCAAAATAGCCCCTGGGAGCCCCAGATCGAGAAGAGGCGCTGATTTTCGATGCGCGTTAGCGATCGCTGGGCAAACAGGGCTGAAATGGCATAGCCTTAAGCACTCGGTCACGAGGGGGAACCAGAGGACCGCGGGCGGAAAAGGTAAAGGCGCTAAAGTACAAAGGCAGGACTCGCGCCCTAGAAACCGGCGGTATTGATCGGGGCGCCCTTGAACGGTAAGCGGTTTTGGAGAAAGCAGAGCGATCACACTCAGTGATCGACACATGGTAGCGGACGTGAGAGAAAAACCGCTGTGATCGTGCATTATTAGTTGAGCAAGTCAACTGTGCTCAGCGTGCGAATGATGTTGGATCTGGACGAGCCCAGATCGGATGGCTAAGATTGCATCCGATAGACAGAGCAGAATTGACAGGGAATTAAGCCGCGATTTAAGGGGATTTGGAATCCGTTGATAGCCACGATGGAGAAAGAAACGAATCAATGAACAGGGTGGTGCTGTTCTGATGGAGACGCGTGGCTACTATTCGAGCATTCATGCTGATGCCGAACAGGGAACTCCAAACACATAGGGTGAAGGTGAATTGACGTAGGCGGGAGAGGAATCGAATAGGCATGGGGGTCGACTGGCTAAAGCCATGAACAGAGATAGTTGAACAGAGATCAAGAGATTCAAAATGAAGAGTCCAAGCGACCAAGAGAGACAGTGAACAGTGAACCCTGAGATGAGGACTGAGCATAGAGAGCAGTAAAGCCAAGCAGAGGAGACAAAGGGCCGAGCTGACCATAGGCAGCATTGAGCACCAAAGAGCTTGAAGAATCAAGCCTTCCCATAGAGGAATCTGTCCGGATTGAGCATCACAGTTGGCTCTTTCCACTGTATACCAAGGGTCACAGAGTTGGTAGGAAGCACAAGAGTCTGTGTACTCCAAGTGGCTTGGGTAATCCAAGAGCCACCCTGCCAAGCAAAATCTGCTTCGGGAGAACTCATATTGAGTCTTTGCATTGTAATTTCTTTGTTGAAAGACACAATAAAACAAGGCCACCACTGAAGCTGGACCGGAGAAATAGCCCTGGAGAATAGGGTGAACTCCTTATTAAAAATTGTTTGTGTCTTTGTGTTGCTTACTATATTTCTCTATTGTCTTTCCATTTATTTTCTGTGTATTGGCAATCTGATCGATTCGTTGTTTCAATAACACACACCAGGACATGGGTCTGTAGTACCTTTTGTTTAATAAATCTTTAACTAAGGTCACTCATAGGGTAATTATCAGATCAATAGTATTGTCATCAAGGAAAATCATGAGATATCAAGTCAAAACGCTAATTTGTTATCATAGTGAGTTCAATCAGTCTAAAAACCAAAAACATATGAAGCATCATGTCAATCTTATAAAGAATATTTATCAGCTATCAAGCATCATGTCAAAACTCCAAACATTTCTTCTCTATACTAATCAACCAAATCTTCTCAAACCCTTGCGATTGTCATCAAATACTGTGTGTCATACACTAACTTCAATGGTTAAATCATAATGACATATTGATATTCATGTTTCAGTTACCTGCAAACAAAAGTTTAGTCAACACATTCACATTCTCTATAGTAAATCAAACATTCAAACTTCCTTGCTTATATAACTTTCGATGTCTACTACATATCTGTAAGACTGTCATACTCCAGGTGCACTTCTGATTTTATTCATGATGCTCATATTTTGTGACCTACAGGCACAACTACACACGTAGACTTTCTTCCATGCCACTGGAGGCCTATAACCACACTAATAAGCTTTATTTCATGAAATTGGGGCTTAGACTAACAAAAACCTTCTCTTCCCAAATCAGGACTAGATTCAAATCAACAACATCATATATTTGTCTATTTATGCCCGAAATTTTCAACAATAAATAATATTCTATACATCTAATGCAAATGATAATAGGTGTAGGGATCTTATGGAGATTTTATCCCTTTGAATAGGAATCTAGTCATCATCATTCAAATCATCAAACTATAAATCATAATATTATGCATCAACAAAACTATTAGATCATGAAATCAAATTATATCAGGTTTTGATACATATAGTCATCATGGAAATAACATGTCAGCATCAACTTCTTTATCATCACATATGAACATTGTAATACTCTCCTCCTGTTAACACCCAGGTTGTTCCCTATGACTCCCAAGGGAATACGGCCGGGGTAACCACTAACCAATCTTTGGATCACTGTTTCTAGCCAAACTGTGATCAGAGAGGGCTCTCTCTTTATGATTTGTAACTGTTTATGATAGGGTTTTAGGCTAGCTATTATGCACAGGTTTTGTTTATGTTTTGGTTGATGAAACTCCTTTTAGATTCCAGTGATGTAGTTTTCAGAGAAGTTGAGTACCATTGGGCAATGGAGTCTGTGGCTATATGTGTTTGAAACTTTGAGATGAAAGATGGAACTTACAAGGCCATTTGAGTGCTTAATAGAACAGATTTTTGATTAAATGACTGGAAACAGGTAACACAAACAGTGAAAGCATTTAAGAATTTTCACTTATTGTTTATATATTCCCAACAGACAGGTTTAAGAGGAAAAGACAGAGTTCTCAGGGGCAAAAATTGAATCCCTGAGAATGCCTATCACAGTAAAAGACACAGTTTTGAAATGCAGCAATTAAGAATTACAATTCTGTCACTGTATCTGAGGAAAACATGTATAATAGCTCAGTTTGAGTCCAGGGTAATCATGGGTTAAGTCCTGGAACTATCCTTTCACCTTGCTATCAAGTGTAAAACATTTAAACAACAAAAGAGAACAAAAGACTCGAAAACATAGAACAAAGAGATTTGAGAATACTTATTGTTTTATGCAACACCCTGGAATCCTGTAACATTCATCTTTCACCACAATACATCAAAGTACACCAAGCCTTGGAAATTCCATTCTTCCTTTGTATTACTTCTCTGAAAATATTACAGTAAGAGAGAGTTCTCAAAAGAAAATTACAACAACCCCTTTCAACTGCTGTGAAGGGTGAATATATACTTGCGGTGATTTACAAAATATCTGAGTTCTGAGTTATCTCAGATTTTACATTCTTACCAACTACTTAAGATATTATGACCAAAATTTAATACAGCATTGATTACAGAGTACAGGCATTTTAATGCTCTGTCAGAAGATATTTTAGCCTTTGGAAACAGCTAAGTCGGTCGAGATATTCTGAATAAATGCTGGAAGACCTGTCTTTAAGGCTTGTACGCTGTATCCTGGACTTGTCACCTGTGATTGTGACTGCTGCTTGTGGTGAGTCAATGGTCCTGCTGAGTTGGCTCAGCCTCTGCCTCTTCCCTGTAGATATCTTTCTTCAAAATTGTGCCTGCGCATGTATGCTCATTTGCCTGGAGAATTAGCGCTACTGATTCTGTCCTGACAAAATTGTCTGTGTCAAATTTCTCCAGACATCCTGTGTGGGCAGTTGGTGTGCTAAGATTGCCCCTAGAGTTTCATCTGCTTCTGTGAATTTGAAGAAGTTAGGTGGTGTATCAAACAGATGCTCAACTTCATTCATGAGGAAAAATAGGTTCTCCACCCTGTCATACATAGTCTGCCCATGGTGATTCCCATGACAGCTAATTGAGAGCTAGTCTTATAGTTCAGAATATTGATCATCCTAGTAGCAGCTTCTGGCATGTGTCCAAGGCTTGCCCTGGCTCTCTGTATTTCTCTGTTTGCTTTAGTGATGAGCACCATTTGCTCATCCATGGTCTCAATATATTGCCACTGGTTGGCAATGGACCGCCCAATGTTGCTCCATAGCAATGCTTTCATTTCAGCTGTCACTTTTTCTAGTGCAAGCTCTTTCTCTAGTTCAACAATTCTCCTCTTAAGAGCTCTTACCTCTCTCTCCTTGGCTGCCTCATTCTGTTTGCTCTTGTCAAACTTTTCATTTACCTTAGCCAAGGTTTTCTTAAGTTCATCCAGCTCTTTCATTTGAGATTCCATGGCTTTGATCTCAGCTTGCAGCTTTTGCATGTCTAAACTAGTAGCATGTTCCGATGTTGTAGTTGTTGTAGCTGTGGATGGCGCTGTAGTTGGTGCTGTAGCTTCTGTTTGCTGAGGAGGAGGAGTAGTCTTTGGAGGGACTTCCTCAAGATTTATTATCACAGGAGGAGGCTGGGAGGGTTGGCCCTCTTCTCTTTGCTTCAGTGCTTCTTGTAGTGCTGCCTTTGCAGCTTCAGTTTGTCCTAGCTGGTCTTGAGTCCTAACCAGCTCTTTGTATAGGGATACCAGCAGGTCTGTAGTATCCTTTTCTTGCCTTTGCTGGGCAACTTCATCTGTTTGTGGATGGATGGTGGCCGGGAGTTTGATTTTCTTTCTTAGGGCCGCCATGTCTGCATCCCTTATCTTCAGGAGTTCTTGGATGCCTTTGACATCTTTAGGATCATGCCCTATATCTATAATTACCTCTTCCAAGGACTTGATTCTATTGTCCTTGGCTTGTGATGATGCTCTTTCTAATTCCAGCTGAGAAGCTGTGTTATCCAGGCTGCTCTTTAGTTTGTAGTTCTCCAATGTCTCATCTGCCAGGCAGGCATACACCATTTCACCAGTTTGTTTATGTAATTCAATCTTGTCCATAGGGTGTATGTCTTTGGCAAGAACCTCCATGTTGGTTCTTAGATAGTCCGAGGTGGACTGAGGATGCAAAGTTGTGGGCATGAAGTGGCTCATTATCATTTTGCCTTCGCTCACATCGAAAGCAGACATGAGTCTCTGCTGGTTGCTAGGAGCTAGGTTTAACAAGTGATTATACAGCTGCACTTTTATGGGATCACTCCTCCTTTTGATGTCAATGAATTGCTGCTTTATACTTGACTGCCCTTCTCTATGTTGACCGGAGGAGCTGACCTCTCCTCCCATAGTCATGTCATGTCCACGCTGAGATGAGCTGGCCGAAAGTTCTCCACTGGGTGGGCCCATGCCCATGGCTTGCCTTACTGCTATGTCCTCCTCTTGGGAGTCATTCAGTCTTTGTCTCTTCTCTCCTCTGATGAAGGATGAGGTGTGGGGGGTCTCTCTCTCCCTTTTCCTGGTCAAGTCCTCCTTCTGTGGTGTTTGGAGGACTGAGGTGTCTACATTGATGTCTGTCCTGGGAGGCACCTCTGTTTGGGGCTGCTGCTCAGTGTAACTAGGTAGATCTGTCCCCTTTTCCTGCTGCAAGGGCTGCTGTTCACTGGACTGTGCTTCTTCTTGTTGCTGCCCCAGTTCTTGCTGTTCCATTTCTTCTTGCTGCTGTAGCAAGGTGTCAACTTGTTCTTCTGTCAATATAGGTGGCTGTTCCACCTGTTTTCCTTTGTCTTTGCTTGCTGCCTGGGATGTCTTCTCAGTAGTTTGCTGCTGTGCTGCTGAAGATTTAGCAGCTGTTCCAATTTGCTTTCTGTAGGAGAGGGGCACCTGTCCACAAGTTTCCAAGTCAGCTTCTTTTTGCACATTCCTAGCTTCTTTCTCAAGTAATTCTTCCTTAGTGACTTGTTCTACTAGTGTACCCTCTTCCCAATCTAGTGCATTGGCATACTGTTCAATTTCAGGTTGTCTTTTATGTGCATAGTTGCCCAATTTGTATCTAATTCTCCTGAGGGAGATAGAATGATTGGGGTCATAGGGAATCCATTCAAAACTGGTCTGCAATCTGAGGCCTTCCAGGATGCTGTCTGCCTCTTTCCACCCTTCCTCTTTCCTGTTATATAGGAAGGAACCTAGCTGGTTTCTTACCTTCAATTGTGACTTCTTGTTTCTACTCTGAAAGTGAAGGTAATCTGAGTTCCCAAACTGCCTGAAATATTCTAAGGCAAAAAGCCTCATGGGTACATACCTCGGCAACCTAAATGGGTTCAATTCACAGCCATATATCCTAATGACTGTGTGGTTCTGGTAGAAGTACCAGTTGCCAATATTGTAAGATTTGTTCAAATGTAGAATCCTCTTCATATCATCGGTTAATCTAGGAGGAGGAGTACCTTGCAGCGCTGTTAGGGCTGGATGAACAAATAAATCAATAAACTCACAGTATGTATAGGGTGATACTGAGGTAGAATGAAAAACAGAGGTCCAGAAAACAACTGATCTTGGGCTTCCTTGGGCATTGAGTGGCCTCAAAGGAACAGAGAAGGTAGCTGGCTGATTGAAAAGGAATAAATGATATATATAGGAGGTGTACCTGAACAGTCTCTCCCTTTTCAAATTCATGAACTGCTCATGGATTTTCTCTGCTATGTAAGTTGCATAATCATACTGCACAGCTGGAGGCTTACCAGGGGCAAATATATACAGCATTTCCATTATGCTGTCATCTACATCTTCCAACCCCCTGAATCCTAGGACATAGCCAATTAGATCCACCAACATTCTGCCCAACTCATTTAGATATTGGTACCCAATAGGAGGGGTTCTGACTGTTTCAGAGCCTGGTGTGACAAACAGTTGGTTGATTTTGACAATCTGGTCACTGGACAGCTTGATCCCTCTGTTAATCAGATTCTGCATGGATAGAGGGGTCAATTTCTTGGCTGTTTTGAAGCGCAGCATCTGGTTTATGCTCTCTGGGGTGATCTGGAACAGGACTAGGCCTGTGGGGCTCATGACTGCTCTTTGGCTGGGGTCATAGCATTCCTGGCAGCTATAAATGAGCTCTGGCATAGGATTGACTTGGGGAAGGTTGTATATGGGCAAATTTGACTCCCAAATCCCCAATATATCTGCCCCACTGAGGTGCTGGGCTCTTAATTCATTCAACATTTGAATATTGTACTTGGTTCCCATGGGGAACCAATCCAGCATTTGGTAGTCCATGTCTCCCAGGGCTTTCCATGCTAATTCCTGGTGAGGAGCATTGATGGGCTTAATATTGAGTGCAATAGGGGTCTCCATAGCTCTTCAAGTTGCAAGAATTGCAGGTGGACAGGTGGAATGGTAAAAACACAGTCTGGAGGCAGTTCTCTGTGGAAACAGTTGATGTTTTGAGTATCCAAGGGGAATTCTCTCAATAGCAATTGAAATACTACTGGAGTCTAGTGACAGAACTTCTCTGTGGTCTAACTGAACTCTCCAATCGGGTGAATTATATCTATTAGGAGCTCTGCCGGGAAAACGGTGAATTACAGTGGTTTTATGTGAATTGCAGGTTTCTAAAGCTCTGCAGGTACTTCTTGGCCCTCACAATGACAATGGTGGATGAACAAATGGAAATGAACGGTGCAAATAGCGTTTTTATGGTTCTACTATCCCTCTGAGCAATTTCAAGCTTAATGAAGGTCGTATGGAGGGCGAAACGGTCTAAATACCTGTAATTCGATGAGCAGAGGTTGAAGCAAAGGTGCACAGTTGCTGCTTGAGGAGGTCGCCCGGGCTAATAGACTGGTTGGCGAAAATTAGAGTGCAAACGGTCATGCAGAGCGTCCAACAGTAATAACAGTGAAAGTGGTAAAAAACACGGGAAAATTGGTAAATATGGGTTATTTTACCAATTTGGCGCTTTTTTCTGCTGACGTCATCGGGCGACGTGGCAGTGGGTGACTGGTCAAAGGGGCGGTGAGGTGGCAACCCAGTCAGCAGTGAGGTGGACCACTAACAAAGGCAGGTACGAGCAGATAAGGACGTGGCGGCGAGTCAGCGACGGGTAGGTGGCAGTCAAACCGCAGCGGTCACGGTTAAGGCCTTAACCGCCGCGGTTTCTCGGGGCGGTTTAGGTACGGCGCAGAAGCTGTCAGACTCGGCTCCGAGATGGTTGAACGATTGACGCGTGGAGGAGGCGTGACAAGGCGCAACGTCACTTTCTCGGAGGTTAAAGTGCCACCATAGGATGCGCTCCGATATTAATGTGGATCGTCGGATCTGATGGGCTTGATCCGACGGCTGGCGGAGGAGAAAGATGCGCGCTTCATACTGCGGGCGGAAAAGATTAAAGTTTGTGGGTTTTTATGGGTTTTTCAAATGTTTTCGCTTAACCAATAATGTGGTAGGATTGGGGAACGTGCCAGAGGCGGGTATTAACCTTTGCAAAGGTTTTTATAGGCAAAAGGGGTTTGGAGAGGGGGTTTTATCAATGCAGAGGTGATTTGAGGGTAAATTAACTTGCAGCAAAGGGGGAATAGGGTGGAATAGGTTCACCAAAGTGGCCAGATGCCATTTTGGTCCCTTTTGAAAAATACACGGCTATTATGCCTAGGGGAGGGAATATACATAAGATTTGGTGTTTTATACACCTTAGTGTTAGTATTATTAGGGGTGGGGGTAAGATAGGGGAGGTTATATAGTAGAATTAGGAGTTAATATGAATGAAGGAGGGGAATTAGAAAGGGGGTGTTAGTGATGGACTAGAGAGGGAAAGAAAAGAAGTTAGTGATCCTCTTTGCTGTGAGTTCATGGAATTCACCACTTTGTTTGCTGATAGATTTATTGCCTTGGCAAGAGACCTATTGATACCTGTGTAATGGTGATCATATTCTTTCTGCAACCACAACTGCCTACCCAACTATTTTGCCTAGCATTTTTTGTTTCTTCTTGGAGGGGCACTTGGACTTGCAACCCTCAATTGCCTTTTCTTTTCTTTGGCTTTTTCCTTTTCTCTCTATCTACTTCTACCCTTATGTCTTCCAAGGTCCCAGATTAAACTTTTGGGAACCTTTGCTTCTCTACCTGAACTACTTGTCTGCCAAGATTAAGCTGTTTGGACAGACCTCTTTCTCTATTCTACAACTCAAAATTGAAACATGGCATGATCCAGTTTAGACTGTTGAATCATCCACCAAACTTGAAATAAGGTCCTCAATATTTGGAATATTTCACACACCTCTGATTTCCTGGGAAATATGGGATCTTTGTAGTACCAAAGCAGAGCATATTTGGATTTTCTATAGTCAATCATGAAATATGAAACCTATTACTATAGGTATCCAACAGTGGCTCCACATGGGGATGGTTTTTCTTTTGAAAGACCAAGAACAGCAGGTCAGATTGCCTTATTCCTTGACTGCCTATCTTAATCTTTGAAATTTGCTGCATATAATCTGTCAAAATTGTGTGCCTTTTCTTGGAGAACCTCTGATTCTATCTGCCTGTTGCTGCTAGGTGCAGCATTTGGGAAAACCTCTTTTTACATTCTAAAATAGAAGATAATATGTAAGGCTGCATATATACAATGAACCTCTGAATTTCTATCATAGTGAACAGTCAAAATAGTGCTTCAGCATCCTGCCATTGACAGGACCTTCATCCAGTTCAGTTACAGTCAAACTTTTTAGGAAGTAGGTGTTATTACCTTGTACTGCTTGGACAGAAAATGGTCCTTCCATAAAGAGTCAAACTTCCCATGTTTTCCTTTCTCTTCTCTTCTTGCATCCCACTTTAAAACTTTGTCCCCTATATTGAAATCTTCTGCTTTAGTTCTTCTGTCAAAGGCCTTTTTCAGTTTCTCTTGTAGTATCTGCACTCTGCTGAAAACTTGTTCTCTGGTCTGCTGTAAACAGATTATCTGGTTAATCCTTCTTTGCATATTATTTGGCTCTGCTTGACTTTCTTGTAGAAGTTTCATAACCGGCACTCCTAGTGATGATGGAAATCTGGCCTCTAATCCATAGACTAACTCATATGGGCTGGTCCCAATTGATCTTTTAGTGGTTAATCTGTCTGCCCATAAAGCATTTACTAGTTTCTTATGCCAGTTCTTTTTGTTCTCTTCCAGCACTTTCTTTATGATGTTTATCAGGCTTTTGTTTGATGATTCAGCAAGACCATTTCCTTGAGGATAGTAAGCTGTAGAATGGCCCAGGGTAATGTGAAATTTATGGCAGAAGTTCACCATTTTCTTGGATCTGAAGGCAGCAGCATTGTCTGTTATTATCTTGTCTGGGCAGCCAAATCTAGCCAGTATATTGTTCTCCAAAAATTGAATGATTACTGAATCATTTGCTTGTCTGCATGGGACAGCTTCAATCCACTTGGTGAAGTAGTCTGTTGCTGTCAAGATCCATCTGTGTTGTCCTGAAGATGAGGGATGAATTTCTCCAATGAAATCCAAGCCCCATTGTTGAAAAGGTCTCTCTGTTGCAATGGGCCTCAAAGGAAGTGGCAGCAACTGTCTTTTGCCTTCAAACAGTTGGCACTTGTGGCATGATGTTGTGAATTTCTTCACATCAGAGAACATAGTGGGCCAGTAATAACCAGCCCTTAATATCTTGTCTACAGTGGACTTCCAGTACAAATGTCCACCACAGTCTCCAGCATGGAATTCTTGCATGATATTGTCAGTTTCACTCTCAAGAAGACAGTGCAGCAAAATACCTTCATGGTTTTTCCAGAGTAGATTCTCATCTATCACACAAAATTTAGATGTTTTCATTTTTAGGAACCTAGACTTAGTTCTGGACAGTCCTGGGGGAGCACACAGGTTTTGTAATACATAACAGACATCAGAATACCAAGGAGATTGTTCAAAGGCTACATTGATCTTTGGAGTCGCCAGCTCTGTTTCACTGTCCAGTTGGTTGATATCTAAGGCTTGGAAATTTGCTTCTGTCATTAACTTGGCCAAACCTTGCCCTTTTATCAGCTTTGTAGGCTTTATTTCAATGTCAAATTCAAGTATGTTTGCAATCCATTTTCCTCTTCTACCCTCTAAGTTTTCTTGTGTGAGAATGTCTTTGACAATAGGACTTGGTACATAAGCCACAACATGGGAGTAAAGGATGTAAATCCTAAAGTCTTTGATAGCTTTGATTAAGGCATAGGCTTGTTTTTCCATTATTTGGTACTTTAGAGGAGCATCTCTAAGAGCTCTGCTGAAAAAAGCAATGGGCTTTTCATTCCCTTGGTCATCTTTCTGTAATAATACAGCAGCAATAGTATGTTGGGAAGCAAAGGAGAAAATGATGAAGTCTCTGTCAAACTGAGGATTAGTTAACACTGGGGTTTGAGTCAAGGCCAATTTTATACTTTCAAAGGCTTGCTTTGCTTCAACGGTCCACTTGACCTTTGAATCCTTCTTTAGCATGTTGTTTAGTAATCTGATTAACTCAGCTAAATTTGGGATAAACCTTCTTAAAAAGTTGATTTTTCCTAAGAATCCTTGCAGCTCCTTGACATTCCTTGGGTGAGGCATTTGTAGGATAGCTTGTATCCTATCTGGATCAATTCTTATGCCATCTTTCGAAATGATGTGTCCTAAAAGTTTCCCTTCTTCCAAACCAAATAATGACTTCTTGGGGTTTAAGGAAATGCCATATTTTCTGCATGTTATGAAGATTTGTCTTAAATGTTTCAAGTGTTCTTGGTCAGATTTTGAAAAGGGTGTAAGATCATCTAAGTAAATGACCAAGAAATCATGAATTTCCTTTGCAAAAGCAATGTCCATTGCTCTTTGAAACGTTGCCCCTGCATTTTTCAATCCAAAGGGCATCTTCACATACTTGAAAGTTCCCCATGGGGTAGTAAATGCAGTTTTGTCTTGATCATCAGGGTGCACTAAAATTTGATTGAAGCCTGAGAATCCATCAAGCAGTGATATCCTTGAAGCCCCTACTACCCTCTGAAGGATGTGATCCATTTTGGGTAAGGGGTAGTTATCTTTGAGTGATACTTGATTCAGATTCCTTAAGTCTACACAAAGCCTGATCTCACCAGTTTTCTTTCTTGTAGGGACCAAATTTGAAATCCATTCAGAGAACCTGATTGGTGCTATAATACCAGCTTTGAACATTTTATGCAACTCTTTTTCAATGGAAGGGAGGAGCACAGGATTGATCCTTCTCAATTTCTGTTTGAATGGTTTTTGATTAGGCTTGAGGGGAATGGTGTGCTGGATAACAGAGGTATCATAAGACTTCAAGTCCTCATAACCCCAAGCAAAGACATCTTGGAACTCTTTAAAGAGATCAATATATTTGGGTTTTTGATCAGGGGGCAAAGCAGCAGATAGCTTTACTATCTTAGGTTTGTCAATATTACCAATATTGCATTCTTCGACTCTTGCATCTAATGGCTGCATCTTTGGCTTCCTAGGGATGTCATTTGAGTCAAAAATATCCTCTAATGGGGTAAGGCCTACTGGGAGGAAATTGTCTTTGAGTTGTATGATTTCAGTTTCAACGTTACTCATCTCTTCACAGTCAATTTGGTTAATTTGATGAATGTTTTCATTGTTAAAAATGGTTGGACTGAGTAATTGTTTGGCTGTTCTAGGTGACATTGGGTGGGCAGACTGTTGAAACTGTAATTGTGATTGACTTGCTCCATCAACTATTTGAGATTGACTTGCTGTCTCAAGGTCAATATTTAATCCTGTAAACTCTTGTTGCAAGGTTAAAAAATTGTTTATTTGCATGTCATCCTCAAATACTTGCCACTCTTTGACATTGTTTGGAATAGAAGGCCTATATTTGACCTCTGCCGTGAAACAATTGTTGGGTTGTAGTGGAAATTTGAAGGTGCTGGCAAATGTTGCCAAGCTATGTGCATGGAGATTGTGGCCCCTAGAAATTTTTGTGATAACAAACTCAGGAAAGGTCTCTAATATTTCAATTACAGCAGATCTGTAGGACCTCAGCCTTTTGTCATTGGTGACAAAATTCTCTTTTACTTGTTGAATTACTAGATCAGAGTCCCCCATGATTGAGAGGCTATGTGCTTGTAGTGATTTTGCTAGCTTTAGACCCAATAGCAGAGCTTCATATTCTGCTATGTTGTTAGTGCATCTAAACTTCAATCTGTAAGCCCTGCCTTCTGCATAGCCTTTCTCTTTGTTATGTATCCATACTCCAGCTCCTGCCCCTAACTTGTTAACTGAGCCATCAAATTCTAGGACCCACCAGATGCCTTGCTGGTCAGGAGATTTCAAATTCTGTTCATGGGATGGTAGTGTGAGCATGAGTTGGGGTTTGTTCTCCCATTTGTTTTCTAGGATAACTTCATCATTTGCTTGACCATCTTTGACCACTAGAGGAGAGCTAAAGTGTCTTGTTGAACTGATTGATGTTTGACAGGTGCTACTTGTTTGATCAAGGTTTTGTTCTTGTATAAGTGTCTCCGTCTTAATATCACTGTTTGAGAAGCTTGCGCTGTCATTGAAGAGGATGAAGGAGTCTATGTCCGAATGGACAGCGTATATTGGAAAATTTTGAGGCTTTTCTTCACTGCTGACCATATATTTCATGAGTGTTTCCCTATAAAGTCTTTTTGGTTGCCCAAATACAGAAATGGTTGCATATGACATGTCTAATTGCAGGGAGCCTTGGAGTTTGGCTCCCCATGATCTTGATAAGAGCATCCCATATTTGGGTGGGATATCAGCAACAACAACATCCATTAAAATGGTTTTGTTGGGAAATTGAACCAAGGACACACATAAATCCTTAATTAGGCCCAAGCATTTGACTTGACTAGAATCAAAAGAAAACAGGTCTTTGTATGGTCTTGTGATGTCTAAGTTTAATCTTTCCATGACTGCTTTTGGCATCAGGTTGTGAGAGGCACCTGAGTCAAACATTGCATTATGCAGTATTTTATCATGAACATGCAAGCTGACATAAAAAGGTAAAACCCCTGTGACTACTGTTTTTCCATCTACCTCTGGGCCAAACAGTAATTCTGGAGTGTCATCTAGCACATTTACATCATCTTTGCTGTTGGTGAGCTGAAGGGATTTTTTGATCTGTTGCTTATATATGTCATGCTTGGCTAGCTCTGAAAGGGGAATTGCTATTTTTAACTTGCCAATCTCTGTTCCTAGGTCAAAGGGTTTATCAATTTGGATTTTGGAGTCACGGGTAGCAGTTCTTTCTCTGTTCATTAGATCTTCTTGGTGGATTTCATCCTGATTTTGGAACCTGCCCCTTATATTGATGTCTTGAGGGTTAATGTTTGGGTTAGGGTGAGAGGACGAGGCTGCCATGGGCTGTTGTGGTGGGGACAGTAGTTCAGTGACCTCCTCAACCACTACTTCCTTTGTAGGCAAGTTTGTTTTGTCATTAGGTTCAGTGACTAAGGTTTCTTTAGATTGTTGTTTCTCCTTTATCTTTTCGGGCTGATTCACGTTCACAGTCCTACTCCTTAGTTTGTATTGCTTATGGACTTCATAGACAGCAGTATCATATCCTTGTTTAAAGTCAAAGGATTCTCCTGATTGAGTTTGGAATGTTTTGCTTTCATCCTCCTCATGGTCCTCCTGAGTTAAGAATACATGACTTTTGCCATCCAGACCTATTAGGTTGATTTCAAGATCCTCATTGAGCTGATTTGCTGAGGAAGTTTCTGCATAGTTTTCTTGAAAAGGGGGTCTGATATCTTGGTCAGCACCTGTCTTTCCTATATTGGGGTTCTGGACTCTCCTAAAATTTGGGTTTCTAGGAGGGTTGTTTTGTGGTGCCTCCCATGATGATTTCCTTTCTACTGATTCCACTCTCTCTCCCAATCTCTTCATGCTATTTAGAATTGCATCTAACTTTTGATCAAAACCCGAGGGTTCTTCTTTGAAACCAGTCTTCTTTTCCAGCTTTGCCCTGTTTCTTTTGGCAATTAGGTTGGCCTCTACAGTGACTGCAACCCTTTGGGCTTCTGCAAGGGTTGGAGGGTCTCTTTCTCTCAACTGATAGGCCATATCAGAATCAAAACCATCAGGGAAGTTATAAAGGGCCAAATCAGGAGGGGGCCTTAAGTTCTGGGGGATAGCATTGTATATGTTGTTAAACCTAGCACAATACTCCAAAACCGTTTCTTGGGGACCTCTTTTAATAGTGTTATATTCACCAAGTATATGGTGCGGATCTCTCTTTTTCTCCCATCTGTTGGTAAATTCCTGGTATAGAACTTCAGGGGTTGCAATGGAATTTGCATTTAAGGATCTAAACCAAGTTCTGACATCCCCAGTTAAGCTTTGAACAAAGATTCTCATCCTGACACTGTCATCATCTATTTCATAGGTCTCAAAGTGGTCTTGCATCTTTTTAGCATGCTGGATGGCTGTCAAAGGGCCATGGGAGTCAAAAAATGAGAGTCTAGTTTGGTAGTCTTGGGGTAGAGCTGGAGCATTGGCTGGTATCTGCAGAGGTGCATATCTGTTAGCCATATTTATGGGGTTTATAGGGTTAATAGGAACAAATGGGACAACAGGGATTACAGGTGTAACCGGGTTAAGAGGATGGGTAATAAGTGGGGAACTGGTTGAGGGAGTATGTGCAGATGGTGAAGATGGAAGGAGAGGACTTTGAGGGGTTGATGGTGAACTGGGGGAATTGGGTGTGGAACGGAAAAGAACTTTGCAAGGAGTGGGAATGAGGATAGGTTGGTCCGAACTTATATTTGAATCAGCAGGCTTGTCCTGCTTTTGCTGTCTCCTTATGTTTTTTGGTATGATATTTGGGTTATCGACAATGATGGGTTGATTAGGGTCAGGGTTTGCCCTAGTGTGCCTTGGGTTTCTTTTGGGAGCCAGCTTCTAAGTATTCTTTTAGAACTTTATACAGAAGTTTTATATGTACAAGGACTAGGTAAGAATTCTGGAATGACTATATATTTTTCAAAGCTAAGATGAAGTTTCCCTAGTTAGCTCTTCCCTAAAGCTGTCCCTGTGTTTACAGAAACAGTCCTAAGGCCTCTTGGCTAGTTTCAGGCTTGATGGTAGCTTTTGAAAATAGATAGTAATTGAAAAAATCTTAAGTCCCCAGTGGAGTCGCCATTTATGTTAACACCCAGGTTGTTCCCTATGACTCCCAAGGGAATACGGCCGGGGTAAACACTAACCAATCTTTGGATCACTGTTTCTAGCCAAACTGTGATCAGAGAGGGCTCTCTCTTTATGATTTGTAACTGTTTATGATAGGGTTTTAGGCTAGCTATTATGCACAGGTTTTGTTTATGTTTTGGTTGATGAAACTCCTTTTAGATTCCAGTGATGTAGTTTTCAGAGAAGTTGAGTACCATTGGGCAATGGAGTCTGTGGCTATATGTGTTTGAAACTTTGAGATGAAAGATGGAACTTACAAGGCCATTTGAGTGCTTAATAGAACAGATTTTTGATTAAATGACTGGAAACAGGTAACACAAACAGTGAAAGCATTTAAGAATTTTCACTTATTGTTTATATATTCCCAACAGACAGGTTTAAGAGGAAAAGACAGAGTTCTCAGGGGCAAAAATTGAATCCCTGAGAATGCCTATCACAGTAAAAGACACAGTTTTGAAATGCAGCAATTAAGAATTACAATTCTGTCACTGTATCTGAGGAAAACATGTATAATAGCTCAGTTTGAGTCCAGGGTAATCATGGGTTAAGTCCTGGAACTATCCTTTCACCTTGCTATCAAGTGTAAAACATTTAAACAACAAAAGAGAACAAAAGACTCGAAAACATATAACAAAGAGATTTGAGAATACTTATTGTTTTATGCAACACCCTGGAATCCTGTAACATTCATCTTTCACCACAATACATCAAAGTACACCAAGCCTTGGAAATTCCATTCTTCCTTTGTATTACTTCTCTGAAAATATTACAGTAAGAGAGAGTTCTCAAAAGAAAATTACAACAACCCCTTTCAACTGCTGTGAAGGGTGAATATATACTTGCGGTGATTTACAAAATATCTGAGTTCTGAGTTATCTCAGATTTTACATTCTTACCAACTACTTAAGATATTATGACCAAAATTTAATACAGCATTGATTACAGAGTACAGGCATTTTAATGCTCTGTCAGAAGATATTTTAGCCTTTGGAAACAGCTAAGTCGGTCGAGATATTCTGAATAAATGCTGGAAGACCTGTCTTTAAGGCTTGTACGCTGTATCCTGGACTTGTCACCTGTGATTGTGACTGCTTCTTGTGGTGAGTCAATGGTCCTGCTGAGTTGGCTCAGCCTCTGCCTCTTCCCTGTAGATATCTTTCTTCAAAATTGTGCCTGCGCATGTATGCTCATTTGCCTGGAGAATTAGCGCTACTGATTCTGGCCTGACAAAATTGTCTGTGTCAAATTTCTCCAGACATCCTGTGTGGGCAGTTGGTGTGCTAAGATTGCCCCTAGAGTTTCATCTGCTTCTGTGAATTTGAAGAAGTTAGGTGGTGTATCAAACAGATGCTCAACTTCATTCATGAGGAAAAATAGGTTCTCCACCCTGTCATACATAGTCTGCCCGGTGGCTGGCCCTGCGTCTGCTGAAGTGCTGGGCGGTTTTGCAATCTCTGCTACTGCATGGGCATCAATTCTCTTATTGTAATTGTCTAGGGTGAGCAGTCTTCCTACACTGCTTAAAATGCTGGGGAGGCCTCTGTTCTGTAGTGCCACGAATTTTTCCAGGAATCTGTTGATTTCAGTCTGCATATCCTGTGTCCTCCTCTCCAGTGTTCCAACCAAGTTCCTCAATGTTATGACTCTTTTGGCTACAGCAATTGTTTCTGTCCTGTTGGTGATTCCCATGACAGCTAATTGAGAGCTAGTCTTATAGTTCAGAATATTGATCATCCTAGTAGCAGCTTCTGGCATGTGTCCAAGGCTTGCCCTGGCTCTCTGTATTTCTCTGTTTGCTTTAGTGATGAGCACCATTTGCTCATCCATGGTCTCAATATATTGCCACTGGTTGGCAATGGACCGCCCAATGTTGCTCCATAGCACTGCTTTCATTTCAGCTGTCACTTTTTCTAGTGCAAGCTCTTTCTCTAGTTCAGCAATTCTCCTCTTAAGAGCTCTTACCTCTCTCTCCTTGGCTGCCTCATTCTGTTTGCTCTTGTCAAACTTTTCATTTACCTTAGCCAAGGTTTTCTTAAGTTCATCCAGCTCTTTCATTTGAGATTCCATGGCTTGGATCTCAGCTTGCAGCTTTTGCATGTCTAAACTAGTAGCCTGTTCCGATGTTGTAGTTGTTGTTGCTGTGGATGGCGCTGTAGTTGGTGCTGTAGCTTCTGTTTGCTGAGGAGGAGGAGTAGTCTTTGGAGGGACTTCCTCAAGATTTATTATCACAGGAGGAGGCTGGGAGGGTTGGCCCTCTTCTCTTTGCTTCAGTGCTTCTTGTAGTGCTGCCTTTGCAGCTTCAGTTTGTCCTAGCTGGTCTTGAGTCCTAACCAGCTCTTTGTATAGGGATACCAGCAGGTCTGTAGTATCCTTTTCTTGCCTTTGCTGGGCAACTTCATCTGTTTGTGGATGGATGGTGGCCGGGAGTTTGATTTTCTTTCTTAGGGCCGCCATGTCTGCATCCCTTATCTTCAGGAGTTCTTGGATGCCTTTGACATCTTTAGGATCATGCCCTATATCTATAATTACCTCTTCCAAGGACTTGATTCTATTGTCCTTGGCTTGTGATGATGCTCTTTCTAATTCCAGCTGAGAAGCTGTGTTATCCAGGCTGCTCTTTAGTTTGTAGTTCTCCAATGTCTCATCTGCCAGGCAGGCATACACCATTTCACCAGTTTGTTTATGTAATTCAATCTTGTCCATAGGGTGTATGTCTTTGGCAAGAACCTCCATGTTGGTTCTTAGATAGTCCGAGGTGGACTGAGGATGCAAAGTTGTGGGCATGAAGTGGCTCATTATCATTTTGCCTTCGCTCACATCGAAAGCAGACATGAGTCTCTGCTGGTTGCTAGGAGCTAGGTTTAACAAGTGATTATACAGCTGCACTTTTATGGGATCACTCCTCCTTTTGATGTCAATGAATTGCTGCTTTATACTTGACTGCCCTTCTCTATGTTGACCGGAGGAGCTGACCTCTCCTCCCATAGTCATGTCATGTCCACGCTGAGATGAGCTGGCCGAAAGTTCTCCACTGGGTGGGCCCATGCCCATGGCTTGCCTTACTGCTATGTCCTCCTCTTGGGAGTCATTCAGTCTTTGTCTCTTCTCTCCTCTGATGAAGGATGAGGTGTGGGGGGTCTCTCTCTCCCTTTTCCTGGTCAAGTCCTCCTTCTGTGGTGTTTGGAGGACTGAGGTGTCTACATTGATGTCTGTCCTGGGAGGCACCTCTGTTTGGGGCTGCTGCTCAGTGTAACTAGGTAGATCTGTCCCCTTTTCCTGCTGCAAGGGCTGCTGTTCACTGGACTGTGCTTCTTCTTGTTGCTGCCCCAGTTCTTGCTGTTCCATTTCTTCTTGCTGCTGTAGCAAGGTGTCAACTTGTTCTTCTGTCAATATAGGTGGCTGTTCCACCTGTTTTCCTTTGTCTTTGCTTGCTGCCTGGGATGTCTTCTCAGTAGTTTGCTGCTGTGCTGCTGAAGATTTAGCAGCTGTTCCAATTTGCTTTCTGTAGGAGAGGGGCACCTGTCCACAAGTTTCCAAGTCAGCTTCTTTTTGCACATTCCTAGCTTCTTTCTCAAGTAATTCTTCCTTAGTGACTTGTTCTACTAGTGTACCCTCTTCCCAATCTAGTGCATTGGCATACTGTTCAATTTCAGGTTGTCTTTTATGTGCATAGTTGCCCAATTTGTATCTAATTCTCCCGAGGGAGATAGAATGATTGGGGTCATAGGGAATCCATTCAAAACTGGTCTGCAATCTGAGGCCTTCCAAGATGCTGTCTGCCTCTTTCCGCCCTTCCTCTTTCCTGTTATATAGGAAGGAACCTAGCTGGTTTCTTACCTTCAATTGTGACTTCTTGTTTCTACTCTGAAAGTGAAGGTAATCTGAGTTCCCAAACTGCCTGAAATATTCTAGGGCAAAAAGCCTCATGGGTACATACCTCGGCAACCTAAATGGGTTCAATTCACAGCCATATATCCTAATGACTGTGTGGTTCTGGTAGAAGTACCAGTTGCCAATATTGTAAGATTTGTTCAAATGTAGAATCCTCTTCATATCATCGGTTAATCTAGGAGGAGGAGTACCTTGCAGCGCTGTTAGGGCTGGATGAACAAATAAATCAATAAACTCACAGTATGTATAGGGTGATACTGAGGTAGAATGAAAAACAGAGGTCCAGAAAACAACTGATCTTGGGCTTCCTTGGGCATTGAGTGGCCTCAAAGGAACAGAGAAGGTAGCTGGCTGATTGAAAAGGAATAAATGATATATATAGGAGGTGTACCTGAACAGTCTCTCCCTTTTCAAATTCATGAACTGCTCATGGATTTTCTCTGCTATGTAAGTTGCATAATCATACTGCACAGCTGGAGGCTTACCAGGGGCAAATATAGACAACATTGCCATTATGCTGTCATCTACATCTTCCAACCCCCTGAATCCTAGGACATAGCCAATTAGATCCACCAACATTCTGCCCAACTCATTTAGATATTGGTACCCAATAGGAGGGGTTCTGACTGTTTCAGAGCCTGGTGTGACAAACAGTTGGTTGATTTTGACAATCTGGTCACTGGACAGCTTGATCCCTCTGTTAATCAGATTCTGCATGGATAGAGGGGTCAATTTCTTGGCTGTTTTGAAGCGCAGCATCTGGTTTATGCTCTCTGGGGTGATCTGGAACAGGACTAGGCCTGTGGGGCTCATGACTGCTCTTTGGCTGGGGTCATAGCATTCCTGGCAGCTATAAATGAGCTCTGGCATAGGATTGACTTGGGGAAGGTTGTATATGGGCAAATTTGACTCCCAAATCCCCAAGATATCTGCCCCACTGAGGTGCTGGGCTCTTAATTCATTCAACATTTGAATATTGTACTTGGTTCCCATGGGGAACCAATCCAGCATTTGGTAGTCCATGTCTCCCAGGGCTTTCCATGCTAATTCCTGGTGAGGAGCATTGATGGGCTTAATATTGAGTGCAATAGGGGTCTCCATAGCTCTTCAAGTTGCAAGAATTGCAGGTGGACAGGTGGAATGGTAAAAACATAGTCTGGAGGCAGTTCTCTGTGGAAACAGTTGATGTTTTGAGTATCCAAGGGGAATTCTCTCAATAGCAACTGAAATACTACTGGAGTCTAGTGACAGAACTTCTCTGTGGTCTAACTGAACTCTCCAATCGGGTGAATTATATCTATTAGGAGCTCTGCCGGGAAAACGGTGAATTACAGTGGTTTTATGTGAATTGCAGGTTTCTAAAGCTCTGCAGGTACTTCTTGGCCCTCACAATGACAATGGTGGATGAAAAAATGGAAATGAACGGTGCAAATAGCGTTTTTATGGTTCTACTATCCCTCTGAGCAATTTCAAGCTTAATGAAGGTCGTATGGAGGGCGAAACGGTCTAAATACCTGTAATTCGATGAGCAGAGGTTGAAGCAAAGGTGCACAGTTGCTGCTTGAGGAGGTCGCCCGGGCTAATAGACTGGTTGGCGAAAATTAGAGTGCAAACGGTCATGTAGAGCGTCCAACAGTAATAACAGTGAAAGTGGTAAAAAACACGGGAAAATTGGTAAATATGGGTTATTTTACCAATTTGGCGCTTTTTTCTGCTGACGTCATCGGGCGACGTGGCAGTGGGTGACTGGTCAAAGGGGCGGTGAGGTGGCAACCCAGTCAGTAGTGAGGTGGACCACTAACAAAGGCAGGTACGAGCAGATAAGGACGTGGCGGCGAGTCAGCGACGGGTAGGTGGCAGTCAAACCGCAGCGGTCACGGTTAAGGCCTTAACCGCCGCGGTTTCTCGGGGCGGTTTAGGTACGGCGCAGAAGCTGTCAGACTCGGCTCCGAGATGGTTGAACGATTGACGCGTGGAGGAGGCGTGACAAGGCGCAACGTCACTTTCTCGGAGGTTAAAGTGCCGCCATAGGATGCGCTCCGATATTAATGTGGACCGTCGGATCTGATGGGCTTGATCCGACGGCTGGCGGAGGAGAAAGATGCGCGCTTCATACTGCGGGCGGAAAAGATTAAAGTTTGTGGGTTTTTATGGGTTTTTCAAATGTTTTCGCTTAACCAATAATGTGGTAGGATTGGGGAACATGCCAGAGGCGGGTATTAACCTTTGCAAAGGTTTTTATAGGCAAAAGGGGTTTGGAGAGGGGGTTTTATCAATGCAGAGGTGATTTGAGGGTAAATTAACTTGCAGCAAAGGGGGAATAGGGTGGAATAGGTTCACCAAAGTGGCCAGATGCCATTTTGGTCCCTTTTGAAAAATACACGGCTATTATGCCTAGGGGAGGGAATATACATAAGATTTGGGGTTTTATACACCTTAGTGTTAGTATTATTAGGGGTGGGGGTAAGATAGGGGAGGTTATATAGTAGAATTAGGAGTTAATATGAATGAAGGAGGGGAATTAGAAAGGGGGTGTTAGTGATGGACTAGAGAGGGAAAGAAAAGAAGTTAGTGATCCTCTTTGCTGTGAGTTCATGGAATTCACCACTTTGTTTGCTGATAGATTTATTGCCTTGGCAAGAGACCTATTGATACCTGTGTAATGGTGATCATATTCTTTCTGCAACCACAACTGCCTACCCAACTATTTTGCCTAGCATTTTTTGTTTCTTCTTGGAGGGGCACTTGGACTTGCAACCCTCAATTGCCTTTTCTTTTCTTTGGCTTTTTCCTTTTCTCTCTATCTACTTCTACCCTTATGTCTTCCAAGGTCCCCGATTAAACTTTTGGGAACCTTTGCTTCTCTACCTGAACTACTTGTCTGCCAAGATTAAGCTGTTTGGACAGACCTCTTTCTCTATTCTACAACTCAAAATTGAAACATGGCATGATCCAGTTTAGACTGTTGAATCATCCACCAAACTTGAAATAAGGTCCTCAATATTTGGAATATTTCACACACCTCTGATTTCCTGGGAAATATGGGATCTTTGTAGTACCAAAGCAGAGCATATTTGGATTTTCTATAGTCAATCATGAAATATGAAACCTATTACTATAGGTATCCAACACCTCCCACATCTACCCAAGCAACCAACCAGTCGAGGTAAACATGCGACGAGAGGCCACTATGATACGATTCAACCTCCTAAGTAACGTTAAGGAAGTGGAACCAATGGAACACATCATACAAACATTCAACATCAACTACAATACCCTTAGGAACAAATCCAATACTTTGGACAGCTTGCCCTTGGGTCCCACTGAACTTTTGGACAAATTAAGCCTAATTCGCTCTCATGCTATATGAATGATAGCATCCAAAAACCCAATGTAGCTCTCACAGGTTTGTCTGCTAGTGACCAGAGTCTAAATTTTTCAATGCTATGCCAGTGACCCCAGGATTTAAGCCACATTTTCAGGTCCAGAGCCCAGGTCACTGCCCATAATTGAACCATCTCTTCAAAATAGTAAAACAACATTGAAATGAGAGTAATAAAGAAAACAATTGTTTAAGACCTTGACTGGACCCCTTCTAGCCATTATAGGCATTTCATCAAACATATCACGAATATGTAATATACAAGTGTAAATAATAGTTCTTAGCATAAGGGTCTCATACTTAGCTGAGAATCGCTAAGAACCATTGATGCCTCAATACATCAACTGCCATTCCATCTATTAGGTCATAAATACATTTATCATTCAATTACAAGTAAGACCATGATGAAATCCATACATGGCTATTGTCATAAAACACATACACAAACCACATAATAGCAACAGAAATACTCATGAAAGTACAACCATATAAACCACATATAATCCATCAAAATGATCATAGAAATACAAGGAGAAATAACCTTTCATTAATGATGCAAAATCCAAACCCACGATGGGACTTCCATGTTCCACATAATCGTAGAATGGCTGAGCCAAATCTCTCTTCAGCCATTCACCCTCGTGCCATATTCCAAGCATGAATGTGGTATCTCATAGAATACGTCAATCAAAACTCATCCAGGGTTTTGAGAGACCATCCACCTCAACCCATCAAACAATGATTCCACCTCATGGTCAGACATCACAAAACAATCACCAGATTGGTCTCCATCCAATCCTTATAGGGCTTCAAAAATGTTTGTTCCAACAAAGGCTTCCAAGACTAGTAACCCAACCCACAGTTGTTGCCTGGATTACAGAGAGTTTGTCCAACCAAGGATTTGAGGACTAGTAACTCAACCCACCAAGGGCTTCCAGAGCTTTTTTCCAACCAAGGCTTCCAGGACTAGTAACTCAACCCAAGCTGTTACAAGGATTCTAGAGTGTTTGTCTAACCAGGGCTTCTAGGAACTAATAACTCAACCCAAGCTAAGGAAACAAGAGAACCAAGCAAAAACAAATAATGAAAGTAACCACAATCTCCATGGCTATCCAAGAAATGACAAGGCTAGGGAATCCACTGTCAATCCAGGCAATCCTCCATGCCAATGACAGATCATTACCAAGAATCCACATGCATATTTCATGCATGCCCAAAATAGTGAAGAAATAATACATGCAACTTGGTACCTACAAGAAAATTTGATGTAGTTGCTAATCTCGATGCCCTCTCGTGCTTTCCTACTCTTCCTTTTCCTTTTTGTTCCAAGAATCCAAGTATGCCACACCCACCAAAAGTGCTCCAAGAAAACTCTAAGTCTCCAAGAGTATGAGAGAGAGAGAATAATGAGAGAGCTCCAAAATTGAACTGACAAAAGGTTACCAACTGATCCTCAGAAGCCTTTTTATGAATGAGGCCTCTATTTTCTTCATTTTCCATTATTTTCCTTCAATTTCCTCCTCACATGCAACCTGTGATCTTTCACTTCCATTTTCTCCTAATTTCCATTATTTTCATAAATAAATGTGCCAAAAATGCCATTTTGCCTTTCCAAAGCCTTAGCCATTTCCTTTGCCAATTTCCTTAGCCATAAACAATCACAAGTGATCCCCATCACTAGGATTTTACCCAACATTTAGCTTGGAATAAGTGCCCCATCATTCATGGTTATTATTTTTCTTTTATTTAATTTTATTACATGGAATTTTCACCAGGGATGTTATAGAAACCCTACCCCTTGGGGGAACACCATGATCGGTGTTCAACAACACCTAAAACCACAAAACTATTGTAAGAAAAATATATTGTTGATGTAGTTTTATAAATTCGCTCGATGTAGTATTTATAATGATCAACCTTCTGAGACGCAAACCAACATGAGAAAATAAAAACATAACATCATAATGACATGACACTCATACCGCTTATTGGAGCTTTATAACATAACTCATGGTGGTATTTTCATCCATATACATATGTACATAAACCAACATCATCAAAACATATACCAAAGCATATACCACAACATATACCAAAATCACACCAAAACACTAAGCCAAAATTCTTTTGCCTCAATCGGAAAATCAGGAAGGATACTTAGCCCGCATCTGATCTGCTATCTCCCATGTAACTTCATCAGGCCCAAAGTGCTTCCACTGCACCTTAACTTTCTCGATTGCCTAGTTCTGGAGCATGAGCACCTTTTTTTGCAATATACACTGAGGCTTCGACTGGAATTCTCCATCTGGTTCCACTTGCAATATAGGCCAGTCAATCACATGATCATCATCTTTAACATACTACTTAGGCAATGACACATGGAAAATATCATGGACTTTCACTGTTGGAGGAAGTGCAAGTTGATAGGCTATTGGCCCAATCCTCTCAACGATACTTAAGGGTCCAAAAAATTTTGGTGCCAACTTGGCACATGATCCAATCTGCAAGGGTCTCTTCTTTGGTTCGATGCACAAGTACACTTGTTCCCCAACTTGGAACTCCTTGAACAACCTGTTACGATCTGCATAGATTTTTTTCCTATCCCGTGCTGCCTTTAGATTTTTCTTTATAACCTGTATTTCATGTTCCATGTCTGCTAACATATCTTTTCCAATCATTACCCTATTAACCAAATCACTCCAACTTATGGGAGTGTTACAACTTTGTCCATACAATGTCTCAGAAGGACTCATTCGCAAATATTCCTGATACACATTGTTGTATGTGAACTCTACCAATGGAAGGTACTCTTCCCACTTTTGTTTCTAATGCATCACATACATCCTCAACATGTCCTCCAATATCCTGTTGACCCTCTCTGTTTATCCATGTGTCTGCGAATGATAAGTTGTACTGAAGGCCATCTATGTGCCCAACCTGTAGATAAATCCTTCAAAAACTTGGAAGTGAACTTCGCATCCCTACTTGACACAATCTTCTTCAGCACACTGTGCAATCTAGCCACATCTCGGATGAATACCTATGCTACATCGCTAGCTGAAAATGTAGACTTCACTAGAATGAAATGTGCAACCTTCGTTAACCTGCCTACAATAACCATGATGGAAGCATATTGTTTAACTGTCTTCGGTAAACCTATAATGAAGTCCATGGAAATGACTTCCCATTTCCATCCTTGGATTGTGATCGGCTGTAGGAGTCGACTTGGATTCTTACATTCTGCCTTCACACATTGACAATCAAAACACTTATCCATGAACTCTGCTACATCCCTCTTCAAATTTGGCCAATAGTAAAATCCCCTCACTACTCCCAGTGTCTTCTGATAACCTAGGTGACCTGAATAAGGTTTCGCATGAAATTACCTCAAGATCATCTTCTTGAGCTTACTGCTATCCGACACATATATCCTATCTATGAACTTGACCAATCCATCTTCTCTAAGGCAATAATCTACATCTTGTGCACCTTCACTTGTACCACTACTTGTACCTGTACCATCAGCTGTACTTGTACCTAAAATTGTACCTATAGATGTACTACTACATGTACCTATACCAATACTCTGATGTAACTTGTGCACAATATCCATATATTTGCCATCCTGTTGACCTACCCGCAAGATCCTATCCTGTAGGTGTTTCCCATAGGAGCTCATAGCTGCTAAGTAATTTACCTATATCCATCTGCTAAGAGCATCAACCACTCTATTCCCTTTACCTTTGATATATCATATCTCAAAATCAAACTCACTGATCATAGCCAACCACCGAGCATTCCTACCATTCAGATTCGGTTGGTCAAATAGATATTGCAAACCACTGTGATCACTCATCAATGTGAACCTCCTGCCCAGAAGATAGTGTCTCCACATATTCAATGCATGTATAATCATTGCCAACTCAAGATCATGCATGGGATAGTTATGCTCGTGCTCATTCAGCTTCTGCTAATCATAGCATACCACCTTTCCATCATGCTTAAGGACTCCACTAAGTCCTCTCTTTCAAGCATCTTTGCATACTACAAACTCCATATCTGGATCTGCAATCTTTAACATTGGTGCATGTGTCAACAACCACTTGGGTTTCTCAAAACTATTCTCACACTCGTCTGTCCATTCAGACTTCTTACCTTTCCTTTGCAATGATGTGATAGGATAAGAATTTGTGAGAAGTTCTTGATGAAACTCCTGTAGTAGCCTGCAAAACCCATGAAGGATCTCACCTCATCCAAATTCTTAGGAGCTACCCACTCCTAGATGGCTCTTATATTTTCTGGATCTACTACAATGCCCTCCTTGGAGACAACACGTCCCAAGTAGTGTACCTAAGTCTGAAAGAATCTACACTTACTGAGCTTAGCATACAACTGATGCTCTCTCAAAAACCTCAACAATGTTGTTAAATGTTTAGCATGCTCTTCCTCATTTTTACAATATACCAGTATATCATCAATGAACACAATAACGAACTTATCCAGATATGGACGCAACACACTATTCATCAAGAAAATAAATGTAGCTGGAGCATTAGTTAAGCAGAATGGAACTACAAAAAACTCATAATTCCCATACATGGTCCTTAACGCAGTCTTGTAAATTTCCTCTTCTTTCATGCATACTTGATGATATCTAGATCTCAAGCCGATCTTAGAGAACATTGTTGCTCCCTTTAGTTGATCAATCAAGTCATCAATCCTCGGAAATAGATACCTATTCTTGATGGTTACTTTGTTCAACTGCCTATAGTCAATGCATAATTTGAGAGTACCATCTTTCTTCTTTACAAACAACACCGGTGCACCCCAAGTTGATACACTTGGCCTAATGTACCCCTTGTCCAACATTTCCTTCAACTGCAACTTTAACTCAACCAAATCATGTGTGCTAATCCTGTGTGGTGCTTTTGATGTTGGAGCTTCCCTTGGAACTAACTCAATAGATAATTCCACCTCCTTGTGAGGTGGAAACTTTGTAATGTCCTCAGGAAATACATCCTTTAACTATTGTAAAACTGGGGACTTGCACAACACATCTGCATCTTCAACTTCCTTACCCTTATCACTAGAAATGTGCACTGCAAATAGCTTTCACCCTTTCTTTTGACCACACTTTGCTTGCATAGCTATCACCATCCTAACTGATGTAGCTTTCTTCTTACCCTATAAGACTCTTGTTTCTCCATTGTCATCAACACATTCAATGGATTTGTCATAACAATCTACCTTGGTTCTGTGAAGATACAACCAATCCATGCCCAACAACATATTGTATGATCCCAATTGTAATACATTCAATTTTTTTGCGATAGGCATATCATTCAAATCAAATACACAAGCTCTTACCTAATGATGAACTCTCTTCTTCGTAGTTATAGCCTACTGCACTAACCAAGACTCTACATGCAATTCCTTACTCAAATCACACTTATCCACCAAGTCAGGACTAACATAGCTATAGTTAGATCCAAGGTCAATCAAAATAGAAATAACTTGATCACAAAGCTTATTGTCCATCTCAATGATAGATGCCTGATGATCTACCTGTTTATTATCCAATGGTGCATAGATACGTCGAATACTCTGACTAATATCCCCAATACCCTGTGCCTCCTGCACACTTTATATATGAGGTCTACCAACCTAATTCTATAGACAAAATCTCCTATGATGATCCTTGCCACAAATCCAACGCTCTATCGGCTTCCAACCCATCTCCTTGTTCTGTTCTCCCGATTAGAATCCCTGTCCTCTATCTGATGCATTCAACTTCTTAGGTGGTGCAACATTCTCCTTGTTACCTGTATCCTGAGGCATTGCTTACTTTCTATCTCATTTTCCTTTTTTCTTTCCATTACCTCTCTAGCTTGGCTTAGTCTCAGTTCTACGCTTCAATTGTTCATAGAAATGCCTTAGCTTGCGAATGGCCTCCTCTAATGATCTGGGCTCATCGAACTCAATCCTATTTTTAAATGCAACTGGTAACCGACTAATGAACCTCTAAATCTTAGCCTTTTCCTCTGTGAGATAAGGCACATACCTCAACCACTCCAATAATCTACTAGTGTACTCATCATCTATCATGGAACCCATCTTTAACTCATAAAATTCTTTCACCCTGTCATCAAAGTATCTCCCTAACAAATAATTCTTCTTGAATAGCCTCTCAAACTCACTCCAAGTCAAATCTTGCTCATGAATGCATCTGAAATTATTCACATCTTACCACCAAATGTCTGCTTTACCTTTCAGACTAAATGTAGTCACTCTAGCTTTCATGTTCTCTGAATAGTCATGCAATCTAAAGAATTTCCTCATTCCAAAAAACCATGCCTCTGTATCCTGCAGTTTCTTCATCTCTTTGTCAAATTTTGATGGATTTTTTTTCTTAATTTCATCTGAAAAGTATCCCCTATCACTCCTCTTGTAAGGATGATAACAATGATGATCATGATGCCTATTTGAATAAGAAATAGAATAATACATGTATCTATCCACTCTCCTATCCAGAGTGCCTAAAAATATGACGTCTGTAATTGTCTCATCTCTATTTGACCTATGACCACCATGCGACCGACTACCATATGCCCCATTAGTTCTATCCTTCTGCTCATAGCTGATCTGACGTGGTCGCTGTCACTCCAAAAACTAACAAATTATCTGAAGTATCATTGCATTTACCTCTGCGTGTTTCCCTTGTGCCTGCATGATTCTGTCATTATCTGCCTTACAACTCCTTCTTTATTCCCTTAAGCTTCTCAGTGTAACTGCCAAATTAGAATAATTTCCAACACCATACTGCTCTTCAGATTCATAGGGAGAGTCTTTGTAGTCAACCATCTTGCTACCCACCTGATATTTCCTCTTGCAAGGTATGTCATGTCAGCTAAACCAACTCACAATAAACCAACGTACCTTAGCATAGCTCGGGGAGGATACCTTGTCTACAATATCAAAAAATGAGCATGATACATGTATAACATAATCATGACATGTATAGAAACTTAATACATAAGCATATTGTTAACGCTCAGGTTGTCCTTAAAGCTCCTTAAAGGATACGGTCGAGGTAACCACAAACCAATCTTTGGACTACAGGTTCTAGCCCACCAGCAGTCAGAGAGGGCTCTCTCTTTAGGATTTAGCTTTGTTGATGATGATTTTAGGCTAGCTATTGGGTACAAGGGGTTTTGTTTTAGTTTTGGTGGGATGGATGATGCTTTCAAGTAAAGAGGCAGGGATAGCATGAAAGTTTTAGAACCATTGGGCGTGGAGTCAAGGAGTAGGACTGTTGGTGCGTTTTCTTGGTCACAAGAGGGAATATGGAGCAAGCTAGCTGCACATGAAACAATCATTCAAGCTAAAGGATGGAGTGAAGGCTAGGAATGAGAGGCAGTTAAGAATCTCTCGTTCAACTTAGCAGAGGGAAGGTGAATGAGCTCTATCTAGGAGCAGTGAAGAATCCATAGATAACTGTCAAACATGAATGAATTAGGGGAAATATGAGCCACAGGGAATTCATATTCATTTCTAATTTAGATGAAAACATATAGAAACAACAGAAATTGAGCATAGAGGGAAATTAAACCAATTCTAAACTATTCATTCTTTCTGCTATTTTGGATGGTACATCAATGGAGAACAAAGGTAAGAAACAATTATTGAGTCATGTTGCAGCACAAGAATTCCACATTCAATTCTTCAAAACATTCATACATAGCACACAGTCATTCCTCCAAGCTTTTCAACAGTCTTTGATTAAGTAAAACATCAGGTATACAGAGCGAGTCTCTCTTGGAGCTATACAACCAACCAACCCTTTAAACAATGCATCAAGGTGGTTTATATAGGGAAAATATCTAAAAATATTCATTATAGCAGATCTTAAACAGATCTGAGGAAAACGAGTTTTTTAACCTAATCTTGTCGTGAAATAAATGCAAGAAGATATCTAAGTGCCACGCTGGGCAACTGCCTCAAAAATATGATTTGAAATCTGTCCTTATGGCTCTGTGCGGTTCATTCAGCCATAACTGTGCTTTGGGCTTTGATCCCCTACTCTTGAGTGGCTTTGATGTGTATTAACTGTGATCTGAGAGCCTTTAAATGGCTGTACCGCTTTCTTTGACTTTGTTTGGAGGCTTTTAATGTTCGCCCGCTTCGAACTGATACTCTTTGATTTAATCCGGGCTTCATCTTTCCTCTGATACTCTTTGACACTTGAATCAGGCCATTTTCTCTCCCTCGGCGTGTTTGAAACTGTCAAATCACCCCTTTTCTGCCCTTTCAAGGCAAGAATGGCTGCTGCAAATGATTTTCGTGGCTTCTGGAATGCTACTGGCGCTGGCCGATTTGAATAGGAATCATAAATGAGGAAATCCTGTTAAAACTGTGAAATTTCGGGTCTCTTGGAAGCCGAATGATATGAGGCTTTCCATTTTGGTCATTTTTCCTTAGCGATGCGCGTCAATGAAAACTGCCTCAGATTTTCATTTTGGGCTCTCTTTGCTGTGATTTGCGCCCTTCGTGCCTTCCTTTAGTGATGACGTTGGCATGACATCAGTATGACGTCAGCAGGGGGTCCCAGTACGGTAGTGACGTGGCAGGATGATGTGGCAGGGTGACGTGGCAGTACGGCGGGGTTTTAACTCAGAGATCGGCAATCGGCAGGGACAGAGGACAATGGTTTTTATATATATGATGCGATGGGGGTGATCGCCGATTTTGGAAAGGCGACATGGCATGTGGCGGTGTGATAATGGAAAATATTGCGAAAATGAATGGATCACGATGCGATATACTTTCGGATGCGATAGCAATATCGCATCGGCGGACGAGAGGGGGCGTATGTATATAGGTAAAAAACCTTGCGACTGCCGATCGCGAAATCGCATCGGCGAAGCGATTTCGGGAGAGTATAAAGGGGCGGGCCGATGAATGAATGCTGCGACCTTCGATAGCGATATCGCGTCGGAGGAGAGGAAGACTTATTGGAGGAGAGTTAATGCGATCGGAAAGGCCATTTACAACCTTGGAAGGGATCTTGATGCATCGGAGTGAGTCCGATGGCATTTGAAGGGGGTTTTTGTGTTTTGGAAGGAGTCCAAAACATCTTAGGAAGATGGTTTTTTGAGCGAAATGAGGGTTCTTACTAAGTTTCAAGTAAACTTAGTAATTCCCAAGTGATACTTATGGTTATATTTCAACCAGAGGAAGGGATAAGTACACAGGGGAATTATTCACATAGTTTTAGTAGGGGGAGGGGAAAAAGATAAGGAGTTACATAATAAAGTTAGCAATTAATATGAAATGTGATGAGAGAGCGCTAAGTATGCAATCTTAGGCTATTAAGGGGAAAATGATTCGTATAAGAAATATAAGCATCCTTAATCAAATCAGATCTTTGCTTAGGCAATGATATGGCAAATGATGAACTTAAGAGATGTCAAGCAGATCTTGACCTCTTTGGGGAAGTTAGTGAATGATTTGGGGAATAAGAAGAAGGGGGGGTTAGTCATGTCTCGCTTGAAGTCTTCCACAAGAAAATTGTTTTGCATTTGTGATCTGAAAAGGTATAACACTTGAAAGCATGAAATGGATCACATAGCTTGATTCTGCAACCACAAAACTACTTACCCAGCCTACTTGCCTAACATTTTTTCTTCTTTTGGTTTGGGTGCACTTGAACTAGCATACCCAGCTTTTCATTCTTTTCTTCTTGCTATCCTCCTATCTACATCTACACTTATTTCATCCAGGGGCTCAGATTAAGCATTTGAGCACCCTTGTTTCTCTACCTATCTACAAATCTTCCAAGATTAAGCTATTTGGACAGATGCTAATTCTCTATATTCTACAACAGGAAATTGAAACCTAGGGAGACCAAGATTAAGCTGTTTGGCCCTCCCTTAACTGAAAAAACTCATCAAAAATGGAACAACTCATCAAAAAGGAACATAGCAGTGGCATTTAGACTAGCACACTCTCATGGGCAATTCTCTGGCCTTTGTAGCAAATATGGAACGTTGCAGCATGCAGAGTATGACATATTTGGCATGTAAAAATGTCAATCATGAAAGATGAATACCTGCTACAGCAGGAGGCTAACAGTGGCTCCACTTGGGGATGGCTTTTCCTTGTGAAAATCCAAGAACAACAGGTCAGACTGCCTTGATCTTCTATTGTTGCTGTGGGACTGAGACCTTCTTTGTGCTGACTGTTAAATGCATGGGATTTTGACGTATGAGCAGCACTTTCCCTCAACTGAATCACTGCGAATATGAAGCACTGCCTGCTTTCTTCTGCGTGCTTGATATTACATACACTTTTGCTTGAGAACTGCCTTTTGAAATAAACACAAAAAGGGAGCAAACTGGAGCAACTACTCCTAATTTTGTTTTTGAACAGGCTGTAGATGTAATACTAAAAAATGCTCCTTTGTTTTGATACTATTGACTGAAGAGCTGGAAACCTGAATGCAACATTTTTAATTGGATTTGCCGTTATAAACAACAGCGCTGCCCCTTTACCATTGAGTACATTTAAAATATATCTAAACCTGCCTTGCGCACCCTTTGAAGTAACTTGATAATCGGGAGCAAATTTGAGGTGTTTCTCTTTGAAATTAACTTCAAACGAATAGATGCTTCGAATGTTGCGCTCCTTTGGCTCTTTTCTTCAGAACTGCACTCTTTTCCCAAAATCAACGCAAAGACAGAGCTTTGAAATGGAGGACTTGCGCTACTCTGTCTCCATGCTATGTTGTGTGGCTACTAGCAATCGAATTGCTTATGAAAAATAAAAGGAAAGCTCTGATATATACAAACACTAATGTACAAATATATACAGGGGCACCGTATCCCTTAAAAGGGGTCTCGATAATGTTTCAACATTCGGCCATTTACGGGGCCGTCTTCCACTGTGCTGTTATCTATAGTTTTGAGAAAATACGTGTTATTGCCTTGCACAACACTGATAACAAATGGGCCTTTCCAAAGAAAATCAAATTTTGCATGCTTTCCCTTGTCTTCTCTTCATGAGTCCCACCTCAACACTTTATCACCAATAAAGAAATCCTCAGCTTTAGTCCTTTTGTCAAATGCTTTCTTTAGCCTTTCTTGCACAATTTGAGCTCTGTCATACACATGCTCTCTGGTTTGCTGGAGATGAATGGTCTGATTTATTCTTCTTTGAATATTATTTGGTTATGCTTGGATCTCTTGTAACAACTTGATGATAGGAATGCCCAAGGAAGATGGAAATCTGGCCTCCATGCCATATACCAGCTCATTAGGGCTCATCCCAATGGATTTCTTTGTTGAAAGTTTGTCTGCCCACAGGGCATTTGTGAGCTTTCTATGCCAATTCTTCTTGTTTCTTCTAAGATATTTTTGATAATATTGATCAGAATCTTGTTGTATGATTCGGCTAGGCCATTACCTTGAGGGTAATAGGCTGTAGAGTGGCCTGAGGTGATATGAAATTTATGGCAAAAGTTGATCATTGTTTTGGATTTGAAAGCAGTAGCGTTGTCAGTGATGATCTTCTCAGGGCAGCCAAATCTGGAAAGGATATTGCACTCAAGGAATTGGATAATTTTGGAGTCATTGGCTTGCCTACATGGGATGGCCTCAATCCACTTGGTGAAATAGTCGGTGGCTGTTAAAATCCACTTATGTTGGCCTGAGGAAGAGGGATGGATTTCTCCAATGAAGTCGAGACCCCATTGTTGAAAAGGCTTTTCAGTTGAAATGGGCTTAAGAGGCAAAGGCAACAGCTTTCTTTTGCCCTCAAAGATTTGGCATTTGTGGCACGAGGTAGTAAACTTCTTTACATCTGTAAACAAGGAGGGCCAATAGAAACCAGCCCTTAGAATTTTATCAGCAGTGGATTTCCAATATAGATGTCCTCCACAGTCCCCTGCATGGAATTCTTTCATGACATTGTTAGTTTCATTCATGGTTAAACAATTGAGCAATATGCCCTCATGATTTTTCCAAAATAATGCAGTATCTATGACGCAAAACTTTGAAGCCTTCATCTTTAAAAATCTTTTCTTGGTTCTGGACAATCCTGGGGGAGCAAACAGGTTTAACAATACAAAGCATATATCAGCATACCATGGAGATTGCAAAAAGGTTTCACTGATCTGTGGAGTCGCCAGCTCCTGTTCATTGTCCAGTTGGTTAATGTCTAAGGCTTGAAAGTTTGTTTCGGACATCAGTTTGGCTAAACCTTGTCCCTTTATCAGCTTGGTTGGTTTTATTTCAATGTCATACTCAAGGATACTAGCAATCCACTTGCCTCTTTTGCCCTCTAATCCCTCTTGGGTTAATATGTCTTTTACGACAGCATTTGGGACATAGGCAATCACATGTGAATATAAAATGTAAACTCGGAAATCTTTGATTGCTTTGACAAGAGCGTAGGCCTGCTTCTCCATGATTTGGTACTTCAAGGGAGTATCTCTTAAGGCTCGGCTGAAAAATGCAATTGGCTTTTCAGCTCCTTGATCATCCTTTTGCAAAAGGACAACAGCTATGGTGTGCTCAGATGCAAATGAGAATATGATGAAGTCCCTATCAAATTGAGGACTTGTGAGGACTGGGGCTTGGGTTAAGGTAGATTTGATACTCTCAAAGGCTTGCTTGGTTTCAAGAGACCATTTTACCTTGGCATCCTTTTTTGACATGTTGCTTAACAGTCTTATCAGTTCAGCTAGATTTGGGATAAATCTCCTTAGGAAATTGATCTTTCCTAGGAATGCTTGCAATTCTTTTATATTCCTTGGATATGGGATTTGCAAAATGGCTTGGATCCTTTCAGGATCTATTCTAATCCCGTCTTTTGAGATGATATGGCCGAGGAGTTTTCCTTCTTCAAGGCCAAAGAGGGACTTCTTGGGGTTCAAGGAAATGCCGTATTTCCTACATGTCATGAATATTTGCCTCAAATGTTTTAGGTGCTCTTGATCAGATTTGGAGAAAGGGGTTAAGTCATTGAGGTAGACAACTAGGAAATCATGTATTTCCTTGGCAAATGCAAGATCCATTTCCCTTTGAAAGGTAGCACCAGCGTTTTTAAGTCCGAAAGGCATTTTCACATACTTAAATGTTCCCCACGTTGTGGTAAAGGCTGTCTTGTCTTGGTCATCCGGGTGAACAAGTATTTGATTGAAACCTGAAAAGACATCTAGCAAAGAGATTCTTGATGGCTCCACTACTCTTTGTAGGATGTGGTCCATTTTTGGCAATGGGTAGTGGTCTTTTAGGGAGACTTGGTTTAAATTTCTTAAATCTACACATAGCCTAATCTCACCTATCTTCTTTCTTGTGGGAACAAGATTGGATACCCATTCAAAAAATCTGATGGGTGCTATGATACCTGCTTCAAACATCCTTTTCACTTCCTTTTCAATCAAAGGAAGGAGTACGGGATTGATTCTTCTTAATTTCTGTTTGAAGGGCTTTTGATTTGGTTTCAAGGGAATGGTGTGTTGGATCACTGAGGTGTCATAGGACTTCAAATCCTCATAACTCCAAGCAAATACATCTTGGAATTCTTTGAACAAATCAACATATTTGGGCTTTTGATCAGTTGGCAAAGATTGAGATAGTTTGATCATTTTGGGCTTCTCTGCTGTCCCAATGTTATGTTCTTCTATAGCAGTGTTTAGGGGCTGTATTTTTGGCTTTTTGGGAACATCATTAGCATCAAACATATCTTCTAATGGAGTAAGGCCAGCAGGGAGAAAGTTATCCTTTAAATCGATGATCTCGGCCTCTGTTTTGGCTATTTCCTCCAAATGCATCTGTTTCAGCTCTTCTATGTTTGCATTGTCAAAAACAGTTGGGTTCAACATTTGTTTGGCTGTTACAGTTGTTACAGCCTGCTGATTTTCATTTGTTTGCTGTTGTTCATCCGTCATGGTATCCATGTCAATGTTAGTATTTGAAAACTCATCCTCAAGAGTGAGGAAATTGTTAATTTGTTCATCGCTTTCAAACACTTGCCAATCTTTAACATTATTTGGGATAGCAGGCCTATGTTTTATCTCGGCAGTGAAATGGTGATTTGGCTCAAAGGGAAGCTTGCATGTACTAGCAAAAGTGGCTAGACTATGTGCATGAATGTTATGATCTCTTGAGATCTTGGCAAGCGTGGATTCAGTGAATGTATTGAGTATATTAGTGGCAGCAGTCCTATAGGCCCTCATTCTATTGTCATTAGTAACAAAGCTGCCTTTCATTTGTTGGATTACTAGGTCGGAGTTACCAAGAATAGACACTTTGGCAGCTCCTAAAGCTCTTAGCAGCCTAAGGTCTAAGAGGAGTGCCTCATACTCGGCCATGTTGTTGGTGCATTTGAAATTTAGTCTATATGCATGACCTTGTGCATGGTTGTTATGTGTGTTGTGAATCCATATTCCAGCCCCTGCTCCTAACTTGTTTACTGAACCATCAAACTCTAAATACCATGTGATTTCTTGCTTGTGGTTAGTATTGAGAGTTTCAGTCATTTTAGGATTGGGCGGACCTGAGTCTCGTGTTTGGCGAGGTTCTTCTTGTGTGCTGGTTGCATTGGCTGTTGTGACAGTCTCATGGGTATGTGCAACCGATTCTTCATTGATGTGTGCTTGTTGTTCTAAAGCCAACGGCTTGACATCAGTTGAAGGGCGGCTATCATTATTAAACAAAATAAATGAATCCATATCAGTATGGATCGAGTAGATGGGGAAGTTTTGTGGCTCATCCTCGCTACTCACCATATATTTCATGAGTGTTTCTCTATATAGTCTTTTTGGTTGCCCAAAGACTGATATAGTGGCGTAAGAGAGGTCTAATTGCAGCGATCCTTGGAGTTTTGCTCCCCAAGATCTTGATAGGAGCATGTCGTATTTTGGTGGAATGTCAGCAACCACCACATCCATGAGGATTGTCTTGTTAGGATATTGGACTAAGGAGACACACAAGTCTTTGATTAAGCCTAAACACTTGACTTGACTTGAGTCAAAGGAGAATAAATCTTTGTATGGCCTGGTTACGTCAAGGTTTAGTCTTTCCATTACCGCTTTGGGCATAAGATTGTGCGATGCACCTGAGTCAAACATTGCGTTATGTAAAATTTTATCATGGATATGCAAACTGATATAAAATGGAAAAACTGCTCCATTGACTGTTTTTCCATTGACTTCTGGGCCAAAGAGCAGCTCTGGGGTATCATCTAAAACATTTACATCATCCTTAACATCTGGGATTTGTAATGATCTTTGTATTTGCTGCCAATAAACAACATGCTTGGCAAGCTCTGAGAGGGGGATGGATATCTTAAGTTTTCCAATCTCTGCCTCTAAATTAAATGGATTTTCCGGTGGAGTCTTGGTGTTGATGATGGAAGATTTCTCTTTTTCATTGGAATTATCAGCGATTTGCTCAGTTATGGGCAGGCTTTTTGGAACACTGTGCATGTCCTCCTTTGAGGCAAAAGGCATGACAGGCTGTTTTTTAGAAGGCTGTTCGATAGTTATATCATCTATGGTTACGTGTTGTGGGTTTGGGACAGATTGTTCCACGTGTTCTGTTATAACGGCCTTGCCTTTGATTTTATTGGGATGTTGTTTTTCCTTTGGTTTGATGGGCTTGGGCACATCAATCGTTCTGGTTCTTAGCTTATATTGCTTTTTTAGCTCATAAACAGCTCGGTCATAGGCTTGTTCAAAGTTGAAAGTTTGTTGGGTTTGAGTTTGGCATTGATGCATGTTATCGTTATTTTGGTCTTCTTTAGTTAAGAAGACATGTTGCTCGTTCTTCAAACCCATTAGGTTTATGTGAGTGTCTTCTATGGGCTCATTACCTGTTGATGTCTCAGCGTAATTTTCTTGGAAAGGAGGCCTTATTTCACAGTCTAGGCTCGCCCTTCCGGCATTTGGGTTTTGATTCCTTCTGAAGTTTGGGTTCCTAACTGCGTTGGTTTGGTGCCCGTCCCAAGATGATTTTTTATCAACATTGTCCACTCTGTCTACTAGCTTATGCATGCCATTGATAAGGGCATCCAGATTTTGGTCTATGGTTGAGGGTTCTTCCTTAAAGGTTTTTCTCCTCTCTGTTCTGGCTCTGTTTCTTTTGGCAATTAAATTTGCCTCCACATTGACAGCTACGTTTTGCATTTCGGCACGGCTGTTAGGGGCTCTTTCTTTTAACTGGTAGGCCATATCTGGGTCGAAACCATCAGGGAATTTATACAAGGCAAGGTCAGGTGGAGGTCTTAAGTTATGTGGTATTGCGTTGTAGACATTATTGAATCTTGCACAATAGTCCAAAACAGTCTCTTGAGGGCCTCTTTTAATTGTATCGTATTCGGCTAGTATGTGCAAGGGGTCTTTCTTTTTCTCCCATATGTTGATAAACAACTGGTACAAGGCTTCTGGGTCTGCTATGGAATTAGCTGGGAGTGCTATAAACCAAGTCCTGACATCGCCTGTCAGACTTTGGACAAAAATCTTCATTCTCACCCCATCATCGTCAATCTCATAGCTTTCTAAGTAACCCTGCATTTTCTTTGTATGCTGAAGGGCTGTGCAGGCATTCGTGCCATCAAAATAAGTTATTTTAGTCTAGTAATCCTGAGGCATAGCCCCAAGGTTAGCAGGAAGCTATAGGGGTGCATATCTATTAGCCATATTAACAGGTATAAGTGGGGCAACAAGGATAAATGGAACAGCTGGAACAACTGGGATAACAGGAGAAGTAGTGGTAGCGTGCGCAGTGAACGAAGGTGTGGAAGGAGTGCTTTGAGAGGTGGATAGGGAACAAGGGGAACTAGGAGTTGAACGAAATAAAATTTTGACAGGGGTGGGAACACTGCTTGGCTGAACTATGTCAGGACTAGAATCAACAAAGTCTTCTTTTCACTCTAATTTCCTGAGGTTTCTTGGGATTAAATTTGGATTTTCAAAAACAGGTGGTGGATTTGGGTCTGGGTTTGACCTGGTATTATGTATTTTCTTCTTAGGAGCCAGCTTCTAAGAAAAGTGGGTTAGAAAGAAACTTTTGGAGGTCAGATTCTTTCCCAGTGGAGCTTTCCAACTTGATTTGTGAAATTATCTGAAGAAGCTCCCCAGTGGTGTCGCCATTATGTTAACGCTCAGGTTGTCATTAAAGCTCCTTAAAGGATAAGGCCGAGGTAACCACAAACCAATCTTTGGACTACAGGTGCTAGCCCACTAGCAGTCAGAGAGGGCTCTCTCTTTAGGATTTAGCTTTGTTGATGATGATTTTAGGCTAGTTATTGGGTACAAGGGGTTTTGTTTTAGTTTTGGTGGGATGGATGATGCTTTCAAGTAAAGAGGCAGGGATAGCATGAAAGTTTTAGAACCATTGGGCGTGGAGTCAAGGAGTAGGACTGCTGATGCGTTTTCTTGGTCACAAGAGGGAATATGGAGCAAGCTAGCTTCACATGAAACAATCATTCAAGCTAAAAGAAGGAGTGAAGACTAGGAATGAGAGGCAATTAAGAATCTCTCGTTCAGCTTAGCAGAGGGAAGGTGAATGAGCTCTATCTAGGAGCAGTGAAGAATCCCTAGATAACTGTCAAACATGAGTGAATTAGGGGAAATATGAGCCACAGGGAATTCATATTCATTTCTAATTCAGATGAAAACATATAGAAACAACAGAAATTGAGCATAGAGGGCAATTAAACCAATTCTAAACTATTCATTCTTTCTGCTATTTTGGATGGTACATCATTGGAGAACAAAGGTAAGAAACACTTATTGAGTCATGTTGCAGCACAAGAATTCCACATTCAATTCTTCAAAACATTCATACACAGCACACAGTCATTCCTCCAAGCTTTTCAGCAGTCTTTGATTAAGTAAAACATCAGGTATACAGAGCGAGTCTCTCTTGGAGCTATACAACCAACCAACCCTTTAAACAATGCATCAAGGTGGTTTATATAGGGAAAATATCTAAAAATATTCATTATAGCAGATCTTAAACAGATATGAGGAAAACGAGTTTTTTAACCTAATCTTGTCGTGAAATAAATGCAAGAAGATATCTAAGCGCCGCGCTGGGCAACTGCCTCAAAAATATGATTTGAAATTTGTCCTTATGGCTCTGTGTGGTGCATTCAGCCATAACTATGCTTTGGGCTTTGATCCCCTACTCTTGAGTGGCTTTGATGTGTATTAACTGTGATCTGAGAGCCTTTAAATGGTTGTACCACTTTCTTTGACTTTGTTTGGAGGCTTTTAATGTTCGCCCGCTTCGAACTGATACTCTTTGATTTAATCCGGACTTCATCTTTCCTCTGATACTCTTTGACACTTGAATCGGGCCATTTTCTCTCCCTTGGTGTGTTTGAAACTGTCAAATCGCCCCTTTTCTGCCCTTTCAAGGTAAGAATGGTTGCTGTAAATGATTTCCGTGGCTTTTGGAATGCTACTGGCACTGGCCAATTTGAATAGGAATCATAAATGAGGAAAACCTGTTAAAACTGCAAAATTTCGGGCCTCTTGGAAGCCGAACGATATGAGGCTTTCCATTTTGGTCATTTTTCCTTAGCGATGCGCGATTAGCGCTAAGCGCTAATCGCGCATCGAAAACTGCCTTAGATTTTCATTTTGGGCTCTCTTTGCTGCGATTTGTGCCCTTTGCGCCTTCCTTTAGTGATGACGTCGGCATGACGTCAGCAGGGGGTCCCAGTATGGTAGTGACGTGGCAGGATGATGTGGCAGGGTGACGTGGCAGTACGGCGGGGTTTTAACTCGAAGATCGGCAATCGGCAGGAACGGAGGACAATGGTTTTTATATATATGATGCGATGGGGGCGATCGCCGATTTCGGATAGGCGACATGGCATGCAGCGATGTGATAATGGAAAATATTGCGAAAATGAATGGATCACGATGCAATATAATTTCGGATTCGATAGTAGTATCGCATCGGCAGACGAGAGGGGGCGTATGTATATAGGTAAAAAAACCTTGCGACTGCCGATCGCGAAATCGCATCGGCGAAGCGATTTCGGGAGAGTATAAAGGGGCGGGCCGATGAATGAATGTCGCGACCTCCGATAGTGATATTGCATCAGAGGAGAGGAAGACTTATCGGAGGAGAGTTAATGCGATCGAAAAGGCCGTTTACAGCCTTGGAAGGGATCTTGATGCATCAGAGTGAGTCCGATGGCATTTGAAGGGGGTTTTTGTGTTTTGGAAGGAGTCCAAAACATCTTAGGAAGATGGTTTTTTGAGCGAAATGAGGGTTCTTACTAAGTTTCAAGTAAACTTAGTAATTCCCAAGCGATACTTATGGTTATATTTCAACCAGAGGAAGGGATAAGTATATAGGGGAATTATTGACATAGTTTTAGTAGGGGGAGGGGAAAAAGATAAGGAGTTACATAATAAAGTTAGCAGTTAATATGAAATGTGATGAGAGAGCGCTAAGTATGCAATCTTAGGCTATTAAGGGGAAAATGACTCGTATAAGAAATATAAGCATCCTTAAGCAAAGCAGATCTTTACTTAGGCAATGATATGGCAAATGATGAAACTTAAGAGATATCAAGCAGATCTTGACCTCTTTGGGGAAGTTAGTGAATGATTTGGGGAATAAGAAGAAGGGGGAGTTAGTCATGTCTCGCTTGAAGTCTTCCACGGGAAAATTGCTTTGCATTTGTGATCTGAAAAGGTATAACACTTGAAAGCATGAAATGGATCACACAGCTTGATTCTGCAACCACAAAACTACTTACCCAGCCTACTTGCCTAACATTTTTTCTTCTTTTGGTTTGGGTGCACTTGAACTAGCATACCCAACTTTTCATTCTTTTCTTCTTGCTGTCCTCCTATCTACATCTACACTTATTTCATCCAGGGGCTCAGATTAAGCAGTTGAGCACCCTTGTTTCTCTACCTATCTACAAATCTGCCAAGATTAAGCTGTTTGGACAGATGCTGATTCTCTATATTCTACAACAGGAAATTGAAACCTAGGGAGACCAAGATTAAGCTGTTTGGCCCTCCCTTAACTGAAAAAACTCATCAAAAATGGAACAAATCATCAAAAAGGAACATAGCAATGGCATTTAGACTAGCACACTCTCATGGGCAATTCTCTGGCCTTTGTAGCAAATATGGAACGTTGCAGCATGCAGAGTATGACATATTTGGCATGTAAAAATGTCGATCATGAAAGATGAATACCTGTTGCAGCAGGAGGCTAACACATATGACCATGTAACTGTCATTCTAGCTAGGGTCCAGTGATCAATGCATGACCATAAAAAAAACATGCACAACGATCTCATGCATGAAAACGACTAATAAATCAATGTACTCTTGATCACATGCAAACATGAACATGCATAAGAAATACGTAACCAACTACACATATGAATAAACACATATGATCAAGCATCAGTGAACGATACCTAAAATCAAACCTGCAAGAATGATACATGCAACAAAGAATACAAGAATGTAACCAAACATGCAAGAATGTAACCAAGCATACTAGAACGATACATGTAAGTGACATAAATCAACATGTAACCAGTCATACACTTAGAGCAATGCATTCCACAATAACAATCTCAAATGTCACATGACGACATCACTACAACCATGAAGAACATCATACAAATGCAACAAGCACATGGAGTACAAGGGTGAGAGACACATATGCAACTGACATGCATGCATGACCAACACATAGCCCATCCAATATGAGGGGTGAACCATGCTCTGATACTACTCTGTAATACCCTTCTCCCACATCTACCCAAGAAACTGACTAGTAGGGGTAAACATGTGACGAGAGGCCACTATGATATGATTCGACCTCTTAAGTCACATTAAGGAATTGGAACTAAAGGAAACACACCATACAAACATTCCACATCAGCTACAGGACCCTCATGAACCTATCCAATACTTTAGACGACTTTCCCTTGGGCCCCACTGAACTTTTTGACAACATAAGCCTCACTCGCTCTCATGCTATAGGCATGACAGCATCCAGAAACCCAAAGTCGCTCTGACATGCTTGTTTGCTAGTGACTAGGCACTAAATTTGTCATGGTTATAGCAGCGACGCTGGGATTTAAGCCACTTTTTCAGGTCTATAGCCCAGGTCACTGCCTAGAATTGAACCATCTCCTCAAAACAGTAAAAAAACATGGAAATGACAGTAGTAAATCAAATACTTGTTTAAGACCTTGACTGGACCCCTACTAGCCATGATAGGCATTTCGTCAAACATATCACGAATATGTAATCTACAGGTGTAAATAACAGGTTTAAGCATAGGGGTCTCATACTTAGTTGAGAATCGAAAAGAACCATTGATGCCTCTATACATCAACTACCATTCCATCCATTAGGTCATAGATACATTGATCACTCAATTACAAGTAAAAACATGATGAAAGCCATAAATGGCTGCTATCATAAGATACATACATAACAACCATAATAGAAGCAGAAATACTTAGGAAAGTACAATCGTATAGAACACATATAATCCATTAAAATGCTCTTAGAAATACAAGGAGAACTAACCTTTCATTAATGATGAAAAATCCAAACCCGGGATGAGACTTCCACGTTCCACCTGACCATATAATGGCTGAGCCAAATCTCTCTTCAGCCATTCACCCTCATGCCATATTCCAAGCATGAATGTGGGATCTCATAGAACACATCAATCAAAAGTTATCCAGGGATTTCAGAGGCCATTAACCTCAACCCATCAAACAATGATTCCACTTCACTGCCGGAAATCACAAAACCATCATCATATTAGTCTCCATCCAAGCCTTTTAGGGCTTCCGAAGCATTTGCTCCAACCAAAGCTTGCAAGACTAGTAACTCCAACCATAACCACCACCAGGCCTCCAGAGCATTTGTCCAACCAAGGTTTCCAGGACTAGTAACTCAACCCAAGCTGTTACAGGGATTCTAAAGCCTTTGTCCAACTAGGGTTTCTAGGAACTAATAACGCAACCGAAGCTAAGGAAACATGAGAACAAAAAAAAATGGAATTAACACAGAATCACCATGGCTATCTAGGAAATGGAAATGCTAGGCAATCCACTATCAATCCTCCATGCCAATGACAGCTCATGACCAAGAATCCACATGTATATCCCATGCATTCCCAAAATAGTGAAGAAATCATACATGCGACTCAGTACCTACAAGAAAATGTGATATAGCTACTGATCCTGATGCCCTCTTGTGCTTTCCTGCTCTTCCTTTGGCTTCTTGCTCCAAGAATCGAAGTATTCCACAACCATTGAGAGTGCTCCAAGAAAACTCTAAGTCTCCAAGGGTATGAGAGAGAGAGAGAATAATGAGAGAGCTACGATATTGAACTGACAAAAGGTTACCAACTGATCCTCAAAAGCATTTTTATGATTGAGGCCTCTATTTTCTTCAATTTCCATTATTTTCCTTCAATTTCCTCCTCACATGGAACCTGTGACCTTTCACCTCCCTTTTTTCCTAATTTCCATTATTTTCATAAATAAATGTGCCAAATATGCCGTTTTGCCTTTCCAAAGCCTTAGCCATTGCCTTTTCCAATTTCCTTAGCCATAAGCAATCAAACGTGATCCCCATCACTAGGATTTTTCCCAACATTCAGCTTGGAATAAGTATCCCATCATTCGTGGTATTATTTTGCATTTATTTACTCTGACTACATGGAATTTTCAGTAGGGTTGTTGCAGAACCCTCCCCCTCAGGGGAACATCATCTTCGGTGTTCAATAACACCTATAACCACAAAACTGATGTAAGTAAACTATACCACTGATGAAGCTTTATAACTTAGTTTGATGCAATATTTACAATGATCAACCTGCTAAGAAGCAAACCAAAATGAAAACATAACAACATAACATAATGACATGACACTCATACCGCTTATTGGAGCTTTATAACATAGAGCATGGCATTATTTACATCCATATACATATGTACATAAACCAACATCAACAAAACATATACCAAAGCATATACCAAAATCACACCAAAACACCAAGCCAAAATTACCTTGCCTCAACTGGCAAACAAAGAAGGATACATAGCCCACGCCTAATCCACCACCTCCCATGTAGTTTCATTAGGCCCAAAGTGCTTCCACTGCACCTTAACTTGCTTGATTGCCTAGTTCCGGAGCATGGGCACCTTTTTCTACAATATACACTGAGGCTCCGACTGGAATTCTCCATCTGGTTCCACTTGCAATATAGACCATTCAATCACATGATAAACATATTTAAAAAACTTCTTAAGTAATGACAGATCAAAAATATTATGGACTTTCACTGTCAGAGGCAGTGCAAGTCGATAGGCTACTTTCCCAATCCTCTCAATGATACTTAAGGGTCCAAAAAACCATGGTGCCAGCTTGGCACATGATCTAATCCACAAAGAGCTCTTCTTTGGTTTGATTCACAAGTAGACCAGTTCCCCAACCTGGAACTCCTTGAACAACCTGTTCTGATCTGCATAGGTTTTCTTCCTATCTTGTGCTACCTTTAGATTTTTCTTTATAACTTACATTTCTTGTTCCATGTCTGCCAACATATCTTGTCCAATCAATACCCTGTTAACTATATCACTCCAACTGATGGGAGTGTTACAAATTCATCCATACAATGCCTCAAAATGACTCATTCTCAAAGATTCTTGATACACATTGTTGTATGTGAACTCTACCAATGGTAGGTACTCTTCCCACTTTCGTTGTTGATGCATTACATCCTCAACATGTCCTCCAATATTGTAACACCCCCTACTAGGTGTACCCAAATCAACCATGCCAACCAGAGTAAACATGAGGAGAGATGCTAATATAAGCAGATTCGACCTCCTATGTCACCTTAAGGAAGTAGAATCGATGGAACATCACATACATTCATCCAACATCATCAAAAAACCCCTCAGGAGACAAGTTAGCCACTCAGACAACTTGTTTGTGGGTCCCTCTGCTATTATGCAACTCTTATCCCTTAGTCACTCTCATGATATGGGCAAGGGAGTGTGTTATGAAACCAGCTCACAAAAAGATAGAAAAGAAAGATCAACGCCTTAGAAATAAGCCTATTCGAGGGGGAAACCTCCTTTACATTACACAAATGAACAATTCTTGGATATGATACAAATGACAAGACCTCCTTTCTATATATAGGATTCTAAGGGGTCATAATATAATCAGAGCCGACATAACAATAATAATGTAAAGGCACAATAATAAAAATAGTGGGCTTCTATGGGGCACAATAATAATAATATGGGGACTACATGTGCACAACAATATAATAAGGGGGTTGCACATATAACAATAAGGGGTTACACTAGTAGTATATGGACCTAACATGCCCCTCTCCTTCAAAAAGTGTTGTCCTCAACGCTTGAGTAGTTCTTGATGCTTTTGTACAAAATTCTTGTCCTCCCATGTGGAATCTTCAATGGGTAAGTTCTTCCACTAGATGCGATACTCTGAAATTGATTGATTTCGTAGCTGTCAGGTTCTTATTTCTGTGAATGCTCCAGGTTCCAATATGATTTTTCCTTCTTCATAAAGTTCTGGCAATATTGTTTGAACTGGGATCTTCTACAAATTTTGAATGAGTGGCCACAATTCTTCATCCTTTTTCCATTCATCCCTTGCTTCGTGTATCCAATCTGGTTGGATAATAGAAATAGCACAAAACAATGCTTCCACATCCTCATCCTTTCTTGAGAGTGGATATGCAACAACATTTTGCTTCCCTTTTTTGTAGATGATTTCAAAGTCATAACCCAACATATTTGTGACCCATTTTTTTTATTCTTCTAAAGATAATATTTGTTCTAAAAATTATTTAAGACTATCATGATCCATTTTTACCTTGAAGTGTCTTCCAATTAGATAAGGTCATCATTTCTTAAGTGCATGTAATATTGCCAACATTTCCTTCTCATAAATTTCTTGCTTGAGATGTAGCTGTAAAAATACCCAATCGCTTACATCAAAACTTCTTTCACTATGATGTTGATCTGTCTGTTGTTTCATTTGATTCTGCACCAAAGTGGCGTTATCCTTTAAAAGTTGGAGAACTTGTTGTTTATGCTCGATGTGATCTTTCACCGCTTGAATATTTTTCTTCTTGATATGTCCTTCTATCTTGAGAGTTTGAGGAGTGGGAATTTCTTCGAATACATTACAAGATATGGTCGGATTCATTTCTTGATGCTCAATATGATCTTTCACTTCTTGAATATTTTTCTTCTTGATATGTCCTTCTATCTTGATAGTTTGAGGAGTGGTAATTTCGGCCAATGCATTATAAGATATGGTCAAATTCATTTCTTCTTTCTCGATGTGATCTTTCACTTCTTGAACCTTTTTCTTCTTGATGTGTCCTTCTATCTTGAGAGTTTGATGAGTGGTAATTCTTTCCAATGCTTTACAAGATATGGTCAGATTCATTTCTTCTTTCTCTGGGGTTGGTTCCTGGTGTATATCCTCTTCTTTTGATGTTTCTTGATCCTTTTCTTCACCCTCTTCATAATCTATGTAAAATAATTTCTTCTCAGCACACTTATGACCTTTAGTGTATTTTTTATCACAATTGTAACAAAGCCCTTTTGATATTTTTTCTTCCAATTGTTGTGATGTCAACCTTGTAGGTTGTGGAAGGGTAGGAGAAACAATACTTCCATCTTCATAGTTGTGAGGGGTAGACTTCCTTGTTGCCATAATTTTTCTTTGCACTTTTCTTGCCCTCTCCAATGAATCAGGTTCCCAATGACGAGCCTCATGTTGAATGTTCTCATTTGAAGTACCTATGGAGACATCAATCCTCTGCGTCTCTCAAATATAATTTTCCCTTATATTCAATTTTTGAAAGTCCTCAATGTTCTCTGCCATTGAACAATTTTGTTTGAGATTTATCAATAGGCTAAAGAAAGTGTTTCTCTTTGTATCCTCATAATGTGCTATCATTTCCTCCATGAAAATTTACCATGTAACAAGTGGTTTACGAGAACAAAGCCCTTTATACCATAAAAATTGATCTAGTTATAAATAATTAGATGCAATATGTGCCTTTTGTAACAGTGGTACGCCATGTAGATCAAAATATTTCTCCATCTGTAGTATATCCAATTTACTGGATCCTTGCCGTCAAACTTCCTCATCTCGTTTTTCTTGATTTTAGTAGTTCGATCTTGAAATGATTGTAACTCCGTAATTTTAGATCCTGAAGTTTTGAAATTTTGTCCTGTAGTAGCCCTCTTAGTCCTCTTTCTAACCCTAAAAGTCTGATCAATATTGGATTTTGTAAGGAAGCGTTATATCAAATCTCCCACGATGACCCAATTATAGACTGGTTCCGTAGAGCGAACTTGTATGAAATGCCACGTGTCAATATTTCAGCCTTAGGACCTGAAACTGATACACAAAAAACTAAAGTTCGTTCTCTTTTTGCAACTTCTTACAAAATTTCAATTTGATGCTCAGAGAGAAAGTTATGACAATTTTCCCACGGTCACGTGTTTAGGATGTAATTCAGGAGCCTACCAAAACCCTAAATGTCTCAGATTATATCTCCAACAATGTAGCGAGACAAGATATGTAATCTGGATGCCAGCTTCAGACTGATTTCTTCTCAAATGGGTTTTTTTTTAGCTTCTGAAACATTGTAGACAAAAAGTTATAGCGAAAGTTCAATGATGACCTGTTTGGAGCAACAAAAACCCTAGAATCCAAAGCTCTGATACCAAATGTTATGAAACCAGCTGACAAAAAGATAGAAAGGATAGATGAACGCCTTAAAAATAAGCCTCTTCGAGGGGGAAACCTCCTTTACATTACACAAATGAACAATTTTTAGATATGATACAAATGACAAGACCTCCTTTCTATACATAGGAGTCTAAGGGGTCATAATATAATCAGAGCCGACATAACAATAATAATGTAAGGGAAAAATAATAACAATAGTGGGCTTCTATGAGGCACAATAATAAATATATGGGGACTACATGGGCACAAAAATATAATAACGGGTTACACTAGTAGTATAGGGACCTAACAGAGTGACCAAAAACTCAAAGTTGATTTCACAAGCCTGCTTACCAGCGACTATGGTCCAAAATTGCCAGTGCTGTGCCAATGACCTTGGGTTTTGAGACACTTTTCTATCCCATAATCCTAGCCTCTACCCATAACTTGTTGTAACTTTAAGAGATGATCAAAAAAATTATAACAACACTAATAAATCAAAACCACCCTCAGGACTAGGCCTGAGCATCCCCAACCGAGATTGACATTATGTCAAACACTTGGAATCAATGAAACCTACAAGTCTAGGATACAAGACAAAGTATAAATGACTGGAACCACTTGTGAAACATCATCAGAAGGATCACCTCCTTCTCCATTGAGCTATTATATCATCAATTAGGTCTTGCATCCATCCATTTAACAATTACACGTAAATACATGAATTAACCATGACATAAACGAGCCACATAACCATGCTTATAACCAAAATTAAAACATGTAAATAGAATATATAGGACATCCATTAAATCCATATATAAATCGGTGCAAAAGTAAGAAAACTTAGCTTTTATTAATCATAGGAAAATCCTACTAGGTTCGGGACTTCCATGTACCACTCAACCATAGACATGGCTGAACAAAATCTCCCTTTCAGCTAGTCATCCTCGTGCCATATTCCAAGAATGAATGTTGCATCTCATAGAACAACCAATCCAAGAACAACCAAGGGAATCTAGAGGTTAAACCACATCCACCCTCACCAAATCGTGATCACACCAAAATTGGTGCTCTCATCACAATGGAACAGAACTTGGAATGCCATCCAGAATCCATCACTATCCTTTAGGAATTTTCAATCACCTTGTATCTTAGGCTTTACCCCATTCCAAACCCATATAGTCATGAAAGCATCTAGCCATGAACTCAGCCACTTCTTTGTTCAAATTCGACCAATAGTAAAACGTCTTCACCACTGTCAATGCATTTTGATATCCTGGATGACCTGAAGACGGTTTCACATGAAATGCCCTCAATATAAAATTCTTGAGCTCACTACAATTTGGCACATATATCCTGTCTCGAAGCCTCACCAAGCCATCTGCCATGAGATGATAGTCTGCATCCTGATCCCCTATACCAATACCTGCACTTGTACCTGCACCTAAACCTATACCTGTGCCTGTACTCTATTGTAACCTATGAATAGTCTCCATGTATTTTTCATCTCGTTTTCCTACCCGCAAGATCCTATCCTATAACTCTGTCCCATAGAAGCTTATAGTTGCTATATGATTTACTTGTACCTTCCTGCTAAGAGCATCTGCAACCTGGTTCTCCTTCCCTTTGATTCATCTAATCTCGAAGTCAAATTCACTAAGGCTTGCCAACCATCTAGCCTGCCTGGCATTTAGATTCAGCTGGTCAAAAAAATATCTCATCCCACTATTATCGCTCATCAATGTGAACCTACTGCCCAGAAGATAATGTCTCCACATCTTCAATGCATGTACAATCATTGCTAGCTTAAGATCATGCGTCGGATAGTTATGCTCATGCTCATTCATTTTCGTGACTTGTAGCACACTACTTATCCTTCTTGCATGACAACCTCACCAAGTCCCCTTTTGAAAGAATTTGTACACATAACAAACTCTTGGTCTAGATCTGCAATCTTTAGCACTAGTGCATGTGTCAACAAGTGCTTAAGCTACTCAAAGATATCTTCACATTCCGTCGTCCATTAGAACTTCTTACCTTTCCGTTGCAATGATGTGATAGGATATGAAATGCGTGAGAAGTTCCTGATGCAGCTCATGTAGTAACCTTCCAATCCCATGAATGATCTCACCTCATGTTCATTCTTAGGATCTGTTCATTCCATGATGGCCCTTATATTTTATGGATCTACTGCTATGCCTTCCTTGGAGACAACATGTCCCAAGTAGTGTACCTTAGTCTATAAGAAGTTTCACTTGCTAAGTTTAGCATACAACTGATGCTCTCTTAGAAATCTCAACACTACAGCTAAATTTTTGGCGTCTTTGTCCTCATTCTTAGAATATACTAGTATGTCATCGATGAATACAATAACAAACTGGTCCAAATAAGGATGCAACATGCTATTCATCAAACACATGAATGTAGCTGGAGAATTAGTCAAACCGAATGGAACAAAACCAAACTCATAATGCCCATACCTGGTCTTGAATGCATTCTTGAAGATATCATCTTCCTTGATGCACGCCTGATGGTATCTTGATCTAAATTCGATCTTAAAGAACACTTATGCTCCCTTTATCTAATAAAATAAATCATCAATCCATGGCAAAGGGTACCCGTTCTTGATCATTACTTTGTTCAGCTGCCTGTAATGAATGCACAATCTAAGAGTACCATATTTCCTCTTTATGAACAACACTGGTGTGCCCCAAGGTGATACATTGGGTCTGATATATCCTTTGTCCAACATTTCCTTTATTTGAAACTTCAATTCTACCAACTCAGGTGTGCCCATCTTGTAAGGTGCTTTTGATGTTGGAGCTACCCCTAGCACTAACTCAATAGAAAATTCTACGTCCCTATCAGTTGGAAACTCATGAATGTCCTCAGGAAATACATTCTGAAGTTGCTATAATATTGGGTACCTACTCAACACATCGACATCCTCAACCTCCTTACCCTTGTCACTGGAAATGTGTTTTGCAAGCATCACACAACCTTTTCTACAACTACGCTTAGTCTGCATAGCAGTAACCATCCTTATTGATGTAGGCTTATTCTTTCCCTACAAAGTCCTATTTTTCCCACTATCATCCACACACTCAATGGCCTTGTTGAAGCAATCCGCTTTAGTTCTGTGAAGTTATAACCAATCCATACCTGAAAGCATACTATATGATCCCAGTGGAAATACTTTCAAATGCGTTGTTGTAGGCATACCATTTAACTCAAATGCGCAAGTTCTTACCCAATGGTGAACTCGCTTCTTCATACCTGTAGCCAATTGTACCAACCAAGATTCTACATGCACTTCTTTTCTCAAACTAGACTTATCCACGAGGTAAGGATTAATATAACTATAGTTAGATCCAGGATCAATAAAAATAGAAACAACTTGACCACAAAGCTTATTTTCCAACTCCATGATCGATGCCTGATGATCTACCTGCCTGTTGTCCACAACCGCACAAATTCGAGGAATGTTATGAACAACATCACCAACTATATGCACCTCCTGATCACTGTAGATATATGGTTGACCACCACTCTAATAATGAAAAAATCCCTCTTACGATGATCCTTACCACATATCCAACACTACAATGGTTCCTTACCACCGCCTCTAGCCTGCCGCTCTCCATGTCCCTTCTCAGCCGCATTGAATCTCTTGTAAATAACTGCATTATCTTTCTCACTTGCATATTGAGGTCTTCCTCTCTTTGTTGTCCATTTTAGTTTATGTTTTTCATTTATTTTCAAGTCATGTTTTGGCTCAACTTTTCACTTTGACTGCTCATAACAATGCTTCAACTTTCGGATGGCCTCCTCCAATGCTCTAGTCTCATCGAACTCAATCCAATCTCTTTATGAAACTAGAAATCCACTAATGAATCTTTGATCCTTGGCCTTCTCCTCTCTAACGTAAGGCACATTTCTCAACAACTCCAAAAATCTGCTAGTATACTCCTCATCTGTCATAGAACCCATCCACAACTAATAAAACTCCTTAGCTATGTCATCGTAGTACCTCTCAGACAAGTACTTCTTCTTGAAGATCCTTTCGAATGTATGACAGGTTAACTCATCCTCATGTATTTCCTTGAAATTCATCACATCTTGCCCCCAAATATCCACTTTCCCTTTGAGACTAAAATGGGCTATCCTTGCTTTCATGTTTTCCAGTAATCATGCAATCTAAAGAATTTATGCATGCCAAAAACCAAGCCTCCACATCCTGCGATTTATTCATCTCTCCATCAAAGGTAGCCATCTTTTCCTTCTTGAACTCATCCGACAAATATCCCCTATCGTTTCTCCTGTATGGATGATAATGATGACGATCATGATTCTTATCAGAATTAGAAATAGAGTAATACTTGTGTGTGTCACCCCTTCTATCCAGAGTGTCCAACAACCTTCCATCTTTGATAGTGTTAGACCTATCTAACCTGTGTCTACTATGAGAATTTTTGCCATATACCCCATTATTTCTATCCTCATGTCCATGGTTGATTTGAAGAGGTCCCTGTCACTGCAAATTTGACAAACTCTGAAGTAATATTGCATTCACTTCTGCTTGCTTCTCTTGTGTCTACATGATTCTGTCATTGTATACTTTGCAACTCATTATTTGTTCCTTCAGGCTTCTCAATATGTCTTCTAAGTCATAAGAGTGCCCCACAACATTCTTCCCATCTGATTCATAGGGAGATTCTACGTAGTCTACCACCTTTCTAGCCATCTGATCTCTTTCCTACAAGGCATACTATGTCAGCTAAACCAAATCACCATAAATCAACGTACCTTAGCATACTCAAGGAGGATAACTTAGTTGCAAGATCATCAAACCCATGTGATGCATGTATAACATAACCATAATACATATAGACATACATCAATAAGTGAATCAACTCATAACCATCATAGTAACTAGGGTCCAGTCATCAATGCAAGGCCATGTCAACAATGCATTCTAGGACCTCATGCATGACAAAATCCAATACTCCAGTATACACATTGCCTCATGCAACTGCCAACCTGCATAAACAATGACTAATCAACTACATATACGTATAACCACATGTTGTCAAGCATAAGTGATGAACTATTGTAATCAACCTACAAGACTGATGCATGTAATCAAATAACCAAGAATGAAACCCAGCATACAATAATTTAATCAAGTTGCATATAATTGTATAACCAGTCATATACTCATGACGATGCATTGCATAAAATCGACATCAAGTTACTCATGATAAACTTACTTATACCATGATCAACATGATGCGGTGTAATAGGCACATGGAACACAAGTGTAACAGCCACACACGCAACTGACATGCATGCATGACCAACACATTCACCATATCTCTAGCACCAGATATGACCCAAAGAAAGCACAACCATGCTCTGATACCAATCTGTAACACCCCCTCCCAGGTCTACCCAAAGTAACCATGCCAACTGGGGTAAACATGAGGAGAGATGCTACTACAATCAGATTCGACCTCCTATGTCACCTTAAGGAAGTGGAATCAATAGAACATCACATACAATCATCCAACATCATCAAAATACCCCTCAAGAGATAAGTCAACCACTCATATAGCATTTCCATGGGTCCCACTACTATTCTGTAGCTCTTAGCCCTCAGTCGCTCTCATGCTATGGGAAAAGGAGCAACCAGTAACTCAAAGTCACTCTCACAAGCCTACCTTCCAGCAACTCTGGTCCAGAATTGCCAGTTCTGTGTCAACACCCCTCATATTTGGGCCACTTTTCTATCCCATAATCCTAGCCTCTGCCCATAGCTTGTTGTAACTTTTAGAGATGATTAAAAAATTATAACAACGCTGATAAATCAAAATCACCGTTAGAACTAGGCCTCAGCATCCCCAACCAGGACTGATATTATGTCAAACACTTGGCATCAATGCAACCTACAAGTCTAGGATACAAGACAAAGTACAAATGACTGGAACAACTTGTGAAAAATCATCAGAAGGATCACCACCTTCTCCATTGAGCTACTATATCAACATTTCGGTCTTGCATCCATCCATTTAATAGTTACATGTAAATACATGAATTTACCATGACATAAACCAACCACATAACCATGCTTATAACCAACATTAAACCATGTAAATAGAATAGATATGATAACCATTAAATCCATATATAAATCGGTGCAAAAGCAAGAAAACTTAGCTTTTATTAATCATAGGCAAATCCGACCAGGTTCGGGACTTCCACGTACCACTCGACCATAAACATGGTCGAAAAAAATCTCTCTTTCAACCAGTCACCCCTGTGCCATATTCTAAGCATGAATGTGGGATCTCATAGAATGACCAATCCAGGAACAACTGAGGGAATCTAGAGGTTAAACCACCTCTACCCTCACCATGTAGAAAATCCTATATATTCACAAGCTCATGCAACTTACTAAAGTGTAGGACAAGAATCTACTTCTACTTTCAACCAGCGGAAGCCAATAGATCGATGAAAGCAATAAGAACAAGAATGAGATAAATCAATGGCACATAACACAAGATGTATCTAGGGAAAGCCACTGTTCAAAACCCCACTATCTTTATTGCATATATCGGAAATATGAGTGAAGATACAAAGCTTTTTCTCACTAGAAAAATTCCGCAAAAGTATGATCAACCCTCTCAACTCACAAGCTAGCTCTTGGCCAACACTTAGCCAATTGTGAACCTCTGCAAGCCCCTAATATCTTGCATAATTCCTAGGATGAATAGCCCGTCTTTAAAGGGAATTCACGCTTCCAAAACTACACAATCAAAACATATGATCAATCTTTGATGCATGCATGATATTTACACTCCAGTAAATAATACCGCTGATAGTACATTGTCCCTGCACTCTAGTCTCAACTGGTTCTTTCTCTGAACTGACATGCATGAGTTTCTCATGAGGGAATCTTCAGTTAACTCGAGTACCACTGGTGGATGCATTAGTTCACCAACTGATTGTTAGTCCTCTATTAGTTCCAAAACAATTTAGAACTAATTTAACTGAACATAACTCAGTAAACTCAGTGATCTAATTTCCAACTCAATTTAAACTCATACTAAACCCCTAAAACTTAGGGAGAACATATACATGGCTAGAAAAAGACCTCCAATTTTGTGAGCACTAAGAAGTTTTCTTGGTGCAGACAAACAATGGGCATTGCAGGGCTGGACCAATGACTAAGCTCTCTTGTGGACCCTCGTGAAAAGAAAACAACAAGTGGGAGAATGTTGGGTGTGTGTTATATTCCTTCCACGACTAGCCTCACATGCGGGTGGGTCATAGGGGGCAGCGTCAGCACCCTGTGTTCGTTGCACTGGGCGGAGAAGGGGGGTCACAGGGGGACAGTAGCCATCCTCTACGAGGTTTGGTGAAGTGCCTCGAGGAAATTTTTTTGGACCCTATATTAGGTGGGTGAACCTACTATGGTTTTCTGCATGGTTTTTGCACATGGTTTTGGGCATGATGGTTTTCTGTCCATGGTATTTTTGTCGATGCGGTTAAGGGAACTACGGTTATGTTCTAATCTAGGGTTAATGGATTCTTAGGCATGTATATATATGTATTGTAACATTGAAAGGAATATAATGAAAAATCAATCTGGTAGTCTTGGTTTTCAGATCCAAGGGAAAATCTCTTTGTATATTTGTTTTATGTTTTATGCTCTTGACATTGTTTATTTTCTGTTTTTAGAATTCGTATGTAGGTAATTTATATATGGGGTTAAAACCTACAAATATAGTGGTAACTTCCCTATAGCCAAATAATTAGTCATATCTGCAAACCAATGAGATTTAATAGATACTGCAAAATGATATTCATGAGAAAAATTATATTCTAAAGGTACATCATTATTATCATTTTGAATCCTAGATATAAAGTCAACAACTATATTTTGTTTTCCAGGTCGATCCAAAATAGTAATATTGAATTCTTGTAACAACAATAACCATCTTGTAATTCTGCCATTAGTGATTGGTTTATTCATTAAATACCTAATTGCATAATGATATGTATGTACAAAGGTTTCATAACCAGTGATGTAATACCTAAATTTATGAATGACATGGACAACAACTAAAAACTCATTTTCTGTTACAGTATAATTTAACTTTGCAAGAGTCAAATTTTTACTGGTGTAGTAAATGGCATAAGGAGTTAAATCCTTTTGTCCTAGTACAACTCCTAAAGTTGTATCTGAAGCATCAGTTGAAATGTGAAAAGGTAGTTTCCAATTTGGTCCTCTTAGAATGGGTGCTTCAGAAATATTTTCTTTCAATGTTTCAAAAGCTTTTTGGCAATCAAAATTCCAAATGAATTCACAATCTTTTGTGAGAAATTTGAAAAGTGGAGAAACAATTTTGTAAAGTTTTGTATAAATCTTCTATAGTAACCATTAAAACCAAGAAAACTTCTAGCATCTCTTTGACAAGTTGGAATTGATAATTTAGAAATAACTTCTACTTTAGATGTATCCACTCTAATTCCATTCCCTAAAATATGGTGTCCTAAAACATTTCCCTTAGTAAACATCATAAAACATTTTTCATGGCTTAATGATAGATTTTCTTCGTTACATCTAATGAGAACTTTTTCCAAAATTTTAAGAGCTTCCTCAAAGGAATTTCCATAGACAGTAAAATCATCGATATAAAATTCCACACAATCATGAATTATATTAGACATAATGCCTAAAATTACCCTTTGGAATATTGCAGGTTCATTACATAATCTGAAAGGAAATACTCGGTAGTCATAGGTTCCCCATGGACAGGTAAAAGCGGTTTTAGCTTGATCTTTTGGAGCTACTTGGACCTGGTTATATCCACTAAAACAATCCAAGAATGAGAAATATTTCTTTCCTTCCAATGTATCTAAAACTTGATCTATAAAAGGAAGTAGAAAATGATCTTTTAAAGTAGCTTTATTCAATTCCCTATAGTCAATGCATACTCTCCATTTTCCATTCTTTTTAGGAACAATTACCAATGGTGAAACCCACTGGTTATTTCATATTGGATAAATGAGATTCACATTCAACATTTTTTGTAGTTCCTCTTTAACATTTTCCCTTAAATTTGGATTCATTCTCCTCTGAGGTTGTCAAATTGGTTTGGCATTTTCTTTAATGTAAATATGATGTATACAAGTATTGGGATCAAATCCTTTCATGTCAGTGTATTCCCATGCATAACAATAGGAATGTTCTTGTAACATTTTTATTAAATCTTTCTTTTGAAATTATTGCAGATTATTATTGATAATGTTCTTGTAACATTTTTATTAAATCTTTCTTTTGAAATTTTTGCAGATTATTATTGATATTCAATTTTTTTATTTTTATTTTATTTTTTTATTTATTTATTTTTCTATAAATATTTATATTGAATAATTGACAAAATTTTCCATAGAATGTAAAGATAATTGACGAGATGATAAATATTCAATATTACATTGTTCTTGAAAATTTTGATTAGATTCACAATATGTAGACAACTCATTATTTTCCATTAAATTCAAAATCCTATCCTCTTCATCTATTCATGAAGTAACAAAGATTGGTTGTATATCAATATCATCATCTATCCATTCTTCACTTTCTACCTCTATTGTTGTTTTTGCAGGAGGATATAATATGAATTTCTTTGTTGAACTTCCATCATAAATAAACATACCACCATATCTACAACTTATAAAAGCATCAGCTGTAGCTAACCATGGTCTTTCTAGAATCAATAGATGGCCTCCTAAATTACTATTGGGTATTAGAATCATAAAATCAACAAGGTACTCCGAAGAATCTAAGGATACAAATATTTCTTCTAATACACCATCACGTTTAATAACATATATGTCAGCTAATTTCAACAATGTAGGTGTATATTGAAGATTAAGAAGTTTCAATTGATTCATAGTTTGTTTACTCATGATGTTTATAGCTGCTCCTAAATCAATCAATGTGTTTGGAATTTCGATACCATTGATATGTGTTTTCACAATGGGATTTCCTGGATCAAGATATTTCTGAATTGTTGTTTTTCCCATCATGATATCTGCAATTTTTCCAACTAATTGGATTGTTTTGACTTCTTTTCTCTTTCTTCCTGGTATTTTAATACTCAATTCCCTGGTTGTCTTTGCAAATATTGGTATTTATTTGACAGATTGTAACAAAGGAATTTTTATACAAAGATTCTTCAATTCATCTATCATATCATAATCAGGCAATAAAATATGTTTTTCTACCCCTTTATCAATTTTCAATCTCTTAGGAAAAGGTGGTGTTTGGAAAAATACTGAAGGTTGTTCTATTATGGGAGTTGAGTTTAATGGAATATAATAAGAATGTACAGTGGTGGTTTTTTTGATATTTTTCTTCTTGAGTAAGAGATTTCTATTTTTCAAAGAGATTCTCCTTTTTAGATTCCTAACTAACAATTGATGGGGACTTCTTTTCCAATAATCTACTAGATCTTAGTTGGACATTGTTTAGATCTAATGGAGTTATCATGTAGGTTTGGAAATTTAGTCCTTCCATATTGTAAACAACTTGTGAATTTTTATTATTATTTTGATTTGGAAGTGGTTGAGAAGGAAATTGATTTGTTCTTTGAGGAAATGGTAATTGAAGTTGTGGATTTGGATTCTGAGGTTGCATTGGTTGAACGTGTTGAGAAAAATATTGTGGTGGAAAAACAGGGTAAGGTTGTTGATATTGAGGATATTTTCCATAAGGATTTTTCCATCCTTGTGCCCAAGTTTGAGGCCAAGATTTCCAAGGCATGGGTGCAGTCCAATTGTTTTGTGATGGTTTTGCAAATGCTTGAGTGTTAAAACCTTGGGTCATATTTGGTTATGAATTTTTCCATGATCTCTCAGCAATAAAATGAAGGGGATCTACTTGATTTGGTATTAATTCCTCTTGATAAACAAATTTAAGACCTGGTATTGAAGGAAATTCATTTGTATCATGATTTTATGCACATATAACATAGGTTTCTATACTTTTTAAGTCAAAAGGGCATTCTCTCAAAGCATGGTTTTTCTTCATGTGGTACAAAATATTGATAATGCAACATTTTCATCATTTTTATTATTTTTCACTTTAATGGTATCTATTTTTTGACTAAGACTCCCTAAAATGTCTGTTTTAAATTTGTCAAGCAAATTGCCTTATTCAACCCTACTTACTGTCCCAATTGCAGATTTATTAATCATAGACATGAGAGGGTCTCTTGGATTTTTCCCAGTTCGTGCCTTACCTCTTGAAATGTGTATGCATAACTCACAAATTTCTCCAAATGATAACTAAGAAATATCTCCCTTACCCATCAAATTGATAACTAGATCAACCCACTCATCTCTGATGGATTTTAGTAAGGGATCTCTCAATTTTTCTTCATCTAATTCATGCATTTTAGCCCTTTTAACATTATAAGCAAATCTTTCAATGAAATCTTCATGGTTTTCATCTTCCTTTTTCATAATTTTAAAGACTTCATCCTTAATATTATGGGGCATACAATGGTCCTTATATTTCTCTAAGAATGTAGTTTTCATTTCTTCCCATGTTCTTATAGAATTTACTCCTAAGCCCATGAACCATTTTAATGCTGCATCCTTAAGAATTGTTGGAAACAATTTCAACTTTTAAGTGTCAAGAAAATAATCACAAGTTCTACACAAGACTTCAAATTCAAAGATAAATGTTTCAGGATCTTCACTTCTTAATCCATAAAAATTTGGAAGGATGGAGGGTGAGATGTTTTTCATTGTAACTATTGTATCTTCATTAAGGATAGGAAATCCAAAAGGTTCTCGATCTCCCCTACCTCCTCCTCTTCCTCTTCCTCCTCCTCTTCCTCTTGTTCACAATTGATATTATGTACCTCTCCTTCCCCTTCTCCACCCATTGTAGATTCTTCAGAACTAATATATGGTTCCAAAATTGGTTTTTCTAATTCCTCTTCTAGTTCTTCTAGTTCTTCTATCAATGGTAAGTTAAAATAAGTTTCTTCCTCCTCTTATTCACTAGCGATTTCTAGTTCTTGTCCTAGAAGTTCCTCTCTAGTTGAAGATAGGAAAATTACTCCTTCTATTGGGGATGTAAGATCCTCTTTTTCTATTATTGCTTTAGTTGATGAGATTGGTGAATCTCTAGGATGGGTTTCGTATGTGATTACCTCAAGAAGTTTATGTTTTCCTATAAATGATGGAATATGAGTTTGAGTGGGTGGTGTGGCACTATGAGGTCGTGGTGGGGTGAGCGATGATGTTGGAATTAATATTTTACCTCTACCTACAAATCTACCTCTAGAATCTCTTTCCCTATGCATATCATTTTTGTTTTTTTTTTTTTAAATAAAAATAAAAGACTCCTATATACACTTCCTCGGAAATGGCGCCAACATGTTTGACATTTTAATTGACCTTAATTGTTTACATAAATTATCGACCAGGGGTAGTAAGTCGATGAAGTGTAAGTGCACTATATGTGCTAGAATCATTTTATTATAAATTAAATTGATTTATTGAAATGCACATGTCTTTTATGAGTAAATTAGTTATTTCTAAAAAACAAGATTAACTCTACAATGATGATCGCACTCTCTTGCTTAAAACTACTTTTGCTTATAGAAATCTCACACTTCTGTAAATAAATCTCACACTTGATGTAAATGAAAATTAGTTCCACACTTTTCATAAATAAGAATTATATACACACACTCAATTGCAGAAGAAAAAAATACTATTGAATCTCATCACATGTCTATACAAAAAAAAATCATAATTTTATGAAAAGAAAATGAAACATACTCCTGCGTAAAATATATTCCACTTTCTTGAATTATAGATCACACATGCTTGAAATTTAACATCCAATTCTGCAAATAAATCCTCTGACTATAAGAAAGATAAAATTCTATATAATTGATTAAAGTATAACACTATGTCATTGTTGTTAAACTTTATCCATGTGCATTCAAAATCTATGAAAAAATTAAATGATTAGTAGAATGAACTTAATTCAAATCTGGAAGAAATTAGAATGCAATTACTTAATCAAACAAATAGAAAGCTATGAGAATATAAAGACAATTTCTATCTACTGAAAATGAAACATAAATCCTTACTACTTGAGGGGGCCCTCCACGAGAAGTAGGAAATCACGCTATTAATCAAACACTTAACCACACATGAGAAGACAAAATGATTCTTTTATAAACAGAGCATTAAAAACAGAGTTTAAATCTCACTGTCACGTCCTTACTTAACAACCTTTTCATTTCTGCCGAGAGGCATATTTATAGAGCTCATAGCAATAAATTTTTCAGAGCTATACGCCTAATCCCTATCAACAAAAACTATAATTAACTTGAAAAGATATCGTAACATAATTCGCTCATGATTTTCTATTATCAAAGAAAATCATGAGGCATAAATCTTGTTCTCGCTCACCTGTTGCTGACTACAGAGGTTGACTTCATCATTGATCGAATTACCAAGACTTGCTTCCATTGATTTGGTTCGCAAGAGTAGGAGGAAATCATTGAGTGCATCAATTCCCACCTACCCATATATGTCGCTTCCTAGCTAGCACCTTGGAACCTCTCAACCCACGAACTTGGCTGCAGAATCATATATTAGTTGTAGAATCATTGCAATTCGGTAGCTGAAGTAAAAATTAAGCTAAATAATAAATAACATTATCAATTAATGAAATAAAAGACAATTTTATACCTACCATGTCATAATTCTTGTGATTTGATGCCCAACGTGTGAATCATTATGATGGTCAAAACGAAATAGATAGAGTGAAAAAGGGTGTCAAAAAGAAGCAATTGTGAGGCTCAACACTGAGATTAAAGGAGTTTCAATGACTTCCTTGGTACTTCTCTCTTTAGCCTCATTTTATATTGATCTCTTGGGAGGAATGATGTTATCCGTTGATGAGAAAGAAATATGCTCAAGACCTATAGCAGATGTGGCAAAAGATAATTAGAGAAATTTTGAGGTAAAATATGGGCCTCAAAACAAAATTGTACAAACAAATTCAACTTTATAAGGACAAATAGGATTTAAGATGATGATTTCAACCATGGGGGATGATTCACCGTTTTTGGAGTAAAAAAGTAAAAATATTAAAAAATAAAAATTAATAAAAAAGTCAATTTCAACTCGTATTTTCAACTTATATCCCCATAATTTTACTCAAATTTCAAGCAGGAGTGCTTGTTGGATGTGGAATTTAATTCCTCATCCAAAGAGTACCTATATTGCATATCTTATATGGACCCTGCTACACGAAAAATGAGAAATGCATGAAAAACATTATTGCAATCACATTTTTCATGTATTTCTCATTTTTCGTGTAGAAGGGTCCAGTAAAAGTATGAAACATGGGTGCTCCTTGGATTATGAATTAAATTATGCATCCAATGATTTCTCTTTCTCAAAATTTTAGTAAAATCGTAGGGAGCTAAGTTGAAAATATGATTTGAAAGGGTAGTTTTTTTTCTTTTTTTTTTCCCTCCAAAATTTGATGATGTAATCTATTCTTATTTTATTATTTCCACTATTTTTTTATAATATTCCTTAAGAGGCCCATTTTAGAACTCAAAATTTCTTTAATGACACTCATGGCAAAAAATGTTAGCTCTAGCAGATCAGTTCAACAATCAATCCTAAAGAAGTTCACAGTGACTCAAGAGAGAGATTGTGTAATACAAGGCTACAAGGGGGAAATCTAGGTTATGGAGTTATGCAATGCATAGTGAGAGAGGGGATTTCACAGTATTATCTGAAAAAGGGATGGCTTAAGGCTTGGAACTATGCAATGTGTAGTTTTAGCTAACAAAGGAGAAAGAGGATTGTGAATTGCTCAGTCTCAGTGGCTAGGATGGACCACTAATGGCCAATGTCTTCACATTATGTAGTTGTAACTGATAAGGAGGAGACTTTCTTCTTGGCTTTTCACAATGCACAATGGGACAAGGCAACAAGCCTTAAAAATGTTATCGTTTAGCCCGGGAAGGAGGCAAGCTTCAGATCTGGGGATAAGAAAAAGATAAGTGTATATTGAACTTTGAATGAGTTATATCAATAACTCACATCAACCAGAAAAGATCACGCGAAGGGTAATGTTTTGTGCTTACACTGAAATCAATGCACAATGTTAATCCAATCACTTTAAAATTAATGTACCATCATATATCCAATTACATCAAATAAAAAATCAATATCTACACTAAAATCAATGCATCTAATGCTAACAATGAAATAAGATTAGAAAACAACTTCTACATTGAAATCAATGCATCAAATGCAAGTAATCAAATAGGATTAGAAATCAACATCTACACTCAAATCAATGCATCTAGTGAAAGTAAACAAATAGGAATAGAAACCAACATCTACACTGAAATCAATGCATCTAATGCAAGAAATCAAATAGGATTAGAAATCACCATCTACACTCACTATCTACACTGAAATCAATGCATTTAGTGGAAGCAATCACATATGATTAGAAATCATCTACATTGAAATCAATGCATTTAGTGCAAGCAATGTAATATAATTAGAAATAAACATGTACATTGAAATTAATGCATCTAGTGAAAGAAATCAAATAGGATTAGAAATCACAATCTACACTTAAATCAATGCATTTAGTGCAAGAAATCAAATAGGATTATAAATGATATACACTGAAATTAATGCATCTATTGCAAATAATAAAATATCATTAGAAGTCAACATCTATAACAAAATTAATGCATCTAGTGCAAGGAATCAAATAGGATTAGAAATCACCATCTACACTGAAATCAATGCATCTAGTGAAAGAAATCTTCTTCCCTCTCTCCCCCCTCTATCTGTATCTATATCTCCCTCCATCTATCCTTATTTGTCTCTCTATACCACCCCACTAAACACACACACTCTCTCACACCATATCTATCAATTTCTATGCCCCTCCCTCCCTCTCTCCATCTCTCTCTCTTCTTCCCTCTCTTCACCTTCCATCTATATCTCTATCTCCCTTTGTCTCTTTATATCACCCTGAAAACATACACTCTCTTTCTCCAATCTATCTATCTATTACTCCATCCTACTCTCCCTCTCTCTCTATCTCTTCCCCTTGTCTCCCTCTACCCCACTTCTATCTCTCTTCCCTCTTGCTGTCCTCTCTCCCTCTCTCTCCATCTTCCTTATCAGTCCCTCTCTCTCTCTCTCCACCTTTCTCTCTTTATGTCTTTCTTCTTACATCCCTATCTCTCCCCCTCTAACTCTATCTATCTTTACCTCCCTCTCTCCACTCTCTCACATCCTCTCTTTCCCTTTCTCTCCCGCCTCTCTCTCTCTCTCTTCACCGTCCAACTTTGTTACTATATCTCTCCCTCTCTCCTCCTCTTCCACCTTCTCTCCATCTCTCATTCTTTGTCTCATTATCTCAGCCCAAAACATATACTCTCTCTCTCTCTCCATATCTCCCTTGTCACTCCCTCTCTCTCTCCACTTCTCACTCTCTCTATATTTCTTCCTCCCACCCTCTCTCCCTCTCCAACTCCATCTCTCTATCCCTCCCTCTCTCCTTGTATCTCGCTACCTCTCTCCTCGTCTCTCTCTCTATCTCAAACTCTCTTTTCCTTCCAATCCTATCTCTTCCCACGTCACTCTCTTCCTCTCTCTCAAGTCATCTCTCTCACCCTTCCTCTCTCTCCCTTTCTCTCCTACATCCCTTTATCTTTATCTCTCTCTCTCTCTCTCTCTCTCTCTCTCTTTTCCATCCAATTCTCTCTCTCTCTCTCTCTCCAATCATCTATCTTCCACCATCACTCTCTCTCTCTCCAACTAAGTTACTATATCCCTCCCTTTCTCCTTCTCTACCCTCATTCTCTCCATCTCTCCCTTGTAACTTCCTCTGTCTCTCCACTTCTCACTCTCTATGTTTTTCTTCTTACCTCCCTCTCTCCCCGTCCAACCCCATCTCCGTATCCCTCCCTCTCTCCTCCTCTGTTTCAAGTCCTCTCTTTGGTCCTTCCTCTCTCTCCCTTTCTCTCCTACCTCCCTCTCTCTTCTCCCATCTATCTCTCTCTCTCTCTCTCTACTCTCCAATCTTCTCACTATCTCCCTCCCTATATCCTTCTCTCTCCCCCCTCCATCTTTATGTCCCCCTCTCCCTATATCACCCTTCTCTACCTCTCTCACTCCTCTCCCTCTCTTTCTCTTTGTTCCTCCTCTCCCCTCTCCTTTATTTTATCTCCATCTCTCCCTTGTCACTCCCCCTATCCCTCCTCCACCTCTATCAATCTGTGACTTTGTACTCCCATCCCATATATATCTAGAGTTAGAGAAATTATCCTCTATTTATGTCTCCCTCTCCCTCTAACACCCCTCTCTACCTCTCTCACTCCTCTCCCTCTCTCTCTCTTCGTTCCTCCTCTCCCCTCTCCTTTATTTTATCTCTATCTCTCACTTGTCACTCCCCCTATCCCTCAACCTCTATCTTTGTTCTCCCCTCCCATATTGATCCAAAGTTATTAAATTTAATAATATTAATATTATAATATATTAATATGAATATTACATTTAATAATAATAATAATATTCATCTTTTAATATTAATATTAGGATTAATAATGTTTTTTGCATGGTATTAATAATAATTTGGCCCATATGCTTCACCTAAATAAAACCTCTTTTTTGAGTGTTAGTAAATATAAATAGGTTTATGGAGTAAATATGAAAAAAGGTTTTATTTATTTACCATACTTAGTTGATATATTTTTATTTATTTACCATACCTATTTATACTTCTTTTATATTTATTTATTTACCATACCTTTTTTATAAATATGGTATTTATCCCATGGTATTAATAATTTGTCGCATGTTATTTTGTCCATTAGATTTACCTAAATAAAACATCTTTTTTGAGTTTTTGTAAATATAAAGAGGTTTATGGATTAAATATATATATAAAAAAGTTTTATTTATTTATCATTTTTATTTATTTACCATATCTCTTTTCTGAGTTTTTGTAAATCTCTTTATACCTTTCCGTTTAGAGCTTGAGCGATTGAGAGATTCCACTGACATATATATACATATACTGATTTTTTTTATTTAATTATTAGAAATTTATTTATTATTACAAATATATTAATTATTATAAATATATTGATTACCATTGAGCCCAAAGTACAAATGTTTACAAACTTTCTTACATTACATATGCACATGTGCCCTATACTGGGTTGTAGATCGCCTATTGGCTCAACCATGTCACTTGTTAGCGCTGTTGGCATTATGGTTCAAGTGTTGTCCTTGATGGCAACTCACTCAGTGGATGGTACAGGTGCTCAGAAGTTGGTACAGGTGATGGCAACTTAATCAGAAGACAGATCTCAGTACAGCATGCCAAGGAAACTCATACACGCTGTTTCGTTAAGCCCAAGTCGCGTGTACACGCAAGTTCGTTTCAGAAAAAGCGCGTGTATGTGGAAAGGTTCCTTTGGTTCATGGTGGTTAGACCTTGGAAGTTGTGCCTATGATTTCGGACCATTATGTCTCGACGGGCGTGTCGATCCCTAGTTTTAAAGTTGATGGTATTGTGTTACTATGGTTTTGGCTCTTGGTATTGAGAAAGGCCTAAGGCTATATAAGGAGAAGAAGATCATTAGGCAAAGATCATCTTTCGACAAGGCATGAATATCTAAGAGAGAAAGAGATCTGATATGCAGGTTCTGAGTTGGTTGATCTAAGCCAAGGAGAGATCACATCGGTTAATGGAAGACTAGATCTAAGGATAGATCGGGATCTAATGGTTTGAAATGCACTATCATGATATGGTTGATTATGCGTATTTCTAGATCTGCATATTGTCGCAATGTTACGTTCTGAGTCTAACTAATATCTGGTACAGCTGCAAGTTGAGAAAGTTTATTTTTAGATCTGTACGCAGGTTGGCTTCGGTAAAAGAGCGTGTATACGCGGTTTCTGCTCATTAAAGTAGCGTATATCTTTTGAAGCTTGATTTTGGTTTACAGTGGGGTCTGACTGTTATTACAGAGTTCTGTAGTCTGCTCTGTGTTCTGGTAACTGGTGATTGACAGGGTTCAGTGGTTCAGTGATTCAAAGTTGGGTTGTTTTATGCTTCAATGATCTGTTGTGAAAATTGAATGAATTGTGGTCTTCAGATTGTAATGTTGTGCTTCAGGAATATCCAAGTCTGAAAATGTATGAAAAGTGATACCTGGAAGAAGGAAGATTGTAGGTCAGCACCTACGTACTAGTATCTTGGCTAGTACAAAAGCAAAGGGGGTTGGAGCTCCCTTCCAAGGAAGTTTGGAGAACGAGAGAAGGTTGAAGCCTTCTGCAGGTTGTAGCCTGCGTACTGGTATAAGGCTGCACCAGTACAAAAGATTGTAAACTGAAGTTTCATATTAAGAAAGATAGAGACAACTTGCAGCAGGTGGTTTTCACCCACATTGGGTTTCCACCTTATATCTTGGTGTTCATGTGTGTGGCTTTTATCTGTTCTATTATACTGCACATATTTACTGTTAATATGATGAATAATGTCCTGATGCACTTAATTGAAGAATAAGCCAACTAAATTGTGAGTTTTCTGCTTATACGCTGTTTTACTTCGTCACAGTAGCGTGTACACGCTGGTTCACTTAACTGAAGTAGCGTATATATTTTTGGGCATTTAAAAGTTTGATTAATCTGATAATACTGATTCACCCCCCCTCTCAGTATTATTTCCAACAAGCGCTTGATTTGGCGAAGATGATTCCAACCATTCTTACCAATTACCGAAGATAACCCTAATGAGCTCATATTTATACATACTTTTATAATAATAATATTTTTATAATCACAAGTGTTATATTTTCTCCATTCAAATGTGACAAGTCATCATTAAGTATACCAATACACCCTATATTTTTCTTTATGTATTTTCGAGTTCTTGATCCCTTTATTTATTTTTATTTTTTTCTATATACACTTTATTCTGTGTATATTCTTTTGTTTTTTAAAGATACAATGCACTTATTATTTTGAGTGTTTCACAATGTTTCTATAGTATCCTCTCTTTTTTGGCTTACTTCCCATGCATGTGTAAGATTACGCTTCCGTCAGGATTCAAAGGTTTATTTTTACCATCAAGTATTCCTTTATTTGTCAACATCCAATATATGTGCAAGGAGGTAGTTTATACCAATCAAGTAATTACTTTCCAAGGTATCTAGTGTAACAATTAAATATTACTTACTTTGGGACCAATGGTACCTTTTACCCCTTTTTCATACATGTTTCCTTCCTCAAAAATTTATACCAGAGGTTTAACATAAATATCTTTATGAATATCAATATTATATGTTTCAATTTTTATTTTTATTTTTATTTTTTTATTTTTATTTTATTTATTTTACTTATTTTATTTATTTATTTATTTTTATTTATTTATTATTTATTTATTTATTTTTATTTTTTTTCGCATATTAACAAAAGGGCCTCACAACTATTAACAGACAATCATCAAGCAGATAATCCTATGCTTTTTAGGGTGATTTCAGATACAACACCCTACCTTCTTTCTTAAACATTCCTTTCTAATGTTTATATTTGTTTAACAGTGTAGGAATTGTTTTCTTACTTCATTTACATTTGTCTACATATATACTTCCTCATCGTTACAAACCATAAACTTCTCTCTCTACCCATTCTCCAACAGTAACGGGATATGATTTTTTGATTAACATCTGTTCATAAATAAATATTCCAAATAACTATTTTCTCTCCTAGGTGCCCAACATATCAGTTCTAGTGGGTAATGGGTAAGGGTACCCCGATGATAGTTCAATTCATATTTTCGTAACTTAACTTATGTAATGAGATTTATTTCAGTTGCTCATGGTAGGGTTCTTTCACTTCTCTTTGCTTTGGCTCTGTAGAAATTTTATTTTCTTCCTCATCTCGTAAGAAGCATTAATATATTATTTTTAGTTGTTTTAATCAGGCTCATATACCACAATATTGTAACATGTTGCTCTGATACCACTTCTAACATACCTCAATAAAAAAAAATCCTATCTCAGTTAATTCGCCACTAGATAAAGAGTTGATTTAATGTACTTTGAGAACAAAATGGTTTAAAGGGGTTCTGGAAGGTTCAGAGGTAAGCTACCTTTCAAATGTTTTGCTTGTGGGAAAGTAGGTCATTATGCTGCAAAATGTCCTTATAAGGATAAAGGAAAAGAACCTGCTAGATGGAACAAGAAACAAAGTGCAAATAGGAAAAGCTACTACACCCATGAAGATAGTGATGGCTTATCAAACAGTGATGAAGATGAACAAGGTAATAAATATAAGCTGTTAATGGCATTTGAAGATGATGATTATGAGGATGCTATAGATGTGGATAATCTCTATAATGAAATCACTAGACTCAAGAGAAGCATAGAAGAAAGGAATGTGATTATTGATACTTTGCAATTTCAGATTGATGAAAAGGAAAAACATCTTGAAAAACTAGAAGGTGAAATTGTTGGTCTCAGAAAAGAAATTGAGAAAACAAAAACTATTAATCTTAAATTTGTCAAAGGATCTGAAACCTTGGATGAGATTATTAGTGTGCAGCGGTCTCCTCTAAACAAAACAGGTTTGGGCTATAATGGAGAAACCTCTCAAGCATCCACCTCAAAAAGTTATCTTGATGCAGCAAGAGGAAATGAGCGGAAGAACAATGAAGATAATCAGGTAAAGCAGGGACGAGTTACAAACAGAAACTATCAGGGACAATCCTCCTTAAGGATGAACAAAAGCTACAACCAACCACAGGTAAAATCTTCTCAGTTTGGCTCAAGAATAGATGAAAATAGAAATTACAATCAGTTGGCTGGTAGATTCAATAACCGCAGAAGCTTCTTCAATGGACAATGCTTTTCTTGCCACAACTTTGGTCACAGAGCAGCTCAATGTGTTGCATATAAAACAATCATGACTAGGGAAGCTCAAAAACAAAGAAGTATGACAGGGATTACAAAAAGGACCTATAACAACTTTTCGGTGCTTGAAAATGAAGTTGAGTGTTCTATTTGCAATAATTTTGGTCATAAAGACTCTGAATGCAGGAGCAGGTTTCAGGAGAAAAAGGAACAAGCCACAAGCACCAAAACATGGAGAATAAAGGAACCTCAAACAGAAAGATGTGGGATAGCATTTTATGCAGAAGGACAGGAAAATCTATGGTACATTGACAGTGGATGTTCGAAACATATGACAGGTGATAAAGAAAAACTTGAATCTTATTCTACTTTAGAAAAGGGAAAGAAAGTCTCTTTTGGAAATGATACTCCTGCTACTATAAAAGGAAAAGGTATTGCTCCTTTAAAAGAAAAGGTCAAGGCTGGAAATGTTTTGTATGTTGATGGATTGAAACATAATCTTCTAAGTGTCAGCCAGATGTGTGATCAAAAAACAGAGGTTATTTTCAGATCGAATGGATGTCTTGTTTGTGATCTTGATACAGGTAAAACAGTTCTCAAAGGCAAAAGAACTCCAAATAATCTGTACATATTTGAAGAAGAACAACAACAATGCTATCTTAGCAAGGATGAAGAGCACTGGTTATGGCATCGAAGGTTGGGACATCTAAGCTTCTCACAAATAAGGAAAGCATGCAAATATCAGGCAGTTCGCGATCTTCCAGATATCAAAATTCCAGACAACACCATATGCAAATCTTGTCAGTTTGGAAAGCAGACCAGAACTAACTTTCCAGAGAAGGAAGGATCAGCTAGCTTGCCTCTTGAGCTAGTCCATACAGATGTATGTGGTCCATTTAGGAAAAGGTCACCTCGAGGAGAAGAATATCTGATATTATTCATTGATGATTTCTCAAGGTTTGTTTGGTTAGGGCTTATGAAGCACAAAGATGAAGCATTCGAAAAATTCAAATCCTTCAAAGCATTGGCCGAAAATGAATCAGGACACAAAATCAAGTGCCTCAGATCTGACAGAGGTGGGGAGTTCACATCAAATGAATTTTTTGATTTCTGCGATGAACATGGGATAAGAAGAGAATTCTCTACAGCTAGAACTCCTCAGCAAAATGGGGTTGTGGAAAGAATGAACAGAACTATCCAACAAATGGCTCGTGCTATGCTCGATGAATCAGGTACTCCTGCAACCTTCTGGGGAGAAGCCGCACATGCTGCTGTTATCATTCTTAACAAAACAAATGTCCGAGTAAACAGCACTCAAACACCTCATGAGCTTTGGAGTGGTAAAACTCCTTCCGTGAAGCATTTCAAAATCTTTGGGAGCAAATGTTATATTAAGAACACTGATGAGCAACTTGGCAAACTTGAACCTAGAGCAGATGAGGGCATTCTTCTTGGTTATTCTCCACATAGCAAAGCATACAAGTGCTACAATAAAAGACTTGGCAGAATTGTTGACAGTATTGATATAGTGGTTGATGAGAAGGGATATATTCCTAGGCAAGTTCATCATGAAGAAGATGAAGGTTACTCTCAAAGGTGAAATGATGAAGAAGAAGAACCTCAAGAAGAAGAAGAATCTCAAGAAGAACCTCAAGAAGAACCAGAGGAGCAGACAAGAATAGAAGAGAAGACTCCATCCAGATATGTCCAAAAGAATCATCCAGAAACTCAGATTGTGGGGCAGAAAGAAGCAGGAGTACAAACAAGAAGGACACTTGCAGAAGCTTCAAGCTACTTGGCTCTACTCTCCTCCATTGAACCACAAAATGTGAAAGAAGCATGCAAAGATGAATGTTGGGTCAAAGCAATGGATGAAGAACTTGAGCAAATCGAAAGGAACAACACTTGGGAATTGGTTCCTAGACCAAAAGATAAGAATGTAATAGGAACAAAATGGGTCTTCAAGAATAAGTTAAATGAAAATGGAGAAGTAATTAGAAACAAGGCCAGACTTGTTTGTAAAGGGTATGCACAGCAAGAAGGAATAGATTTTGAAGAGACCTTTGCTCCTGTGGCAAGACTAGAGGCCATCCGAATGTTCCTTGCTCTCTCAAGCTTTCAAAACTTCAAGGTATTTCAAATGGACGTGAAATCAGCCTTCCTGAATGGAGACTTAGAAGAAGAAGTATATATTGAGCAGCCAGATGGGTTCATTCTTGGGAATGATCCAAACCTTGTATGCAGATTGAAAAAGGCTCTCTATGGGCTCAAACAAGCCCCAAGGGCTTGGTACTATCGGTTGGACAAATATCTTCACCAACAAGGCTTTTCAAAAGGATCAGCAGATAGCAATCTCTATATAAAAGTTGAAAATAACAAATTGCTAATTCTTGTTGTTTATGTAGATGATATTATTTTTGGCAGCAATGAAGAAACTATGAGTCAAAACTTTGCCTTGGTTATGCAGAAAGAGTTCGAAATGTCACTTCTTGGAGAATTGACATATTTTCTTGGATTGCAAATCCAACAAAATGAAGAAGGTATCTTCTTGTCTCAAACCAAATACCTCAAGCAGATCTTGAAGAAGTATGGCATGGAAGAATCAAAACCAGTATGTACACCCATGGTTACAGGATGCAGCCTCAGTGCAAATGATGAATCAGCAGCAGTTCACCAACCCACTTATAGATCCATGATTGGGAGTTTGCTTTATTTAACAGGTACTCGACCAGATATTACTCATGCAGTAGGGATGGTTGGAAGATTTCAAGCCAACCCAAAGGAAACCCATCTTCAGGCAGTCAAAAGAATCTTCAAATATCTTCAAGGGACCCAAAACTATGGCTTATGGTATCCTAGAAATACAGATCTCACTCTTCATGCTTACACAGATGCAGATTGGGCTGGAAGTGTGGATGATAGGAAAAGCACAAGTGGAGGTGCTTTCTTCATGGGTTCCAGATTAGTGTCTTGGTTCAGCAAGAAGCAAAGTTCGATTGCCTTATCTACAGCTGAAGCAGAATATGTGGCTGCAGCATCTTGTTGCACACAACTTCTTTGGATGATGCAGACCTTGCAGGACTTTCAAATCACTTGCACTCCACCTGTCTCTATCTTATGTGATAATACAAGTGCAATCAGCATTTCAAAGAATCCAGTCATGCACTCAAAGACCAAGCACATACCAATCAAGTACCATTTTCTTCGGGAACAAGTGCTTGAGCAGAAGGTCAAATTGGAGTATGTTCCTTCTAAGGAGCAAGTTGCTGATATTCTCACAAAACCACTGCCCAGGGAAACTTTTGAATATCTCAGACAAAAGCTGGGAGTAGTTGATGCTTCATCCTGTTGTTGAAATTTGTTTTGTTCTACAGAAAAATTGGTATACGCAGGTTACGGAAGGGATATGAGCGTATACACGCGGATTTATGGTGAGTAAGTCGCGTGTATGCTGGACGCTTGTTGCAGAAAGAATATCCGCGTACATACGCTGTTTTATACAGGATAAAACGCGTATATGAAGTTCTGAACAGCAAAGGAAAACTCTGAAGTTCTGAACAGCAATAGGAATGTCAGAAGTATTCAGGCACAGTTTTAGGGAGTGCAACAGGCACAGGTTCAGGGGGAGCAGCTCAAAAGTCTCATAAAGCATTGTTGGCATTCAGATGTTTTTGGTTTAAGAAGAAGGAGCTCAGAAAGCAATTCTAGTTACTGATCTAACAAGATGTTTATCCGATGCTGCTGGTGTCTTTTCTAAATCTTGGTCTAGATCTGTTGTCTCTATGTCTTTCTTGTCTCTTTTATGGTGTCAAGGTCATGTAACGGCCTTTGTTGGTTTCCCCACTATGCCTGGGATGAATGATGAAATGTTCATGTATTATCATGTGTCTTCACATGGTTAGGTGGATGAGTCAATATTGGTATATCCCCACTAGATTGGGTGATGAATGTATGTTGAGTCTTTTGATGATAGGAAGGTCTTCTTTAATGTATAAGTCTTTGTTCTTCTTGAAGAACATCTTTTGCAGATCTTGCCTACAGTCAAGGGGAGCATGAACAGCACTTGGTAAGCAGGACGGATAGATTGGTACACTTTGGCATACACAAAGGGGGAGCACACTTGGAGATTTCAGCATGTACTCAGGGGGAGTATGGACAGCAGTATGGACAGCAGAAGGAATACCAAGGAAGAGAATATTTTGGTCCACCCTTTGCCCTTGATGTCAAAGGGGGAGAGTGACTTGGTGTGGTGGTTGCCATCAAGTCCAAAGGGGGAGATTGTTGGCATTATGGTTCAAGTGTTGTCCTTGATGGCAACTCACTCAGTGGATGGTACAGGTGCTCAGAAGTTGGTACAGGTGATGGCAACTTAATCAGAAGACAGATCTCAGTACAGCATGCCAAGGAAACTCATACACGCTGTTTCGTTAAGCCCAAGTCGCGTGTACACGCAAGTTCGTTTCAGAAAAAGCGCGTGTATGTGGAAAGGTTCCTTTGGTTCATGGTGGTTAGACCTTGGAAGTTGTGCCTATGATTTCGGACCATTATGTCTCGACGGGCGTGTCGATCCCTAGTTTTAAAGTTGATGGTATTGTGTTACTATGGTTTTGGCTCTTGGTATTGAGAAAGGCCTAAGGCTATATAAGGAGAAGAAGATCATTAGGCAAAGATCATCTTTCGACAAGGCATGAATATCTAAGAGAGAAAGAGATCTGATATGCAGGTTCTGAGTTGGTTGATCTAAGCCAAGGAGAGATCACATCGGTTAATGGAAGACTAGATCTAAGGATAGATCGGGATCTAATGGTTTGAAATGCACTATCATGATATGGTTGATTATGCGTATTTCTAGATCTGCATATTGTCGCAATGTTACGTTCTGAGTCTAACTAATATCTGGTACAGCTGCAAGTTGAGAAAGTTTATTTTTAGATCTGTACGCAGGTTGGCTTCGGTAAAAGAGCGTGTATACGCGGTTTCTGCTCATTAAAGTAGCGTATATCTTTTGAAGCTTGATTTTGGTTTACAGTGGGGTCTGACTGTTATTACAGAGTTCTGTAGTCTGCTCTGTGTTCTGGTAACTGGTGATTGACAGGGTTCAGTGGTTCAGTGATTCAAAGTTGGGTTGTTTTATGCTTCAATGATCTGTTGTGAAAATTGAATGAATTGTGGTCTTCAGATTGTAATGTTGTGCTTCAGGAATATCCAAGTCTGAAAATGTATGAAAAGTGATACCTGGAAGAAGGAAGATTGTAGGTCAGCACCTACGTACTAGTATCTTGGCTAGTACAAAAGCAAAGGGGGTTGGAGCTCCCTTCCAAGGAAGTTTGGAGAACGAGAGAAGGTTGAAGCCTTCTGCAGGTTGTAGCCTGCGTACTGGTATAAGGCTGCACCAGTACAAAAGATTGTAAACTGAAGTTTCATATTAAGAAAGATAGAGACAACTTGCAGCAGGTGGTTTTCACCCACATTGGGTTTCCACCTTATATCTTGGTGTTCATGTGTGTGGCTTTTATCTGTTCTGTTATACTGCACATATTTACTGTTAATATGATGAATAATGTCCTGATGCACTTAATTGAAGAATAAGCCAACTAAATTGTGAGTTTTCTGCTTATACGCTGTTTTACTTCGTCACAGTAGCGTGTACACGCTGGTTCACTTAACTGAAGTAGCGTATATATTTTTGGGCATTTAAAAGTTTGATTAATCTGATAATACTGATTCACCCCCCCTCTCAGTATTATTTCCAACAAGCGCTTGATTTGGCGAAGATGATTCCAACCATTCTTACCAATTACCGAAGATAACCCTAATGAGCTCATATTTATACATACTTTTATAATAATAATATTTTTATAATCACAAGTGTTATATTTTCTCCATTCAAATGTGACAAAGTTATCATTAAGTATACCAATACACCCTATATTTTTCTTTATGTATTTTCGAGTTCTTGATCCCTTTATTTATTTTTATTTTTTTCTATATACACTTTATTCTGTTTATATTCTTTTGTTTTTTAAAGATACAATGCACTTATTATTTTGAGTGGTTCACAATGTTTCTATAGTATCCTCTCTTTTTTGGCTTACTTCCCATGCATGTGTAAGATTACGCTTCCGTCAGGATTCAAAGGTTTATTTTTACCATCAAGTATTCCTTTATTTGTCAACATCCAATATATGTGCAAGGAGGTAGTTTATACCAATCGAGTAATTACTTTCCAAGGTATCTAGTGTAACAATTAAATATTACTTACTTTGGGACCAATGGTACCTTTTACCCCTTTTTCATACATGTTTCCTTCCTCAAAAATTTATACCAGAGGTTTAACATAAATATCTTTATGAATATCAATATTATATGTTTCAATTTTTATTTTTATTTTTATTTTTTTATTTTTATTTTATTTATTTTACTTATTTTATTTATTTATTTATTTTTATTTATTTATTATTTATTTATTTATTTTTATTTTTTTCGCATATTAACAAAAGGGCCTCACAACTATTAACAGACAATCATCAAGCAGATAATCCTATGCTTTTTAGGGTGATTTCAGATACAACACCCTACCTTCTTTCTTAAACATTCCTTTCTAATGTTTATATTTGTTTAACAGTGTAGGAATTGTTTTCTTACTTCATTTACATTTGTCTACATATATACTTCCTCATCGTTACAAACCATAAACTTCTCTCTCTACCCATTCTCCAACAGTAACGGGATATGATTTTTTGATTAACATCTGTTCATAAATAAATATTCCAAATAACTATTTTCTCTCCTAGGTGCCCAACATATCAGTTCTAGTGGGTAATGGGTAAGGGTACCCCGATGATAGTTCAATTCATATTTTCGTAACTTAACTTATGTAATGAGATTTATTTCAGTTGCTCATGGTAGGGTTCTTTCACTTCTCTTTGCTTTGGCTCTGTAGAAATTTTATTTTCTTCCTCATCTCGTAAGAAGCATTAATATATTATTTTTAGTTGTTTTAATCAGGCTCATATACCACAATATTGTAACATGTTGCTCTGATACCACTTCTAACATACCTCAATAAAAAAAAATCCTATCTCAGTTAATTCGCCACTAGATAAAGAGTTGATTTAATGTACTTTGAGAACAAAATGGTTTAATTTAAACTTTTAAAGGATTTACCTTGTAACAATGTATATGTTTGTTTTCTTTAACATGGTTCTTATTGCATTATGGTTTCATCGGTTGATGATTCATGGTGACTTTGTACACATATCTTATGACCTTGGATTAATATTAAAGGGATTATGATAAATGTTGCACTACTCGCTAAGTATGACTGAGTATAGGCTTTTTCCATCACATAAATTATGGCGTTTACAATAAGGTATGAATCCTTATCCCACTATAATATTCATATTAATATTTACTTGTAATCTTATCTTTCATCAGAAGTTGTATGGTTATGGAAATGTGCTAGAAATCTATTGTCATTGATGGAAAACAAAAAGCATTAATTATGTTTTCATTGATGACAAAGGAAAAGGTGGTCAAGTATGGCAAAGGAAAAGGTGGTCAAGGTGCAGATATTTTGAATACATTTTCATGGAAGAATTTTAGGTCAAGTGTGCTTGGGACCTACTCAGTTGGATAAAGGTCTACAAAATCTTTCAAATGATATATTGAAGTCTGAAAAAGGCTTCCTGGATCAAAATTTGCTGACGATCAAAGTTTCTTTGACTCTTATCCTCTTTCAAAAGTTGCTGAAGATCAAAGTTCAACATTTGAAAGAGGATAAGAGTCAAAGAAAGGAAAGGTTCAAGTCGGGCGTTAGATAGTCAAGTGCTCAGTAGAAATGACCCTCGACCTCATTCTACCCTAACCTTATAGCAATAAAGTTATAAGTCTAGGTCACATGGTCAAAGTGCTAGCAGTTGAGACTCTATGGAGTCAGTGGATAACAAAGAAACAAAAATTCATAGTGCTCCGACCTCAGTTAGACCCTGACCTTATTTAGACATGGTCACAACTCTAGGTCATTTGGAAAATGTGTTATTGGTTAAGTGCTCCAAGGATATTGGCAGAGTTATCAGCAGAGAAGACAAACTAAGGACCTAGAAAAAATGACCAACAATACAACAGCGGTGGAAAGGCTTTCTATTGGCAGAGGGAAGAGTGCACATAACAACTCAGCCCAGTGATTGTGCCCTGAAATAAATTTGGGTAGTCCAAAGAAGAAGGACTGGGATGATGCAAGGCACAATTTAAAAGAAATGCAATTTCTGAGGAAAATTTGCCACCACGCATCCTCACTGACCCATCAGAAAAAATGTGTGGGATTAGAGTGTTCAGGTATTAATGACAAGGGGGGCCACCCAATGGTTATTTTTCCCAGATCGTCAAGCATAAATCAATGGAAGAGGTTAACTACGCATCCCTCCTTTTAAAACCACAAAAAACCTAAGGGTAGTCATGCAAATCATAAGCAGTTTTCTAAAGCGACGGGTAATGTGGCAAAAGGAAGAGAGGCGGGATGGGACCTTTATAAATTTATAAAGGAAAATGGCACAAAACCAAGTCTCAGGAACCCCTTTCTCTCTCCTCTCGCAATAGACACATGGCAGCACATAATTAGCCAGATGGTGGAGCCCATGACAACTCATCCCACTAGGTTTATCCCGGAGGTTCCAAGGTGTGCAGAAATGTTAAGTGTCACGATGAAATAAGTGGGTTACATAGCAGTAGTTTATTAGATCATAGATATAAATAAGGTGCATAGCTGGATGAGGACGTCAACAGTGATGTGGTCCAATGAGACGTGGACATGTGGCACATTTTTTTTACATTTTTTGGGTGGCTGAGTGGACTATTTTCGGGTGACACATGTCACCACTCAGATAATGACACGTGGCATATGTGACGTCAGCATGATGTCATCCCGTTAGCAGGACCCCAGAAGGTTCTAACGAGGTGCACTAGCAAACAGGCGGGATGATTGGGAATCATGCTGATAGGGAAATTATCAAATCCAACTCAACCTGGAATTGCAGTGATTGCCCCATGGCTACAACAAGCAGATTCCACAAGACATCTAAGCCCACAAGGTAAAGTCTGACGGAAAATTTAAAGGCACACAGAGGAAAATGACGGGAAGACGAGGCGCCGGCTAACAATGGCAGTACAATAGAGCATAAACTAATGAGAAGTGGGTCTGGTGGTCCCCGCGGGACACGTCAACTCGACGACATGACCCTGGAAGGTTTAATAAGGCATCAAGGACTAATACAAAGTGCTTGCACAAGTTTTTATGTGACATAAAGATGAAGGGCACGAAGCTTAAGGAGTTTAAAAGTGCAGAGGTTAAAAAATTAAGTGCTTAGGCTTAACACTAAGATCATAGGGCATGGAGTGATGAGCCAAAAGGCATCGTGGAGTTACAAATTTTGAAGAATTTTATGTTGAGGCACTTGGGGCTAAAATAAAAATAAAATGACCCATGATTATATTTGGAAACATTTTTAATAGAAATCATGTGGGGTTTGGTGTGTTTGAATCGACAGCTTTGATTTTAGCAGTTATGCTAAACATAAAAATGAGTGCCAAAATTGCTAAAGTGAGCATGAATAAGGAAAGTGGAGGAATTTAGCAGCATGGATAGTATAAGATGTAATATTGGAAGTTTCCCCAAAGTTAGACCTTGCTAAAATTAGAAGAACCTCTGCTAAATCCTATAACTCACCAAAATTGAGGAAAATGATAATTTAATTCATTTTTTCTCAAAGAAGCAACATAGTAGTGATTGAATACTTAAACAGTATATTCAGAATAGCCAATTGAAGGAGGAAAAATGAAAAATTAGTGGCTTCATGAAAGCATTCAAGAGTAAGCAAATTAAAGCTTCAAATTCTGTAATAGAAAATTTGGGCAATTAAGCTCATTTTTTCAAGTAGAAACAGATGCGCAATGAATGATAACTTGAAGAGAAGATTTAGAAGACTCAATTGAACAAGACAAAGGGAAAAAATAAGAAATCCATGCAAAGTCGAAGAGCATGATAACTAAATGTCAATTCCAAAAATATTAGTCCATAATTCTTTAAAAGAAAAATTTTAGAAACTAAGAAGGTTGTTGTTGGTGCAATGAGATGCATAATAGCGTTGGTATGCATCAAAGCTAAACCAATAATCATATGTGGTATCTGAAAGGTGTTTTAGAGATGCAAATATTGCATGGGTGATTAGTGGTAATGATGTTGGTATAGTTTGGTGTGTTCAGTAATGAGAAATTGTTGAATGTGATTTTGATGGTGATTTTATTAGTAATAAGAGATTGTTGAAGGTGATTATAAGGTGGTTTTGGTGAGAATTTGCAATGATAAAATTTGGTTTTTTATGAGCTAAATGGTCTGTCGGTTCTAGTTTGAAAATGGATGAAAAATTAATCAAGAGGGTTAGGAAGTGGTGGCTTGTAGATCAGGGGTTGTAGCTCCTTCCAATATGTGTTGGTAAATGTGTAAGGGAAAGATTCCATTTCAACAGAGGTTGATAAATGAGCAAGGGAAAGTGTCCCTTTTAGTAGAGGTTGATAAACAAGAAGGGGTAGCAACCCCTTTCAATGAAGACTAATAAACGAGCATGGATAGAAGTTCCTTTCAGTAGCAGGGGATAAACCTACAAGTAGTAGCTTATGGGCCATTGATGCAATCAAATTGAAGCTTGTAATAAAAATAAGGTTGGTTTCTTATGTATATGTTTCTCACGTGCTTTATGATGATTATGTTATGTTTTATATGACTAAGTTATGTTGTTAATCCATGAATAATTTCTAAAGTGATTGAAAAGTAAAATTTGTGAAGAATTGTATAATTTGGTCACATTATTGATTCACCCCCTCTCAATAGTGTTCTGGTTTCCATTGTTTCTAAAAATTGATACTAGAGTTAGTGTCCTTCAGTATCAATTTAATAGTTGGAAGTAAGATCAGGGATCATGAAGAACTAGGACTAGATTACCTTAGATGGATTTAGATTTTTAAAAGGATCAAATTATAAAACTTGGAAGGGAAGGATGAGAATATACCTACAAGCTCTTTATTTGGATGTATGGATATTTGTGGGGAATGGAGTAAGAGATGATCAGTTTGATTAAAAATGTAGGAAGGAAATCATGAGAGGGTTGTCCAACTCAGATGTTGAAAAGGTAATATGTTTTAAGACTGCCAAGGAGATATGGGATAAATTGTAGTCCATCTATGATATAAGTATGCAAGCTACATGTGATGTCAAGAGGATTTCCCCAGAGGATGGAGCATTCAAAGATTCAAATAGACTCGCATATCATGAGTCAGAGGATGATCCTCGTGTATCAACAGGCTAAGTTGTTGATAAACACTCAGAGGAGATGAAATCTGCAAATAATTTGTTGTTTTGTTGTTACTATCACACAATAGGCCTTTTATATTCAAGTTTATCAATCGCAAGTACTATTAAAGAAGGATCTACTTTAATAGCAATAATAGATCTAGACATTGGTAAACAAGAAGATGCGTCCACCTATAGCGAAGAAGAATAATAACTAGAGTCATCAAGGGAACAAATTATTGAACAAGATGTGAGTGAAACTGACACTTTTTGTGAATCTAGTTCCTCCTCTATTGAGTTGGATTATCTTGAAGAAAAGATATATTTGAAGAGGCAACTCATATCATCTCTCAAGGAGATCAAAAAATTCATAGCCAACAATATGGAATTGGAAGAAGAGCATAGAACATTAAATGATCAGTTGATGAATCTTAAAAAGAATTTCAAGAAATTCAAACCAAACATTGTTCCTCTCGGGCTGAAACAATGTTGGAAGATGAAAGTGACCAAGAAACATCATTAAAAGGACCCACCAGCTTTGTTAAAGAAAGATCCAACAACAATAAAGTGGAAAAGAAAGGAACGCAACATCATGGAGATAAAAGGACTTCCAAGAATCAAAATAAAGTTATGCAACCCCTCATATGTTTTTATTGTAGTAATGTAGGGAACTTTGCCTTGAAGTGTTTAGAAAGGAAAAAGAAGGTGCAACAACAGAGGTTGAACACTCCATTTAAGCAACAACCATGAATTCCTCAGAAGGGAAATTCAAATAAACATGCACAAAGACCCTTTTACCATCAAATGTAATATTGTCAGTGGTCGAGGAGAATGAGTATCAGTCCAAGAAGTTGGATGAGAAGAATAATTGGTAAGAAGAACCGTTCCTTTCCCTCTTCTTGAATAAAATTTAATGACATGGGTAAGAATTATGTGCATAAAGCAATTTCTTGTAAATTTTGTAGGAAAACTAGTTTTCTAACGATTCACCTATTTATTTCCTTGGATAAATTAATTCTTCCTCTAATTCATCAAAATAAACATTGTTAAAATATGATCAAAACTAAAACACAAAGTCAGACTAGGAATTAATGGAATTAACTAGAAAATATTCGAACCAATAGAACCAATACTTAACCCAGCCTCGAAATGTGAGAGAAAATAATCTGTAAAGAGCATTAAGATCAATAATATTATGTGTTAAACACTTATCAATTTGTTTTTAAAGATGATATTCTACATATGTGTTTCCTTCACCATCAAAGGTGAGTCTTGACAAGAGGGAAATTGTCTTGTTGGAAATCTTGGGTAAATGAAAATTAAAAGTGAGTTCCAAAACAATGATATGTTTCGGAGCCATTACTTGGATGTTCAAAAAAATAATTTGACTTCGAATAGGTCAACTTGTCCTTTAAACTGCCTTATAGGGTGTGGTGAGATGACACAAAGAGGAATGATTGAATGTAGAAAAATTAGAGGCTAAGGGATAATGATCTAATTATTTATTTTACCTTAGGCCCTCCTTCTAGCGCCATTTTGTTGACGCAACCTTTTGGACCGTTTGTCAACAAAGGGGTTGTGACCAAAACTAAATTTATTCACAAAACTTAAGTTGTTTGAATAGCCACTCCCGATGGGTTTAAAGGCTCTATTAGCTTATAAATATCCTCCTCTTGCAAAGAAGAGATTGCGGGGAATATCCTATCGTTATCCTAAAATTTTATATACATGAACTAGAGTTGATGCTTTATGTTAATTATGTAGACAATAGATTAAACTTAATTATATATAATGTATTAAATTATTTGTGTTAATAACTAAATATAGAATGAACAACATTATACACAAATATACAAAATCCAATTTACATATACATACAAAAGGAAACAACTAGAAACTAATGTAATTCAGACAAATCTAAAATAATGTTTTGTATTTTGTTCATGTAATTTTGTGGATTTTAATGCAGACTAAATGAATAATTTAAATTATAAATGCAATTATAATTTAGAATCTACTTAAATTTTAATATGATATTTTGTAAAAGACAGAGAAACCACAAATCCTTGCAATCTTGTAACTTTCAAAAAAGCACATAATAGTCTCGACTTTCCTTCATATTTCACATCAAGAATCAAATGCAATGAAAATATACACATAATTACCCGATACTAACTTACTTAAGGAAAAATCAAATTACTATAACGATTCCTATGGAACAATAAGCCTCTCAACACTTAAACCCTAAAATTTTTCAGCAAGTAAGTGGCAAAATACTTATACATGTGTATGTATAAATCATTACAGTCCTAGTATTAGTCCAATTGATATATAAACAAAATACTCCAATGAAATAAATTTCGAGAATTCATTCATAGAAAATCAGACCTAAGTAATTTAGAGATCAAAATTATCCTTTAAGACACCAATATTGAAAGGTTAATTCAATCATAAATATGTGTAATCAAAACTAATACAAGAAAGGAAAGATGTAGTTAAATCATTGTTTGTTCACAGATCACAACCATGCAAATAACAGTGTTCGTTCTTGAGAGCTTCCCAAAACAAGTTTATAAGAAATCCAAAAAACTCTTTAAAAAGAAACTATGGACTTGAAACATCATATATAATTAAGTTTGAATATACTAAAATCGTTCAAGCACAATCACACTTATAGTAAACAGAGTTAATGTTCATAAGTTCCACAGTAATCAAAATTTAATGAGCATCCTTCCCCCTTCTTGCATGCTCTAACTTTCTGCTGCATGTCCCCTACCCCCTTCCATTTTTTTTTTCCTTTTATAACCTTTAAATGCCTCTTTAATTTCCTAAAAAAAAATCAGGTCTAGGTAACAATATAATGTATCTAAATCTAGAATTTTTTCTTTTATCCAATGTGAAACTTATCTTTTTCTATATATGGTAATCCTTCCTTTGTTGGAGACATTTGAAAATGTAAATTCTGACCTCATATTCTCCATTGCGCTCTTATTTCCACATGGAATCCATTTGAACCTTCGTGATATCATTCTTGTCTCTTCTAGTGATATCTATGCAACCATAAACATAGATAAAATTAATTTTCATTGTCAATTTTGTAACAAAATCTACTAGCAAAAAAGTTCACACCTAATGTTGATTACGATTTGGAGAGTCCAATTTTGGAGTCCTTCAATCAAACATATTATGCGATTACTCCTCATTGAATTCTAGAAGTTCATTTTTGTACTAGCTATTAAACGTACAAGTAGTAGCTTGTGGGCCATTAATGTAATCAAGTTGAATCTTGTAATAAAAATAATATCTTTTCCTTATGTATATGTTTTTAATATGTTTGATGATGATTATGTTATGTTTTATATGATTGAGTTGTGTTGCTAATCCATGAAACATTTCTAAAGTGATTGAAAAGTATAATTTGTGAAGAATTGTATAATTTGGTCACACTATTGATTCACCCCCCTCTCAGTAGTGTTCTGGTTTTCCATTGTTTCTAACAATTGGTACTAGAGTTAGTGTCCTTCAGAATCAATTTAATAGTTGGAAGGAAGATCATGGATCATGGATAACTAGGACTAGATTACCTTAGATGGAGTTCCATTTTTAAATGAATCAAATTATAAAACTTGGAACGGAAGGATGAGAATCTACCTACAATCTCTTGATTTGGATGTATTAATATTTGTGGAGAATGGAGTAATAGATGATAAGTTTGATAAACAAACTAGGAAGGAAATCATGAGAGGGTTTTCCAAGTCAGATGTTGAAAAAGTAATATGTTTTAAGACTACCAAAGAGATATGGGATAATTTTATTCCATCTATGATATAGACATGCAAGCTACATGTGATGTCAAGAGGATTTCCCTAGAGGATGGAGTAGTCAAAGCTTCGAATAACATTAGATTAGGTTTTAATACTAACAACAAATCTGGTGACCATACATGGAAATATTTTATTTATAACTCAGAGTGAGTGAAATGTTTTTACATATTAGGTTGTAATATCAACGAAAAATGGAGCGACCATATTGAGATTGGGATTATTGATATTTTAATATGATTTTTATTAAAACTAAATAAAAAAACATTATTTTTTATTTGTAATATTTTATTTTTATTTTAAGAGGAAAATCCATGTTGAGCACAACTGAACTCACAAATTGTACTTGTTCCTGCTCTGGATTTGTAAAAACACCCAAGTGAGCTTCAAATTGTTAATGAAAAATCCAAAAGGAAATCATGTTGAGTTGTGAATATGGTAATGGGTGGTTGGCCAGACATTGGATGTGGGGCAAATAAACCTGAGAGCCTTGGGAATGACTATCCTAGCTCATGATTGACATTGTTTATTGGGCAAGTTTTGATGGAAAAACAGGTTCACGTGAGAGGGGATAAGACATGGAAAGATTTTGTGGAGATTTCTCTCAAAAAACTCTCCCCACGTGGTTGGAAAGGCTTATATCTTGGTACATTGACCTGTTAATGCGGGGTCGTAGTATATGTCACTCGTTGGATTATGGCAAGTACATAATCTAATCGGTAGCATATATTGCCTCCGCAATGGGTTAACAGCTGAAAATATATTGGTTTCCCACATGGCTAATGGTTTCCAGACAGTTTTGAATAATGGATGTTCTATTCTATCCCCTTATTTGGAGGTTTCTTCCTCTACATCTATCTGTTATTCAATAATACATCCATTGATTTGAAGGCAACATATTGTGGAGGAGGGGGTTGGTTGATGACTAGAAGAAATCAGAAATGTTTGAGGTCTCCCAAATTAGTCTCAATTCACTACTGCATACCAATGATAAGAGTGGAGGAGGGGGTTGGTTGACGACTAGAAGAGATCATAAATGTTTGAGGTCTCCCCAATTAGTCTCAATTCATTACCGCATACCAACGATAGGGATACAAAAAGTTCCTGGTTGATCTACCAAGGTCAAATATTGAATCCATGAATCATTATATGAATCATATATTCCTAAACCTTTGTTGCATTGTGATAATTGCAAATTATTATAAATTTAATTTCTCTAAATTATAATAGAGAATACAAATCACATATTCCTAAACCTTCGGTGCGGTGTGATAGTTGGAAATTATTATAAAGTTAATTTATTAATTATGATTTTATTTGGTTGTAAAGTATGTACGATGTGAAAATATATTTACAATGCATGAGGGGATGATGTCAAATTAATATGAGTGTTAGATAATTTTCTATGAAAAAAATTAAAAGAGAAGATAGATTTTTTTTTTGTAAATTGAGGTTCTATTCATTCATCAAAAGGAAAGTACATATTTCTCAAAATGCAAGTAGTCTCACTCCGACTGGGTTTGTTGACTAAATCTATCATCATATGAAAAGAAAAAATAGCAAAACTAAGGGAGAAGTCCAAAGCTTAAGAGGAAAAAAGCACCAAAAGACAAATAGAACCAGGAGAACACCTGAGACCATGCTTAATCATCAGGAGTAATGGACATTGGATTGTATGGCCCGGTCCCTAGATGGGGAGGGGGACGATATGAACATTGAACATGTTGTTGGAAGTGAGCCATATATGTTTCCAGCTTCTCAACCTTTGCATATAGAAGAATTTTTCCATGCCAAACCACCACAATCCTTTATCTCACATGGTAATGAAAGTAATGCAATTGATTTAGTGTGGTGATGACAGTCTCATGTTCTTGCTTCCCGGTCTTATCGCAAACTTCGAAGTGATCTAGAATAGTCCGGAGAAAGTCATGATATGCATCGAAGTGAAGTTACTGGCCTGCACCTCCTACATGCCCCCACCAACAATTCTAACCCTGCACCCCTACTTGATCCCCATGCGCCACACTACCTCTCTTAACACCACCAGCTGCATGACCACTCCGCACTTCACTCGCACCATCTCTACTACCACAGGCTCTAGACACTGATAGGATTGCACCTCTAGTAGCATGTCCAAACTGCTTTGGACACTCACCAACCCATCCCTCCTGCACCGCCTTCATCTCGATGCGAGGACCACACTGAATGGTTAAAGATCCCCTTTGTTGAGACTGGGAGTGAGAATTACATGGAACAGGACACATGGTGAGTGCCGAGGGAGATTCCCCCAAAACAGGATAAACAACAATCTGCAACGCCTCTTGACAAATCTTGAGCCAAAGTAGACTAAAAGCCAACCCCAAATTATCCAGCAGAAACCTACTCCTCAAAGATGAAAAGCACCACACACCGGAACAAGAGTGTTGCAAGCAATCCTATAGATAATAAACAAGCCAACTAGACTTAAGCCTCTTCTTCTCCTCTGACAAGGGAAGCACCTCGGCGCAAAGAAACTGACAGATCGACTAGACACCGGAGCACAAAGACATGGGTAAGAACACAGTAAAAATATTATACTTTCTTTGTTTTAGTATTTGATAAATTTACCAGTTGATAAATTATATATATATATATACACACACACACACATAGAAATGAGCAAATTCTATCAATTATTTCAGGCTCTTCTTTTTATAAATTTATTAGGATGGCATAGAGTTATATTTTATTTAAGGTGTATTTTCACTTATGTATTGTCTTACTAATGTTGTTTCTTTTGCTATGTGTCTTTACTCGTTAAAACACTCTTTGATGTGAAGTCAATTCCCCACCCCATTGAGATGATATATTAAACATAAAAATATACTCATACAAAGTTTATAAAAAGTAAATAAAATTAGATAATTAGAATTTTATTTTTTAATAAAAATTATAATGGTAAATAAAATTATATTAAATTAAAAAATAATTATTATAAAATATTTGAATTTAATCATTATTTAAATTTACAATAGTTTTTACCATCAAGATTAATAAGAAATTAAACTAGAGTAGTCAAACTACATTAAAAGACCGTATTTACTTTCATATATAGACTTATAAGTACATGGTTCATAAACGTAGTTTAGGCTCCGCTTAGAAGAGAGAGATTGGTTTTCCTATGATTATTATTAGAAAGATTGGTTTTCCTCTGACTATTGTTAGAGTAAAATGTTTAGAAGAGAGAGATTGGTTTTCCTATGATTATTATTAGAAAGATTGGTTTTCCTATGACTATTGTTAGAGTAAAATTCTTTGTGGATTCTAGAGTAAAATTTAGAATGGTTTCCATCTCTGCGATCCGTATTTTTATTATTTGAATAATAACTTATGTTTTTAAAATATAAAGAAATAAATTAACCAAATAACAACTCACTTTTTTTAAATATAAAGAATAAATTAATTTTTAAAATTAAGAAGAATGTTTAACTAAACAATATATTTAGTAAAAATCATTTTAAATGATATAAATAGAAATTATATAACTAAGCAATATGTTTACCAAAAATCTAGAAATTATATAACAAATGAAGATAATACCCAGGATAATAGATTTTAAGAAAATAATAAATGTGCATCCTAAAACATAAACTTAAATCCATGTGAGAGTGTCGTATCATTTTAAGGAGAGACACATTTCTATAAAATAAAATCACTTACTAATGCATGACAACATGGACGAGATCTTGGTTTACGTTTCACCACAAAGGAACAGTTTTTTGGTGGCATGCACGTATGGAATTTCAAATCTATTTTGTTTGTGAAATGAAAATTTGATAATATTTTTATATTTTTTATGTCTTTCATTTTACGTTCTAGGAAAGTCCTTTTACCTGGAAAGTCTTTTTCAACTACTCTTGCATCTCAACTTTCATTAATTTCTCTTTGACAGTGTCTTGTTTTTTCCTAAGTTAACATATGTGTTTCGATACGTGCTCTGATCTAAATAAAATAATCACAAAATTCTTCATGCTTGATATACTATATTAAAATTGGTACAAATATAATAGGTTTATACAGGGTTTTTGAATTGTTGTGAGATCCAAGTTATTCCATATTTAGGAAGATAAGTTGAGAGAATATCTCAGCTATCTCTAAAAAACACAATTAAAATTTAATCCTCTAATAATAACATTAATGTAAGTTAGAGTTCCATCAGTTATATTTCAAAAGAATTTTCATGACCTCATTAAGACCAATAAAACTCTAATAAACAAAGTTATTTTTCATTAAAGTTCATAGTCCTCATAGTCCTCATAGTTTACTAGTCAAAGTTCTTCTTGGCAAATAAGCCTAACAAATATTTTTTGGTCAAATGATGATGAGTGTTCCTATTGGTAAAAGAGATTGTGACAAGGAAGAACTTTGACCAAGCTTATATCTCTATGCCTTCTTTTTGAGTTATTGTTAATGAGAAGTCATGCTAGTGATACTTTGAAGGAACTTTCCTAGATAATTACTTTGACCAGGGAACTACAACCAATGAACTATGATTGTCTTGTTCCCTAATTGATCTAAGTTGTCGTATTGATGTTGGGTCTTGTTGGTTAAAATTCATGTTGATCATAATTCTAAGGAATTTCTTGATTAAGAACCCTCATGAACAAAAGGATGGAGAATTGTAATAGATAGGAACTTTGATAAAGAAACTACAACCAATAAGAAATTTGATGAATGAAATTTAGTCAACAAAAAATATAACCATAGGAACCATAAGTCACGAAGGAACTTTTAACTAAGGAAAAAGAATAAGAAATTAGTTAATATTCTTATTGAATAGATTTCCCATCCTATTGGTCATTGTTTTAATGTACTTTTTTAGCCAGAAAATTTTAATATGATAGATTGAATTGTGCCCAACAAGAAACCATTAACAACATGAACTCTTTTCAACAAGAACTTTAATGAAGAAGCTATGACCAATAAAACCTGTAACGAAGAAACAATGATTAGTCAAGGTTCTCTTATTCTTTCCTTGGTTCAATCATGTATGTTAGAAATTATCCCTTTGTCCTAGTTCTAGGGAGCATTCCTGACTAGGAACCACACAGTTAAACTTTAACCAACAATGTTCCTATTTGTTAAGGATTCAAAAAATTTATAGTTGTTTTTGGCTATCTATACCCTCACTTTTGAATTTCACAGCATACGCCACTCACCTCCACTGTGTAAACATGGATCAAGGAATTCAATTTGTACCTTGTATCTTTGTGGTCAAATTCAAATCAAAATTAACTTGCAACGATCTCATCCATCTAACTTGAGACTTGAACCATTACTAACTCAAAATTAAAATCAAATTTTCAACCTCTCATGAATTTTACTAGAAATTTGAACCACTACCATGTGAAATGAGTTGCATCATATCATAGTTATGACATGTAAGCTGTGTTAAATGGCTTCCACGGAAAATAGTGTAACTATGAAATTCTACAACCTTGCAATAAAATTTTTATTAATAGCATAGCTATATGAATTAAATGGCTAGTAAATGGCGATAAACATCAATCCATAACAATCATCAAAACACTTACTTCATCATACATCTCAAGTTGTTAAAATTAAAAGAAAAGAAAAAACATAAAAACTAATTAAATTACAACTTTATTATTGTTATTATTAATGGTAAAAAAAATAATATGTAAATTAAATATATATACATTTAAAAAAAACATGTAACAAATTTTTAACCATGGATATTCATCCCCACTTTATCGTGGATATTCTTAATATGTAAGTAGACATTGTTATAATACCATGGGCCAATACATGACTCATGAATACCGCATGCCCAAAAAACCATAACTTCTTTAACAGTCACTCATTCATATGACATTTTTTTAATTAATGAATTTAATTAAAAAAGTGAAAAAAACTTAACTATAGAAATAAATTTCAGTCTTTGATTTATTTATATTACTAAAAATAGTCTAATATTACTGAAATTAAGTCCTTACTATGCACTTCATAATTATACCTAATTTAACTCAGTTTAACTAACATGATCACCAATAATAAACTCAAATTTCATACAAATAAAAATTAAAACCAATCTAAGATTCAGTTTTTAAATCCCACACACCTTTAAAAATAATTGAATTTTTCACGGAGAAAAATTCAATTGAATTTATATGAAAATAAGTTCAAATTCTTAATTTAAATGAATAACCTTGAAAAAGGCAAAAGTGAAAAATACCCGGTAAGAGATGGATCTGCCAATAAGAATGTTGATATTCATCATTGTTCTTGCTATTGTCATTGACCTTTATCCCATCAAGTAGATTAGCGCCTTGTAAATATCCCCAAAAAGACACTCAATTTCAATTTAAGTATAATGATTTGCAACAAACTACGAATTAGAAACAACATGGACTCCACGAATGGTTTATCCTTCAAAGCAGTGGTTTGAGAGGAGAGGGGGAGCTCATTAAATTTGAAATTAATATTGGAGAGAGATGTGTTCCTCTTGTAATAAAGCATGGAGAATTAGTTTGGTGTAAGATCCTGGCAGCAATCTTCTCCATTTTTACAGTTACTCTGGATGCCAACATTTTTGTTGTAATTCCTTCCCCGAGAATGTACCTTCAATTTTACACTGGACGTCATTTTGATGGGTTGTTCTTCTACAAACACGTCAAATCTGAAGTGCGAAATTTTTCGGTAACAGTTAAATACATTTTAAAATGCTAAATACCTCCGGTAAGACGTCAAATTCCAGACCTGGTGGCATGCTTATCAGAATTCCAATTTGAAAAACGGACAGAGGAAGTATCGACATTTATATATTTTGACGGCTTCACTTTTAAACTGGACGTCATTTTGATGGGTTGCTCTTCTACAAACACGTCAAATCTGAAGTGCGAAATTTTTCGGTAACCGTTAAATACGTTTTGAAATGCTAAATACCTCCGGTAAGACGTCATCTTCCAGACCTGGTGGCATGCTTATCAGAATTCCAATTTGAAAAACGGTCAGAGGATGTATCGACATTCAATATATAAGTCTTAAAAGGAACAAACTCAGAGGTTCCCCTAGAATATCTTGGAAATCTGGCGATTACCATTTATATTAGACATATGATTGAACTTCTAGATGTGATTATTATTATAATAAGATCATCCCACCATTGGGATACTCATTATAAGAGCATCCAACCATTGGGAAACTCATTTCTCGCAAACATGTAGGATGGGTATCCGTAACCACTGGGATAAGCATTATATACAACTTGGGGAGGCGCCTCCACCGCATCATCCTCCTCAGCGTCCTTCTCCTCTTCAAAAGGACCCACGCTTAGAAGCTGTGCTCGGCAGCCCACTTTCCTTAGCTTTTTTGCGAGATACACTGGATCTGCATCTCCCAACGCAGTTAGGGTTCCATCCTCCATCCTCACTTCAACAGAGTCCACTGAAACATAGCAGTTGCAGAATTAGGAAAGCTATACAAATCAACAAACAGATACGAAATGGACGCAAATGCTTTGGTTGCATGTAACGCCATAGATAGAGGTAGTGAAATTCGAACCTCCTGATCCGGCCACAGTCTTCATAGCCCTTATCTTCATTTTCTGATCCTCCATGGTCAATTTAAACACCATTTTATGCACATCGAAATAATGGTTAATGGTTTTTTTGGGTTTGGGTAGAATCCTGAGATGATGGAGAGAATCTTGAGGAGCAGTAATCTACTCTTGAGTAGTAGTAATCTAAGAATAACATTAACCTAAGAATATCTTAGTTACAAAATCATTTGGTTACATAAAAATTACTTAATAAAAATTACTTAATATGAATAGATTTTTACCTGTAAATTTGCAACTAATAACATTTTCACGAAAAAAAAAACACTTAAAATAACACTTAATATGACTATATTTAATATGACTATATTTTACATATAAAATTTGGAACCAATAACATTTTCAAAAAAAAATAAAAAATAGCACCCTATCCTCTTCTATTCTACTCCGTTAGAAGCTTTTCAATCGATCACAAAACTAACTATAACACACATTAATAATATGGGCAATGTGTATACCTTCGACATTTTGATAGCCGTTTGCAGAAATAAAAACGTTTAGTATATCAGATTAGCATACGGGTCTTGGACGACGTTTTCTCTGCAACCGAAAAATGGTTGTGATGGGCGCATAATTGGTTGCGTGAAGAATATTAGTAGTTGTAGGGCGAGCAAAGTGAGCTTGTTGTAGAAATCAGTCACATCAGGGAAGGTTCTGCGTTCATGTGGGAAGGCCCAGAGGGAAGGAGCAGTATTTGACTATATCCTGGTTTTAATACCGATCGGATGGATGCGAGCCCTCGGGCTTTGGCGTCTTCGTGGAGTCAATATAGACGCGGTTGCGCATTCTCGAAAAACCATTTTGGTTAATTCAAAACTAGCATTTGCATTAGATGTTGCAAAGGAATTGCAAAGGAAATGTCGTAAGGTATAAATTGAAGAACGCAAATTCAACAAAAAAATATTTTCGTAAAGAATAAAAACACTTATAATGAATTTATTATTAGATATTCATATATATTGCACTATATATTAGCCCCACTAATTGTTTCCCTTTCTTAATGTAACCTTTCACCACTATAGTCACTATAATATCAAATACAGTATGTGTCTTAACCAAAAACCATTATGAAAATCAAAATACTCATATGTCCCATATCCCATATAAACCATAATATACTTTGATCACTCTTGGAGAATTGCAAACCCTTCCAAAATGCAACCTCTAACCACTATTACCATTAAGAAAAAATGGCATTTATTACCTTATAATCCTTAAGGGAATAACTCTATTATTAAGTAAACCATAATGCAATATGATTTTTAACACAATAAATTCTAAAAATTATGACCCCTAGTACACTCTCATCATAAACACAATGTAACTCCTAAAATGTTACAAGACAAACTTCAATACCTAACAGGTTAACTATAACATTAAAACTATAACCTATATGTACTTAAATTGTCTTAACATAGTGAAGGTAAAGAAGAATCAAGTGTATGCTTTCACAACCTTAATTGTATGCATTTAAAATTTTAGAGATTAGTAAGTTCTTTTCTAATTTAACCCTAGATGCAATAACATTAAGGAACAAATATAAGTATGCCTAGCTGGAGAAGAGGGTAACAACATCTACTAGAGTATGTCACATCTTATTTTGATTCCTTACAAACCACCTAGATCAAGAAAAAGGCTAAGACTAGTTTCCTTTAAAGCACCGTAGCTCAGAAAGGCAAGAATTAAAAGCAAAAGCCTACAAAAGAAAGAAATAAATATTACAAAAGTAGTACGCCAAAGCCTATGAAAGAAAGAAATAAATCTTACAAACATTATGATGAAGATAGGAATTCAATACCCATTGAGGAGATGAACAGAAGAACATGACCTCCATTTTTACTAAAATCACCACAAATATTGATAGTTACTCTAAGTACACAACGTCATTAGGATATTAATCCAATAGTAGGGTGTTCAAAAAGTCCCTTTCTCACTAACTTTCTCCCTCTTTTATAGAAATTTTCAATAGTGACACTTGGCACCTCATGCAAAAATAATTATTTTCTTTATTCCAATAATGCCTGCAATAAAAGATTTATTTTACACAAATCCCAAGCGTTAAGAAATCATTGATTGGTATCCAAACATGATAACTTATTAATTAAACAATTTGAAAGATTTCAATATTGATTGGTATCCAAAACATAATAACTTAATTAATTAAACAAAACGTGGGTACAGAAATCCCAAGCGTTAAGAAATCTGGTCGAGAACCCTCCTAAGGGTACTAATAAACATGAGTTGCATTTGAGCCCTGAACTTCTGCAAAATAAAAAATTCCCAGACTTTTATATCAGAGTTAGAGAAAGAAGAACAACCCACTGCCATGAACCCTCCACTCTGCCCTGAGGGCTAAGCCGAGCAGCAAACCCAAACACACAACCCCCAGCAATGGACGTCGCAAGAGTTAAAAAGTACACGTCATTTGTCAAACCAGGCACGTTATTGCATCCCTCTTCCCTAACAATGCATTGCTTGATGGCATCAATTGTATTCAAAAGGGCTGCCTGATAGCCCTCTTCCGATACAAAAAACTGATTCCCATACCTGGACTACAGCTCACCGAAGAATTGATGAGGAAGCCTAGAACCCACTGTTAATCCTGTGCCGAAATTCAAGATGTTTGGGGAAGAGATGTCCTCTACTATAATCACAGTCCTGTCATCAGGGCGCCATAGGTCCCTGAAGGATTTATCTGAAGGAGATGGGGATGGCCCAGACCTTGTAAGGATTCTCATTTTCCACTCTGACTTGTCTTCCAAAGCCTGCAACTCTTGTGAAATCTTCACTGCTTGGGCTGGAGATAAAACCCTCGCTATGTCAATAACATTGGTGAAGTTGTTGGGTAGCTGAAGATCTGGGACTTTTATTACTTCTGGCTCTTTTGAGGCCATGTTGGATTGAAAGTCTGAGTTCAGGATTTGGGTAATTGCTAAAGATGGTGTCAACTGCACTTGATGAATCAGAAAGGTGAACAAGGGCATGAATGCCATTGACAAAGTTTGGTTACCCACATCCTTGAGAATGTTGTTTTTGTGTTGTGCATATATCAACTGAGAAATACCCAGGTTTTTGAAGGTGATCTGAAAGGGGTTGAAGTTGTGGGTTATTGAATTGGGTGTACATTGACTGACAGAGTATGAGTGTTTTATGCGATTGAAGGTGGGCTTGTAACTGAAAATGGAGAGGAAAGAGAATGACTTAAAAGAGATAACGCAGCAGGAACTGAGTGGCATTTTAACTGGGGGTGGAGAAAGACTCAGAATGCTCTTGATGGTTGCTTGCTGAGGCTTGAGCTTGAGTTGCCATGAGACACTAGAGATGGGTCTAATCACGAAAGACCGAATGCACCAGAAATCTGAGCCACCTGATTCCACCTGTAAGGCCAGGCACACACCAGAATGAGGATACGTAGACTAAGAAACTACGACACTTGGTCGTAGCAGGCACCGAGATATGCATAACACTCCTAATTAAATGTACGAGGGAAAGCATTAGCATTGTAGCAACCATCAATGGTGCCCTGAAATACCCACTGATTGATGCGGGAGCATGTGACTCAGAGGGGAAGAGTCTTCCAAATTATTCCAAAAATCCAAAAAAAATTTACAGGCAAGGGAGTGGGGTCCTTTAGCCTGCAATTTCTATGCTTTCCTAGTTAAATTTAGAATAAATCTAGCAATAAATCATGCTAATTGTAACTGAGCTTTCAAGCTTTAAATCACCTGTAAAGCATGCTTTTCTTGTATTGGATAAGGACGAGAGTGCCTATCTTTAATTATAAATAAAATTGCAGCAAACCTCTCATCAGACAGAGGAGAGGCGAGTGCCAGAGCATTGTTTTGAAAATTTATTCTCTCAGTGTCTCTTGTCAATGATTCTGTATATGTATGCTTGAATTATGAGATAGATGGCGTAAATGGGTTTAATTTCTTCCGTGGCAATTACTGTGTATAAATTATTGAAATCATTTCCTTGTGTTCTGGTTATGTTGGCTTGAGTTCATTAGCGCAGCTGTCTCTGTTTGTGGTAAGCCTTTGCGACTCCCTTAAAGTGACTGTAGTGGAAATTAGAGCCTTATAAACGTAATCCCCTTACCATCGTGGTTCTGAGGTATATTAGTGCGGAAAGGTTTGTTGAAATTGTTACTTATACGCTTAACTTTCAAAGTCTGCCATCCGAAAGGAGTTATATAGCAACAGGGGACCGAGTCCAACCTTGGAGGCGAATTAATATAACCGCTATATAATTGTATCGCCAGGTCCGGCATTCGGAGGTGAACAATTGTTAAGACAACCACCGAATAGTGGAGCCGCCGAGATATTAAAACACTGCATATGTTTATCGCCGGGTCCACAAATCAGAGGTAGAGGACTTGTCAATTGAACCGATCAGCGAATTGCGGAATCAGCGAAGTATAAAACCTTGTCTATAGTTGTATCGGGTCCGGAGTGAGAAGGATTGTCAAGCGATCGCCGAATCATATAATGGAACAAATATAAAGAGCGCAGGCAGAATTACGACTTGATATGTATTTCGATTTTAAATTACGGCAACAGAAATATATTTATATATGAGGGCTTCGGTCCATGAATGAAGAGCCGTCTCTTTATGCGCCTTGTCTTTGGTAAGGTAATTATAATATATGTACTCGAGCCTTGTTGATAATAACCGTGGGTGAATCCATATGTATTAAGTGTATATATCTATGTTGTGCGCATAAGCTCCAATAAAATCTCTTTTAAAATTCCTTTAAAGCCACGGGTTGCCGTAAGGCTCGACGGTGAAGTTTTGAAATGAATACATAAGTTTGATGACTGAGGCGCTCAGGCCTGAAGAACAGGGAATTGGCGAAGACGTTGAAGAGCTTATTGGCAGACTTGGGAAACTGTCCCTAACGCCTGCAAGCCCGCCATCATTAGTGGTATCAGAGCCCACAACTGACCTTGAATTGAATCTCAGGAGCAGAAGAAGGATGGCTTTCAGAGTTGGAAGGGGACGAGGACGTGGTGGAAGAGGACGACCTGCTGCAAATGCTGAATTATTGGAATCAATGGAGGAGCTGCGAGCTAGAGTGGATGCTTTAACTACAGATCGAAATATAGATGATGGAGATGTCAGTGAGCCTGAAATGGAAGCTGCGGAAGAAGAGGAAGCTGTACAGGTTACTCCTGAGATGAGATTCTTCCAGTCAGTGTTAAAATCCACAGCCAGGCCATGGAACCAATTAGTACCAGTATATCAAGGAGGATTGAATCCAGAAGAATTGATCGACTGGATTAACAGCATGGAGAAATTCTTCGATTACGAAGAAACAGAGGATGAGAAGAAAGTGAAGTTTGCTGTCACCAAATTAAAAGGCCATGCAACACTTTGGTGGGATGGTGTGCAGGCGGAAAGGAAGAGACTTGGTAAGCAGCCAATCAAGAACTGGAGCCGAATGGTAGCAAAGTTAAAAGGTAAGTTCTTGCCAAGTAATTATCAGCAAACATTGTTAAGACAAATGCAAAGTCTTAGACAGAGAGCTTTAACAGTAAAAGAATATATAGAAGAGTTTTATAAAGTGAGTATAAGAGCTGGAGAAGCCCAAGACACAGATGAGAAGGTGGCTAGATATATGAATGGCCTCAGAATGGACATTCAGGATGAGATAAGCCTGCTGTCTCCTAAAACAGTAGAGGAAGCTTATCAGATAGCACTGAAAGCGGAGGAAAAGCTCATAAGGAAGCAGTCTGCCAGAGGGAGAGGGACTTTCAGAGGAAAAGGAAGTCAAGGTGGTAGAGGTAGATCTACAGCACCTAGAGATGGAGCTAGCAGCAGCTCAACCCAGCATGCACCCAGAGAAGGTGATGCAAGAGGCAGAGGGAGTTTTTCCAGAGGAAGAGGCAGAGAAATAAGATGTTACAGGTGTAACAAACTGGGACACAGAGCTTTTGAGTGCCCAGAGAATGCAGACACAAAGCAGAGGAATGCAATTGTTGCTCCAGCTGAAGTAGAAGCACCAGCGACAGCGGTGGTAGAAGAAGAAAACACACCAGAAAGGGGAGAATCTCTGGTGGTAAATAAAGTTTTACTTAAGCCAGTGAAAGAGGTGGCTGCTGAACCGCCACAAAGGAAAAATTTGTTCAGGAAAGTGTGCAAAGTCCAAGGGAAATGTTGCCAGATGATCATTGATAGTGGCAGCACTGATAATTTGGTTTCTACAGAGGTAGTGGAGAAATTGAAGTTGAAGACAATGAAGCATCCAACACCTTATAAGGTGTCATGGTTACAAAAGGGACATCAACTGTTGGTAAGTGAACAGTGTGAAGTGGAGTTTCAAGTGGGCAAGTACAAGGATAAAATTGTTTGTGATGTGATGCCTATGGACGTATGCCACATATTGCTTGGAAGGCCTTGGCAATATGACAGAGGAGCCATGCATGACGGGAAGCGGAACACCTACAAGTTTGGAAAAGATGGTGTTAATCATACATTGTTGCCTTTGCAAGAAGAAAATGTACCGGGACAGAAGACTGATCCAAAAACTCTGTTGCTTGGAGGGAAGGAATACTTGAAGCAGATTGAAGAAAATGAGGTGAATTTTGCTGTGATTTGCAAGCCCAAGGTAATATTGACTTCTACTAAAATTTCTGAATTACCCAATGAAATTCAAGAAATGCTGGAGAATTATTGTGATATTATTGTTGATGATTTTCCTAATGAATTACCGCCAATTCGAAAAATCAGTCATCATATAGACTTGATTCCTAGAGCAAGTCTACCTAACAAAGCAGCATATAGAATGACTCCTGCAGAGAATGAAGAAGTTAAAAAATAGGTGCAAGAATTGCTTGACAAGGGGTTGATTAAAGAAAGCTTGAGTCCTTGTGCGGTGCCAACAGTGCTGAGCCCGAAGAAAGATGGAGGCTGGAGAATGTGTACAGATTCAAGAGCCATTAATAAGATCACAATCAGGGACAAATTTCCATTACCAAGATGTTATAGACATTTTTGTGCCTTACAGCATTGAGCATTAAATGTCCATAATCCAAGGGATCCAAAGTCCCTAAAAGAGTTGTTCCTGCCCCTAAAGGAACAAGGTCAACCATTGACAGCTTCTCCCAGAATTTCTCCACCAAAAACCACTCAGAAACAGTCAATTCGGGATCAATTCAGAAGCTCTTCTAGCTACCTGCGTTGCAGTGCACCCCAGTACACTAGCTAGGGGCGTTGCAACGCACCTAAATGCACTACCAGGGTGCGCTGAGCGGGAAATGACAAATGGAAAGCTCATTCAACGAGGTGGAAAGACCCTGGAAGCTTCCAGAATCTTCTCCAATGACACTTGCCTCAATGAATTCGACTAGTGATGAGTAAGAGGCTCTCAACCTCCAAGTGGAAGCAAGAACTAACAGAGAGAAGCCAAAAGTCAAAACATAAGCTGACTCATCCTCTCTGCTTACATCTATATATGGATCTCTCACCCAGAAGTTCAGGAGGCTGGAATTTTGTACTTTGCAGAGAATTGCTGTTGGTTTGAGATTGAGATTAGTGCATTGGGTGATTTATGCTTTGTTGGAGGAGAGGAAGGGATTCCTTTGCTGGGAGGTAGATGCTGGATCGGGACTCACTTGGTTGTATCTCCTCTTGGACTTTCTTATCATATCAATAAAACTATTTGAGTTTCTCCTATATGCTTGTATGTCAATGATGCTTTGTTATATTTGCATATTTAGTTTATATATGATCCTAAACTAGTTATGAACGTAAATCCATGTCTTTTGTGTAGTTTTCCTCTCTTATGATCTTGCAGGAACTTAGTGAAGCTGGACCAGTGAAGGAGCAAGCAGCGGGAAACGAACAAAGGAGAGAGCGATTGGATCGACAAACTAGCGGAAGACATCGGTTAGTTACATCCTTCTTCTCTATTTACATTTCATAAAGAAGAATACTCAGATAGTTTTCCTTGTTTGTTGCTAAGGCACTATCACACCTTAGAGTGGGATAGGGGCATTCCGAATTGGATACTTTTCCCAACAACAAATTGGCGACTCTGCTGGGGATCGTATCTAGTTAGTTTATTTGTGTTTCTATTTGTTGTTTGTTTCATAAGCACAAGAAGAAGCAATCGAAAAGCATTTGCCATTGTCAAATGCGAAGTAGCTGCTACTTCAATCCTTTCACTAGGATTTGTTTATGATCTGAATAGCTGATCCACAAGTGCTCTAACAGCCCTTTGTGATAGATCTTAGTCCTCATTTAAGTCATCCCTCTAATTGTACCTAATTGATAGCTTTTATCCGGCCAAAAACTGTAGATTAAACTGCAAACCGTGACCCAGAACCCAGAAACCATTCTCGTTTCTGCTTCAGCGCAGACTCTGTGAAGAGGTTCTGCATTTCAACGCAGGTCCCGTGAAGGCTACCTGCGCTAAAGTTCAGTTTCTCTGTGCTGAGGGTGCACTGATCAGCCTTTGCCTTGTGCAGCTGTGGTTCCCTGCTTCCTTTTGCTCAGTTTTATCTCTGTTTTTTGCAGCCTTTTATCAGTCAGTGTGCCTATCTGAAACCCCTTTTCTTTGCCTCAATTCCACCTCAGTTGTATAAAGAAACTGTATTTGTTCTTTGTGTATTTGTTACATCATTTGCAGTTTCCCATTACGAAAGTAAACTAGTCATACTGTCGCCCTTAGATCTAGACCTGTCATAAGTGTCGTTTTGATCTTAGGAGTGAGTTTGTTGCTATTCACAGTTGATTACGCTTTTACTTTTGTCTTTTGGTTTGAATTTATGAATTTCAAGTGTCGAAACAAGTAAATCATAAAGTGTCGTAATCGTCTTTTTGATTTCGAAAAAGGAACTTGTTGGTGTTTTTCACTTGAAATCGAATTCAAATTTGTACAACAGCTTTCTTTTTAGGCATCAATATTAAGAAAGTGAAAACAAATACATGCATATGTGCATTTGCATTTTGACAGTTTGTATGTTGATTTAGGAAAAGTGCATTACAGTGTGCTCTATGCTCTTTGAGAAAAGATGGTGTCTTTCTTTTCCCTTTGTAGCTAGGATTTTCATTGTTGAAAAGATATAAAAGCTTGCTTATCATATTTAGACTGCATTTAGGAATTGTATCATACATCTTGTGGTGATCCAAAAAGGCAAACTTCTAAGAAATATCAACCTAAAATAAATTGAATGAACTTAACAACGCTTTGTAACTTAACGCACAACATAGAGGTCTAGGCTAGATACGTGTTCCGGCGTCGTAAAACCTGGTCACTGGTCGCCTCACTGATGGTTGGGTGATTCCTCCTGAGAGACGATAAGTGCCAGTACGGATTGTGCTCCCACGTACCGTCGAGTATATATTGGGAGACCCCTATAGGCATAAAACCTTTATCCATAGGAAGCCGTGTCGGCCGCCCTACTGATCGCAATGCACTGAACACAGCATTCGGGAAGATTGACTGCCCGTACCTTAAAAAGTATTATGCGGTTTTGCGAAAAGTTTGGCACACCCTCTACCTAGAACTCCAGAGCAGTCCCTTTCGTTCCTTTTCAGACTCCTTAACGGAAAAGGTCCATCTGAGCACTTGTCACTTCAGGCTCATTAAAAATCGAAGGAGACTAGAGTCATCTTTTGATTTTTCTCGACTCTTTAAAATTGAAAAATCAAGTTGTGTCTAAAGCATCTAAAAATTCATTTAATTCGGAAACACACTTTCCCCTTTTTGTATTTTGGTTGACCGAGTAATCCGCAATTGTGGAAGAAAGTCAATTGAAACCCCGTCATTCGCGGAGGCTTACGAGTCAACCGTCTTTGTCTCCGGAATCGAAAACAGTACGGACAAAGCGAACTCGTTTAACCTGTTCGAAATCTCCTATCAAAGTTAGAACAAGTGTTCCAACGACATCCGAGATTCCGGTTACTCCAAACATTTCTGGAAACCCTGCCTCTATAGAAGAAGTTCAACAGCCACAGAGGGACAGTGATACTGATCCTAGTCTGAGAGCAAACACTTGTGTTACTGAACCAGTTCCATCTGCAACCGGTTCAGAGAGTCTTGCTCCTCAAACATCTGTCGCTATCGATTCAACCCCTTCTTCGGCACCAGAAATATTTTACGGACCTGACGGTCTTCCCCTTCCACCTGGTTTGATTGCGATAGAGGAAATTGTAGAAGATCCGCAAGCAAGTACTCCAACACATTTTGGAGTCGGTGTCACTCTATTTCCTTCAACGTCAGAAGTTAGTCTATCACCAGTAGAAGTTCCTGTAGAATCGCTAGGCAATCTTTTGGATAGACTCAAAATGTCTAAACAACCGTCAACATCTAGGACAATGTCGAATGACACAGTGACGGCAGAACTACCTGCCGTCACTCCGACAATGTTTGCCGGCGTACCATCTATCCCTACTAGCTCACAACCGCTAGAAGGAGTCCATCCAGGGACTATTTCGACAGTATGGTCCGTTCCTGTTTGTTCCTCCGGAATAATATCCGGCAACTCTTATGTTGAAACTCGACAAATTGGTCCATTTGGAGGTCAACTTGGGCAATCCAGTCCCCAAGGGCAGACAATCCCCTTGAGTTTTGGGTTACCACCGTATGGGGGGCAGTATGCCCTTTCATTACCCCCTCCGGGAGGATATCCATACGGGAGTTCACAACATTATTCAGGTTATACTGGAATTACATCAAGTGGTTGGGTACCTATGCTACCCCAACAACCAAGGGTTGTATATTCAATGCAACAATGTGTACCTATGTCGAACATCCCGACAACACCAGCTATTGTAACAGTGTCACAAGTTCGAACGCTGCCTATTGTATGTCAACCTCAGATTTCTCAGGTTGTAATGCAACAGCCCCTTGACCCTGTGACTCAACCGCAATCGCCGACTGGTGGGGCGACACAGGTCCAAACGGGTACAATTACCCCACATCTTGGTCCGACGGTTAGTATAGCGCAACAGAGCATGGCTTCACAACCGTGGCTGGTGCAATACCAACAAGCACAATTCCAACAAGTGTACCAAGGTTCTAAGCAGCAGATCTTTGCAAACAGTGGACAGTCGTACATTCAAAACGGCCAAAATCAACCACTTTACAGTGGTCAAGTCCACCAACCATATCAGTCATACCAGCATCAACTACATTATGCTGGTATGCAAAGGCCAACTGCTCAGGCAATTCTATCGTACCCTGGGTATGCTTCACCTAACGTGAATCAACAGTTACCATTCGTGGCAACTTTAGAGTTACCCGATTTACACCGGTTAACAAACGATCCAATTGCTTACGCCCCTTGGTGGCCAGCGATTCCTCATAAACTTCCATCAGATATTCCTAAATTTAATGGAAATCCAGGTGAAGACCCGTCGAATCACGTGATGACATTTCATCTATGGTGTTCATCAAACACCCTAAACGATGATTCGATAAGGCTTCGCCTTTTTCAGAGGACGTTAACGGGTCCAGCGGCAAAATGGTATATTGAATTGCCTAGAGCTTTGTTCGACAATTTCAGCACCTTAGCCATGACTTTCTTAACCCATTTTCAATTACCGATAAGGTATGAAACGGGAACGGAAATCTTAACCAACTTCAAACAGACAACGACCACTCACATATCTGATCATATACATGAGTGGCGGCGTCGTCGTAAGATGGTAAAAACGTACGTTCTCGATCAGCTATTAGCTGAATGGTTTATCAAGTCGTTACTTCCTGCCATAACGGAAGAGCAAGTTATCGCTCGTGTGCAATATCTAGACTTGGTCTATACTCAGTCTGGCACGCTCTACGACAAAATACCTGACGCCCCTAGACCGGAATTCTCAATTCCTCCTCCTCCTAAATCAAACAATGACTCTCATGCCAGTGATGGCGTGATTGGCACGACAAACGCGAAATCGACAAAGGCCACCTCCAAGAAGGCCCGTAAGATTTCAGATCAAAATGCAAAAGACAAAATTCTTGCTTCGGAAGTAAATGTCGTATTAGCAGATGAGGGCAAAGAAACCAAACAACCAGGAAGCAAGAAGAAACAAAGCAAAGGGAAGAAGAAGAAACAGGGTGAATCATCTCCTGAATAAACTTCTTCAAACCCTCCTGGAAATAGGAAACAAAAATATCCATGCATGATATGCGATGAAGATCATCGGACTTTAGATTGTCCACACAGAGCTGAGCTTAAAAAATTCTTTAAGAATTCGAAAACCCCAGCAGTGTTAACTGATCCGTTTCCGAATCCAGGAACAAATCTGGTTGATAGTGGAAATGCTTCCCTGTCGCAAGTGCTAATGTTGTCGATTTCGAAGCAGCAAAATGATGCTTTGATTTCGACAAGGAACAAAGATTACGGGAATCCGCAGCTGTCGAACGACAAGGGTAAAGATCAACCAAGTAGTTCGACAACAACTTCGACAGAAGTTGTACCACCCATCATTCCTGAATTAACAATAAAACGGCCAAAGGGAGTAGTACACAAGTCGACATTTAATCCCCGCGCTAGAGCGGCGCAGCATTATAACATAGTGGAAGATTTGGCCCAATCGCCATCCGCTATGTCGACTCTTGAAGTACTACAAAATTGTCCATCCCAAAGGCAGGCTTTGTTATCAGCCATTGGCGGGGTTGATCCAAGGGATTCCAATCTTGTATCCTTTGACCACAAAGGATACGATCCTCAGTTACCAGCTCAAATAGCTTTCCTTGTTCAAGTGAAAGCCCTCAACAAAACTGTTCATCGAACAATTATTGATGAGGGGGCATATACATGTATTATGTCGATGAGTTGCTGGAAAACTTTAGGATCTCCAGCCTTGTCGCGATCTTCGACAACGTTAAAAGCATTCGACAGAAGGACATATACCCCGTATGGTATCCTAAATAACTTAAAAGTTGAACTAGGGGGAAAAACAGTAGAAATAGATGTTGAAGTCATCGATGGGAATCTTGATTACAACATCCTACTAGGAAGACCATGGATATATGCCATGGCAGCTGTTGTGTCGACCTATTTTAGAAAGATTGCATCTCTATTTCAAGGAGGGATTACAATCGTCGACGAACAAAACTTCCTCCCCAATGGTTCACAAGTTACGGGAAGCATTCCAATGATCCATGGAAGCAATCATTCGCTCCAAAATATCGGAGTAGGTCTCCTAAAAGACCCTACCTTAATGGGTACTTTTGCCCTACCGCCTCTGGGTAATCTGGCGGAAGTGGCCACAGTGGAATATGAAACCTTCTATATCTAATGGATTTGGACTCCGAGGACGGTTCTTATCTCGTGTCAACCTCGTTAAAAAATGAAACAAGGAGTCATGAGGATAGTTCTTTTACTGTGTCAACCTCATTAAAAAATGAAACAAATCCCCTTTTCAAAGGTAAACCTTCATTCCAACCACCGAGTTGAATGCAATGAAGCTTGGGGGGCATGCACCTCGATTTGTGTTATTATGCTGGGGGCATGCAAACTTATCATTGAGCAGTTTTAGCACATAGTTCATGCTCGTTAAAAAATAAACATAAGATCGAGCAAGTGTTTCAACCCGCGATTAAGCTCGTTAAAAAATGAACTATCCTTCGGTAAATAACCACCGTGAATGTAATATTATCAGCCATTAAAGCCTTGGTCGTGTTTGCACCGTCACCTCCACTTTTCCATTGGCCGATCATTCACCTCCATATTGATTGTTTACCCATTTTGAGGAACAGCTGCGAAGAGTGATTTCACTAGCCATCCTTGTGACACTGCCGTGATTGGAGAATTCCAACCCTTACTTGGAATCAGCTGCTACCCGTTTTATCACTTGTTCCTCAAAAGGCGAGTCTTCTTTAAGCTCTTTTCATCTGACTCGTAAAATATGAAAAGATTTCCGAGTTTTGGCCTTCCAGCTCGTAAAAGAAACCGGAAGTGCTATCCCTCCTCTAGATTTTAATCTTTTTGGACCTAAGGGATTATTGCATAAAAAGATCAAGCGCTTGTTTTGTTTGGCTCGTTAAAACTATCGAAAATTCATCCCTTCTGTATTGTTTTATACTTTTTCGGACTTAAGGGATTAGATGACGAAAAAGGAACTTTGGAGTTATCTTTACGTACCTTTTTAGACTCTCTAAAAATGAAAAGGACCGAGTTATCTTTGTCGTTAGACTCGTTAAAAAGATCAATAGCGACAAACTTGTCTTTACATGAGAACGAGTTTCACTATCGCTAGGCTCGTTAAAACATAGCGATGGGTTTGCCCGAAGGGAAAATTATAGAACAAGCATATGTTATCCTCCTCAAGCTTGACAAAAATAAAGAGGTACTGGTCAGTAATGACTGGGAAAAAATTGGGAAGAAACTCAAAGAACTTTTATTGGTAGCAAGTCGCTCTTGAACATGACACTTCCACTCTGTGCCTGAGTCGGGTTGGGTTGTTTCATTCACCGGTCACATCACCATGGTCTCGCCATACCATCCACCTTTGGGGTAAATGCTACCGATCCATCACACAAGTGTCGCCGATATGTTCAAGAGAAGTCATCCAGAGAAGTCAACCGTGTCCCATCCACTACCATACACTATCCTTCATCCTTTCATGACCGCCACCCTAAACCATATATCATCAGATCGTTTTCACCTCCATCAAAATAATTTGCTCCGTTCCATGTCACTGATGTCGGATACATTAAGGCCCTCCTTTGATGGATCGCTTCTTGTCGACATCAGCTCATTATCCAAGAAGTTGATCTAGGAACACCCCCTTCAGTACTTTGAAGCTTGCATGCCTTAATGGCAAGTTTCTCACTTCCGGCGACAGGTATACATCAATGACCTTCGACCGAAAGATTTTGCGTGGTGTTTGACGCCAAGTCCTTTATTCACACCACGTGAATTGTACTGCAATACCTTGAGGGTCATTATCATTATCGGTGATTCCTCTCGCGCTTGTTAACAGTTTACATCATTGACTGGTAATCAAGCGATGTCTTTCCATGTTCGACTTCAGAACATTTCTCACATGGATCGACTTGTACTTAGAGTGAAGATCGGACGAGATTGAAGACCCCGGATCTAGTTTCATCCATCCGGGCTGCGATATATATTCAGGAAAAATAAATACATTGACATGTACAACATTACAGCACAGATAATCATCCTACCAAAAGGATGATGATTTCATCAAAATCATCAGTCTACCATCAGATGATTGTCTGTTCTATGTACAGAAAAATGAATTTATAAAGCTGAGCATGGGAATGCCCGCCTCAGCTAGATCATGAAAACAGTATGAAAAATAATGTATTGCATTGTATCTTATTACAGGTCTCCTCCCAGCATTGAAAGAACTTCGGATCCTCCTAATAAAGCATTTCACCCGATAAACGGCCTCATACTTTAGGGGGCAACTGTTATAGACATTTTTGTGCCTTACAACATTGAGCATGAAATGTCCATAATCCAAGGGATCCAAAGTCCCTAAAAGAGTTGTTCCTGCCCCTAAAGGAACAAGGTCAACCATTGACAGCTTCTCCCAGAAGTTCTCCACCAAAAACCACTCAGAAACAGTCAATTCAGGATCAATTCAGAAGCTCTTCTAGCTACCTGCGTTGCAGTGCACCCCAGTACACTAGCTAGGTGCATTGCAACGCACCTAAATGCACTACCAGGGTGCGCTGAGCGGGAAATGACAAATGGCAAGCTCATTCAATGAGGTGGAAAGACCCTGGAAGCTTCCAGAATCTTCTCCAATGACACTTGCCTCAATGAATTCGACTAGTGATGAGTAAGAGGCTCTCAACCTCCAAGTGGAAGCAAGAACTGACAGAGAGAAGCCACAAGTCAAAACATAAGCTGACTCATCCTCTCTACTTACATCTATATATGGATCTCTCACCCAGAGGTTCAGGAGGCTGGAATTTTGTACTTTGCAGAGAATTGTTGTTGGTTTGAGATTGAGATTAGTGCATTGGGTGATTTATGCTTTGTTGGAGGAGAGGAAGGGATTCCTTTGTTGGGAGGTAGATGCTGGATCGGGAATCACTTGGTTGTATCTCCTCTTGGACTTTCTTATCATATCAAAAAACTATTTGAGTTTCTCCTATATGCTTGTATGTCAATGATTCTTTGTTATATTTGCATATTTAGTTTATATCTGATCCTAAACTAGTTATGAACGTAAATCCATGTCTTTTGTGTAGTTTTCCTCTCTTGTGATCTTGCAGGAACTTAGTGAAGCTGGACCAGTGAAGGAGAAAGCAGCGGGAAACGAACAAAGGAGAGAGCGATTGGATCGACAAACTAGCGGAAGACATCGGTTAGTTACATCCTTCTTCTCTATTTACATTTCATAAAGAAGAATACTCAGATAGTTTTCCTTGTTTGTTGCTAAGGCACTATCACACCTTAGAGTGGGATAGGGGCATTCCGAATTGGATACTTTTCCCAACAACACCAGAATTGAAGATTTACTGGATTGTTTATCCGGTGCAAAATATTTTTCAAAGTTAGATCTTAAGAGTGGTTATCATCAGATAAGGATAAGAGAAGGGGATGAATGGAAAACTGCTTTTAAGACCAACGAAGGATTATATGAATGGAGAGTGATGCCTTTTGGGCTGTCCAATGCACCAAGTACATTCATGAGGCTTATGAATGAAGTCCTCAAAGAATTCATTGGTAAATTTGTAATTGTATATCTGGATGATATATTAGTCTATAGCAGATCCAAGGAAGAACACTTGAGGCATTTAAATTACGTTCTACAGACGCTGCAGCAAGAAAAATTATTGTTGAATATGAAGAAGTGCTTATTTATGAAAGAAGAGCTGGTGTACTTGGGATTTGTTATCTCAGCTGAAGGATTGAAGATGGATCCAGAAAAGATCAAAGCAATTGTGGAGTGGCCTTCACCCAAGAGTATTTTTGAGGTAAGGAGTTTTCATGGTCTTGCTAGTTTTTACAGAAAATTTATTAAGAATTTTAGTAAGATTAATGCACCTATTATTGAGACCACAAAGAAAGATAAACAGCCATTCAAGTGGACTGCTGAAGCAGAGAGAAATTTTCAACTGTTGAAGAGGAAAATAACTGAAAAGCCTATTTTGGTTCTTCTTGATTTTAAAAAGACTTTTCAAGTTAAGTGTGATGCCAGCGCAGAAGCAATTGGAGGAGTTTTAAGCCAAGAACATAGACCAATAGCTTACTTCAGTGAAAAGCTAAATGAGGCAAAAAGAAAATATTCTTCTTATGATAAAGAGTTTTATGCAGTGGTACAGGCACTAAAGAAGTGGAGGCATTATTTAATGTCGAAAGAATTTATTCTTTACTTAGATAATCATGCATTGCAGTTTATAATGCAGCAGCCAAAACTCAGCCAGAGACATGCTAAATGGGTAGAATATCTTCAAGGCTTTCATTTTGTGTTGAAACATATAACTGGACAGTCAAACAAAGTTGCAGATGCCTTAAGTAGGAGGAATATATTGCTGCAAGAAAGTCAAATCCAAGTGTTGGGTTTTGATTTCTTAAGGAATTATATGAGACCGATTCAGATTTTAAGGAGGCATATGAAGCTTGTAAGAATCCTGTTTTAGCGGACAGAAGCAAGTGGCTGGATTATTTCATACAGGATGGACTGTTATTTAGAAAAAATCAGCTGTGCATACCCAACTGTTCAATGAGAGAAAATTTAATCAAAGAGAAGCATAGTGGAGGACTTGCAGGACATTTTGGAAGAGAGAAGACCTTTGAACAGCTCCATAGATTTTACTTCTGGCCGAAAATGAAATCTGAAGTAGAGAAGTATGTAAGGAATTGTAAAGTCTGTCAGTATGCAAAAGGAAGGAGCCAGAACACAGGGTTGTATATTCCATTGCCAATTCCAGATAGGCCTTGGGATATGATAAGTATGGATTTTGTGCTAGGATTGCCAAAGACTCAAAAAGGCTATGATTCAATTTTTGTGGTAGTGGACAGATTTTCAAAAATGGCACATTTTATTCCATGTTATAAAACTAGTGATGCTTCTCATATTGCTAACTTGTTTTTCAAAGAAATTGTAAGGTTACATGGATTGCCCAAAAGTATTGTTTCAGACAGAGATTCGAAATTTGTTGGACATTTCTGGAGAACGCTATGGAAGAAGCTGGGAACTAAATTAAATTTCAGTTCTGCCTATCATCCACAGACTGATGGACAGACTGAGGTTGTGAATAGAAGTTTAGGCAATCTTTTGAGGAGCTTTACTGCAGAGCATCCAAAGCAGTGGGATCAAGTGTTACCACAAGTTGAATATGCATACAATGATTCACCAAACAGGAGCACCGGACAGAGCCCATTCCATATTGTTTATGGAATGCACCCAAGGGGGATATCTGAATTAAGAAATCTGGGAAAAGAAGAAATAAGAAGTGCAGAAGGTGAAGACTTTGCTTCAAGAATGCAGACAATACATGAGCAGGTGAAACAGCAGCTACAGGATAGCAGCATCAAATATAAAACCAGAGCAGACATGAGGAGAAGAGAAATGAATTTTGAAGTTGGAGACTTGGTTTTAGCACACCTCAGAAAGGAGAGATTTCCAAAGGGAGAATATAACAAATTAAAATCCAACAAAATTGGACCATGCAGAATACTGAGGAAATTATCTGCGAATGCTTATGAGATTGAATTACCACCTGGTGTGGGAATATCACCAATTTTTAATGTTGCAGACCTGTACAAGTATGAGAATGAAGTTGCAGAGGACACAACACAAGATCAAGAGACCCCAGAGATTGACTGGGTGAAACAGTTACCCACAGCCAAGAATTTACAGCCAGAAAGAATTCTGGACAAGAAAATATACAAGAAGACAAGAGCACGAGAATATTTCCAGTATCTGGTAAAATGGAAGGGACAGCCGATTACTGAAACTACTTGGGTTATAGAAGACATTCTACAGAAATTGGGCAAATCTGTAGATGAGCTCATGGACAGGAGCCCATGAAGAGTTTTTCCCTCAGGAGTCTGATGCGGGAGCATGTGACTCAGAGGGGAAGAGTCTTCCAAATTATTCCAAAAATCCAAAAAAATTTACAGGCAAGGGAGTGGGGTCCTTTAGCCTGCAATTTCTATGCTTTCCTAGTTAAATTTAGAATAAATCTAGCAATAAATCATGCTAATTGTAACTGAGCTTTCAAGCTTTAAATCACCTGTAAAGCATGCTTTTCTTGTATTGGATAAGGACGAGAGTGCCTATCTTTAATTATAAATAAAATTGCAGCAAACCTCTCATCAGATAGAGGAGAGGCAAGTGCCAGAGCATTGTTTTGAAAATTTATTCTCTCAGTGTCTCTTGTCAATGATTCTGTATATGTATGCTTGAATTATGAGATAGATGGCATAAATGGGTTTAATTTCTTCCGTGGCAATTACTGTGTATAAATTATTGAAATCATTTCCTTGCGTTCTAGTTATGCTGGCTTGAGTTCATTAGCGCAGCTGTCTCTTTTTGTGGTAAGCCTTTGCGACTCCCTTAAAGTGACTGTAGTGGAAATTAGAGCCTTATAAACGTAATCCCCTTACCATCGTGGTTCTGAGGTATATTAGTGTAGAAAGGTTTGTTGAAATTGTTACTTATACGCTTAACTTGCAAAGTCTGCCGTCCGAAAGGAGTTATATAGCAACAGGGGACCGAGTCCAACCTTGGAGGCGAATTAATATAACCGCTATATAATTGTATCGCCAGGTCCGGCATTCGGAGGTGAACAATTGTTAAGACAACCACCGAATAGTGGAGCCGCCGAGATATTAAAACACTGCATATGTTTATCGCCGGGTCCACAAATCGGAGGTAGAGGACTTGTCAATTGAACCGATCAGCGAATTGCGGAATCAGCGAAGTATAAAACCTTGTCTATAGTTGTATCGAGTCTGGAGTGAGAAGGATTGTCAAGCGATCGCCGAATCATATAATGGAACAAATATAAAGCACGCAGGCAGAATTACGACTTGATATGTATTTCGATTTTAAATTACGGCAACATAAATATATTTACATATGAGGGCTTCGGTCCATGAATGAAGAGCCGTCTCTTTATGCGCCTTGTCTTTGGTAAGGTAATTATAATATATGTACTCGAGCCTTGTTGATAATAACCGTGGGTGAATCCATATGTATTAAGTGTATATATCTATGTTGTGCGCATAAGCTCCAATAAAATCTCTTTTAAAATTCCTTTAAAGCCATGGGTTGCCATAAGGCTCGACGGTGAAGTTTTGAAATGAATACATAAGTTTGATGACTGAGGCGCTCAGGCCTGAAGAACAGGGAGTTGGCGAAGACGTTGAAGAGCTTATTGGCAGACTTGGGAAACTGTCCCTAACGCCTGCAAGCCCGCCATCACTGATAAACCAAGTGAACTGGTTGAGGTCACAGAGCCACAACCAATCGAGGCTTACACCATGGCTACAGGTAGCATAAATGAAAAAAAGTAAATAGGGGAGTTATTTTTCTGAGACAAGGGTTAATAATCCATACCTATAGATACATAACACACTTGAAGAGAAGTTGCTCTTGGTTCCATTGGTATAGTTTGGTGAATTCCATTCCATTGTGGATACCCTAAACAGCCACAGAAAAATAGTTTGCATGAGAACCAAACACATTCCTTTGAAGAACACAAAACGAAAATAACAAGGAATTGAGGGAAAAACAATAAATGCAGACCTGAGATTTTTCACCGCAATGGTAATGGAATCTATTGTTCTCTTGTGCCACGAATACTTGAACCAACTTGACGATACCAACACACATCCTCTGGCACATCCAAACCCATGAAAGGAATTCGCATGGAAAGAACAATTTAGAGTGCAGAAATTGGAGTATCAAAAACACTTATAGACCCTATCTTCCCTTCATAAGCATGCAACTGCATTTTAAAAAGTTAAAATGAAGTAATAGCCCTCTTCCGATACAAAAAACTGATTCCCATACCTGGACTACAGCTCACCGAAGGATTGATGAGGAAGCCTCGAAAGACCTAAGCCCATTCTCTGTTGTATTTTTCCGTTGTGTTTTTTGTTTGTAGATTTGTTCCTTCTCATACTCTTTCCCCTCCGTTCTCCCTCATTCTATTGCAGGTTATCCATCAAAGACATGAAAAAATTATTCCTCATGTGGCATATGCTTTATGTTTTGTCACAAAATGTAAAGCTGGCAAAGAAGGTTGGACCACTAAATTTATATGCAATCATGGATGTAATGAGGGAAAATCTTGCACTGCTTTATATACCATGGGAGGAGGCATCTCCATGGGATATGGTTGGATTTAAAACCCTCGGAATCAGTACCAAAGCAAGTTAGAGCAAAATACATTTGGGAAGATGAAGAAGCATAAAGAAAGCACGGTAATAAGAAGTACAAAGAAAGCATGGTAATAAGAAACAAAAGGTTCAATCTAGTGCCAGATCTAGATTGTTCAGCCAATATCCTAGTGCAAGTTGTTCCACAACCATGCTTAGAGGGCATGGGACAATAGTAGATTTCCTTAATAATGGTGCTAGGGGTGAGATGAATGTGAAAGTAGTGAGGTTTCTCTATTCATGTGGTATACCATTCAAATTTCAATGTTCTTCACTCCCCCTATTGAAATGAGATTGTTATTGCCATCAACAATGCCCCTTAAGGTTACATGAGCCCCAGGTATGAGAAAGCCAAAACCAAGTTACTTAGCAAGGAAAAATCCAAAATCCAGAGAGCTCTAAGACAATGTACAAATGCTTGAAGAGAATATGGATTATCCATTGTATCTGCTCATTGGACAAATGTTGAAATCATGTCATCGATAAATCATAAATGTTCTTATTGTGTCCATTCATAATGTGGTCTTCCTTGCAGCCCATGATTCAACATTTGGTGAGACTGTTGCTAATATTCCGTAGCTCTTACCAAAAACCATTACAAAAATTGGGTTGTGTAATGTCATTCAATTAATTATTGATGATGCACCTAATTGTCATACAGTAGGAGCAATCACCAGATGCACCTAATTGCAAGGCAACAGAAGCAATCATTGAGTAGGTAAATCCTCACGTTTTTGTTCTAGGTTTTGGTGCATACAGTGAGCCTTTGATGCATAATATTATTAAGTTGAATCCTAGCAAATGATGAATGAATACCTTGTACAAAAGAGGGAAAAAATTAAAATTCATCACCACTGATGAAGCCAATTAATACATTTTCCACACTCATTCTAAGTTGGAGCTACTTAAGCTTGCATGGACCAAATTTGTTACATATTACCTCAATATCAACATAAACAAAGTCTTTTAGACTTGTTATTTGAAAATTGCTATTTTTATTGAGTTGTATCATCGTCCTAGGTTCTAGAATCTATGTTTTTTTATTTTTATATGTTTTCAAGTAAAACTATGCCATCCCAGATGCATATCCTCTAGAAATATGGGGTTCCTTCCAGCCTTCCCCAAAATCTGTCCTGTCATCTCCCTATCCCCGCGACACTAAAATTAGATGCAATATAGCGAAAGACAAATTGAATTAGTTTTGGCACAACTCAACTTTTGTCATGTACCTGATGCCCAAGAAAACATCCGCAAGTGCAACCCTTAGTGAGAATGTTGTATATATTTCCAGCCCTAATGACTAATTTCAATTTTGACAACTTTCTTTATTGCTTTTAAAAACTAAAAAACCCTTGGTTTATAAATTTACTAGTTCCTTAGGTTGACTTACCAAAGTCACAAGAAACAAGGAAAAGGGAAAAAAAAGATGCTGGTGAGCATATGTACACAACTCTTACACCTTTGACCAAAAAACAATTTGAGCTTTTTGACTTTTATTTTTTTCTTATATCACAATGTCAATATGCAAAACAAAATAAAATGCACAGCCATAATTTTAAGAGAATACAAACTCATTCTCATCTGCAAATTTAGGATATATACCTTGTCACTAATTTCATCTTGTATAACTACTATATCTATAGAGATAGAACTGATAATTTCTCTAGTGCTAGTCTTCGTGTCAAAAAAAGTAACATCTTGGCTCAAAACAGATTTTAAATATTGCATTCTCATGCGAGCTGATTGTTGCTCCCCTGTTTGCATCCAACATGAGACCTCTGCATAAATCCATACAAACAGCTTATTTTCAGCTATTCAACACTGTAGATTGTTTGCTGGAAGGAAAATGATACAAAATATAAAATACTCTAGAAGGTATAGGCCATGTGTTCAGTTGATGTATTTATTTTAAATTATAAAAACAAAAATAGAAATAAAAAATTGAAGTGAACTTTAACTAAGTACGGGCATGAAAACCCCTTGTCTAATATTCTCTTTTTACTTGCAAAATATTCAAACCAATAATCACACACCAATCCATGACAAACAAAAGTTGTGAATTGGATTGGAACATACCAAACCATCCCGATACCATGATGACAAGTCCCAAGTAGAAGAACTGGAGAGCGTGCTACAAAAGTTGCTAGACAAATTAATACTGTATGCTCAAACTTTAGTTCAGAAAAAGTGCAATTCTAAACTGTCTTTTTCTCTTGTTTACTTGGAAAGGACTGAAATTGGTCTAGGCATAGAACAGCTGAAACCTTCAACATAACAAAAGTCTCAACCATACAAGAAGGTTACAAGCATGTTATATAAGGAAACATTATGTTCACTATTAAATAAAAAATTATTTATTGAGAAGGAGAGGCTACTAAAAATGAACAATTTTACAATATCCTGCTTTCTTGACACTGGAATACTATTTTTTTCTGATTAATTTTAAGTGTGGCATAATATATATTTCCTTTGCTAAAAGCTAGTTAAGGTTGTTTGTGAACATTCTCGTGAGATTTCCAATGAAGTGTCATTATCATATCCACATTTGAGGCATCAATGTGACAATGACTTCTACCTCAAATAAACTGAAAGGAATTCGCATGGAAAGAACAATTTAGAATGCAGAAATTGGAGTATCAAAAACACTTATAGACCCTATCTTCCCTTCATAAGCCTGCAACTGCATTTTAAAAAGTTAAAATGAAGTAATAGCCCTCTTCCGATACAAAAAACTGATTCCCATACCTGGACTGCAGCTCACCGAAGGATTGACGAGGAAGCCTGGAAAGACCTAAGCCCATTCTCTGTTGTATTTTTCCTTTGTGTTGTTTGTTTGTAGATTTGTTCCTTCTCATACTCTTTCCCCTCCGTTCTCCCTCATTCTATTGCAGGTTATCCATCAAAGACATGAAAAAAGTATTCCTCATGTGGCGTATGCTTTATGTTTTGTCACAAAATGTAAAGCTGGCAAAGAAGGTTGGACCACTAAATTTATATGCAATCATGGATGTAATGAGGGAAAATCTTGCACTGCTTTATATACCATGGGAGGAGGCATCTCCATGGGATATGGTTGGATTTAAAACCCTCAGAATCAGTACCAAAGCAAGTTAGAGCAAAATACATTTGGGAAGATGAAGAAGCACAAAGAAAGCACGGTAATAAGAAGTACAAAGAAAGCATGGTAATAAGAAACAAAAGGTTCAATCCAGTGCCAGATCTAGATTGTTCAGCCAATATCCTAGTGCAAGTTGTTCCACAACCATGCTTAGAGGGCATGGGACAATAGTAGATTTCCTTAATAATGGTGCTAGAGGTGAGACGAATGTGAAAGCAGTGAGGTTTCTCTATTCATGTGGTATACCATTCAAATTTCAATGTTCTTCACTCCCCCTATTGAAATGAGATTGTTATTGCCATCAACAATGCCCCTTAAGGTTACATGAGCCCCAGGTATGAGAAAGCCAAAACCAAGTTACTTAGCAAGGAAAAATCCAAAATCCAGAGAGCTCTAAGACAATGTACAAATGCTTGAAGAGAATATGGATTATCCATTGTATCTGCTCAATGGACAAATGTTGAAATCATGTCATCGATAAATCATAAATGTTCTTATTGTGTCCATTCATAACGTGGTCTTCCTTGCAGCACATGATTCAACATTTGGTGAGACTGTTGCTAATATTCCGTAGCTCTTACTGAAAACCATTACAAAAATTGGGTTGTGTAATGTCATTCAATTAATTATTGATGATGCACCTAATTGTCATACAACAGGAGCAATCACCAGATGCACCTAATTGCAAGGCAGCAGAAGCAATCATTGAGTAGGTAAATCCTCACGTTTTTGTTCTAGGTTTTGGTGCATACAGTGAGACTTTGATGCATAATATTATTAAGTTGTATCCTAGCAAATGATGAATGAATACCTTGTACAAAAGAGGGAAAAAATTAAAATTCATCACCACTAATGAAGCCAATTAAATACATTTTCAACACTCATTCTAAGTTGGAGCTACTTAAGCTTGCATGGACCAAATTTGTTACATATTACCTCAATATCAACATAAACAAAGTATTTTAGACTTATTATTTGAAAATTGCTATTTTTATTGAGTTGTATCATCGTCCTAGGTTCTAGAATCTATGTTTTTTTATTTTTATATGTTTTCAAGTAAAACTATGCCATCCTAGTTGCATGTCCTCTAGAAATATGGGGTACCTTCCAGCCTTCCCCGAAATCTGTCCTGTCATCTCCATGTCCCCGCGACACTAAAATTAGATGCAATATAGTGAAAGACAAATTGAATTAGTTTTGGCACAACTCAACCTTTGTCATGTACCTAATGCCCAAGAAAACATCCGCAAGTGCAACCCTTAGTGAGAATGTTGTATATATTTCCAGCCCTAATGACTAATTTCGATTTTGGCAACTTTCTTTATTGCTTTTAAAAGCTAAAAAACCCTTGGTTTGTAATTTACTAGTTCCTTAGGTTGACTTACCAAAGTCACAGGAAACAAGGAAAAGGGAAAAAAAAAAAGATGCTGGTGAGCATATGTACACAACTCTTACACCTTTGACCAAAAAACAATTTGAGCTTTTTGACTTTTAGTTTTTTCTTATATCACAATGTCAATATGCAAAACAAAATAAAATGCACAGCCATAATTTTAAGAGAATACAAACTCATTCTCATCTGCAAATTTAGGATATATACCTTGTCACTAATTGCATCTTGTATAACTACTATATCTGTAGAGATAGAACTGATAATTTCTCCAGTGCTGGTCTTCGTGTCAAAAAAAGTAACATCTTGGCTCAAAACAGATTTTAAATATTGCATTCTCATGCGAGCTGATTGTCGCTCCCCTGTTTGCATCCAACATGAGACCTCTGCATAAATCCATACAAACAGCTTATTTTCAGCTATTCAACACTGTAGATTGTTTGCTGGAAGGAAAATGATACAAAATATCAACTACTCTAGAAGGTATAGGCCATGTGTTCAGTTGATGTATTTGTTTTAAATTATAAAACCAAAAATATAAATAAAAAATTGAAGTGAACTTTAACTAAGTACGGGTATGAAAACCCCTTGTCTAATATTCTCTTTTTACTTGCAAAATATTGAAACCAATAATCACACACCAAACCATGACAAACAAAAGTTGTGAATTGGATTGGAACATACCAAACCATCCCGATACCATGATGACAAGTCCCAAGTAGAAGAACTGGAGAGCGTGCTGCAAAAGTTGCTAGACAAATTAATACTGTATGCTCAAACTTTAGTTCAGAAAAAGTGCAATTCTAAACTGTCTTTTTCTCTTGTTTACTTGGAAAGGACTGAAATTGGTCTAGGCATAGACCATGATGACAATTTAATTCCCTATATACAAAAGCATGTATTAGGTGTTGAGAATGGCTAGAAATATGAACTGAAGATATATATACCTCCTTTTGATTGTAGTTTCACAGGTTTAATACTGTATAATTCTGAAAGTAAAACAATTAAGTAAATTCCAAAACCTTATCTCTCTTTCCATTATTACAAGTTTATTCTAATAACCTATTGATATCCAAACAGTTAGAAGGAGACCTGACCCTCCTGTTAAAAATTCATTGTTTAAAATTAGTTTCGTGTGTGAGGATCTCAGTTTGGACAAATGACTATCAAACTGCAAATACCCACAAAAATATCAGTATATGCAATTCTCTATTTTCTAGTACAAACTTAAGCACTCTGCATCAGATGCCAAAATGTGTAGGCACTAAAATTATTGAAAAACAAAACTGCCTTAAACTTCCATCTGTATTCCATTGATGATCCACTTTCTAATTCAGATTCCGCTAACATTTTGGACATGAGGATTTTATAAATAGACTCCTTATGTGAAGCAGTAACCATGGACTCCTGCAATAAACAACAACAACAATGACAATACCAACAGCGCAGATAACTTTTCAGATTATATCTGGAAATATTTAACAACATATATATCAGTGTTGCAGCCAATCAACCATTATGTAAAAATTACTACTACTACAACTTTTATGCTTGATTACGTCTAATCTGAACCAAAAGAATTAGATTTCAAGTTCCAACCTCTTTAAATGGGCATTGAACCAACTACAAACCACTTTATCTATATTTTGATGAAATGCACACCCACCAACCTCTTTAAATGGGCACTGAACAAACTACAAACCACATTATCTATATTTTGATGAAATGCACACCCACCATATCTATATTTTGATGAAATGCACACCCACCACTGGCCACTTCCCCTCATTCTGAGGATGGTAACCAAGGTTAACCAGCCAGTTGCAATTTTGGCAAACTAATCCAACAGAGACATCGAATGACACCCATGACATTCACAAAGGCAGCGAGCCTAGAGACTTGGCTCTGCAACCTCACACTTGCAATTCATAGCACTTTAACCACATGAACTAACTCATCAGGTCACAATCACCTATAGCTATTATTATCCTCTTTCGTATTCTTTGTAATATTATGCTTATGCTACAAATATATCTGCAATGATTGTTAATTTCAAGTGCACTTTGTCTCCGTGTACTTATGGTCAAGCTTTTATCTTCTCCCCTTACACTCATGCATTGCACTTTCTTGGTGCAAATTCCTCATCATAAAATTGTTCATGGAACACCTCCACGGATTCATAGAACAGCCCCACTGAAAATTTTAGGCCAAAAAGGAATATGATCTATTGAATACATGGATACAAAAGACGACCTGTTTTCGTTGTAATTTTGAATTCAGTAATCATGATTATCAACGTGATTTTGAAAATTTTATAATTATTTTATGTTTAAATTTTTTATATATTCGTTAATGTTCATTTTGACTGTAATTTCACAGGTTTAATACTGTATAATTCTAAAAGTAAAACAATTAAGTAAATTCCAAAACCTTATCTCTCTTTCCATTATTACAAGTTTATTCTAATAACCTATTGATATCCAAACAGTTAGAAGGAGACCTGACCCTCCTGTTGCAAATTCACTGTTTAAAATTAGTTTCGTGTGTGAGGATCTCAGTTTGGACAAACGACTATCAAACTGCAAATACCCACAAAAATATCAGTATATGCAACATTTATTAATTCACCAAACTCCAATCTAAAAATTCAGCATGCAGATACTACCGAATCGACCAGAATACATGAAGAGAACCTTAAACAAACATCATTCATAACCTACTCAGGGCTTCAGATGGGAATTTCTTTTATAGATTGATCAACTTACCAGAACTACTGCTGCACTTTCTTCATCCACAGAAGCCACTTGAAAATGCTTGAAAATAAACTCTCTGTAAGGGCCATTGTCAATAAAAATATTTGCAGTGGAGGCCCTCAGCCCAACAACCATTTTAGCCGGCCTTCGAAGGAAAATAGTTGAGTTCAAACATGATGACAATTTAATTCCCTATATACAAAAGCATGTATTAGGTGTTGAGAATGGCTAGAAATATGAACTGAAGATATATATACCTCCTATAAAAAAGAACATCTCCACGGATTCATAGAACAGCCCCACTGAAAATTTTAGGCCAAAAAGGAATATGATCTATTGGATACATGGATGCAAAAGACGACCTGTTTTCATTGTAATTTTGAATTCAGTAATCATGATTATCAATGTGATTTTGAAAATTTTATAATTATTTTATGTTTAAATTTTTTATATATTCGTTAATGTTCATTTTGACTGTAGTTTCACAGGTTTAATACTGTATAATTCTGAAAGTAAAGAGAAAATGTCTTAAACCTCTCTATTATTGAAAATATAAGGCATACATTTCAATTTCAAAGGCCCTCACGCACGATAAAAAATAGTCCACATCCCCAAGCTGGGGACTCTGCCTACTCAGAATACACACAAGTGCAGAAGATATCACAGCAATCATAACATGATCAGAAACCTAAGATTAGAAACCATATTGCTTGCATGATGTATGCAACTTCGAATTTACACCTGGGTGCTCTGGCACATACGCTACTGGTTTTTTATTTATACTTAATAATAACCAGCATTTTTTTCTTACTGATAAAAAAAAAAAAAAAAAAAAAAAAATTCAAATTTACAGGGTGTTGCATTCGTCTATCCATATTTATGGCTTCACTTTAAGAACAAAGGAAAAATGTAACAATTACTTGGTGACAATGGAGCATTTATTTTACCAGTGTAAAATGCAATATGGAACATTGGAAAATGTAACTGAAAACAAAAACTGATAACAATCAATCATGAAAATGACGAGAAATCATAAAGCCCAAATCTTTCAAATTATGAATGGCTTAAAGTAAATTCATTTACACAACATACTAAGAAGATGAATTACATGACCAATGTCAGGTGAAAGACCAGGAATGTTTGAAAGTTTTTAAAAATCATAGTGATGATCATAAATCACTTTGAGAGGAATGCAAGAAAATGTAATCAACTATCTGCAAACTCAAGTGAAAGACCAGGAACGTTTGAAAGTTTTTAAAAATCATAGTGATGATCAGAAATCACTTTGAGAGGAATGCAAGAAAATGTAATCAACTATCTGCAAACTTGTGAAATCAAACAACATTTATGAATATGAGATTTTGGGTTAGGATTCTGGACATACAAAATTAAATGAATTTTTAATGCTTTCGTTAATTAACCACCTAAACCAAGATGTATGCAAAAAAATGTAATCAACTATCTGCAAACTTGAGAAATCAAACAACATTTATGAATATGAGATTTTGGGTTAGGATTTTGGACATACAAAATTAAATGAAGTTTTAATGCTTCAATTAGAAGGAGACCTGACCCTCCTGTTGCAAATTCACTGTTTAAATTTAGTTTCATGTGCGAGGATCTCATTTTGGACAAACGACTATCAAACTGCAAATACCCACAAAAATATCAGTATATGCAACATTTATCATTTCACCAAACGGCAATCTAAAAATTCAGCATGCAGATACTACTGAATCGACCAAAATACATGAAGAGAACCTTAAACAAACATCATTCATAACCTACTCAGGGCTTCAGATGGGAATTTCTTTTATAGACTGATCAACTTACCAGAACTACTGCTGCACTTTCTTCATCCACAGAAGCCACTTGAAAGTGCTTGAAAATAAACTCTCTGTAAGGGCCATTGTCAATAAAAATATTTGCAGTGGAGGCCCTCAGCCCAACAACCATTTTAGCCAGCCTTCGAAGGCAAATAGTTGAGTTCAAACATGATGACAATTTAATTCCCTATATACAAAAGCATGTATTAGGTGTTGAGAATGGCTAGAAATATGAACTGAAGATATATATACCTCCTTCTATAAAAAAAAAAAAATGAATAGAAGAGGCAGAGGTATAAGGTTCACCTCAAATTTTCTTGCAAGTTCAATCTACTGTGTGCTCGTTCTGGGAGAGAAACTAACCAGGGGAGAGAAACTAACCAGAGGTCCCAGAATGGGGGTGTTGGCTTTGACGGCCTGGTACTGATGATGCGCACGACGTGGATACCGAACTTGAGCCCCATCTGATGGATAGAATCGGCAATGGGCTTGAAGCCTTGACCATCAAAAGTGGAGAGCCACTGTGGAGGGTCTGGAACAGGGCGTCCCCATTCATCTATCAAATCATGCCCCGGAGAACACACTGACGCTCCCTTTTCCCGTTTCCTGTAACACAAGAAATCCACCACCGCATACTGCAGCCGCTTCCCTGTTAACTTCCACCCGCATTTTTTAAAACCAAATAAATGACTACCCACCCATCCGCAATAAGGAAGGGTTTGTGGTTACCTGGAATCCGAAGCAAAGCAATTCATCGGCCATGATCTGTGCGTTATCCATAAATTCATCCTCCACGATAATGCAAGAGAATGAATCATAATGAACAGGGTTAGGGTTAGATGCACGCAGCAGAGCCACCGAACTATGTTGAAAGAATTGCAAATTGGATTATGGTTAATAGTGCAAATCAAGATTTAGTAGTAGCATCGAACGGTGGAAAAACATTTAATCGTCTAACAAATGATCTAACCGTCAGGATTATGACAGCAAGGCAGTTGGGGGAGTTGATTTCAGAGGGGAACGCCTTACGGCGTAAATATAGAAAATATTTTTTTCTATTATTTTGAAATTCGTAAACATTGAATCGTGAAACACATCGAATAAATTTGTATATTTTCGTTATATATTTTTATGGAAGTAACGATGTAATTGTAGTATAAATTGTTTTTTAAGGTGGGAAAAGTTATCATAATTTAGCAATGAGGACAGGCAGCTATTTACAAAGATACGCTTGGCTCATCACCATTTTTATTTAAGGAAAGCCACACTACTTGGAATAATTTATTGGTGGTGGTTAAAGGGGCAGACTTTCACTCCTACCCTATATTTATAGGTCTTGGTCTTTGGACCATTAACCTGTTTCCTTATGTGAGAAAAAGACTAACTCTTAACTAAACATATAAATACAGTGATATGGGGTTTAGCGGTGAGTTTCACGGGGTGATACCCACGAGATGAGGGTTCAAATCCCATTGAGTATATGTTGACCTGTTGTGTCTTGGCTAGAAGAGTAGGCGACCCCATAGAGGACGTCTCGGCTCTTGTTGAGGCATAAGTTACCTGCTATTGTGCGGCTTGCAGGTTGTTGCACATAGCCTAGGTTTATAGTGGCAGCCAGTCAGATTTGATCCTGGGTCTGTTCAGGATAACTCTCACCAGTTACCAATTATCCTAGATTCAAAAAAAACTAAACATATAATTTTAAAACATACTCTGGACCTTTGTAACATAAATAGTTTAAACCTATTTTTTTAAAACCTATTATATATATATATATCCTCAAACAATTTAGTTGGGAAGACTTTTTGGTTATAATTTTGCATTATTACAAATAAAAGTCCGACTTAATATTATTTCATAATTTAATTAAAAATTAAATAATGATACTCTTCCGAGTATTTCGAGTACAACTAATACAAACAAACGTGAGAACGCATTGACTGCGGGGTCCCACAAAGAAAAACACGTAATGGTGTATAACTTTAATTAAAAAACCGGATGTAACGTACCTCAATAAAAAAAATTAATTCACCACGAGTTAAACACTTGATTTAATGAACTCTGAAAACAAAATGGTTTAATTTGAAGTTTAGGATTTACCTTGTAACAAGGTATATGTTTCCTTTTTTTTTAACATGGTTATGGCAGCACTATGGTTTTATTGTTTGGGTGAATTTGTACATCTCTTATGATTTTATATTCTCTTATGATCTTAGATTAATATTAGCAATTGCACAAAATGTTGCAAAGGAAATGTTATAAGGCATAATTTTGACAAGAATCCTACTATATAAAACAACATTACAATTGCATCAAATGTTGCAAAAGAAACGTCATAAGGTATAATTTCGACAAGAATCCTACCATATAAAACATCATTGAAAATAAAAATTAGTAAATAAAATGACATTGAAAACTAGAAGATAAAGAGAAATCACTTACCTTTCCAACATAGATTGCCTCTTAATCTTGAAAGATGGTGTTTCAAGTTCCAATAGCAAATATTTGATAGTTTTTGAAAAAATACAAGTAGTATATGAAATTAGATAAACTAAATAAAATAACATTAATTCATGAAAAATATGATAGCTAACAATATGATGGCTATCTTTTGAAATCTAAATTTGCATCAAAAACTCACAAATTTCAAACATCGTGACGTATTAGATGAAAATGGGCTAGACATAAGCTCCCAATTATTCATAACTTTTGGTATAAAATATGAAACTTTGATGGGAAACTCTAGTGCAGTGCAGTTGATGATGTTCAATATGTCTAAAGTTTCCTCTCAGAACATCATCTCTGAAATTGTAAAGAAACATTTTGAATTTCATTGACAGTAGCAACAAACTATTTTAGTATTTTTCATTGCCCCCTCAACTGTTCAGGGTATACATCTCATGATAGCCAAAATTTGAATCTGTATTATAACTTCTTCTATATATCATCGATTTATAATGACAATTGGAAAAGGCCATTGCAAGAGTATACATGGTGAAAAACCCTCTACATGGTTGAAGACACTAATTATTCATATAAGCCAATAAACCTTCATACAAGCCAATAAACCAACATTAAAGAAAATCATTCTTCATTAGAGGGAAAATCGTTATTTTGAAAGCAATTGAATAGGAGGAGGGCACCATGAGGGAAATTTTATCCCTCTTAGCTCATGTTAGATCTGTGCTCAAGATAGATCTATACTCATTGTATCCAATCCCTTTTTAACTACTTAATATATAGGCTAAGATCCCTAAATACATTGATATGTAGTGAGAGTTTTTTTCATTCGAGATGTAAATATAATGAGATACCTAATTGCATTTGGATTCAAAGTTTCCAAGTTATATTTTATTAAGGTAATTCACCTTTTATATAGGGGAGATATAGCAATTTTTATGTCTATAAAACTTTATAGGGAAGATATAAGCTTGGTATCATGATTTTTTTTTTAAAGTAGAATTGGATAATATATAGATGAAATTGTGATTGTTCAATATTTATAAAATATAATTTTGAATATATAAATGGATTCAATACCTTCAAAAACTCACTTTGATTATCCACATTTCACAACTTAAATTTGTTACTCTAACCAATCCCCTTTTTTTATCAACATTGACTAAAATAGATACAAAAAAAAAACCCAAAAATTAGAATGTTGTTTAATTTTTTTTCTAATTAGAATTGAATAATATCTAGATGAAATTGTAATTTTCAGTATGTATAAAAAAATAATTTTACATATATAAAAAAATTCAACACTTTCAAAAAATCACTTGGATTATCCACATTACACATTGCACACCTTAAACTTATTATTTTAACCAATCCTCTTTTTGATCAACATTGACTTGCAATAAAAAAACCCAAAACTTGGAAAAATTAAAGCACACCATATATAATACATAAAATCATTACATTACTAAAGAGAAATTTATAAACCCATGTGCACCAAAAGTTGAAAGAGAGAAAGCATATTGGATTTTCCTACCCTTGTGTGGGAGGAATCTAGAAAGAAAAATGGTTCCAAAATGATTTGTTTTTGTTATTTTTGATTCACATGTTTGTTGCACAACAAATTCAAGTAATGAAGAACAACATAATTGAAAATGAACCTGTACAGAAATAAATTATGGTACATTAATTCCACTCGAAGTGACCTCCTCCTACTTATACAAATGTCATGTCAGATGTAGTCTCTCTGATTCTGACGGAAGGAGATATAAAAATTTGTGGTATGATAGCCTGAACTAAATTGCAAAAGTAGCGGTGTGAGTTTCAGAATTGCAGAGCAACATCCTTGTGATAGTTGAGTTCTATCAGATAGTGTGTCGAGGAGATGTATTCTCCTTGTCCAAGGATTCCTAAAATTATGGTGTGTGCAGAAGCGACATTGTCGAGGATTTTGAGTTTTCTATGTGTTGTCCTTCCCCATTTAGAAGTTGAAAAACCTAATTCAACATGCGTTGCAATTTTCAAAAATAAAACACAGAGGTAGATTTGATCTGTACTTAATAAACGAGAAGTTGTGCTAATTTTCAGTCAGTACCATATACTTGTAGTTGCATTAGAGTTTCAGGAAAATCATGAAGGCACTAACTTTGGATTAGTAATGGGCTTACAAATTCTCATTTGAACAACTTACATGTTTCATGGAAGCCCTGACGATGGAAGTCTATTGGACACATAATGCAGTGATAGGGGCCATCACATCCAACTGATGGGAATTGTATGCATTGCCTAAGCGGGGGTCAACCAGCTTTTGGATGCTTCTACATTCAAGCAGAGGCTTTGCCTGCATTGATTCCATAGTCGAGTCTTTTCTTATGTTAGCAAAAATTCTAACCAAGGTAGAGCTAGAAGCCTAGGTATATAGAGAATTACATAGCCATGATACTCACACAAATACGAATAATCTGGCACCAATAAGTATGAATCACATACCCACATCACTAATCTTTGCTGAGAAGAGTCAATTGGAAGGCAACTAGTAATTAGCTCTAGCAGAAGAACACCAAATGCAAAAATATCTATTTTCTCATTAAAAATCCCATGCATAACATACTTTGGGGCACAATAACTGGAATATAAATGTAACAAACATGAATATTCTTGGCCCATTGTGAAGAAAAGTAAAGCCATCCTTATGAAAAATATATGAAGTGTATAAATTTTCCTAGAAAATACTTAACAAGAAGTAGAACTACTCACCCAAACATGCCTTCAATAGAAGTTGTTAATATCGGATGTGTCCATGGCCTCAGTAGCTACTTTGCTAGTCGAAAATCTAAAATCTGCAGTTCACCAAATGAAATCAGGAGACATCTTCGGAGCACAAGTTTCATTTCAATTTCTCCTCATCGTAAATGCTCATAACTCCAAATTCCTCGTAACTCCAAATTTGAAATTAACTTAGTAGTACATTAACAAATTCCCATCAGAAGGATATGCCAGACTAAAATCCTAGCCGAGCTAATCCTCTAAGACAAACATTGTAATATTATTTTAACATAGATTTATTCTTAATATATTTGCACCAAGAGAGGCAAGGTTCTCAATTTATCCCTGTTAGTGCTTATTAAACCGGGAAAGTTTAATATGAATCTATATTTGTTGGTGCTTAATAGATTGGACAAGGTTAGTTATATTAATTCTAGATTATGGGAAAGAAGAAAAAGGCATAACAATGGTAATAATCGCAATGTCATTTGGTTTTTTATTCCTGTAAGTGATTAATAAGGGCAATTAAGATGGTCCTTTCGTAGTTATATATTTTTGGTTATATACAAGAAGTAAAAGGCATAATATTGGTACAATTTGGATGTTATAAGTTTTGATGTCTATAATAAAATAGAGGAACCGAAAAGGATAAAGTTACTTCTTGGAAAAGTGGCAATTGTTTCCTTAATTTTTCTATTTGGAGACACTTCTACCGAGGCAGATGATAAAATTCTTAAAATTGTCCTTGTATTCTTTGCATTCTATGGAAAGGATATTTTGATACATTTTAGTGACTAAATGATGCCCATGCTTTACTTTTGAAAACACGATTTCCTTTTCATAACATTTCCCAACTATTCCTTTTTAATAATTTATTCTCTTTCAGCATTACTTATATGCTTTGGGGCAGATAAATTTGAAAAAGCAGTAACATTCAACCATAATTATCTTAATTTTTCGTTTAAGATCACTGCTTTTTTCCCATAGTGACAAGAAACTTGGACATGAATTTGAAAATGCACTAAAATCCAACACTAAAACAAATTTGAATTTCTCCTTCAGCACTACTTTTCCTCATCGTGGCAAGAAATTTAAACAGGCTCTAGAATTTCCATCATAAGGAACCCCTTAAATGCTAGTCACCTTTAATGAAATAGTCGTTCCATAATAAGGACTCCCTTAAATTCTAGTCACCTCTAATGAAATAATCGTTATCTGGGATTCTGATAACAACATTTAAATAGAACTTAGACTATGGTATCATATATTCCCTGGTTTTGTTAGAGAACATTGAAAGGATCTCAAGGAACAAATGTCCTAAGAATTTAGGAACGGATCAACTTACTAAGCAGATATAATTATAATGAGCTCCTTTAAAATATTCTTTAATGGATGAAATATTTCAATTATACAAGTGCAAAGTAGGACTAATGGTATGATCCCATAGAAGGGACCCCAGACCAGATCCAATGTCACCTCCCACAACATGGAAGACCAGGTAACCTTACAGATCTATACAGTTGTCTGCCAACTTCCGAATTCGATCCAAGCACAAATCCTCAATTTCCTTACCAATGGTATAATGGCCATGAGCAGAGTTGTTGGAAGTATCTTCTTTGTCACTGATCAGCTGCTCTGGGTGAAAAATTTGTTGATATGTGTTGGTTTGAACTTGATCGATGATAGTTGGCTCTAGATCCAACAACACGACATGGGGAAAATCAGGTTGAATGTCGTGCTCGAGACAATAAAGCATTGTCGACCTGAACGTTAGCCTGGCCAATGTGGATCGAAATGCACTCCCTCATTATTGCTGGTTGAAACCTTTGAAACCTTGAAAAAAAAACTTCAAAAGAATTGAAAGAATCTCGGTTAAGTGCACAAAAAAATCACGCAACTAAGGAAAAATGACAAATAAATGAGAGAGATTCGTGAAGACGTATGTGAAGACATCTACTTGAAAGTGGAGAAGGAAAAAATAGAAACCTAAATCGAAAGGTCGAATTTCAGTCTAAAATGACCTAACTGAATAAATAAAAGTTTGGTGGACAATGGTGAGATCGGAAAATTGATGACATTTTAATCATCTAACAAGCCATTTGACGGTGGAAACTAGATCCACGAATCATCAAAGGAGATTTATTCTCAGAGGGGAATGCCTTACAACATAATTAAAGTGGTTATGATGAATGTTGTACTAAGCGTTAGTACCACTGGATATACGTTTTTCCTATAACACAAATTATGGGGTTTAAAATAAGGTTTGAATCCTTATCCCACCATAATATTTGTATTAATATATGTATGGCTGTGGAAATGTATTATGAAAATCCATTGGAATTCTATGACACCGTGATTGAACTTACAATATGCATACAACTGTATGGCATTGCTAGTTGTTGGGATTCGCTCCACCTTGGTGTTTGGGAGAGTCTTAGGATCAATGAGATAGGATTTTCTTTTGGAATCAGTGGTAGATATGAGGCTTTACACTTGCGAAAGTAACTACCTCCCCTTCCCCACATCAGTCCAGCTCACTTCTCTCTCTCTCTCAACAAGAGTTAGCTCTGCAATAGGAGGATTGGTCATGGGGGTTAACGGAAGGAAAATCTCTAACATGTACTTTTCATTCAGAGACTCAATATACAGTCCTTTTTCTGATTCTTCAATGGTTAAGCCTTTACATAGTTTTAGCTCCTTTAGTTTAGTGCATCTAGAGATTTTTTTGCAATCTATCACTCTTCCTTTGCGCATGGAGTGGTGGCTCGAATCTATGGCTTGAAAGTCCTTCTTATGGAGGATCGAAAACTCTCCCAAACCCTTTTGTTGTAGTTGTCTACTTATGATCAATAATTTTAAGGTTGTAATGTCATCGAACCATCCTCTTGGGTAGAAAATTCGATTTCTTTTATTCATTTCAAAAATTTGATATGTGTAGCCTACAGGTAATAAGTTGTGGTTGCCTTCACAATTGCATACAGGTTGGACTTAACTCCTAACTTATTCTTGATTTCTTTTATATTAATTCTAATATTATATATTGTTTTTAATGTGTTTTTGTATTATGACCGTGTTAGGTTCAGATTCTCTAAGCCCTTGCAAACAACGATGAGCTATGAATGCCATTTTCAACTTATGTGAGGGTTTACAGGTTTTAATCCTGACTCCATGGTTAATTTTATTTCAAGTTCCAATGAGTGTGAGACCCAACCCTAGGTTTTTATTTTTGGAAAAAGAAGGTTATCCCAACTTCTAAAATCTCTAACTCAGAAAATTTGTTTCCCGTACTAGTTGTCGGCCATGTAACTTGAATGTTGGAAAAACAATTTTATACTTCTTTATTATAATTATGTTTTCAAGGTTTACAACCTCTGAGTATTGGAACTAGTGTACATTACATTTTTCTATGGTAAGTAAGAGTTTATGGTCTCCAACCTTGTTGTAATTTGATATATGGTTCGTTTTCTGAATAGATTCCCAATTGTTGTTTGTATGCTCTCAGAATCATATATCATTGTTGCATATAATTTATTTTACTCCTAGTTTGCTATAAACCCTACGAGGTTTTGGGTATGTGAACTTGTTCTCCTGTTCCTTTTATTGGTTACTTCCTTTGCGGCCAATGATACTTTATCTTTTTGAAAGCACCTCCAAAAATATAAATTATGATATGTACAAAGTTTAAAAGGAGCTGCGTTTAATTGATAGATGTTTGTTGATTCTATGTTGGAATATTTAATAGTGCATCTTGACTTAATTATCTTTGCTTACCCTTGAAGGGTTTAATCTCTTTGTTTATAATGTATTTATGTCTCCATTGTAATTATGCTCTATTATCATTATGTCTCAATTTTCTTTTTGTATATTTAGAAGAGTTTTCTCAAAGCATACGTAGCATAAATAAAGAAAAACTCAAGTTTTGGCAACAATCGTTGTTTCTCTTTGGTTTTTCTATATACATAGACTAGCAAGATTATTACTATTGTTATAAAGCTAGAAATGTGATGGGACCTAACTCTAGGACCTATCTTTTCTTTTCCACTTTCAATCAAAGGGATTCAATACTATTCCTAACATATAGATTGATGTTTCTTCTATCATGGAAGTAACCTAATCCAATAACATATTATAACATCTATACAGTAACAAATTTTAAGTTCCGTGAAAGAAAAATATTACAGAGAAGAATGAGAATTTAATAAATCTAGGAAAGAAAAACAATTCCATTCCCAAAACAGGCTTCAATTATCTTCCTCAAGGCTATGTGTCTTCCATGAAAAGCATACGGGAATAAATATTGATCCACCCAACCAATTAGTATAGCTAGTCTCTACCATAACCCACCCCCCCAAACCACTTTCACTTCCATAGTTGTTTTCTTTACATGGAACACACCAAGTCCACCTAGGGTTTATCTGACCACACTAGATCTTTGCTAGGGTTTCACAGACCTCACAAGTCTAACTTGGAATTCCACTTGCAAACTAGCTCAAGGATTCATTTCTTAGAAGCGTCTTGTTTGAGGTATCCAACTTTCAATTTACTCTCTCAAGCCTCCTCCAACCAGACTCCAAGTCACTAGATTGCCTCAAGATTTTTCCTTCACACCCTCTTGGCCCCCTTTTCCCTAACTAGCATATTTTATCTCTAGGGAGAGTAATCTAGGTAGACAAGCATCTATGTCCATAATTGTCTTTTAACTGTCCAAATTTTGAAACTCCCTTTGAGCATCTTTTCCCATCATAATTTTCATGGCTGACTAGATGTAATATTTTATTAATGTAAAATTAGAAAATAAACATTTATGTTCATCACTTATGTATACCAATCCCTTAGCATGGATCCACAGTCTGCCAAATAACTTTGACTAAAGTAACTAGAGTATTTACTATTTACTGGGGATATTACATTTTCCCCTCCTCGAGCGAAACACCATCCTCGATGTTTTCCTATCGCTTTCAATAGGATGGAATATGCGTCACACATAAAATTTTCATCATCCTAGGTAGCCTCTTATGGGGTAAAGTGCTTCCATTTCACTTTAAACTGTAATTTCTCACTTCTGTAGCATAATTTCTCTCCGATCGATAATGCGCAAAGGCTCGACTAGGAATAATCCATATAGTTCAACCTATATCCATAATCATTATGGATATCTTTAGCTTCCATCAATAATTATTTAAGAAACATATATTTAATCATATCAAACTTTAGTACAAGTGCGACTAGTTATTATTTATTTTCCCAGGAAGGATCATCAGCATGCATCAGTACCCAACAAGGGTTAGAAACCTATAATCAATAAGAGTTAGAAACATCATTCCAAGCTCATCAATAATAGAAATATATCATTTTTACTTTCCTAATGGCTATGCCAATTGAAAAGGACCCCATTATGTGGTTCCACTGTAAATTTCAGATCATGGAAGTACCAATTTTATTTGCACTATTTACATAGTGGTAATAAGATTTCAAAAATTATTTATATTATTGTCTTTTATGATAAATTGCAACTATTGTATTGTCATATTGGGTAGAATTACCATGTTTTTATCTTAATATCAAATGTTACATATGCAGTAGTCATGTATGATCAAGTTTAGAATAACCTCCTTTTCCTGCCATGTTCAAGGTGGCTATATTTTTGTCTACTTTGTCCAAGTAAACTTAGTTATGACCATCTTATGATGCTTCACTATTTTCTTTTAGTGCAAAACCAAGAGTCGACTTTGCAACATTCCTTCTATTTTGGCCCTTTGTCATCCTACATTGAAGATTGTTGATGAAAGTTATACACAATTTTTCTTACGTGTACATTTATGGGATTTCTCCATTTTGCGCTTGTATGAGTATTGACTCTCTCACACTCTCTACGTTAATTTAGTATACTTATTTTCTTATTTATTATTTCACAACATGTTATTCACTTCATTCAATAGCATGTGATTTTGATACATTTGGCATACAAGATCTCGTGGAATTGTTAATAAACAACCATTTTATCCCAATAGGAGAATAATTATCTTATTATACCACTCACCCGGGTATCATACTTGTTATCATTATCTCCTTCTCTCTTTTTATTTCAAGGAATATTTCCTTACCTTGCCCCCATGATGGCTCACCACCAATGATCTGTCCTTTAGGCATCATCAAATTTCATAATATAAAATATGTCGCAGCACAACTTTACCAAGGTTCGAGGACAATTACTATTATCATTGTCCCTTGCTCAAGTCAACCCAAACATGTCCACGTTGATTATATGTTGATTGTTTCATGTAAAAGTATATGTCAAGGTTTTATAATTCAGTTGATTACATTAGTTTATTACTTTCATTGTAATCTTTCCCACTAGACCATTGAGGCCAAAAGCACAAGGAAATATTAAAAGAAATTGTTGTGAGAATTCAAGGGCACAACTTGTTAGTGTCAGTATTATCTTCCTTCCACCAGTGATCAAATATGCTTTTACCAAGACTGTCAGAAGTCTCAAGGTCAAATTTTATCCTGTCACTAGGTTTATAGAGTAAAATTTGGTCACTAGCTAGTTGGTCTAGGAATGTTTTTTTGGAAAACCACACATGTTGGTCTCCTACCTCATTCAGAGGAAGGCGTCATAATAAAAATAATATTTTCATGATATCAGTCATCATCATCACAATTCCATTCAGTCTCAGGTCTTCATTAAGTCATTAGGGTTTCAAGGTCCATCATCATCATTTGTAAGTCCAACATCAAATAAATCATGACAAGCGACTCTTTGACATTAGCTTGATGAATATTCACAAGTTCTTCATGATTTCGCTTTCAAAGGTTCTAGGAGAAGAAGTTTCAGTGTTCAAAAGGTAAAATGCATCTCAAGTTTCAGCTCTCCAAAGTGACTCAGTCTTAAAGGTGAAAATTAGTTTTTTAAAAGGTTTGTGGGGCCCATTTATTTTCAAGGGGGGAACATACTTGCCTATATAAACTAAAAAACCCAAAACTCACTTCATTTTCCTTCTATTTCCCTTTTCTCATCGAGATCTCCTCCATTCGTAAGAAAGAATCGGGTTTTTAGGCAAAATTAGCAAAACATTGAAGGCCCTGCGCTTCCAGACACTACGTTGCACTTCTGAGGTCGACGCTATGCTTCTAGACACTGTGCTGGGCTTGTGCCAGAGTAGCTCGAAACCTTCCAGAAATCGCCTAAACTCAAATTTGAAGCTTGTAATTTAATTTCTTGCTAATATAGACTTGTCTACAAGTAAGTACATCACTTCACTTACCTTTTTCATTTAGCAAGATGGATTCAAGCACAAGATTTCTTCATCTAGGGTTTTTAGTGAAATTATCATGAAATGAGCTAGGGTTGATGGTGGTTAGTCTAGTTTTGATATGATAAACATGTAAATATTTCATCATACACCTCTACACATGTTTAAAATACATTTTGAACCATTGAACCAACTACAAATCATCAAATTACTTCACCAAAAACTAAACCCTAGCTCATTCCTACGTAATTTGGACAGTTTTCCTAGACACTCTATTTTCCATTTCTCACAAGCACTCCATTCCTTCATTTCACCTAATTTGATTGTTATGAAAGCAACTCAAGAAAATATAGAAAATATAGATCAATGCCTTAGAATTCAGCCTCTTCGAGGGGGCAACCTCCTTTACATTACATAAATGAACAATTCTTCGATGATACAAATGACAAAACTTCCTTTCTATATATATGAGTCTAAGGAGTCACAATATAATCTAGCCGACCTAACAATAATAATATAAAGCCACAAAAATAACAATAGAGGGATTCTATGGGGCACAGAAATAACAATATGGGGGTAATAGGGGCACAACAATATAAATAAGGGGTATAACTACAATAGTAATGGGGTAATCACTAGTATTATAGGGACCCAACATGCCCCTCTCCTTCAAAAAAGTGTTTTCCTCAACGCTTGAGTAGTTCTGGATACTTCTGCATAAAATTCTCATCCTCCCATGTGGAATCTTCAGCGGATAAGTTCTTCCACTTGATAAGATACTCTGAAATTGATCGATTTCGTAGCTGTCGAGTTCTTGTTTCTGTGACTGCTTCCGGTTCCAATATAATTTTTCCTTCCTCATCAAGTTCTGGCAATATTGTTTGAATTGGGAGCTTGTCACCTATAACCTTCTTTAAACATGAAACATGGAAAACTGGGTGCAATCGAGAAGCTGCAGGAAGCTCCAATTTGTATGCCATAGTACCAATCTTTTGCAACACCTTGTACGGACCATAATACTTTGGTGATAATTTATTATCCTTCTTAGCTTGCTTTAGGGACATTTGCTTATATGGTTGTAGCCGTAGGAATACCCAATCACCTACATCAAAACTTCTTTCACTGCGATGTTGATCTGCCTGTTTTTCATTCTATTTTGTGCCAACACGAGGTTATCCTTTAAGAGTTGGAGGACTTGTTGTTGATGTTCGATGTGATGTTCCACTGCCTGAACCTTAGAATTTTTTCTTAAATATGATGTGATGGATGGTGGTTGATACCCATAAAGTGCCATAAATGGGGTCATTTTTGTTGCTGTATGGAAGGAAGTGTTATACCACCATTCAGCCAGAGGCAACCATTTGACCCATTGTGTCTGTTTATCAGATACAAAGCAACGAAGATATCCTTCCAAACATTTGTTTACTATCTCAGTTTGCCCATCAGATTGAGGATGATAAGATGAGCTATGAGCTAACTGAGTACCAAGACAAGAAAATAATTCTGTCCAAAAATTTCCAGTGAAAATGGGATCTCTGTCACTTACAATAATCTTTGGGTTTCCATGTAGCTTTTGAACTGTTTCCATAAATGCAGTAGAAACTGTACTGGCTTTAAATGGATGTGATAATGCACAAAAGTGTGCATACTTGGTAAGTCTGTCAACTACCACCATGATGACACTCTTTCCCTCAGACTTGGGTAAACCTGTGATAAAATCCATTGAAACCTCCTCCCAACGTTGGCTTGGAATGGATAAAGGTTGTAATAGACCCGGTGTCTTAATTGTTTCAACTTTATTTTGCTGGCAAACCAAACATTCCGCCACAAACTTTTGAATATCTGATTTAAGGCCATCCCAAAAAAATTCCTTCTTAACCCTGTGGTAAGTTTTTAAAAATCCTGAGTGCCCTCCTAAGGGAGAAGTGTGCAATTCCATAAGAATCTTTTGTTTTAGCTGGGAATTCTTACAGAGGTATAAGCGATCTTTGTACCATAACGAATCATTTTGCCAGCTAAATGTATCAGAAGTACTGGAATCTTGTTGTAGCTTTCGAATAAGTGCCCACACTTCTTCGTCATTCTTCCATTCCTCCCTTGCTTCGTTTATCCAATCTGGTTGGATAATAGAAATGGCACACAACAATGCTTCCACATCCTCATCCTTTCTTGAGAGTGCATCTGCCACCACATTTTGCTTCCCTTTTTTGTAGATGATTTCAAAGTCATAACCCAACATCTTTGTGACCCACTTTTGTTGCTCTTCAGAGGATAATCTTTGTTCTAAAAAGTATTTAAGGCTATCATGATCCGTTTTTACCTTGAAGTGTCTTCCCATTAGGTAGGGTCGCCATTTCTTAAGTGCATGGAGTATTGCCAACATTTCCTTCTCATAAATAGCTTTGCTTAAAAACTTTCCCTTGATTGGACGACTTTCAAAAGCAATGGGTCTTTCATCTTGCATTAGAACAGCACCAATTCCATTTCCTGAAGCATCACATTCCACAATAAAGGTTTTTGTGAAGTCCGGTGTAGCTAAGACCGGTGCTTGGCACATTGCCTCTTTAAGATGTTCAAAGGCCTTTGTTGCTTCCGGAGTCCATGAAAATGAATCTTTCTTCAATAATGTTGTTAGAGGTGCTGCTATTCTCCCATAATTCTTAACAAACTTGCGATAATACCCTGTCAACCCAAGAAATCCTCGCAGATGCTTTATGGATGTGGGGATTTTCCATTCCTTAATGGCTTTAATTTTGCTAGGGTCTACCTTAACTCCTTCATGAGATACAATATGACCCAAATATTCCACCTCCTGGACTCCAAAGAAACATTTGGATCTTTTTGCATATAATTGTTTCTCCTCCAATAGTTGTAGCACCCTGTCAACATGTTCAACATGATCCTTCCAAGACTTGCTGTAGATTAGTATATCATCAAAAAATACTAACACAAATTTTCTAAGGAATGGTTTGAAAATTGAATTCATCAAACCTTGAAATGTTGAAGGTGCATTGGTAAGGCCAAAAGGCATGACCAAAAATTCATAATGACCCTCATGAGTTCTAAATGCCGTTTTTGGAATGTCTTCAATCTTCATTCTGATTTGATGATATCCCGAACGAAGATCCAACTTGGTGAAGTAAATTGATCCATGCAATTCATCCAGTAATTCATCAATAACAGGAATGGGGAACTTATCTTTAATAGTGAGCTTGTTGAGCTCCCTATAATCTGGACACATGCGCCATGATCCATCCTTCTTGTGCACCAATACTACTGGAGCTGAGAAAGAACTTTGACTCGGTTGAATTATACCAGCCTCTAGCATTTCTGCAACCATACGTTCAATTTCACTTTTTTGGACATAGGGATATCTGTACGGCCTGATGTTTGGAGGAACACTTCCTGGAATCAGATGAATAGCATGATCATGATCACGCATAGGTGGGAGACCCTTGGGAGTCTCAAATACCTTGGAATGATTGTCCAAGACTTTTTGGAGATCTGGAGAAATAGATGATTCCAATGTGGAAACATCTAGCGAACATAATTGTGCAATTACACCTCTTTGCTCCTTTTTTAGAAGCTTTGTCATACCATTAGAGCTGATTATCTTTCCTGGTTTCCCTGCAATACCCCTTAATTCAACTTCCTTTCCTTCCGAAGAAAATTTGATGAAAAGTTCTTGAAAATTAAAAGCTATTGTACCCAAGGATTGTAGCCATTGGACTCCTAGTACAACATCACACCTCCCATTGGAATGGAAAGCATTGGGCTAGTCAATACATATTCTCCCATGGATAGCTTGATATTATGGCACTTTCCAGAGAAATTTATTGTTCCTCCATTTGCAATCATCACTTGACACTCTGGTGCTGGATATAGGAAGCAATTCAATTCTTTTGCTACCCTACAATGAATAAAATTGTGGGTGCTTCCTGAATCAATCAACACTATTACCTTTTTCTTCTTGATTTGTCCTTCTATCTTGATGGTTTGAGGAGTGGTAATTCCCGCCAATGCATTACAAGATATGGTCGGATTTATTTGTTCTTCATCTAGGCTTTGTTCCTGGAGTATATCTTCTTCTTTTGACCTTTCTTGCTCCTTTTCTTCTTCCTCTTCACAATCTATGTAGAATAATTTCTTCTCAGCACACTTATGACCTTTAGTGTATTTGCTATCACAACTGTAACAAAGCCCTTTTGCTCTTTTTCTTCCAATTGTTGTGGTGTCAACCTTATAGGTTGTGGAAGACTAGGGGCAACAACACTTCCGTCTTTATAGTTGTGAGTGGTATGCTTCCTGGTTGCCATAATTTTGCTTTCCATTTTTCTTGCTAACCTGAATGCCTTCTCTAATGAATCCAGTTCCCAAAGGGGAACATCATGTTGGATATTATCCTTTAAAGACCCTATGAACACATCAATCCTATGCTCCTCTGGAATATCTTTTACCCTTATGTTCAATTTTTGGAACTCCTCAATGTGCTCCATTACTGAACCCTTTTGTTTGAGACTTATCAATTGGCTAAAAAAAGTGTTGCTTTTTGTATCTTCATAATGTGCTATCAATTCTTTCGTCAAAATTGCCCAAGTGATAAATTGTTTACGAGAGCAAAGCCATTGATACCATACAAACTGATTTGGTTCCAAATATATAGTTGCCATACGTACCTTTTGTGCATTTTGCACATTATTGAAATCGAAGAATTGCTCCATCTGTAATATCCATGTAGCAGGATCCTTGCCATCAAACTTTCTCATATCGATTTTTGGAATATGGTGATTCTTCGATCCAACATTAGCGTATATGGTATCATGATTAACATTTCTTTTGTTCTCATGATGAGTTTCCTTTACTACCTTTTCACCATTAGTGACCCTTTCTTGTAGCAACTTCTTCAATTCTTCCATATCTGTCTTCAAATCTATCTTCAAATATGCCATGTCTCTCTTCAAATCTGCCTTCGAATCATCCATCTTAGCTTCCATGCCCTTTATCTTAGATTCCACGCCACTTATCTTAGCTTCTGTTAGCTTTTGTGAGCGTGACATTTGTTGCACTTGTTCTTGTAATTTTGATATATCATGTAGCATTTCTTCTTCTTCTTCATGAGTCATGCTAGAGCTTTCAGGTTCCTTACTAGGTGTTTGCACTTTCTTTCCTTGGGGCATCAGTTACCCATAATAATGCTTTACTATGCCCTTTGAATTCCGTTAAACCAAGCTTACACAAAAATTAAAAAAAAACTACGCACCGTTTTTCACTTTATAGAAGCCTGATATTAAATCTGATGTATCTCTGTAATTTCGGATCATCCAGTTCTGAAATTGCTATTTGTAGTAGCCTTCTATGTCCTCTTTCCAATGCCACAAGTCTGAGCAAAATTGGATTCTCCAAGGAAGAGTTATGTGAAATCTCCCACAGTGACTTGCTTTTAGACTGGTTCAGTAGAGCGAACTTGTACGACGTGCCACGAGTCACTGTTTCAACCTTTGAATTTGAAACACACACACAAGAAACTACAGTCTGTCTTCTTTCTGTACCTTTTTACGAAATTTCAATCCGATCCTCAGAGAGAGAGTTATAACGATTTTCCCCAGGTCACCTGATTTGAATGTAATTCAGTAGTCTGCAAAAAGGCCAACTTCCTCAGATCATATCTCTGAAAATGTCACGCGAAAAGCTCTGAAATTTGGACCCAAGGTTCAGCGCCAATTCTTATCAAATGGGTTTTTTTTTTGTCTTCTGAAACGTCACAAAAAAAAAGTTATAGCGAAAATGCCACGATGACTTGTTTGGAGCAGCGAAACCCTAGAATCCAAAGCTCTGATACCAAATGTTATGAAACCAGCTCAAGAAAAGATAGAAAAGATAGATCAACGCCTTAGAATTCAGCCTCTTCGAGGGGGAAACCTCCTTTACATTACATAAATGAACAATTCTTCGATGATACAAATGACAAAACCTCCTTTCTATATATAGGAGTCTAAGGAGTCACAATATAATCCAGCCGACCTAACAATAATAATATAAAGCCACAAAAATAACAATAGAGGGATTCTATGGGGCACAGAAATAACAATATGGGGGTAATAGGGGCACAACAATATAAATAAGGGGTATAACTAAAATAGTAATGGGGTAATCACTAGTATTATAGGGACCCAACATTGAGTTTCATGAGTTGCTCACAGTCCCTATCCATCTCCTAGAATTTCTCTTACCATTTTTTCCACTCCACCTATCCGTCATTTCGTTTTTCACTCATTCCTAACTTTTTTCTTTCTCATTTTCCTGATGCTAAGGTTTTTGTCATCATGGAAGGAGATTCTTCACCAGAGAGGAAAGAACACCATAAAAGAGGAAAAATTCTCAGATATGAACCTACCAACTGCAATGAAATCAATACATCACCCTTCATCAGGCAGTGTTTTGAACATGTGAGTTGTCTAGAGTTTTGCAAAAGGGTGAGTGAAGTTGGTTTTCACGAACAATTAATAGATTGGATCACCACTCATTTGAAAGGGGAAAGTGCTATCATTGCTGGAGTTGAGCTCACATTTTTAGTGGATTCTATTTCACTTGCTAGAGGGATACCTGATCATGGAGAATTTTTGTTTATGGGCATGAATTTAGATCTTGAGCATTACAGGTCTCTCTTGAAAACACCATATAGGGAAACCCATACACATATAATACCTTTTAGGTACCTGTTGGAGAAGTATGCTCCATTGATGAAAGTTGTCATGAAAATTTTCACATGTGAGGGAAGGTTTTCTAGGTGGTATGCATATCACATCTGGCTTCTAATGCACTTTACAACTCAGAAACCTCTCAACATGTGAAACTATCTTTGTAGAACCCTTGTCAAGATGTTCGAGAAGGTACAAGTGAAAAGCAGAACACTATCCTAGTCTCTTTCATCATAATTTGATCAAGACTGTAGTTCTCCATCAACTTGCAGATAAAAACATGACATGTGATTCTTTCTTGGAGACAGCTTTGAAATGGCATGAGTCTAATGTTTCATTTCAGTATCCAAACATTCCAACACAACAAATGGAGGTTGGATCCTCAAGAAGATCAGTGGAGGTTCCTAGAGCACCTAGACCTAAGGTGACGAGGATGTACCAAAGAGGAGAAAGGCTTGTGTTTTCTTCTCATGGCAATAAAAAGGCCAAGCCTTCTACATCAGAAAAACAGGGGTCACCAGTACAAGATAAATATTTGATTGAGCATGAGTTTGAGTTGGTAGACTTGGAAATAGAAAATGAGCCCTCAAGCATGCAACAAACTATCAAAGAAAAAGACTCTCAGATCAGAGAACTCATGGACAACATGGCAATGGCAAGGTTTGTCATCTCATTCCTAGAAGAAGAAAACAGTAAGCTAAAGGCCAAACAACTTATCATGGAAAAAGAGCAAGATAAACTGTTGTAGCAAAAAGGCAAAGGAAAAGCAGTATTGGAGATCAATGAACCTAAAGAAACTAAAGGACAAGGAAAGAAAAAGAGGCCAAGAACCAAAGGGCTCAAGAAGGCATTGAAAGAGGAGAAAAAACACATCTTGTTGGATGAAGAACTAGAGTTGGAGGACATTATTTCCTTAGAGGTTAATGAGGATAGGGAGCTGATGAGCCCCAATTTTTGGTACAATTTGGGCTCATATTGGCCTACTTACCTTGTTCAACCATTCATCTTTTACCACTTATGCATTCATTTCTTAGTATATTTGTGTTGTTTGTAGGAAGAAGGGCAGGCATTATATCTACGTGACTAATACATGATGATTTCAGGTTTTTGGCATTAAAAGGGAAGAAAGACCACGAAAAAGGAGACAAGGAGACAGTAAGGTGGCACTGCTGGTTTTTAGGAGAGGATGTCCACAGTCTTGGGGACCTTCCTCGTGATTCCCACCATAGCTCCGAGCTCCAACCAATCTCCCCACCGAGCTTAGAGGCAACCAACCGTTCTACAGGAACAACAGTTACAACTGTTCTACAGGATCAGCAGTTTAACCTTCAGTTGGACAGCCGAGCTCCACAAATCAAGGAAACCTGTTGGATTATCATTTTGCATAAATACTGAGGCCGTAGCCTCTGATAGGGGCTTTTTTGAACTTTTGCATTACCATTGTAATTTTGAAGTACGAGCTACAGCTCGGTGTTGGTTCTTGTTGTAAGCCAGTTTTGGCATAACATCAGATTTTTGGTTATGAATAAAGGCAGGCAGATTTTGATCTCATTCTGAGTTTCTAAGGGAGCTATAGCTCTCAGGTTAGGGCCCAACCTGAGAGCAATAGACCTCCTCTGTGTTGTAATGTTATTTGCCTTTCGTTCCAACACTTCGTTTCTTTACTTTGACATGCAATTCGAATTTACAGTCTGCTGATTTAGTTTTTATGAGATTGAATAGGATTCGTTTATGGTGAATTTGCTTCTAGTTGCTTAGGTTAGAAGAGGATAGTTATAATTCATTGGAGCTCCAGAAAAAGGTTGAAAGGACCTCACTGCCATCTCTGTTAGGGATTGGGGTGTAGTCTGAACCAACCACCAAAATCAAACACAGTTCTTTTCACGTCCATGCAAGCTGCAACAGTTACTTTAGTCGTAGATCCATCCATGCACTTTGGTCTTGATCATTATTTCTTCATTCCACTTCCATGCACGAGTTTCTTTCACAAATTGCACTACTGTTCATTGGTTCAAAATAGCACAGTTAACATAGGTTAAAGAGTTCTCGTTTTTGGTGACATTCATAGACAATTTGTTTCATCTACACTGCTCCACACCATTCCATTACCTTCCTCTTCTTGCCGACCAAACCTAAAGCCACTCAACCGACCTCTGTTCAGCTCGTTTACCTTCCAGCTCTTCCATTACTCACGTAGCTCCATTTACTTAACCTTTCGTTGATCCCATCCTTCCAGCCATCGACCCACTGTATGCACTCTTTCTCCATCTGACTTCTCTACTCCTGAGCCATCACCAGTTCCATCTCCATCTCACCTATCCTCCCATACCACTCCATCACTTCACCATCTCCCAAAACTCCCACGGTCGAACATCCTGTAGAATTTCACAGACTTCCTGTAGAACCCCTGAGTTTCCTGTAGGATCCCCTGCAGACTTCCTATAGAAGCCTGCAAACTCGGTTGCTGAGCATCCGAACGTGGTAGACTTCTGTGGACTGATGCTAGAGATCCTCTAGGGCCTCTCCTAGCCCCCCTGACCTTGCCCATGCTTTCCTTCCATTCGAACCGCTCCTGCACAGTCAAACCCTAATCAAAAGCATCATCACAATAAATCCAACCACTTAATGAAAAAATACAAAAACATGTCTTTTCAGATGCAAGTAGCTTAGATACATGTATTTCAGCTCACTGCAAGTAATGGCATCATTGGTAGAAGTTTCATTCACAGTTTTGCATTGTAAGGGCCTAGCTAGTCAAATTAGGGTTTACTAGGGTTTTCATGCTTTGTTGGCTTTCAGTTTCTTTCTGCAAGTAGATTAGCCTCCTTTGAGTTAGCTTTCGTCCATCACTCATAAAGCTTCTTCTGTGAGCATATAGAAGTTGGCTTGAGCCCTAGCGGACTTGTGCCAGCTGACCAAGTGACAGCTGCGACAAGAGCTAGTACTTGTGCATACAGCACCGTCGCTTCCAAGTTTGTACGAACTACCGGGTTGATAAAATTAGAGATAGGAAGCTCCAGGAGTTGTAGCATTATTGCTACAATACTGGAGCCCACCATCTTTTTGGCGTCGTTGCCGGGGAAGCGTCAGAGTATTAGTAATTGTTGCTTTTCTTCTATTTTCTTACTCCTGCCTTCTGCTAAGTAGTTTATTTCATTTCCATTCTGCAAAAGTAGCATAGACATTTCCTGCTTTCATAGATTAGCATTTCCTGCTTTCATAGATTAGCATTTCCTGCTTTGATAGATTAGCATTTCCTTTCTACAAGCGTAGACTAGCATTTCCATTCTTGCAATTTCATTTGAGCAAAGTAGATTAGTTCTTTCCTGCTTTCAGTTTAATTCTGCATCTTTCATAGTTAGTTGTAGATCAATCTGTTTCAGTTTTGCAGGTACCAAAAGGAAAAAATAAAAAGCAATCAAAAGAAAAAGAAAGTCTTTTCCATTTCATGCCTCGTAGGAACTGAGATAGATCAGGCAAATTCCTACCAAACACCCCCACCACATCACTGAGTCACCCTTCTCTCTTCTTTGGTGACAATGACCCAGAAGAACCTATAGGTGAACATCCCGAGATATACAAAGATCCTATGGTAGAAGAAGAGTTAGAGACCACTCCATCTGAAGCTATGGCTGACAATAGAAGAGAAGATGAGAGAATAGAAGGTGCCTTCCCCATCCGAGAGACCAATGGAGAAATGAAAATGAAGAACATTAGCCCCTCCGCCTTACCTCACTTCCATGGGCTGACTACTGAAGATCCTGATACCTTCCTGTTTGAGTTTGCTGTCCTTTGTAGAACCTATGACTATACTGAAGATGAGCAAAAGCTGAAACTTTTCCCTTCCACTCTTAAGGATGCAGCATTACGCTGGTTCATGGGCTTACCTGGGAATAGTATCACCACTTGGGCTCAGATGCAGTAAGCTTTCAATACCAAGTACAAGGATTATTGTAGGTTTAAGGAAACCAAGGGAGAAATCTTTCGGATGACCATGGGAAATGATGAGTCCTTAGAGGATTATGAGGAGAGGTTCCAACTAAGCTATAAGCGGGCCAGGTGCACACTTGACCCTGAATCCCTCAAGTTGGTCCTGCTCCGAGGAGTCCCTGAAGACCTCTTAGATACCCTTCACATGTTAGCTGGGGGGGACATTTACCAACTGCCTTATGAGGACATCAAGACTGTGTTTAGAAACCACTCCAGGGCAGCTAGGAAATGAGGTAGAGGAAACCTCCCCTCAACTAGTGTCCCTTTCTCCAAACATGAGCTTGCAAATCAATTAGAAGATCTCAAGAGTGAGGTGAGACAGACCATTGCCATGCAGCTGGACACATTCAGAATTCAGCAAAAGAAAGAAGAAGCTAAGAGAGCCTTGGCTGTCTTCTGCCCTAGGTGCACAAGGAGACACCCTAAGAACGAATGTCCATTGCATTCAGTTGAAGTGTGTTTCGTTTGTGAGGAGGACCACCCCACAAATCAGTGTCCAACCTTACCTGGGTTTAAAGCCATGTACCAAGGGACAGAAGCTCCCACTGAACCTCTCTATTACCTCAACCAAAGGAGGCCACAAGGATCTAGACCTTATCAGCAGGGGATGCAAGGGGCACCTCAAGCTTATTACAGCCCCAACCAATCAACTCCTATGCCTTCCTGGGGTCCCCCTGCTCATCCTTCCTGGTCCATGCCTCCTCCATGGTCTTATCCACCTCATTACCCTACTCAACCTACTTCTCATTCATATCATTCACATGCCCAGCCACAGCCTCAATGGAATGCACCTCAATCAGGGTGGAGGCCCCAATACAACACTCCTCCCGCCATCTTGCCTCCACCACCAATTCAACCTCAACCATTACCTCCTGCTCCTCCAAGGCAGCCTCAAATGCCTGCTCAACCGAACCCGAACCCCAACAATAGACAGGCCCAGCAGGTATACACTGGGGAAACCACATGCCCTACCTATGCTGTGGAGATCCAGGAGATCAATCTTCGATCTGGAAAGACTCTACCAGATCGCCAACTTCCTCCCCCAGAGGATGAGGAAGATAAACAGGAAAGTGAACCAAAGGCTATTCCACCCTTTCCTGAGAGACTAACAGCCACCACACAACCCAACCCAGAGGAGGATGAGCTTCTGGGAGAGCTCAAGCAGTTGTGTGTGAAAATACCCCTTCTCCAAGCCATCAAGGATGTGCCAATATACAACAAACTGGTTAAGGAGAAGTGTTTCAAACACCCACGCAGACGGAAGAAAGATGCTTCAACTATCAATGTCATAGGACAGCTGTTTGACCTTATGTTAGGACAAGTCATCTGCCCAAAGTACCTAGATCCTGGAAATCCTATAGTAGATGTCCACATCAATGGCACCATTATACCTCACACCTTGATTGATCTGGGAGCTGCCATTAATGTGATGACCAGGGATACCATGCTTAAACTCAATCTTCAGGGTTCCTTGAGGAAGACCTCGACAGTACTGCAACTGGCAGATCGCTCCACCGTGACTCCCGAAGGGATTGTGGAGGATGTCTTGGTCTCTATTGACTCTTGGGAATACCCTGCAGACTTCCTGGTTCTGCAACCAAAGGCAAAGCTTACTGGATATCCCCTCATCTTGGGAAGGCCTTGGTTAGCCACTGCGGATGCCTACATTAGTTGCCGTGCAGGAAATATGACCATCAAAAATGGTCCTATGTCCAAGCAGCTAGTCCTATACCCTCCTGCCCAACCCTCCTTAGAGCATGACTTACCTCTCTGGTTGGAAGAAGGAGAGGAAGACGAGGTGTACTCAGCACCTCTGTGCACCTTAGATACCACTAGAAGAGACCCCCCAACCGAGGATGACTTGATCGAGACCTTCATCCAGAATCCACCTTCCAGTGCACTACCCTTAGAGAAATTGGTGGAGGATGCCCAAGCTAGCACCTTAGTGGATCTTTGTACAACCAACCCTGTCACTCCCAGAGTTAAGAATGTGGAGTTCGGCCCTGAGAGAGCATTAAAGATCAGCTCCTCCCTATCTCCTTCCCAGGAAAAGGAGCTGTGTAGCCTGTTGGCCAGCCACTTAGATGCTTTTGCTTGGAGCTATAAGGAGATGAAAGGAGTTCATCCTTCGGTTTGTACTCATCACATATACATCAAAGAGGATTGTAAACCGGTTAGGCAACCTCAGAGGAGAATGAATCTAGCTCTTAAGGACATTGTCAAGGAAGAATTGTAAAAACTGTTGGATGCAGGATTCATCTACCCCATCTCAGATAGTGAATGGGTGTCCCCTCTAGTGTTGGTTCCCAAGAAAAATGGGAAGTGGAGAATCTGTGTGGACTACCAAGAATTGAACAAAGCTACCAAGAAGGACCATTTCCCTCTACCTTTCATAGATCAAGTGTTGGATGGACTGGCAGGAAAGAAGTTCTTCTCTTTCCTGGATGGGTTTAGCGGGTACAACCAAATCCAAATCAGCCCGGAAGACCAAGATAAGACCACCTTCACTTGTCCTTGGGGTACCTTTGCCTACCGAGTCCTTCCCTTTGGGCTATGTAATGCTCCTGCTACCTTCCAGAGGGCTGTCTTGAGCATCTTCTCGGAGCTGGTCCATGATGCAGTAGAAATCTATATGGATGACTTTACTCCTTATGGGGCCAACTTCCAGGAAGCATTGTCCAACCTGGGAAAAGTCCTAACCAAATGCATTGAGATGAACTTGTCCCTTAGTCCTGAAACATGTGAATTCCTGATGACTGAAGGGACCGTGCTAGGCCATACCATTTCTTGCCAAGGGTTGCAGGTGGATCCTAACAAAATTGCTCTCATCAAGAAGGTTCCACCTCCTCAAAAGGTAAGGGATTTTTGGAGTTTCTTGGGATTAGCAGGATACTACCGGAGATTCATTAAAGATTTTAGCAAGCTAGCCTCGCCATTGTTTGGCCTGTTGGCAAAAGATGTGGAGTTTAATTGGACTGACGATTGTCAGAGGGCTTTAAATGAATTGAAGGACAAGTTGGTGTCAGCCCCAATCTTGAGAGGTCCAAATTGGGCCCTACCTTTCCACATCCACACTGATGCCTCGAACAAAGCCATAGGTGTAGCTTTAGGACAAGTTGAGCAAAAACTTCCATATGCCATTTACTTTGTTAGAAAAAACTTGACCAAAGCTGAGCTGAATTACACTGTAACCAAGAAAGAATTCTTGGCTGTGGTCCATGCACTGAACAAGTTCCGACATTATATTACTGGCTATCAAACATTTGTACATACTGACCATGCTGCAATCAGATATTTAATGAATAAACCAGATGTGAATGCTCGTATTATTAGATGGTTACTTTTATTGCAGCAGTTTGATTTGACCATTGTTGACAAACTAGGTAGACAAAATGTTGTTGTTGACTTTTTATCTAGATTGGATTTGGCTGCAGATGAGGATGGAACAGTGGATGACCAGATGCCCGATGAACATCTGTTTGCTATTTCAGTACTCTCTCCATGGTTTGCTGATATAGCAAACTACCTTGTTTCAGCACAGTTCCCTCCGCACCTATCTTCCAGAGAGAAGAGCAGAATCATCAGAAAAAGTGCCTCACTTACTTGGATCGGGGGCAATCTGTTCAAGCTTGGCCCCGATCAGATCTTGAAGCGTTGTGTAAGGGAGGAGGAAGTCTTTGATATCCTCCTCACTTGTCATGATGGGCCTTGTGGAGGACATTTTCCAGCAAAGAGAACTGCCTTCAAAATCCTGCAGGCAGGCTACTATTGGCCCACACTTCATCAAGATGTCAGAAGATATGTCAGCCAGTGTGACCAATGCCAAAGAATGGGGAAACTGAACCAAAGGGATGAGATGCCTCTCCAACCTCAAGTGACTCTTGAGCCATTTGAGAAGTGGGGCATGGACTTTGTGGGTCCAATCAACCCTCCTTCGAGGCAAAGGTCTTACATCATTGTGTGTACTGACTACTTGACAAAGTGGGCAGAGACTAAAGCAATCAAAGCAGCAACAGAAGAAAAGGTGGCCGAGTTCCTAAGAGAAAACATCTTCTATAAGTTTGGCTATCCAAGAGAGCTGGTCACCGATCAAGGGAGCCAGTTCACCTCCAACCTAGTTGAAGATCTACTAGCTCATCACAAGATCAAGCATAGGACTTCCACCCCTTATCACCCTCAAGCAAATGGGCAGGTGGAAGTCACCAATAGAGCATTGGAAGAGATCTTGACTAAGGTGGTGAGCAGCAGCAGAAAGGACTGGGCAGATCGCCTGGTTGAAGCCACATGGGCTTACAACACCACTTGGAAGACCACCACCGGCTTCACACCTTATGAGCTGGTCTATGGGAAGAAAGCTTTACTGTCCATTGAGTTTGAATACAACACTTTGAGGATGGCAGCTCAGCTGGACCTAGATCTCAGCCATGCACAGCAAGAAAGGTTATTGCAGCTGAATGGATTGGATGAGCACCGAATGCAGGCCCTCCTTCACTCAGAAGTGGTTCAACTTCAGAGAAAGGTGTGGCATGACCAACATCTCCATGACAAGAAATTTCAGCCGGGAGATTGGGCTTTGTTGTATGACTCCAGATACAAAGATTTCAAGGGGAAGCTGAGAACCAGATGGCTAGGACCATATGCAGTGGAAAAATGCCATGACAATGGATCTGTCCTTATTCGAACCATTGATGAGGAAGCCATTCCCATGCTTGTCAATGGGCGTCGATTGAAGATCTACAGGAGACCTCTCTCAAGACAAGAGTTCATCAAAGCTATGGAGAAATCTGTATTGGTCATAGAGAAGGCATCTGCCTCTGCTTTGGGCATACCCCGAAGGATTTAAAAAAAAAAAAATAATAAAGATCCTTGGTTGAAAACCTCTCTGAGGCGCCCAAGGCAGGTGGTAGGGGTGAAAACCTCATTGAGGCACCCCTATTGTCTTTCAAAAAAAAAGGAAAAGGTTTGAAAAAGATCCTTGAGTGAAAACCTCTCTGAGGCGCTCAGGGCAGATGGCACGGGTGAAAACCTCTTTGAGGCGCCCCTGTTATCTTTCGAAAAAAAAAAAAAAAAAAAAAAAAAAAAAACAATAAGCAAAATATGGTAAAATTGCATGCAGGTTGCAGATGTTCTATGGAGGAGAGGAAGCCTCTCAACTCAAAGCCAAGGGTCCTTATCATGCTGTCAAGGGACCTCATCAGCACCTCCTCCAAGGATACCCATGTTTTTTCAAGGTATGTGCAATTTTATCATGGTTTGAATCTTCTACAGGAAGCCCGAACTTTCTACAGGAAGCTCTGTGTTCTACAGGAAACTTCCTGTAGAAGTTTGGGACGGCCCAGAATTCATTTTAAAAGGAGATCTAGCGACTAAGGATCGGTTTGGACGCATGCAAGCCTCTGTTGGCACCCTTGCACATTGCTGTCACCTTGCTCCACCATCCTTGTCGACATGCAACCAAGTTCCCTGCACCAGCAAAGCAGATCGATGAGTTCTCGCGGGAAAAGCCATTTTCAAAGATAAACAAGTGCTGAGATCTCATACCACAGGCATCAGAAGCTCCGGGAGCGTGATCGAAAGGCCAGATCGTCCGTCGTGAAGCATGCACCCAAGGAGGAAGAACTGTTATGAGACACCCCGCGGGAATCCTGTAACAGTTAAACCTGCTAGAGTGGATACCATTCACAGCACCGCCATCTGCAATGAAACGCGAGCGCATGCAACCAAAGCATCCACTCCATCATCGGCAGCCTGTAACCATGAGTCTCCGGGTCTGTGTAAATTCGCATGCAGCAGGTAGATCCACTCACCATCGTCCAAAAACTGGAAAAATCGTGTGCAGCCACACAGGTAAGTGTCTCGACCCTTCCTTCCATCAAATCGCATGAATTTTACTTTGAATTGTCGGCACAGTGTAAAAGTGAATGGTTGAGCAGCCGTATGGCTAGTCGACTGGCCACGTCGGCTAGTTATGGTATAGTTGGATGTTTGGGTGGCGGCCACGACAAAGAGAATGAGCAGCACGCACGTGAGAACACTCCCATCGGAAGAAATGAGTTTAACAGAAAGAGGCGGCGGCAGATCTGTGGGAATGGATGCCGTAGCAAGTGAATACGCAGGCGAATGATGGATGACGTCGCCCAACGGTCCAGCGGGGACAGCTCACCCCCCGCGCCACGGATTGCGCCGATTCAAAATCTAATCGGCTAGATTGTGCACATGCATTTATCAACCACCACTTCAAACTCGAGTGGCTATTCTGATCTCTTCTGCACTTTGGTACGCCGAGCTTTTGGCTACCAGAACGCCGGTGAAGCACACCTTGAGCGCAGGCCAACTACAGTCCTCCCCGAAATCTGCGCACTGCTCCTACAGGAACACAGTTTCTACAGGAACGCAGTCTCTACAGGGACACAGTTCTACAGGAAGGCGGGTTCCCCACGTAAAAAAAGGTGGCAGAAAAAGGTAACCCTGAAACTCTTCATGCAATTGGTTTTCAAAGGTGGCAGGATCATCGTCCACAGTCTGGTCATAAAGATATCGGTGAAATTGTTGTTTGTTGTGCCTATACTGTCGTTCTGCAGGATGTCAGTGTAATTAGACTGTGTTGAATTTTGTGGATTATGTGCATGCTCTGTCTCAATAGACCAAATCTCTTTCGCATTTGCTACCTTTAGTTAAAACAATCGTGTTCATCATGCCGGGTGGGTTTATTAGATGGGAACCCACCGATTCAACCAAGTTAAGGGAAAACCAGGAGGTGGTAGAACTCTTCACACGGGTTCAATGGATATCTTTTTGTGATAAATTGCAGGGTTACGATGATGAAGTGGTCGAAGAATTTCTGCAAGCTCTAAGGCCGAAATCCAAAACACTGGCTACAGTAACCTTCAGGGGCCTAAGCCTCAAGCTCACCCCGCAGTATATCAGTCGGATTACAGAACTTCCTATGGGTCTGCCGTGGGATAAGGAAGAACGGAAGTTGAGCCAGCAGGCCAAGAAAGAATTCTTTCCACCTGAGGAGGAATTCTCGGAGGACAAAAATGGGGTGCGAAGAACGAGTCTGTTGCCACCATGGAATGAAGTCAGTTTGCAAATCATGAAATATATAACTTGTGAAGGCCGTTTTAGCATCGTGTATGCATATCACTTTCGGTTGCTCACTGAATTAAGGCACCGGATTGATCTTCTTGTAGAACAAAAACTGAGCATCCCTTATTTCCTATTGCAGTCTCTAATGGAGTGTGCTACCAAGCTAAAAGAGGGCATACCAGATCAGATAGCCCACCATGGGTTGATCAAGCTTCTTGAGGAGGATGCGCTGCATTCATATAAGGTTCCCCTCTCATGGGAATCCTTCCGGAATTTGACAAGAGATGGAGACATTAAAATGTTGATCGAAGAAACGGGGTCCTCCAGCAGTGAGGAACAAGAAGCAGTGGCCGAGGAAAAGAGAGAAAAAGGCCAGAAGACCCCGACCATAGTGCAGAAGAAAGAACAAAAGAAGAAGCATGAGGAAAAGGATGACAAAGAAAAAGGTGGCACACCTATCTTGTCAGCAAGAGAAAAGAGGCTGAAGAGCAGAATGGACAAAGCTGAGGTGGTCCACGTCAGCCCAAGTACCTCATCAGCACCTGCAACCAAAGAAAAAAGCAAAACTCAGGCAGCTAAGCAAGCAAAGGTGGAGACACCTGTGTCTACAGGAAAGCAGAAGCAGGCTTCTACAGGAAGCCCGAAATTGGAAAAAGGGGCTTCTACAGGAAGCCCAAAAATCATTGAGAAACAGGCTTCTACAGGAAGCCTGAAGACAGAGAAAGGGTCTTCTACAGGAAGCCCGAGAGTGGCTAAAACCGGGTCTTCTACAGGAACCCCAAAATTGGTAAAGAAAGGATCTTCTACAGAAGGCCCGGAAGTGGGCAAAGCAGGGTCTTCTACAGGAAGCCCGAAATCTGAAAAGAAGGGGCCCTCTACAAGGAGCTCTGAGAAAGCAAAACGCAAGAAAGAGAAGGCTGGTATTCTCGAAAAGGAGGCAGCAGCTGCGCTGGCCGCCCTCAGTACACCTCCAAAGCCGAAGGAGAAGAGAGAGAGGGAGACCCCTCTACCATCTGAAGCCAAGAGAAGTAAGAGGATAAACACGGACAAGCCGCAGCCACCACCCAGTAGCCAAACCATTTTAGGGGATGTCCCTACTTCACCCAGTGCAAGAACCCCCTCTAAAACATCAGCCACCCCCGAGAGGGGAAGCCCAAAAATAACTTTCTGGACACGAAAAATAGGCCAATCGCCTTCCGAAGCCCGGCTCAAGGAAATAGAAAAGGGGGAAGAAGTGCCACCCTCGTCACCACCAGGGGCAGAAAAGGCAGGGCCACCAAGAACAGGAAAGGAAGAGCATGCTCCAGGCTCTAGTTCTCGGCCAAAGACGAGGAGCCAGAGCAAAGTTGCTCAAGGATGAGCAAATAGTTTAGCTGGGGGGTGATGATGAGCCCCAATTTTTGGTACAATTTGGGCTCATATTGGCCTACTTACCTTGTTCAATCATTCATCTTTTACCACTTATGCATTCATTTCTTAGTATATTTGTGTTGTTTGTAGGAAGAAGGGCAGGCATTATATCTACGTGACTAATACATGATGATTTTAGGTTTTTGGCATTAAAAGGGAGGAAAGACCACGAAAAAGGAGACAAGGAGACAATAAGGTGGCACTGCTGGTTTTTAGGAGAGGATGTCCTTAGTCTTGGGGACCTTCCTCATGATTCCCACCATAGCTCTGAGCTCCAATCAATCTCCCCACCAAGCTTAGAGGCAGCCAACCGTTCTACAGGAACAGCAGTTACAACTGTTCTACAGGATCAACAGTTTAACCTTCAGTTGGACAGCCGAGCTCCACAAATCAAGGAAACCTGTTGGATTATCATTTTGCATAAATACTGAGGCCATAGCCTCTGATAGGGGCTTTTTTGAACTTTTGCATTACCATTGTAATTTTGAAGTACGAGCTACAGCTCGGTGTTGGTTCTTGTTGTAAGCCAGTTTTGGCATAACATCAGATTTTTGGTTATGAATAAAGGCAGGCAGATTTTGATCTCATTCTGAGTTTCTAAGGGAGCTATAGCTCTCAGGTTAGGGCCCAACCTGAGAGCAATAGACCTCCTCTGTGTTGTAATGTTATTTGCCTTTCGTTCCAGCACTTTGTTTCTTTACTTTGACATGCAATTCGAATTTACAGTCTGCTGATTTAGTTTTTATGAGATTGAATAGGATTCGTTTATGGTGAATTTGCTTCCAGTTGCTTAGGTTAGAAGAGGATAGTTATAATTCATTGGAGCTCTAGAAAAAGGTTGAAAGGACCTCACTGCCATCTTTGTTAGGGATTGGGGTGTAGTCTGAACCAACCACCAAAATCAAACGCAGTTCTTTTCACATCCATGCAAGCTGCAACAGTTACTTTAGTCGTAGATCCATCCATGCACTTTGGTCTTGATCATTATTTCTTCATTCCACTTCCATGCACGAGTTTCTTTCACAAATTGCACTACTATTCATTGGTTCAAAATAGCACAGTTAACATAGGTTAAAGAGTTCTCGTTTTTGGTGACATTCATAGACAATTTGTTTCATCTACACTGCTCCACACCATTCCATTACCTTCCTCTTCTTGCCGACCACACCTAAAGCCACTCAACCGACCTCTGTTCAGCTCGTTTACCTTCCAGCTCTTCCATTACTCACGTAGCTCCATTTACTTAACCTTTCGTTGATCCCATCCTTCCAGCCATCGACCCACTGCATGCACTCTTTCTCCATCTGACTTCTCTGCTCCTGAGCCATCACTAGTTCCATATCCATCTCACCTATCCTCCCATACCACTCCATCACTTCACCATCTCCCAAAACTCCCACGGTCGAACATCCTGTAGAATTTCACAGACTTCCTGTAGAACCCCTGAGTTTCCTGTAGGATCCCCTGCAGACTTCCTGTAGAAGCCTGCAAACTCGGTTGCTGAGCATCCGAACGTGGTAGACTTCTGTGGACTGATGCTAGAGATCCTCTAGGGCCTCTCCTAGCCCCCCTGACCTTGCCCATGCTTTCCTTCCATTCGAACCGCTCCTCCACGGTCAAATCCTAATCAAAAGCATCATCACAATAAATCCAACCACTTAATGAAAAAATACAAAAACATGTCTTTTCAGATGCAAGTAGCTTAGATGCATGTATTTCAGCTCACTGCAAGTAATGGCATCATTGGTAGAAGTTTCATTCACAGTTTTGCATTGTAAGGGCCTAGCTAGTCAAATTAGGGTTTACTAGGGTTTTCATGCTTTGTTGGCTTTCAGTTTCTTTCTGCAAGTAGATTAGCCTCCTTTGAGTTAGCTTTCGTCCATCACTCATAAAGCTTCTTCTGTGAGCATATAGAAGTTGGCTTGAGCTCTAGCGGACTTGTGCCAGCTGACCAAGTGACAGCTGCGACAAGAGCTAGTACTTGTGCATACAACACCGTTGCTTCCAAGTTTGTACGAACTACCGGGTTGATAAAATTAGAGATAGGAAGCTCCAGGAGTTGTAGCATTATTGCTACATTACTGGAGCCCACCAGGAGCATTGGTTAGATAAGGTCAATGACCACTTGGAGAAGCTTCTAGACAAGGCCAATAGAAATAACCATCTAATAAGGCACATGTCACATCACTACCAGACTAGGAATATGCTTTGTAACATCAAGGTGAAACAAGTAGAAAACAAGCTCAAAGAAACCCTAAAGGACCAAAATGAGAAGGGTAACTTAGAGATGCTTTCTGAAGCATCCATGAGGGCTTAACATACCTCATTTTGTAGCTATTGACCAATTTTTGAGAAATGATGAGCATTTTGGGTTTTTTGGCTACTTTGGTGCCTAATTCAAACATTTGGCCAGTCACAGAAGTGCAACTCCTTGGCGCTGCTTTTTTTCTTCAGGCACTCAAATCACAAATAGTTTGCAGTTTTGGAAAGCCCATGGCATCCTCTAAAAACCGATTTCATGAAATTTCGTGAGAGAGACCAAATGTTGAGAAAAAGAGGAAAAAGTGGTCAAAAATCAGCATTCTGGTCCTCTTTTTGACACGCGCTGCGCTTCTAGAGTAACCTTGGCTGAATGACATTTTGAAGGCCTTCCCATGGGTCATTTTCAAAAATTCAAGGTGTTCTAGAAACTCAACTTGAAAATATAGTTTACCATTCTTTCAGATATTCATTTGGACCTCAAGAAGGAACCTTAAAGTGGGATCAGTGTCGGCGCTGCACTTCTGCAAATTTCTATGTTTTTCATTTAAATTTCACTGTGTAAATTTCGTAGTTTTCAGTTTGACTTGGTCAAAGTCAAAACTCTTGATGTAATTGAAGTTAGTTCAAGATTAGATGATGTAAGAATGAATGAATGGACATGATAGGTAGATTTTGTGGTTTAATAGGCCTCATTAAGGAAGTAAAATCTATATGAAAGTCTAGAAGATGTGTTTGTATTTGACCTTCTCACTCTCTCCTATTGGTTGAGAGAATCTTGGAATTAGTTCCACCACCTAGGAATTCGACTCCTGAAGGTGGGGAAGTTGCTCAATTGAGTATATATGTACTATTTCTCATTCAGAGAGAAGGGTTGGACTTTTGTGGAGGAGGGTTGTATGCTTATGTTTTCTTCAACTAATACAGGAGTAGTTGCAGCTATATTTTAGGAACTCTAGTTTAGTGATTCTATGGTGTTTGTTTCTTCTTTCTATTAGTTTTAATGGATAAATCATCTCTCTTTAGATTCTTTATGTTCTTCCTATAAGTTTCTTTGTAGTTATATAAATAGGAATATTGAAATTACGCTATGTTTATGTGGAATTCATAGTTGTGTTTCCCTTCTTCTAAAGCTAATGAATTCATGCCTTCACATGCTCATTAGCCTCTTTTAAACTCAAAAATCTATGCTACATTGACAAGCGCTGAAAATGCACCATAACGCACTGGTATCTAGCTCCTATTATACTTGTTTTTTCATACTTGAAGCCTAGACCTAATTACTTGTTCTAAACCCTAGTCTAGCAAATTTAATTCACAAATACTCAAAACAAACTTGCATATCTAGCCTAAAACCTTGTTCTTTACAGCTTTGCATTGATAAATCCTTTTGAGAGATCCCTCTCTGGCTTACTAGGGCTAGCTACTTAGCTGAAAGTAGTTCGAGGTTGCCTTTTTCAATTTCCTCCTCAGCCTAGGAAATTGTAGGGGATAAGGTTTTTGGCGTCGTTTTCAGGGAAACGACTGATAAGTCATTCTCGGGAAGTATTTTAGGGATTTCAAGAGAACTGGTTCTGTAGTTGATAGTTTCTAGTATCCAAAGATAGGATGATTTTAGAAATTTCATCAATCTTAAGGTGACACAAAATTCTGGCTCCTAAAAGATATATCAGGTCAAATCCTGACCCAAATCCACCTTTTATTGTTGAAGAGCCTGAGAAACTGCTTAGAAAACTGAAGTTACCTATCACTAAAAGTGCAGCTCGGAAAATTAAAAGAAAAACTTCTCTACCTATAAATCTATTTTCTTTTGAGCAACTTCCTTTTGATACTCAGTCAGAATTGTCTCTTTCAAGGTCAAAATTTGAGTCTTGCATTTCTGAATTAATATCTGAACCTCTTCAATTTGAATCTCATTATCATTCTTCAGAATCTCTATCTTCTAGATTTGAGCATGAGTTGTGGTTGAATTTTGACAGACTTCAAAGTCTTGCTGACTAGCTCCAAATCACTACTGAAAAAGCCTACATTCAGTATCAACTTGAATACTTAACTTCTTTCTCATCCTCTACTACACCTCCAAATACATCTACTACATCTCTAAGTACCTCAGCCGCCTCATCCTTTCTTCGACCACCTCCATCAGTGTCATCATATTTACCTACACAACCCATTGTAGTACCTCCACCACCTCCAACAGTCATGGCATGATTTGCGCCTCTCATGCTACCTGCTCAACTTGCTTCTTTACCTCAGAACTTTGGTCAAAGAATCCACCTATTTGATGGGAGCTCAAAAATCATAGCCCGACATCATGTTGATAAATTGATAGATTTTATTGACTTGGAAGAAGTTGATGAAGATGATGCTAAGATGAGAATAATAGCTTAGAGTTTGTCTGGAGATGTGAAGAAATGGTTTTGCAATTTGGTTGCTAATTCTATCAATAATTCTTAGAGACTGATAGAATTGTTCTTATCACGTTGGAAAGAAAAGAAAAATCCACTACATATTTTGGCTGAGTAAAATTTTGTGAAAAGAAATCAGAATGAGACAGTCTAAGAGTTCACAGCAAGATTCAATTTGGTATACAATTATGTCCTTGATGATATGAAGCCTCCACCTGGTCTAGCACTTCTCTAATATCTTGATGCTTTTGCCCAAGACATGGCATATTAGCTCAGAGAGAGAGACCCTGCAACTCTTAAAGAAATGCAGCGAAATTTTGTAAGTGTTGAAGCTAATCTGCTCATCCTGAAATCTAAATCAAAGCCTAAGAGGACTGAGAAGAAACTTTTTTTTAAAGAATAACCTTCTTCATCTTCAGATGTAAAGCTTGACACTCTGATTAAAACCATGGAGATAATGATGGATAGAATATCCATAACCGATCAACAAGTGAAGCCTTCAGTGAGGAATCCATACTTTCATGGCCAACAACAATAGCAGTTCAGAAATCGATAGAAAGAGCAGCAAAATCAAGATCCTCAAGGTCAAGTAAGATCTCCATTCCAACAAAATTATACTAAAGGCTAGGAAGAAGATGAAGAGGAGATTGTAGAATAAAATCACTTCTTTGAAGAAGATGAGTTGCCTACCTTTTTGACAGAAGAAGATCAGTTTTCTGAAGAATCTTTCATACCAAGTGATCAACAATTTGTACTTTCAAGTGACAATCTATGGGCTGTATAAACTGAAGAATATAAAAGAGGATATTAGAATGCTCTTAGTCATCTGCAAAAGTAGTACAACTTGAGGAACAAAAATGTACCTGTTACATTGAACCAGAAGAGGCAAAATCTGCAGAAAGACACACCAAGCAAAGAAGCAGCTCCTCCAAATCAGAATAAAGAAAAATAAGTTTTCATACTAAGCCGGGATAAAACAAATGAGGTATCTACCAGCAATGTGAGGAAAGATAAGGAGTTTCAAAGTGAAAGTCATAAGATGGAATCTCAAGTTGTAGGGCAGATTGAAAAGAAGGACATTACTGCAAAGGAGGTAGAAAAACAATATAATCTTTTTAGTTTAGAAAATGAAATTTCTAAGTTGAAAGTTTCAATTCCTCTCACTGAATTAGTGAAGAATGATAAATATGAGTTTCATATTAGAAAAATGCCTAAGGTTGACAAAATGTCAGAAATAGTTGGTTGATGATGAGCCAGCAATCCTTTTTGGTCTAGCCTTAGAAGGAAGTCCCAAAGATAGTGAAATTCCACGTTTTTATCTTAGTCTCAAACTTTGATGGGTGCCAGTGTTGCAGCAAGAATGCTGCAACCCCTGGGCTGCCAAATTTACTTTTATCAACCCGGTAGTTCATAACAAACTTGGAAGTATTGGTGCTATATGCACAAGTACTAGTTCTCATTGCAGGTTGTCACTTGGTCAGCCGGCGCGAGATCACTAGGAGCTCAAGCCAACTTCTATAGATTTCAGAAGAAGCTCTATGTGTGATGAAACGAAAGAAAGATTACTCTACAGATGCTATTCTAACTGCAGAAAGGAGAAAGATTGGAATGTAAAGCAAAACCTAGTAAACCCTAATTAACAAGCTAATTCTACTTTTGCCAAAAACATTATGAAAACCATGAAAGAAATGCCATTACCAACTCAAGGAATTAAACAACATCTAACCATGCCATTTCTAGAAGTAAATAAGAAAAAATAATATTTTTGGATTTTTATGGGTTTTTATGTGAATTTAACATGCATCTAATTTATTGTGTGTGAGTGTGGCAGCGAATAGGTGGCATTAGACGGCGGTTTTAGAGCTTTGGAGGATGTAGGATGGTGTGGATGGGTCCTAGGAGGTCTTAGGTGGCCTTTTGGAGGATTTTCCCACACTCGGCCTTCAAAATAAATCCTACAAGAAAAATTACAAGAGGACACAAGAAAACTACAAGAGGAAAATAGGGAAACTATAGGAGGCCTACAGGAGGAGGCTGAGAGCAATTTTCACTATTTTTAGGGTGTGAGAGTGGGTGGAAAAGGTGGATGAAGATTGGAATGAGGTGTTGGGACACCTAAGCTCTACCATGAATCACCAGGGGAGAGAAATGTGATGGGATTTACTCAAGGAGAGAGGAAGAACTTCTATGAAAAATGAAGGACACTAGGGCAGAATTGAGGTGAGGTTTGGGAGACCTATAGGGCATGGATCAGATGGAGGGTGTGATTGCTGGTAAGCTGGCCCACTGTTGGAAGAGATCTTCTACATAGAAACTAACAGTCAACCAAGAGAATCAAGCAACCAATGTAACAAGCGCATACTAGGAAAAACAGAGTTTTGCATTAAAATGGCCTAAACTATGATGTATAGAAGGAAATGCTGGGAAATGTTATAAGAAAGGAAATAATTCAAAAGGACTATTGCAAATCAAGAAGTGAACATGATAAAGAAGATCTAAAGAAAAAAAAAATTGGACTATCAACCTACTAGAGAGCTGCAAACACTAGAAGTCCTAGGAATGAGGAAAATCTGTGCTTTTGGGCCAGCTAGAGAGTCTTTGCCTCAAATCATGGTCCTAGAGGGAGGAAGAGAGGCCAAGGCACTATTTCTAGCCTTTTGAATATTCTCTGATCACTGCTTAACTTGCCACAGAAAGCACAAATGGAAGCAAACTACTAAATCATCAAATGCAATCTATTCTTAACCATAAAAGAAATACATCTAACAACAAACTAATCTACAAACTGAAGTAAAACATACAAATACAATTTAGGAGAAGCTTGGCTGCTTGGATTGGGCCCTAACCCAAGAGCTTCAGCCCTCTAAGGTAACTCAGTGCTAGCTCAAAAAGGATTCCATCTTCGCTGTCAAAAAATAGCAAGATTACATAAAACTGTCATAAAATAGTAAGCTCGAAATTTGAGAAGGGTTTACATAAGCAAGAGGTCGACCCTAGTGAGGCCCTAGGCCTCTCTACTTATTCATCTGAAGCTACCAACAATTTCCTTAAAATCAGGGAGGCTTGGCTCCCAAAACTCGAGATAACTAACAATCATCTTCCACTTGCTTGGCTGCCTTCTAGTGCATGATTCGGTAGCTTGTACTCCGAGCTGAATGAAGGGGAATTCGAAGTGAGGAAAAATAAATGAGGGGGATTCCCACTATAAGTCCTCTCCTCTTTCTACTTCGAGTTACTGCTGCAGTTTGATCACTAGATCTTTGACTTTGACCTCGAAATCCATCAATAATCTACATTAAATACATGTTAGAGCACATGGCATAATAACTAACTCAACTCACCCTATAAGCATAAATATAATCAGAAAATTATACAATAAGCTAAGAGAATGGATGATTTTACTAGGTTAGGAGGTAAAATGAGCCCATATAATTACCCATTTATGAGGCTCATCATCACCCCCCTACTGAAAATGTTGCTCATCCTCTGAGAAACATAGTCAATCTCTTGGTCTTTCATGGCCCTGGTGGCCTCCCTAGCATTCCAGGCTTCTGATGTGGTCTGCTCATGTTCTCCATAAAATCCTGCCTTTCAGTCTATGTCCTTCCACTGCTCCTTCTCTTCTGCCTTCCAACATGCCTAATATGAGTGGAGGACTCAGTTTGAGGCCAATCCAATTGACCTTCAGCCTTTGCATGGAGTGCTTGTACATTGGCACTCTTTTCAATGCCTCCTTCAGCCTCATGGGGGAATGGTATTCTCTAATCTGCAAGCTGTAGGGTAGGGTGTTCCATCTTCTCGTTCATGCATTCATACAATCATCCCCAAGTAGCCTAAGCATATCTTCAAAGTGTGCAATGGCTTGTTCCTGATTGGATAGATATTTAGGGGCGATCTGAGGGTCATTGGCAAGAAGGTTGTGTGTGCTGATGAGTGCCATAGGATCTAATGGCTTAGCTTTTATCATCAATCGTTCATTCTGCTCTATAATTAACAATATTTTCATTTCTACTACCATAAATTCTTCATGGTTCATCCATGATGCCATGGCCATTAATTGCAGATCCCCTAGATTGGCATTGGGGTCCCACACATTCAGGTCTGTGAGGGCCATGTTGTGTAGATAGAACTCTACCACCTTTGCTTTGTCCTCATAGGTGCTTTGGTCACAGAAATCCATGAACTGACTGTAGTCTTGGAAAGGCATTGTGCCTCTTTGTGCCAAAGTTTTTATTTGGAATTGAAGCCATTGTTCGTTTAGATAGAGGCCATAAGATTTGGCTGGTGTTCTGCATTGTAATGCTTCTATGGATAAGCTGGCCATGTATGCCAAATGAGTCTCTTTTTCCTGCAGCTGCCTCCTTAGTGATTCATTTTCATTCTCAAGGTGGCTTCTTGTAATGGCTTCTCTGTCTCTGAGAGAACTCAATTCCCTTCCCATTTCCTTGAGTTTTTTTTCCATGTGGCCAATATCCTCAACTCCTTTGGACTTGGCTATCTGCATCGAACTATGTGTTCTTACTGTTTGACTTGGCTATGTGGATCCACCTATGTGTTCTTACTCTCTCTTTTTCCAATTCGAAAAACAGTGGAATTACAAATTTTTGTGGGATTATCTCGCCTCCCTCAAGTAGTCTGTAATAGGATTCAGGTTCTTGTAGCTCTTGAGCTTCCTCTTTCACCTCTGGCTATCCTCCTATCTTTTCCTCAAGTTTTTCTGTCTCCTATAGTTTGGACAGTGTCTCCTATAGTTTGGACAGTGTCTCCTATAGGACTGTTTTAGGGACCTGTAGAATTGTCTTCCCCTTCAATGTAGGAGATCTTGTGGACCTCCTTTCATAGGTTATGGGTGTCTTGGAAGGAGATTCTTTCACCTAGGCAGATGGTGAATCTTCAATGTTAATGGGAGTCTTTGATGAGGGCTGGGGTTTTCCTGTTTTAATTATGGTACTCTTCCTTCCCCTGAAATACATGGAGGTTTTTCTTTTCCTCTTCTACTTCTGCTTGACTGGTGTACCGAAGGTAGTGAGGGCAGCTGCTACTTCTCTTTCCATAGTTTTAGGGAACTCTTCTCTTTTCTCTGCCCTCTCTGCCTCCCTTTCTCCCTTTTATGTTTCTTTTTCCTCCTCCTGCTCTGTCTCTTTTTCTACCTCATGTTATGTCTCTTCAACTCTCCCCTCCTCTATTTCTTTTCTTTCCCCCTTCCTCTCTTGCTCTGCTATGTCACCACTGGCTTCATCTTCTCCTCCTTGCTGTTCTCCCTCCTCACTGACAGCAAGACTGACATCATAGGTTAATGCCTTGATGCCATCTTCAATTGTCATATTTCTGAAAACTTCCCATGCTATAAGGATTGTAAGGGTATGGAGGGCTTCCTCTACTAGGATCTTGATTAGGCCATGGTGAGCTAGCTACTGTGAATTTCTTTCTTGTACCTTGGTGCTGGAGTCAATGAGGGACTGAAGGAGAAAGTAAGGGATACTGAGCTTTTGATGTGCTGGGGTATCCATGCCATATCTCAATTCTTGGAGGATCCTGAAATGATATCCATAAAAAATGATGTACCTCACCTCACAAGAAATGTATTTGATTACATGGTAGCTAACCTAATCCCAGGGATATGGTACACTAGCCCTGCTAATTCCATTTTTGTCTTCAACAGGGGTTTCACTATCTTGGAAAAATTTCCTCTTGGCAGCCTAGCCAATTGGTTTCTCATCTTTACTCCAAGGTAGCCCAAGAGGAAGGGTAGTGGCTCTACTGATGAATTCATGGGTTATTTTAATGGAGAGCCCTCTAATGGTTACAGTGGCACGATTTCTTGTGTGAGGGACTAGAGAAAGACAAAATTCATGGGAAATTGCATCACCAAACCCTCTAAACTTCTCAAAGAAATTCATCCAGTTTTCCCTTGTAAATATTTCCACCACTTGAGGATGTGCATGGAGTCTAGTGGAGTTAGTGGGATCTTTTCTCATAAACCCCATCTATCATACTGCCTGTACTTCTTTTGAAAAACTAGATATGGAGGTGGAGACAAAGCATTTTGAGTGAAATAGAAAAACAGAGGGGACTGTGTTAAAAAAAAAAAAAATAGAAATTTTTTTATGTTCTTCTACCCTCTTAAAGACTCATTTAATATTCAATTTGAAACCAACTCTTTCACATTTTGATATTCAGCAGAGGGACTTCATGAACCCTACCTCTTCATACTAAAATTCATGCCAAAAATTACATTTCCTCCCTTCAAAATGAATCACTGCCCCTCATGTAGAAGCCCGATGTCCCTCTTGTAGATTTCCTGTAGGTGCTCATGTAGAAAATGCCGAGAGAAAAAATATGGAGGAAATCGATGGAGGATGGTGGATATGAGGCTGTGGGGTCATAAGAAGACTACTGTGTGGCTGTTTTATGAGGAGAAACTGAAGAAAAGGTGGTGAGAATGCGTGGGGAGGAGTGCTCATTAGCTTTCATGGTTGTTTTCAGTTATGCGTGCTGAGCTGGCAAGGTGTACGTTGCCTAGATTAGGATCGTTGGTCCCCACCTACTTGGTCATCATGAACTCCCTTGTAGTTATCACCTCATTACTGCATCAGAGTTAAATCTTCCTCTCACTACCTATCCTTCGCATCTTTTTCTTGAGTTGACTGTGCACACATGTGGGTGGTATCTTGGTTAAGTGGAGTCAACTAAATGAAGGTGGCCAAGTTAACTGGCCACCTTTCCCTCTTTTGATTTCAACCATCTCATTGCCTTCGTATGATTCCTAATTACACAAATGCAGATAGAGGAGTGACTTAGCTACTTACCTGTAATCCAAGTGTATTTGCTGCCATCGACTGTGAGGTTCTTCGGCTTTCTCTGCTACATGCCTTCATTTTCCTTCATGCATGTTTTCTCTGCTTGCTAATGTGTTTTTGTGTGTTTTTGAAGGTTATTATTTTGTTGGAGATGAGTTGCATGTGCTTCTTCAACCTTCAGATGTGTTGTCCCTTGCTGCTGGTGCTGGACTTCTATGGGATCAGCTGCTACAGGAATTCCTACAGGAGCTCCTGTAGCTGCTTCTCCCCTTGAAACTTCAGTTATTTCCCTATGCTTGGAGCTTGAGAATGATGCCAGAGGTGGAGATGAATGATGGAGGGATAGGAGGTAAGCTTCAGGTGAAGTTGATGGTGTCGTTTCCTATTTTTATTGTTGTTTTTTATTTCAAAACTGAAAAATTGTTTTTCTGTGTTTTTTCTTGGATGAGGAGAGAAATAATAATGATGCTTGGAGTGTGATATAGGTTTGGAAATGATGGCACGGAGGTTTGAATATGGTAAGAGGGATTATAGGGTCCTCATGAAGCTTTTCTTGTCCCTCAAACTGCCTCTTGTAGACATTTTTGGCTCTCTGTAATCCCTACAGGAGCCTCCTGTAGAAAACATAGTTTTGGAAGAAGAGGTACAGTGGGGTGAAAGAGATGCCAAAAATGATGGAGGAAGGTGTGGAGAAGATGAGATGGATGCTGGTATGAATGTCAGGGTCCCCTTGGTACCTTCTCATGCTCCCTGTAGTCCTCCTGCAAACCTGCAATGCAATAAAAATTCATTTTTCTTCCTCTCTTTTTTTTTTTGAAAACAACTAGGGCACCTCAGAGAGGTTTTCACCTTAATTGCCTACCTTGGGTGCCTCCAAGGGAGGTTTTCACCGAGGGATCTTAGTTTTCCCTTTTCTTTTTGACATCACTGGGCTACCTCAGAAGAGGTTTTCAACCCAATGATGGGACTCAAGCGCCTCATGGAGGTTTCCACTTGAGTCCTTATTTTTTCTCCTTTTTCTTCAGTGAGTGGATGAAGTGGAAGCTAAGACATGTTCCACTACCATCACTATTTTATTCAAATCTTCAATAAACTCTCACTTAGAGAGGGGTTTCTTGTATACTTTCAATCGATGTCCATTGACAAGCATGGGGATGGCTTCATCATCAATGGTTCTGATCAGAATTGAACCATTGTCATTTCATTTCTCCATAGTGTAGGGTCCCAGGCATCTTGTCCGCAGCTTGCCTTTGAAATCCTTGTATCTTGAATCATAAAGTAGTGCCCAATCTCCCTCTTGGAATTCCTTCTCCCTAATATTTTTTTCATGCCATACCTTTCTTTGAAGCTAAACTACCTCTATATGGAGAACGGCTTGCAATCTGTATTCATCCAATCCATTGAGCTGAAGTAACCTCTCCTTCTGTGCATGGCTGAGGTCTAGGTCCAGCTGAGCTTCCATCCTTAGGGTATTGAATTCAAACTCTATTGACAGCAAAGCCTTCTTCCCATAGACCAGTTCATAGGGTGTGAACCCGGTGGTGGTCTTCCATGTTGTGTTATAGGCCCAAGTGGCCTCAACTAATCTGTCTGCCCATTCTTTATAGCTGTTGCTCACTACCTTTGTTAGGATGCCTTCCAATGCTCTGTTAGTGACCTCCACTTGCCCATTGGCTTGTGGATGGTAAGGGGTGGAAGTCCTATGCTTGATCTTATGATGTGTGAGCAGGTCTTCAATCAGGTTGGAAGTGAACTAACTGCCTTGGTCTGTGACCAACTCTCTCGGATACCCAAACTTGTAGAATATGTTTTCCCTCAAAAACTCAGCTACTTTTTCCTCTGTCACTGCTTTGATTGCTTTTGTCTCCACCCACTTTGTCAGGTAGTCGATGCACACAATGATGTACTGCTTCTGCTTTGAAGGGGGGTTGATAGGCCCCACAAAGTCCATGCCCCACTTCTCAAATGGCTCAAAGGTCACCTGAGGTTGCATGGGCATTTCATCCTTTGGAGTGGGTTTCCCCATCCTCTGACACCGATCACACTGGCTCATGTATCTCCTCACATCTTGATGAAGAGTGGACCAGTAGTAGCCTGCTTGCAATATCTTGAAGGAAATTATTTTTACTAAAAAATGACCTCCATAAGGCCCGTCATGATAGGTCAGGAGGATGTAAAAGACTTCCTCCTCCCTGACACATCTTCTCGAGATCTGATCTGGGCCAAGTTTGAAGAGATTGCCTCTAATGTAGTTGAAAGGGGTGCTTTTCCTTACTATCTTGCTCTTTTCTTTTGAGGATAGGTGTGGTGGGAACTGTGCTGAAACCAAGTAGTTTACTATATCAGCAAACCATGGAGAGAGTACTGATATAGAAAATAGGTGTTCATATGGCATTCAGTCATCCACCATTCCTTCTTCATCTGCAGGCAAATTTACTCTAGACAAAAAGTCAGCAACAACATTCTCTTTACCAGGCTTATCAATAATGGTAAGATCAAACTACTACAATAAAAGCAACCATCTAATAATGCAAGCATTTACATCTGGTTTTTTCATTAAATATCTAATTGCAGCATGGTCAGTGTGCACAAAGGCTTGATAGCCTGTGATATAATGTCTGAATTTGTTTAAGGAATGCACAATAGATAGGAGTTCCTTCTCGGTCACTATATAGTTTAACTCTGCCTTTGACAATTTTTTGCTTATAAAGTATATGGCATAAGATAGCTTTTCATCAATTTGTCCTAAGGCTGCTCCTATTGCTTTGTTTGAGGCATCTATGTGAATGTGAAAGGGTAGGGCCCAGTTTGGGCCTCTGAGAATTGGGGCAGTCACTAGCTTGGTCTTCAAGGTATCTAGGGCTTCTTGATAGTTTTCCGACAATATGAACTCAACATCTTTGCCTAGGAGGCCAAACAAAGAAGAGGTTAACTTGTTGAAGTCTTTAATGAATCTCCTATAATATCCAACTAAGCCTAGGAAGCTTCTAACATCTCTCACCTTTTGAGGAGGTGGGACCCTTTGGATGATGGCAATTTTGTTGGGGTCCACCTGCAGTCCTTGTTGAGATATTGCATGGCCTAGCACGGTCCCTTAAATCATAAAAAAATCACATTTTTCCAGACTAAGGGACAGGTTCATCTCAATACACTTATCTAGAACTTTTCCTAGGTTAGATAAAGCTTCCTGAAATTCAGAGCCATAAGGAGTAAAATCATCCTTGCATATTTCTACTGCATCATGGACCAGTTCAGAAAATATACTCAATACCGCTCTTTGGAAAGTGGCTGGAGCATTGCACAAACCAAAAGGAAGGACCCGATATGCAAAGGTACCCCAAGGACAAGTGAAAGTGGTCTTATCTTGGTCTTCCGGGCTGATTTGAATCTGATTATACTTGCTAAACCCATCTAGGAAGGAGAAAAACTTTTTCCTTGCCAGAACATCTAACACTTGATCTATGAAAGGTAAAGGAAAATGGTCCTTTTTAGTGGCTTAGTCCAATTCCCGATAGTCGACACAGATTCTCCACTTACCATTTTTTCTTTGGCACTAGTACCAAAGGAGAGACCCATTCACTGGCTTGAAATCTTCCTTGATGTATATATGATGATTACATACTGAAGGGTGCACTCCCTTCATCTCCTTATAACTCCAGGCGAAGGCATCTAGATGTTTTCTCAATATGCTGCATAGCTCTTTCTCCTAGGAAGTAGATAGGGATGGATTGATTTTCAATGTTCTTTCTGGGCCAAACTCTATATTTTTAACATGAAGAGAAGTTGGATCGGCCACACAGAGATCAGTTGAGGGGTTGTTTTGGATTTCTCTTACTATGTCTTCTAATGGTAATACATTGGGAGGTGGATTCTGAATCAAATTTTCAATCATATCATCCTCATCTTGCAGTTTCCCCCCCATGGCGATTTCTAATGTATAGAGTGGTGCAGAATAAACTTCATCCTCATCCTCCTCCTCCAACCAGAGAGGTAGATCATGTTCTAGCAAGGGTTTGGCAGGAGGATATAGGGTTAACTGCTTGGACATGTGCCTATTCTTTATGGTCATGTTCCTAGCTTGGCAGCTAATGTAGGCATCGACTGTAGCCAACCAGGGTCTTCCCAGAATGAGAGGATACCCAATGAGCTTTTTCTTTGGTTGGAGAACTATGAAATCAGCAGGGTATTCTTAAGAATCAATGGAGACCATCACATCTTCCACAATCCCCTCAAGGGTCATTGCGGAGTGGTTTGCTAGCTGCAGCACTGTCGTGGTCTTCCTCAAGGAGCCTTGGAGGTTAAGTTTGAGCATTGTGTCCTTTTTCATCACATTAATGGCAGCTCCCAGATCAATCAAGGTATGTGGGACCATTGTGCCATTGATGTGTACATCAACTACAGGGTTTCCAGGGTCCAAATATTTTGGACAAATTATCTGGCCCAACATTAGTTTGGACAGTTGTCCTATGACAGTGATGGTTGGGGCATCTCTCTTGCACCTTCCTGGATGCCTAAAGCACTTCTCTTTGATCAACCTATTGTAGATAGGCACATATTTTATGGCTTGGAGAATTGGTATCTTCACACATAAATGTTTCAGTTCTCCTAGGAGTTCAGTCTCTTCTAAGGTAGGCTGGGTTGTCATGGGGAGTCTCTTAGGAAAGGGTGGATTTGCTTTAGGTTCACTTTCCTCTTTATCTTCCTCAACCTCCCTGGGTGGAGGCTGGCTATCTAGGAGAACTTTCTCGGATCACAAGTTAATTTCTTGAATCTCCACAACATAAGTTGGGCATGATAGTTCCCCACTATACACTTGTTGAGCTTGTCTGTTGTTCGGGTTCGGATTTCGCTGGGCAAGCATTTAGGGTTGCCTTGGTGGAGAAAAAGGTAATGGTTGTGGTTGGGTAGGTGGTGGAGGCAGAAGAGTGGGAAGAAAGTTGTATTGGGGCCTCCACCCCTGTTGAGATGCATTCCACTGAGGTTGTGGCTGAGCATAGGATTGAAATGAATGGGTTGCTGGTTGGGCATGATATTGAGATGTAAAGGACCAAGGAGGAGGCGTGGACTAGGAAGGATGAGCAGGGGGACCCCAAGAAGGTATGGAGGTGACTTGGTTTAGGTCGTAGTATGCCTAAGATGTCCCTTGCATTCCCTGTTGGTATGGTCTAGGTCCATGCGACCTCCTTTGGTTTATGTAATAGATCTATTCAGTGACTCGTTCGGCTCCTTGGTATACAACTTTAAGTCCGGGCAAGGAAGGGCACTTATATGTAGAATGATCTTCTTCACAGACTGAACAAACCTCTATAGAGTTCAATGGGCATTCATTTATAGGATGCCTCCTGGTGCATCTAGGGCAAAAAATGGCCAAAGCCCTCTCTGCTTCCTCTTGTTTTCTTTTGATATGTAAGGTATCCATTTGCATGGAAAGAGTCTGCAGCATCTCACTCTTGAAGTCTTCCAGCATGTTTCAAATTTCACCTTTAATGGATGAATTGGAAGAAGAGGTACTGGCTATGGGTTGACTCCCCCTACCTTTCTTTCTGGCTGCTCTAGAATGGTTTCTAAAAACAATCTTTATGTCCTCATAGGGTATTTGGTAGATGTCTCCCCCGGCCAGTAGATGGAGGGTGTCTAAAAGGTCTTCCCGAATTCCCCTGAGCAGGACCAACTTCAGAGACTCAGGGTCAAGTGTACACCTGGCCCTTTTGTAACTAAGCTGGAACCTCTCTTCATAGTCTTCCAGGGACTCATCACTTCCCACGGTCATTCGTAAGATTTCTCCTTTAGTATCTTTTGACCTACAATAGTATCAATACTTGTCATTAAAGTCCTGGTGCATCTTGTAGGTTTTAACCCCGTACAAAAATTACCTACATATGAATTCTAAAACATAGAAAATAAACAATGCGAGAGCATAACACATAAAACACATATACACAGAGATTTTCCCACTGGATCCCAAAACTAGGACTACCAGCTTGATTTTTCATTATGTTCCTTTTAATGTTATAATACATATTTATACATGCTGAAGCATCCAATACCATGGACCGAAAACCATCGCGTCCAAAAACATGTGCGAAAATCATGAACAAAACCATAGGTGGGTCCGCCCATCCTAACATAGGGTCCAAAACTAAAATTTTCTGGGGCGTTGCCCCGGACCCCATAAAGTGGGGTTATGGGTATGCCTCAAATCCCCAGTGACCCCCCCCCTCTAACCCCCGGTTAATTACGTGGGCTAGTCGTGGAAAGAATATAACACAACCCAACATTCTCCCACTTGTTGTTTTCTTTCCATAGGGGGCCATAAGAGAGCTTAGTCATTTATATAGCCCTGCAATGCCCATTGTTTCTCTACACTAAGAGAACTTCTCAGAGTTCACATATTTTGTCAATGCATCTGTAGTATCCTTCAAAGTGTCCACCTTTACCAGCAACACCTTTTTGTCTTCTATCATATCCCTCACAAAGTGATATTGAACATCAATTTGCTTTGTCTTTGAATGATAAGCAGGGTTCTTTGCCAAGAAAATTGCACTTTGGCTGTCACAGTCTATCCTTATAGCTCCTTGTACTAACCCCATACTTGAACACAATCTCTGCAACCAAACTGCTTCCTTGCTTGCATGAGTGGTTTCCATGTATTCTGCCTCTGTAGTTGATAGTGCCACTATAGATTGTTTCTTACTCATCCAATTGACTGCACCTCCAAATAGGTTAAAAAAATACCCACTTGTAGATCTTCTATAATCCATATCTCCAGCCCAGTCTGCATCAACAAAGCCACGAATTTCCAACACTCTGTCCAATCTTGGTCTTCCTTGGTAGCACAAACCATAATCACTAGTGCCACGCAAATACCTGAAAACCCACTTCACTGCTATCCAGTGCTCCGTCCCTGGTTTTGACATAAACCTACTCAATACTCCCACTGCTTGTGCAATGTCTAGTCTAGTACAGACCATTGCATACATTAGGCTACTGACCGCACTTGCATATGGAACACGGGACATGTCCTCTTCCTCTTCTTGTGTCTTGGGACACAGTTCAACAGATAACCTCAAACCTACAGGAATAGGAACTTTCACCGGTTTACTATCCTGCATATTAAACCTCTACAGTATTGTCTCGACATACTTCCTCTGGTTTAACCAGAGCTTCCTCTTTGCTTGATCTCTTTTAATTTCCATGCCCAAAATATAGTTTGCAGCACCAAGACCCTTCATGTCGAATTTGGAGGACAATTGGGTCTTCAAATCCTGGATAATTTCTTTGTCATTTCCAACCAGCAACATATCACCCACATACAAGACCAGATAAATAACACGGTCACCAATTAATTTAAAATACACATGGTGATCTGCTTTGCTTCTGGTGAAGCCAAGTCCTCGTATAAATGTATCAAATTTCTGATACCACATCCTTGGGGACTTTTTAAACCCATACAGAGACTTCTTTAACTTGCATACCAGTTCTTTCTTACCTTTCACCTCAAAGCCTTCAGGTTGCTTCATGTATATTTCCTCTTCTAGATCCCCGTGAGGAAATGTTGTCTTCACATCCATCTTTTATACCTCAAAATCAAAAGCAGCAGCAATAGGAAAAAGTAATCCAATAGAAGTTACCTTGGTAACAGGAGAAAAAATATCACCAAGATCAATTCCCGACACCTGGGAATAACCTTTTGCTACCAACCAAGCTTTGTATTTCTCCACCTTTCCTTTTGCATTTATCTTCTTCTTGAACACCCATTTGCTGCCAATGGGTTTCCTTCCAGCCGGTAACTCCACCAAATCCCAAGCCTCATTTTTGTGCAAAGATGCCATTTCATCAACCATGGCCTCTTTCTAGAGTTTTCCATCCTCTGAATCTACTGCTTCTGTTATGAAACCAGCTTAAGAAAAAGACAGAAAAGATATATCAACGCCTTAAAATTCAGCCTCTTCGAGGGGGCAACCTCCTTTACATTACATAAATGAACAATTCTTGGATGATTCAAATGATAAAACCTCCTTTCTATATATAGGAGTCTAAGGAGTCACAATATAATCCAGCCGACCTAACAATAATAATATAAAGCCACAAAAATAACAATAGAGGGATTCTATGGGGCACAGTACTAACTATATGGGGACAATAGGGGCACAACAATATTAATAAGGGGTACAACTACAATAGTAATGGGGTAATCACTAGTATTATAGGGACCCAACATGCTCCTCTCCTTCAAAAACGTGTTGTCCTCAACGCTTGAGTAGTTCTGGATGCTTCTGTATAAAATTCTCATTCTCCCATGTGGAATCTTCAGCAGATAAGTTCTTCCACCTGATAAGATACTCTGAAATTGATCAATTTCATAGCTGTCGAGTTCTTGTTTCTGTGACTGCTTCTGGTTCCAATATAATTTTTCCTTCCTCGTCAAGTTCTGGCGATATTGTTTGAACTAGGAGCTTATCGCCTATAACCTTCTTTAAACATGAAACATGGAAAACTGGGTGCAATCGAGAAGCTGCAGGAAGCTCCAATTTGTATGCCATAGTACCAATGTTTTGCAACACCTTATACGGACCTAATACTTTGGTGATAATTTATTATCCTTCTTAGCTTGCTTGAGGGACATTTGCTTATATGGTTGTAGTCGTAGGAATACCCAATCACCTACATCAAAACTTCTTTCGCTGCGATGTTGATCTGCCTGTTGTTTCATTCTATTTTGTGCCAACATGAGGTTTCCTTTAAGTGTTGGAGGACTTGTTGTTCATGTTCGATGTGATGTTCCACTGCTTGAACCTTAGAATTTTCTCTTAAATATGATGTGATGGATGGTGGCTGATACCCATAAAGTGCCATAAATGGGGTCATTTCTGTTGCTGTATGGAAGGAAGTGTTATACCACCATTCAGCCAGAGGCAACCATTTGACCCATTGTGTCTGTTTATCAGATATAAAGCAGCGAAGATATCCTTCCAAACATTTTTTTACTATCTTAGTTTGCCCATCAGATTGAGGATGATAAGATGAGCTATGAGCTAACTAAGTAACAAGACAAGAAAATAATTCTATCCAAAAATTTCCAGTGAAAATGGGATCTCTGTCACTTACAATAATCTTTGGGTTTCCATGTAGCTTTTGAATTCTTTCCATAAATGCAATAGAAACTGTACTGGCTTTAAATGGATGTGATAATGCACAAAAGTGTGCATACTTGGTAAGTCTGTCAACTACCACCATGATGACACTCTTTCCCTCAGACTTGGGTAAACCTGTGATAAAATCCATTGAAACCTCCTCCCAACGTTGGCTTGGAGTGGATAAAGGTTGTAAAAGACCCAGTGTCTTAATTGTTTCAACATTACTTTGTTGGCAAACCAAACATTCCGCCACAAACTTTTGAATATCTGATTTAAGGCCATCCCAAAAAAATTCCTTCTTAACCTTGTGGTAAGTTTTTAAAAATCCCGAGTGCCCTCCTAAGGGAGAAGTGTACAATTCCATAAGAATATTTTGTTTTAGCTGGGAATTCTTCCAGAGGTATAGGCGATCTTTGTACCATAACGAATCATTTTGCCAGCTAAATGTATTTGATGTACTAGAATCTTGTTGTAACTTTCGAATAAGTGCCCACACTTCTTCGTCATTCTTTCATTCCTCCCTTGCTTCGTTTATCCAATCTGGTTGGATGATAGAAATGGTGCACAACAATGCTTCCACATCCTCATCGTTTCTTGAGAATGCATCTACCACCACATTTTGCTTCCCTTTTTTCTAGATGATTTCAAAGTCATAGCCCAACATCTTTGTGACCCACTTTTGTTGCTCTTCAGAGGATAATCTTTGTTCTAAAAAGTATTTAAGGCTACCATGATCCGTTTTTACCTTGAAGTGTCTATTAGGTAGGGTCGCCATTTCTTAAGTGCATGGAGTATTGCCAACATTTCCTTCTCATAAATAGCTTCGTGTAAAAAATTTCCCTTGATTGGATGACTTTCAAAAGCAATGGGTCTTTCATCTTGCATTAAAACAGCACCAATTCCATTTCCTGAAGCATCACATTCCACAATAAAGGTTATTGTGAAATCCGGTGTAACTAAGACAGGTTCTTGGCACATTGCCTCTTTAAGATGTTCGAAGGCCTTTGTTGCTTCTGGAGTCCATGAAAATGCATCTTTCTTCAATAGTGTTGTTAGAGGTGCTGCTATTCTTCCATAATTCTTAACAAACTTGCGATAATACCCTGTCAACCCGAGAAATCCTCGCAGATGTTTTATGGATGTGGGGATTTTCCATTCCTTAATGGCTTTAATTTTGCTAGGGTCTACCTTAACTCCTTCATGAGATACAATATGACCCAGATATTCCACCTCTTGTACTCCAAAGAAACATTTGGATCTTTTTGCATATAATTGCTTCTCCTCCAATAGTTGTAGCACCGTGTCAACATGTTGGTGGGCTCCAGTATTGCAGCAATAATGTTGCAACTCCTGGGACTCCCGTCTTTACTTTTATCAACCCGGTAGTTCGTAACAAACTTGGAAGCGACGGTGTTGTATGCACAAGTACTAGCTCTTGCCGCAGCTGTCACTTGGTCAGCTGGCACAAGTCCGCTAGGAGCTTAAGCCAACTTCTATGAGCTCTTAGAAGAAGCTTTTTAATTGATGGATGAAAGCTAACTCGAAGGAAGCTAATCTATTTGCGAAAAGAGATTGAAAAACTGAAGGAAAACGCAAACCCTAGCAAACCCTAATTCTACCAGCTAGTCCTACTGATGTAGAGGAGAGAATGCAAACTACTAAAAGAGATGCCATTACTTCTATGAAGGTAAAATACATGTGTCTAGACTACCTCTATCTGAAGAAAACATCTTTTTTGTATTTTTGAATAAGTTATTAGAATTATCATGCATGTGCTTTTAACTGGCTTTTTACTGTGCAGGGGTGGATCAAGGAGGAGAAATGCTTGGAAAAGGTTGGAAAGGTTTAGAGAGGGCCTAAGGGGTCCCTAACATCCTTCTAGAGAGTTTCACAGAGTTTGGCTATTAAGAAACCTCATTCATGAGCTTCTACAGGAAGTCTGCAGGGGTTCTACAGGATGTTTCAGGAATTTCTACAGGATGTTCAGAAATTTCTACAGGGTGTTCAAAGAGTGGATTTTAGAGGATGGGTGAGTGAGGGAAGATGCATGAATGGATATGGAGGTAGGATGGGGACCTGAAATGACCCAGGGACTAATGGATGGAGTGGTGAGAAGGTGTAGAAGGCTGCCTTGGCTTCAAGACGGATGAGACAATGGAGGAGCAAGAAGGTAGGGTTACATGGGCAAAAGATCAGGTGTGAGATGAGGAACTCAGCTAGGAGATGGAGCAACTGGCTTGGACGAAGCTTAAGCGAATGAGAGAGTGGTAGAGATGCTCTGCATGGTGTACATTTAACTGAATCAACAAATTCCTTCACACAATCAAAGTCTTAGTTAATTTACTCTAACTGTCAATGAAACAAATGAATAGTAGCTTTATTTGTAAAGAGAACCATGTACATCACTCAAGCAAAGAAACATTTCAGAGATCTGAACTCATAACTAACTTCTACAAATGAAAACAGTACACCAAGGATTGCATGGTCAAGCAAACTAGTGTTTTTGTTAGGGCAGCACTGTTTCTGCAATTCCAGTCCCTGATCCAATAAGGATGAGGTGAAACTGAGAGTGTTGTCGACCCTTTTCTTGGAGCTTTATCTGTTATTATCCTACCAATCTATTCTAAACATCTTAATCAATTCTATTCATAACCAGTGACCTATTTAACCAACACAACTAAATCTGCTCAAGAGAAACACATTTCAAATGCATAAAAGGAAAATCACGATGCATAAAGAAAAGGTAACAGTACAAAGAAGGAAGCCCTAGGCTCTCAAGTTGGGCCCAACCCCAAGAGCTATGGCTCCTATAGAAAACTTAGAGTTGGTATAAAATCAGACTGCTTCTCATTATCAAAACATGATCATAAGTCAAGAGTTATGCCAAAAATGGATACAAGAGAACAAAATGAAGCTAGCAGCATTGTAGTGCAAAGTATGCAAGAGTTTCCCAAAAGTCCCTCACGAAGGCTGAGGCCTTAACATTTATACACCATGAAGGCCCTAGCTGACCTGCTAAATCTATGGGACTTGGCTACCCAAACTGTGAGTAGACAGCTTCTTCCAAAATCTGCTTGGCTGCCTTCTAGATCCGGTTTTGGTGGCCTTTGGAGCTCGGATTTGGGGGTGAAGATCCCGAGGAAGGCTATTTAATGCCATAGACAACCCCCTTATGAATCCTCACCCCAAGCTTAGCTGTATTCCAGCCCATGATTGCTCGGTTTTGCTCCAACATGTGTCAAAAAGACCTGAAATGAGCACGTGTTAGCCACCTAGGAAGAGTGACTACCCTTATTCGTACAAATGACATAAACATACTGAAAAATAATGCATAAGCTATGAAAAATGAAGGATTGAACAAGGATAATTAGGTCAAATGAGCCCAACAACTTACCAAATTTGGGGCTCATCATCACCCCCCTACTAAAATGGTTGCTCATCCTCTGAGAAACTAGTCCAGCTCCTTGTCTTTCATTGCTTTAATCACCACCCTCACATCCCAGGCTTCTGAAGTAGTATCCTCATCACTATCATGGAACCCGGCCTTCCTTTCCACCTCTTTCCACTGCTTATGCTCATCTTTTTCTGTGCTTCCTTCTACCAATCCCAAAAGCAAAGGTGGGCTTAGCTTGAGGCCGATCCAGCTGGCCTGGAGGTTCTGCATGGACTTCTTCTAGAGAGGCACCCGTGCCAGGGCCTCCCTCATTCTAGTTGGAGTGTGATATTCCCTGATTTTGAGGTTGTGGGACAATATGTTCCACCTACGGGTGCAAGCATGAACACAATTGTCCCCTAATAATCGCTCCATATCCTCGAAGTGTGCTATAGCCTAAGCTTGCCGATCCATGTATTCTAATAAAGCCTGAGAGTTGGTTGCTAGGTGTAGGTGGGCTGATATCAATGCAGTGGGGTCCCCTGGCTCTGATCTAATCAGCAGTGGTTCATGTAGCTCTCGGTTCATGACATATTTGACCTCTGCCACTCTCTTTTATTCATGGTTTAACCATGAGGTCAGTGCCATCAGCTGCATATCTCCCACGGTTGTGTTGGGGTCCCATGAGGTTACATTTGGAAGGGCCAAATTATGAAGGTAGAACTCTGATAGCTTGGCCTTGTCCTCTGTCGAATTGCTGTTACATAAATCCGTGAACCGTTGGGGGTTTTGGATTTGGGAGATACCCCTCTGTGCCAATGCATTAATTTCGAATTGCAGCCATTTGTCCCGTAGGTATAGGCCATAAGATTTGGCTGGCTGCCTACATTGCAGAGCGTCCATTGCCCAACTGGCCATGCAGGCCAGTTGCACCTCCTTTTCTTGCACCTGCTGTTTTAGAGCTTGTATCTCTATGCTTGCCTGCAATTCTCTTTCCTGTAGTTGTTGGTTTAGTTCCCCAAGATTAGCTTGCATTCCTTCTTTTTCTTGAGGTTCTGCTGTGGTGTCCTCTGGTGCTGTGTCCCCTTCTTTCCTCTATCCTTGTAGCTGTAGTTTGAGTTTCTCATTTTCTTCCTGTAGAAATACTCACTGGCAGTTTCCCACATGTTTTGCCATAGCCAATTCTCTTCTTGCCTCCTTGAGTTGTTCCTCCAAAGGGCCTATATCTGCTACTCCTTTAGACTTGGCTATTCTCATCCATGTGTGGGTCCTCACTCTTTCTTCCTCTAGTGCAACGAAAAGCGGCACTGTGAATTTCTGTGGAATGATTTTTCCAGCCTCCAAAAAGTTATAATAAGAGCCCAAGCTGGGCTGGGGACTAGGTTCTATAATGTGCTCTACCTCTTCTTCCTTTTGTGGTGATTTGGCTGCCTCCCCTTCCATTCTTTCGGTCTCCTTGAGCCTGGCCAATGTTTCCTGTAGAACAGCTTCAGCATCCTGTAGAGAGGTTTTTGAAGCCAATCTTTCCATTCTCTCCCTCCAGGTAGATGTCTTCGGGCTCCCCCGCTCATAAGTGACTGATGCTTTGGAGGGGGACTTCTCCTTTGGCGAGGCAGGGGTGTCTTCAATGGTAATTGGGTCTTTGGATGGAGGTTGGGGTCTGCCGGTTTTAATTCTTACACTTCTTCTTGCTTTGAAATACAAAGGAGTCTCCCTCTTTCGTTTTTCCTTTGGCTTGGGAGAGGTACTTAGGGTGGCCAGCACAGCTGCTGCCTCCCTAGCAAGAATTTCGGCCGATTTCTCCTTCTGTTTTCCTTTTTCAGGACTTCCTGTAGAAAGCCCTGTAGTGGCTAGTTTCTGGCTTCCTGTAGAAGCCATTTTTAAACTTCCTGTAGAAGTAGACGGCACCGTTTTAGCCTGCTTGGCTAAGGGTGCTTTTTCTTTTAGCTTGGCTGAGGCTGCCTTAGAGGTGCCCTCACTGGCGTGGACTTTTTCAGTCCTTTCCACCTTGCTCTGTAGTCTTTTCTCCCTGGGTGTTGGTGTGGTTTTATCACCCCCTGTTTTGGCAGCTTGGCTTTTTCCTTGTGTTCCCTTCAGTTCTTTCTTCGGTGTTGTGCCCGGGGTTTCCTGTCCTTTATCTTTCTCCTTTGTCTGAATGTGCTCCTTCTCCTCGCTGCTGGAGGAAGTGAGCTCCTCGACCAAAATTCGGATGTCATCATCCTTAGACATATTCCGAAAAGTTTCCCAGGAGAGAGGGACGGTGTAAGTGTGGAGTGCATCTTCCACGAGGAGCTTGATGAGCCCATGATGGGCTAGCTGGTCTGGCATTCCCTCTCTCAGTTTGGTGGCACACTCAGTCATGGATTGCAGGAGGAAGTAAGGAATGCTCAACTTTTGCTCTGAGGGTAGGTCCATTTGGTGCCTGAGTTCTGTGAGCAACCGGAAATGATAGTCATACACGATGCTAAATTTCCCCTCACACGTAATATACTTCATAATCTGGAGGCTGACCTCACTCCAGAACAACTGTAGGCTGGTTCTTCGAACTCCATTCTTGTCCTCTGAAAATTGTTCCTTTGGCAAGAAGAACTCCTTTTTAGCTTTCTGACCCAATTTTCTCTCCTCCTTATCCCAGGGTACCCCCATCGGTAGATCAGTTACTCTGCTAATGAGCTGTGGGGTGAGTCTGAGGGTCAATCCTCTGAAGTTGACAATGGCCAATGTCTTTGACTTTGGCTTCAAGGACCTTAGGAATTCTTCTACAATTTTGTCATCGTGACCTTGAAGCTTGTCACAGAATGACATCCAGTGTGCACGGGAAAACAAGTCCACCACCTCAGGGGTTTCCCGTAACTTCTTGGAGTCTGAAGGCTCTTTTCTAATGAACCCTCCCGGCATGGTAAAAAACTTGTTTTGTTGTTCTGAGCTTGCCTGCTCGTGTACAGAAGTAGAGCTTCGGGATTTTCTAGACAGAGCACAGAGCTATGTCTCTGTTATGCACACAGTTATATAAAATTCACAACTTTCTACCAGTGAGCCTTGACAGGGGCTCAATTGTAATTCAAAACCCCCGCGAAAATCCCGCATACAGACTACGACGAAAATTCTCATGCAGCGATAAGAAAATGACTTGTGAATTCATGAACAAACTTTTATTCACATTTTCCTACCCCTTCAACACGTCAACTTCACCACCTTTTGAATCATTTGCATGGGAGAGTTATGTTCAGGCCTACCTTATTCCAGAATTGCCACCTTCGACGTGAACAGTCCAAACTTCTCCGTAATGCCGAGCTTCCTGTAGCGCAACTTCCTGTAGGAGTCGTGCACGGATTCTGGGGAACGCTTCAGTGGTTCTGGACTTTCTGTGCAGCAACAGGACATTGGAACAGGCCGAGAACTCGGGCTAACAACCTTCAGAGGATTGAGGATGCGTACTCGGCTGCAAAATGGTTGTGAGTAAATGACTGCAGTGCATCATAAGTGATTCAGCTGGCCGATTTGAATTGTTGCGGAATTCATGGCGCAGGGGTGACCTATCCCCGTCGACCCGTTGGCCGATGTCACCGCTATCATTCCGCAGCATGTCCCTGACTGCCAAATCCTTCCCTTTGCATTTACCGCCGCCATTCCTGTTAGACTGCCGCTTCTCTTCGACTGGACGCTTCCCACGTGTCCATTTCTTGTCTTTTTGACATAACCAAAGCCTTTTGGATCCGACGAGGCCGTTGGACTGGTTGTGGTGGCCAGTTGAATGGCTACCCGACTTGTTCAATCCGTTCATTCTCACAGTCATGCACATTTAGAGTATAGCTTATGTAATTTGACGAAATAAGGTTAGGCACTTACCTGTGCGGCCGTGGACGTGAGTTTTCTCAGGCTTCAGGACGAGGAATGATGGATCCGCTTGCTGCTGCTTCGTGCACAGGCACTGGAGCTCCTCTTCATTGGCTGTTGCTGGTTACGAGACCTTGAGACCCGGTTTCCTGGTGGTGAATGCTGCATGCACCGGCTTCATGAGCTGTGGGTGTCTCCATGGTATGTGCTCTAGCCGGATCAGCTGCTACAGGATTCCTATAGGACATCCTGTAGCCGTTTCTCCTCCTGGGGTGCATGCCGAAATAATTGAGTCATGTTCACAGGTGCAGGGTCCTGAGATTGCCTTGACAGGTAAAGTATGTGAGCCTCTGCATGCGTTTATTTCCAAAAGAAATTCCTTTATCTGAGAAAACAAAGTTCTGGTATGATTGTGCAGGTATATTTTGACCGTATGGCAGCAATGGTGGTGAAAGGAGGTGAAACAAGTGGAGGATGGAAGAAAAGAGTGGTTGCATGCCTCCTCAATGGACTTCAAGCTTCAAATTCTTCTTGATGATCGGTCCTGGCCCGCCCAAAGGCTCTACAGGATGTTTCCTGTAGAAATACAGAACTTCCTGTAGAAAGTCTTGTAGCTTCCTGTAGAAGGCTAAACTATGACCAGATTGCGTCCAAACCTTGGAAGAGATGAGTGTTCATGGAGGGAGTGTTTGTGAGGTTGCCTGGTAGCTTGGTAGGGACCCTTGTCCTTGAGTTGAGAGGCCTCCTTTTTGCATTGAATCCCTGCAACCTGCAAAAATTTCCAAAGATTAAGCCTGTTTTTTCTGTTTCTGCCTCTTTCCCTTTTTCTTTTTTCTTTTTCTCTTTTTTTTTTTGTTAAGAGACAGCAGGGGCGCCTCAATGAGGTTTTCACCCAAGGATCTTTTTATTCCAATTCTTTTTCAGAGAGATAGCAGGGGCGCCTCAATGAGGTTTTCAACCCTACCATCTGCCTTGGGTGCCTCAGAAAGGTTTTCACCCAAGGATCTTCTTTTTTTTTATTTCCATATTTTTTTTTATGATGCTCAGGGTATGCCCAAAACAGAGTCAGAACCCTTCTCTATGACCAGCACTGATTTTTCCACAGTTTTGATGAACTCTTGCCTCGAAAGAGGTTTCTTGTAGATCTTTAGTTGATGCCCATTGACGAGCATGGGGATGGCTTCTTCATCAATGGTCCGAATAAGGACAAAACCATTGTCATTACACTTCTCCACTGCATATGGTCATAGCCATCTTGTCCTTGGCTTCCCCTTGAAATCCTTATGTCTGGAATCATACAGCAGCGCCAAATCTGCCCGCTGGAATTGTTTGTCATTGAGGTGCTGGTCGTGCCATATCTTCCTCTGAAGTTGAACCACTTTTGAGTGAAGGAGGGCCTGCATTCGCTGTTCATCTAACCCATTCAGCTGCAATAACCTTTCTTGTTGAGCATGGCTGAGGTCTAGGTCCAGCTGAGCTGCCATCCTCAATTTGTTGTACTCGAACTCGATTGACAGCAAAGCTTTCTTCCCATAGACCAGCTCATAAGGTGTGAAGCCAGTTGTGGTCTTCCAAGTGGTGTTGTAAGCCCAAGTGGCCTCAACCAGGCGATCTGTCCAATCCTTTCTACTTCTGCTCACCACCTTAGTCAAAATCCCTTCTAATGCTCTATTGGTGGCCTCCACCTGCCCATTTGCTTGAGGATGATATGGGGTGGAAGTCCTATGCTTGATCTTGTGATGAGCGAGCAAGTCTTCAATTAAGTTGGAGGTGAACTGGCTTCCTTGATCGGTGACTAACTCTCTTGGGTAGCCAAATTTGTAGAAGATGTTTTCTCTTAAAAACTCAGCCACCTTCTCTTCTGTCACTGCTTTGATTGCCTTGGTTTCTGCCCACTTTGTCAGATAGTCTGTGCACACAATGATGTAAGACCTTTGCCTTGAAGGAGGGTTGATAGGACCCACAAAATCCATACCCCACTTCTCAAATGGTTCAAGAGTCACTTGAGGTTGGAGAGGCATTTCGTCCCTTGGAGTCGGCTTCCCCATCCTTTGGCATCAGTCACATTGGCTGATATATCTTCTGACATCTTGATGAAGCGTGGGCCAATAGTAGCCTTCCTGTAGAATTTTGAAGGCAGTCCTCTTAGCTACAAAATTTCCTCCACAAGGCCCATCATGACAGGTTAGGAGGATGTCAAAGACTTCCTCCTCCCTTACACAACGCCTTAAGATCTGACCGGGGCCAAGTTTGAACAGGTTACCCCCGATCTAAGTGAATGAGGCACTTTTCCTCACGATTCTGCTCTTCTCTTTTGATGATAGATGCGGAGGGAACTGTGCTGAGACCAGGTAGTTTGCTATATCAGCAAACCATGGAGAGAGTACTGAGATAGCAAACAGATGTTCATCTGGCATCTGGTCATCCACTGTTCCATATTCACTTGCAGGTAAATCCAGTCTAGACAAGAAGTCAGCAACAACATTTTCTTTACTTATTTTGGCAACAATAGTCAAATCAAACTGCTGCAACAAAAGTAACCATCTAATAATGCGAGCATTCACATCAGGTTTATTCATTAAATATCTAATTGCATCATGATCAGTATGTACAAATGTTTGATAACCAGTGATGTAGTGTCAGAACTTGTTCAGGGAATGGACCACGGCCAAGAACTCTTTCTCAGTTACAGTATAATTCATTTCTGCCTTGGATAAGTTTTTGCTGACAAAGTATATGGCATATGGGAGTTTTTGTTCAACCTGTCCTAAGGCTACCCCTATGGCTTTGTTCGAGGCATCAGTGTGGATGTGGAAAGGTAGGGCCCAGTTTGGACCTCTCAAGATCGGGGCGGACACCAACTTATCCTTTAATTCATTCAGAGCCCTCTGACAGTCGTCCATCCATTTGAACTCAACATCTTTTGCTAAGAGGCCAAACAATGGCGAGGCTAGCTTACTGAAGTCTTTAATGAATCTTCTATAATATCCTGCTAAGCCTAATAAACTCCAAACATCTCTTACCTTCTGAGGAGGTGGAACCTTTTTTATGAGAGCAATTTTATTAGGATCCACTTGTAATCCTTGGCGAGAAGTGGTATGTCCTAGCACGGTCCCTTCAGTCATCAGGAATTCACATTTTTCAGGACTAAGGGACAGGTTCATCTCAATGCACTTGGTTAGAACTTTTCCCAGGTTGGACAATGCTTCCTGGAAGTTGGACCCATAAGGAGTGAAGTCATCCATATAGATTTCCACCGAATCATGGACCAGCTCAGAAAAGATGCTCAATACTGCTCTTTGGAAAGTGGCAGGAGCGTTGCATAGCCAAAAGGGAAGGACTCGGTAAGCAAAGGTACCCCAAGGACAAGTGAATGTGGTCTTATCTTGGTCCTCTGGGCTGATTTGGATCTGGTTATACCCACTGAACCCATCTAGGAAAGAGAAAAACTTATTTCCCGCCATTCCATCCAACACTTGATCTATGAAAGGCAGAGGGAAGTGGTCTTTCTTGGTGGCTTTGTTCAGTTCTCTGTAGTCCACATAGATTATCCACTTCCCATTTTTCTTGGGTACCAACACCAGAGGGGAAACCCACTCACTGTCCGAGATGGGGTAGATGAATCCTGCATCCAACAATTTTTGCAATTCTTCTTTGACAATGTCCTTAAGGGCTGGATTCATTCTCCTCTGAGGTTGCCTGACCGGTTTACAATCTTCTTTAATGTAGATGTGATGGGTACAGACTGAAGGATGGACTCCTTTCATCTCCTTATAGCTCCAAGCAAAAACATCTAGATGACTGGCCAGCAGGCTATACAGCTCCTTTTCCTGGGAAGGAGATAGGGAGGAGTTGATATTTAACGTTCTCTCGGGGCCAAACTCCACGTTTTTAACTCTGGGAGAGGTTGGATCAGTTACACAGAGGTCCCCTAAGGTGCTGGCTTGAGTATCCTCCACCAATTTCTCTAAGGACAATGCACTGGGAGGCAGATTCTGAATCAAGGTCTCAATCAAATCATCCTCGGTTTGAGGACCTCCACTGGTGGTTTCTAAGGTGCACAAGGGTGCAGAGTATACCTCATCCTCTTCTCCTTCTTCCAACCAAAGTGGTAAGTCATGCTCTAGCAGAGGTTGGTCAGGAGGATATAGGACTAGCTGCTTGGACATAGGACCATTTTTTATGGTCATGTTTCCTGCTCGGCAGCTTATGTAAGCATCCGCAGTGGCTAACCAAGGCCTTCCTAAAATAAGGGGGTATCAAGTAAGCTTTGCCTTGGTTGAAGGACCAAGAAGTCCGCAAGATACTCCCAAGAGTCAACAGAGACCAAGACATCCTCCACAATCCCTTCGGGAGTCACAATGGAGCGATCTGCCAACTGCAGGACTGTCGAGGTCTTCCTTAAGGAACCCTGAAGGTTGAGTTTGAGCATGGTGTCCCTGGTAATCATATTAATGGTAGCCCCTAAGTCAATCAAGGTATGGGGTATGATGGTGCCATTGATGTGGACATCAACTATAGGACTCCTAGGATCCAAATACTTTGGACAGATTACTTGCCCCAACATAAGATCAAACAGTTGTCCTATGACATTGATAGTTGAGGCATCTCTTTTTTGCCTGCCTGGGTGCCTGAAACACTTTTCCTTAACCAACTTGTTGTATATCAGTACATCTTTGATGGCTTGGAGAAGTGGTATTCTCACACACAACTGTTTGAGTTCTCCCAGAAGCTCATTCTCTTCTGGGTCGGGTTGTGTGGTTACTGTTAGTCTCTCAGGAAAGGGTGGAATGGCTTTGGGTTCTTTGTTTTCAAAATGGTCTTTTTTCCCTCTTATTTTTTTGGATCAACTAGATATTTATTGAATATTTATGAAAATAAGTCAGTGGTGATCGTATCAATACGTGACCCAATAGCTCGATCCGAAGTGAGTGGTGGGATCGGAAGGAATTGATGAAGGTGAGTGGAAAAGTTTTTATCCAGGAGTAGATAAGGTATCTGAATCTGGTATCGTCGGGTGGAGCAAGGATATAACTTCTGTCACAAAAAAATGGAAAGAGTGATACAAAAATTGGATCAATGGGAGGAGGTTGGCGATCCGGAAGAGTCTTCCCGGATCGTAGGTTGATCCCCTGGATTTCCACGGCATAGGTAGGGCATGTTGTTTCCCCAGTATATACCTGCTAGGCCTGTCGGTTGTTGGGGTTCAGGTTCGGTTGAGCAGGCATTTGGGGTTGTCTTAGAGGAGCAGGAGGTAATGGTTGTGGTTGAGCCGGTGGTGGAGGCAAAATGGCGGGAGGAGTGTTGTACTGGGGCATCCACCCCGGTTCAGGTGCGTTTGTTATGAAACCAGCTCAAGAAAAGATAGAAAAGATAGATCAACGCCTTAGAATTCAGCCTCTTCGAGGGGGCAACCTCCTTTACATTACATAAATGAACAATTCTTGGATGATAGAAATGACAAAACCTCCTTTCTATATATAGAAGTCTAAGGAGTCACAATATAATCCAGCCGACCTAACAATAATAATATAAAGCCACAAAAATAACAATAGAGGGATTCTATGGGGCACAGAAATAACAATATGGGGGTAATAGGGGCACAACAATATAAATAAGGGGTATAACTACAATAGTAATGGGGTAATCACTAGTATTATAGGGACCCAACATGCCCCTCTCCTTCAAAAAAGTGTTGTCGTCAACGCTTGAGCAGTTCTGGATACTTCTGCGTAAAATTCTCATCCTCCCATGTGGAATCTTCAGCGGATAAGTTCTTCCACTTGATAAGATACTCTGAAATTGATCGATTTCGTAGCTGTCGAGTTCTTGTTTCTGTGACTGCTTCCGGTTCCAATATAATTTTTCCTTCTTCATCAAGTTCTGGCAATATTGTTTGAACTGGGAGCTTGTCGCCTATAACCTTCTTTAAACATGAAACATGGAAAACTGGGTGCAATCGAGAAGCTGCAGGAAGCTCCAATTTGTATGCCATAGTACCAATCTTTTCCAACACCTTGTACGGACCATAATACTTTGGTGATAATTTATTATCCTTCTTAGCTTGCTTTAGGGACATTTTCTTATATGGTTGTAGCCGTAGGAATACCCAATCACCTACATCAAAACTTCTTTCACTGCGATGTTGATCTGCCTGTTGTTTCATTCTATTTTGTGCCAACACGAGGTTATCCTTTAAGAGTTGGAGGACTTGTTGTTGATGTTCGATGTGATGTTCCACTGCCTGAACCTTAGAATTTTCTCTTAAATATGATGTGATTGATGGTGGTTGGTACCCATAAAGTGCCATAAATGGGGTCATTTTTGTTGCTGTATGGAAGGAAGTGTTATACCACCATTCAGCCAGAGGCAACCATTTGACCCATTGTGTCTGTTTATCAGATACAAAGCAATGAAGATATCCTTCCAAACATTTGTTTACTATCTCAGTTTGCCCATCAGATTGAGGATGATAAGATGAGCTATGAGCTAACTGAGTACCAAGACAAGAAAATAATTCTGTCCAAAAATTTCCAGTGAAAATGGGATCTCTGTCACTTACAATAATCTTTGGGTTTCCATGTAGCTTTTGAACTGTTTCCATAAATGTAGTAGAAACTGTACTGGCTTTAAATGGATGTGATAATGCACAAAAGTGTGCATACTTGGTAAGTCTATCAACTACCACCATGATGACACTCTTTCCCTCAGACTTGGGTAAACCTGTGATAAAATCCATTGAAACCTCCTCCCAACGTTGGCTTGGAATGGATAAAGGTTGTAATAGACCCGGTGTCTTAATTGTTTCAACTTTATTTTGTTGGCAAACCAAACATTCCGCCACAAACTTTTGAATATCTGATTTAAGGCCATCCCAAAAAAATTCCTTCTTAACCCTGTGGTAAGTTTTTAAAAATCCTGAGTGCCGTCCTAAGGGAGAAGTGTGCAATTCCATAAGAATCTTTTGTTTTAGCTGGGAATTCTTACAGAGGTATAAACGATCTTTGTACCATAATGAATCATTTTGCCAGCTAAATGTATCAGAAGTACTGGAATCTTGTTGTAGCTTTCGAATAAGTGCCCACACTTCTTCGTCATTCTTCCATTCCTCCTTTGCTTCGTTTATCCAATCTGGTTGGATAATAGAAATGGCACACAATAATGCTTCCATATCCTCATCCTTTCTTGAGAGTGCATCTGCCACCACATTTTGCTTCCCTTTTTTGTAGATGATTTCAAAGTCATAACCCAACATCTTTGTGACCCACTTTTGTTGCTCTTCAGAGGATAATCTTTGTTCTAAAAAGTATTTAAGGCTATCATGATCCATTTTTACCTTGAAGTGTCTTCCCATTAGGTAGGGTCGCCATTTCTTGAGTGCATGGAGTATTGCCAACATTTCCTTCTCATAAATAGCTTTGCTTAAAAACTTTCCCTTGATTGGACGACTTTCAAAAGCAATGGGTCTTTCATCTTGCATTAGAACAGCACCAATTCCATTTCCTGAAGCATCACATTCCACAATAAAGGTTTTTGTGAAGTCTGGTGTAGCTAAGACCGGTGCTTGGCACATTGCCTCTTTAAGATGTTTAAAGGCCTTTGTTGCTTCCGGAGTCCATGAAAATGAATCTTTCTTCAATAATGTTGTTAGAGGTGCTGCTATTCTCCCATAATTCTTAACGAACTTGCGATAATACCCTGTCAACCCAAGAAATCCTCGCAGATGCTTTATGGATGTGGGGATTTTCCATTCCTTAATGGCTTTAATTTTTCTAGGGTCTACCTTAACTCCTTCATGAGATACAATATGACCCAAATATTCCACCTCCTGGACTCCAAAGAAACATTTGGATATTTTTGCATATAATTGTTTTTCCTCCAATAGTTGTAGCACCTTGTCAACATGTTCAACATGATCCTTCCAAGACTTGCTGTAGATTAGTATATCATCAAAAAATACCAATACAAATTTTCTAAGGAATGGTTTGAAAATTGAATTCATCAAACCTTGAAATGTTGAAGGTGCATTGGTAAGGCCAAAAGGCATGACCAAAAATTCATAATGACCCTCATGAGTTCTAAATGCCGTTTTCGGAATGTCTTCAATCTTCATTCTGATTTGATGATATCCCGAACGAAGATCCAACTTGGTGAAGTAAATTGATCCATGCAATTCATCCAGTAATTCATCAATGACAGGAATGGGGAACTTATCTTTAATAGTGAGCTTGTTGAGCTCCCTATAATCTGGACACATGCGCCATGATCCATCCTTCTTGTGCACCAATACTACTGGAGCTAAGAAAGAACTTTGACTCAGTTGAATTATACCAGCCTCTAGCATTTCTGCAACCATACGTTCAATTTCACGTTTTTGGACATATGGATATCTGTACGGCCTAATGTTTGGAGGAACACTTCCTGGAATCAGATGAATAGCATGATCATGATCACGCATAGGTGGGAGACCTTTGGGAGTTTCAAATACCTTGGAATGATTGTCCAGGACTTTATGGAGATCTGGAGAAATAGATGATTCCAATGTGGAAACATCTAGCGAACATAATTGTGCAATTACACCTCTTTGCTCCTTTTTTAGAAGCTTTGTCATGCCATTAGAGCTGATTATCTTTCCTAGTTTCCCTGCAATACCCCTTAATTCAACTTCCTTTCCTTCCACAGAAAATTTCATGAAAAGTTCTTGAAAATTAAAAGCTATTGTACCCAAGGATTGTAGCCATTGGACTCCTAGTACAACATCAGCACCTCCCATTGGAATGGAAAGCATTGGGCTAGTCAATACATATTCTCCCATGGATAGCTTGATATTATGGCACTTTCCAGAACAATTTATTGTTCCTCCATTTGCAATCATCACTTGACACTCTGGTGCTGGATATAGGAAGCAATTCAATTCTTTTGCTATCCTACAATGAATAAAATTGTGGGTGCTTCCTGAATCAATCAACACTATTACCTTTTTCTTCTTGATTTGTCCTTCTATCTTGATGGTTTGAGGAGTGGTAATTCCCGCCAATGCATTACAAGATATGGTCGGATTTATTTGTTCTTCATCTAGGCTTTTTTCCTGGAATATATCCTCTTCTTTTGACCTTTCTTTCTCCTTTTCTTCTTCCTCTTCACAATCTATGTAGAATAATTTCTTCTCAGCACACTTATGACCTTTTGTGTATTTGCTATCACAATTGTAACAAAGCCCGTTTGCTCTTTTTTCTTCCAATTGCTGTAGTGTCAACCTTGTAGGTTGTGGAAGACTATGGGCAACAACACTTCCATCTTTATAGTTGTGAATGGTATGCTTCCTAGTTGCCATAATTTTGCTTTCCATTTTTCTTGCTAACCTGAATGCCTTCTCTAATGAATCAGGTTCCCAAAGGCGCACATCATGTTGGATATTATCCTTTAAAGACCCTATGAACACATCAATCCTATGCTCCTCTAGAATATCTTTTACCCTTACGTTCAATTTTTGGAACTCCTCAATGTGCTCCATTATTGAACCCTTTTGTTTGAGACTTATCAATTGGCTAAAAAAAGTGTTGCTTTTTGTATCCTCATAATGTGCTATCAATTCTTCCGTAAAAATTGCCCAAGTGATAAATTGTTTACGAGAACAAAGCCATTGATACCATACAAACTGATTTGGTTCCAAATATAAAGTTGCCATACGTACCTTTTGTGTGTTTTGCACATTATTGAGATCGAAGAATTGCTCCATCTGTAATATCCATGTGGCGGGATCCTTGCCATCAAACTTCCTCATATCGATTTTTGGAACATGGTGAGTCTTCGATCCAACATTAGAGTCTATGGAATCATGATTAACATTTCTTTTGTTCTCATCATGAGTTTCCTTTACTACCTTTTCACCATTAGTGACCCTTTCTTGTAGCAAGTTCTTCAATTCTTCCATGTCTGTCTTCAAATCTATCTTCAAATTTACCATCAAATCCTCCATCTTAGCTTCCATGCCCTTTATCTTAGATTCCACACCATTTATCTTAGATTCCACGCCAGTTATCTTAGATTCCACGCCACTTATCTTAGCTTCTGTTAGCTTTTGTGAGCGTGACATTTGTTGCACTTGTTCTTGTAGTTTTGATATATCATGTAGCATTTCTTCCTCTTCTTCATGAGTCATGCTAGAGCTTTCAGGTTCCTTACTAGGTGTTTGCATTTTCTTTCCTCGGGGCATCAGTTACCAATAATAATGCTTTACTATGCCCTTTGAATTCTGTTAAACCAAGCTTACATAAAGTTTTTTAAAAAACTACACACCTTTTTTTCACTTTATAGAAGCCTGATATTGAATCTGATGTATCTCTGTAATTTCGGATCATCCAGTTCTGAAATTACTACCTGTAGTAGCCCTCTGCATCCTCTTTCCAATGCCACAAGTCTGAGCCAAATTGGATTCTCCAAGGAAGAGTTATGTGAAATCTCCCACAGTGACTTGCTTTTAGACTGGTTGAGTAGAGCGAACTTGTACGATGTGCCACAAGTCACTGTTTTAACCTTTGAATCTGAAACACACATACAAGAAACTAAAATCCGTCCTCTTTCTGTAATTTCTTACGAAATTTCAATCCGATCCCCAGAGAGAAAGTTATGACGATTTTCCGCAGGTCACCTGTTTTGAATGTAATTCAGGAGTCTGCAAAAAGACCAAATTCCTCAGAGCATATCTCTGCAAATATCGCGCGAAAAGATATGAAATTCGGACCCAAGGTTCAGTGCGATTTCTTCTCAAATGGGTTTTTTTTTGCAACTTCTGAAACGTCACAAAAAAAAAGTTATAGCGAAAATGCCACGATGACCTGTTTGGAGCAGCGAAACCCTAGAATCCAAAGCTCTGATACCAAATGTTATGAAACCAGCTCAAGAAAAGATAGATCAACGCCTTAGAATTCAGCCTCTTCGAGGGGGCAACCTCCTTTACATTACAAAAATGAACAATTCTTGGATGATACAAATGACAAAACCTCCTTTCTATATATAGGAGTCTAAGTAGTCACAATATAATCCAGCCGACCTAACAATAATAATATAAAGCCACAAAAATAACAATAGAGGGATTCTATGGGGCACAGAAATAACAATATGGGGGTAATAGGGGCACAACAATATAAATAAGGGGTATAACTACAATAGTAATGGGGTAATCACTAGTATTATAGGGACCCAACAACGTTCCACTGAGGCTGTGGCTGGACATGTGAGTGAAACGAATGAGTAGTGGGATGAGTATGGTATTGAGGTGGGTAAGACCATGGAGGAGGTGTAGACCAGGAAGGATGAGCGAGGGTACCCCAAGAAGGCATAGGAGCAGATTGGTTGGGGCTATAATAAGCTTGGGATGTCCCTTGCATCCCCTGTTGGTAAGGTCTAGGTCCATGCGGCCTCCTTTGGTTGAGAAAGTAGAGAGGTTCAGTGGGTGCCTCAGTCCCTTGGTATATGGCCTTAAATCCAGGTAAGGTTGGGCATTGGTTTGTGGAGTGGTCCTCCTCACAAACGAAACATACCTCTACTGAGTGTAATGGACACTCGTTCTTAGGGTGCTTCCTCGTACACCTCGGACAGAAGATGGTCAAAGCCCTCTCAGCTTCCTCTTTCTTCTGCTGGATTCGGAAGGTATCTAGTTGCATGGCAATGGTCTGTCTCACCTCACTTTTGAGGTCCTCCAACTGATTAGCAAACTCATGCTTGGAGAAAGTAGTACTAGCTGAGAGTGGGTTTCTCCTATCTCTTTTCCGGGCTGCCCTAGAGTGGTTTCTAAACACAGTCTTTATATCCTCATAAGGTAGTTGGTAAATATCTCCTCCAGCTAGCATGTGAAGGGTATCTAGAAGATCTTCAGGGACTCCTCGGAGCATGACCAGCTTTAGAGATTCAGGGTCAAGTGTGCACCTGGCCCGTTTATAGCTAAGCTGGAACCTTTCCTCGTAATCTTCTAAAGACTCATTGTTTCGCATGGTCATCCGAAAGATTTCTCCCTTGGCTTCCTTAGACCTACAGTAGTCCCGGTATTTGGTATTGAAAGCTTGCTGCATCTGAGCCCAAGTGGTGATACTGTTTCCAGGTAACCCCATGAACCAGCGTAATGCTGCATCCTTGAGGGTAGAGGGAAAGAGTTTCAATTTTTTCTCATCTTCTGTATAGTCATAGGTTCGACAAAGGACAACAAACTCAAACAGGAAGGTATCAGGGTCTTCAGTAGTCAATCCACGGAAGTGAGGTAAAGCGGAGGGGATTATGTTTTTCATTTTCATGTCTCCATTAGTCTCTCGGATGGGAAAGGCACCTTCTATTCTCTCATCTTCTCTTCTCCCGTTTCGGTTTCCAGCCATGGCTTCAGATGGAGTGTTCTCTAACTCTTCTTCTGTTATAGGATCTTCGTATATCTCAGGAGGCTCACCTATAGGTTCTTCTGGATCATTGTCACCAAAGAGAGAGAAGGGTTACTCAGTGAAGTGGTGGGGGTGTTGGGTAAGAATTTGTCGGTTTTATCTTTGTTCCTACAAGGCATGAAATGGAAAGACTTTTGATTTCCTTTGTTTTTTTCTTCTGGTACCTGCAAAACTAAAATAGATTGAACTGCAACTAATCTATCTTGTTGAAATGGAAATGTGGAATCGAAATGAAAGCATGAAAGGACTAATCTATTTTGCTCAAATGAAATTGCAGGAATGAAATGCTAGTCTACGCTTGCTGAATTGAAATGCGGAATTGAAATGCTAATCTATGAAAGCAGGGAATATCTACTTTACTTTTGCGGAAATGAAATTGCAGAATGGAAATGAAATAAACTATTTAGCAGAAGGCGAGAGTAGGAAAATAGAAGAAAAGCAACAATCACCAATACTCTAACGCTTCCCAGGCAACGGCGCCAAAAAGATGGTGGGCTCCAGTATTGTAGCAATAATGCTGCAACTCCTGGGACTCCCGTCTTTACTTTTATCAACCCGGTAGTTCGTAACAAACTTGGAAGCGATGGTGTTGTATGCACAAGTACTAGCTCTTGCCGCAGCTGTCACTTGGTCAGTTGGCACAAGTCTGCTAGGAGCTTAAGCCAACTTCTATGAGCTCTTAGAAGAAGCTTTTTAATGGATGGATGAGAGCTAACTCGAAGGAAGCTAATCTAATTGCGAAAATAGATTGAAAAACTGAAGGAAAACACAAACCCTAGCAAACCCTAATTCTACTAGCTAGTCCTACTGATGTAGAGGAGAGAATGAAAACTACTAAAAGAGATGCCATTACTTCTATGAAGGTAAAATACATGTGTCTAGACTACCTCTATCTGAAGAAAACATCTTTTTTGTATTTTTGAATAAGTTATTAGAATTATCATGCATGTGCTTTTAACTGGCTTTTTACTGTGCAGGGGTGGATCAAGGAGGAGAAATGCTTGGAAAAGGTTGGAAAGGTTCAGAGAGGGCCTAAGGGGTCCCTAACATCCTTCCAGAGAGTTTCACAGAGTTTGGCTATTAAGAAACCTCATTCGTGAGCTTCTACAGGAAGTCTGCAGGGGTTCTACAGGATGTTTCAGGAATTTCTACAGGATGTTCAGAAATTTCTACAGGATGTTCAAAGAGTGGATTTTAGAGGATGGGTGAGTGAGGGAAGATGCATGAATGGATAGGGAGGTAGGATGGGGACCTGAAATGACCCAGGGACTGATGGATGGAGTGGTGAGAAGGTGTAGAAGGCTGCCTTGGCTTCAAGACGGCTGAGACAATGGAGGAGCAAGAAGGTAGGGTTACGTGGGAAAAAGAGCAGGTGTGAGATGAGGAACTCAACTAGGAGATGGAGCAGCTGGCTTGGACGAAGCTTAGGCGAATGAGAGAGTGGTAGAGATGCCCTGCACGGTGTACATTTAACCGAATCAACAAAGTCCTGCACACAATCAAAGTCTTAGCTAATCTACTCTAACTGTCAATGAAACAAATGAACAGAAGCTTTATTTGTAAAGAGAACCATGTACATCACTCAAGCAAAGAAACATTTCATAGATCTAAACTCATAACTAACTTCTACAAATGAAAACAGTACACCAAGGATTGCATGGTCAAGCAAACTAGTGTTTTTGTTGGTGCAGCACTGTTTCTGCAATTCCAGCCCCTGATCCAATAAGGATGAGGTGAAACTGAGAGTGTTGTCGACCCTTTTCTTGGAGCTTTATCTTTTATTGTCCTACCAATCTATTCTAAACATCTGAAGCAATTCTATTCATAACAAGTGACCTATTTAACCAACACAACTAAATCTGCTCAAGAGAAACACATTTCAAATGCATAAAAGGAAAATCACGATGCATAAAGAAAAGGTGACAGTACAAAGAAGGAAGCCCTAGGCTCTCAGGTTGGGCCCAACCCCGAGAGCTATGGCTCCTATACAAAACTCAGAGTTGGTATAAAATCGGACTGCTTCTCATTATCAAAACATGATCATAAGTCAAGAGTTATGCCAAAAATGGCTACAAGAGAAAAAAATGAAGCTAGCAGCACTGTAGTGCAAAGTATGCAAGAGTTTCCCAAAAGTCCCTCACGAAGGCTGAGGCCTTAACATTTATACACCACGAGGGCCCTGGTTGGCCTCCTAAATCTATGGGACTTGGCTGCCCAAACTGTGAGTAGACAGCTTCTTCCAAAATCTGCTTGGCTGCCTTCTAGATCCGGTTTTGGTGGCCTTTGGAGCTCGGAGTTTGGGGTGAAGATCCCGAGGAAGGCTATTTAATGCCATAGAAAACCCCCCTACGAATCCTCACCCCAAGCTTGGCTGTCTTCCAGCCCATGATTGCTCGGTTTTGCTCCAACATGTGTCAAAAAGACCTGAAATGAGCACGTGTTAGACACCTAGGAAGAGTGACTACCCTTATTCGTACAAATGACATAAACATACTAAAAAATAATGCATAAGTTATGAAAATGAAGGATTGAACAAGGATAATTATGCCAAATGAGCCCAACAAGTTACCAAATTTGGGGCTCATCACATGTTCAACATGATCCTTCTAAGAGTTGTTGTAGATTAGTATATCATCAAAAAATACTAACACAAATTTTCTAAAGAACGGTTTGAAAATTGAATTCATCAAACCTTGAAATGTTGAGGGTGCATTGGTAAGGCCAAAAGGCATGACCAAAAATTCATAATGACCCTCATGAGTTCTAAATGCTGTTTTAAGAATGTCTTCAGTCTTCATTCTGATTTGATGATATCTTGAATGAAGATCCAACTTGGTGAAGTAAATTGATCCAAGCAATTCATCCAGTAATTCATCCATGACAAGAATGGGAAACTTATCTTTAATAGTGAGCTTGTTGAGCTCCCTGTAATCCGGACACATGCGCCATGATCCATGCTTCTTGTGCACCAATACTACTGGAGTAGAGAAAGAACTTTGACTCAGTTGAATTATACCAACCTTTAGCATTTCTGCAACCATACATTCAATTTCATTCTTTTGGGCATAGGGATATCTGTATGGCCTGATGTTTGAAGGAACACTTCCTGGAATCAGATGAATAGCATGATCATGTTCACAAATAGGTGGGAGACCTTTGGGAGTCTCAAATACCTTGGAATGATTGTCCAAGACTTTTTGGAGATCTGGAGAAATAGATGATTCCAATGTGGAAACATCTGTCGAACATAATTGTGCAATTACACCTTTTCATTCCTTTTTTAAAAGATTTTTCATACCGTTAGAGCTGATTATCTTTCCTGGTTTCCCTACAATACCCCTTAATTCAACTTCCTTTCATTCCACAGAAATTTTCATGAAAAGTTCTTGAAAATTAAAAGCTATTGTACCCAAGTATTGTAGCCATTGGACTCCTAATACAACATCAGCACCTCCCATTGGAATGGAAAGCATTGGGCTAGTCAATACATATTCTCCCATGGATAGCTTGATATTATGGCACTTTCTAGAGCAATTTATTGTTCCTCCATTTGCAACCATCACTTGACACTCTGGTGCTGGATATAAGAAGCAATTCATTTCTTTTGCTACCTTACAATGAATAAATTGTGGGTACTTCCTGAATCAATCAACACTATTACCTTTTTCTTCTTGATTTGTCCTTCTATCTTGATGGTTTCAGGAGTGGTAATTCCCGCCAATGCATTACAAGATATGGTCGGATTCATTTTTTCTTCATCTAGGCTTTGTTCCTGGAGTATATCCTCTTATTTCGACCTTTCTTGCTCCTTTTCTTCTTCCTCTTCACAATCTATGTATAATAATTTCTTCTCAGCACACTTATGACCTTTAGTGTATTTGCTATCACAACTGTAACAAAGCCCTTTTTCTCTTTTTTCTTCCAATTGTTGTGGTGTCAACCTTATAGGTTGTGGAAGACTAACGGCAACAACACTTCCGTCTTTATAGTTGTGAGTGGTATGCTTCCTTGTTTCCATAATTTTAATTTCCATTTTTCTTGCTAACCTGAATGCCTTCTCTAATGAATCAGGTTCCCAAAGGTGAACATCATGTTGGATATTATTCTTTAAAGACCCTATGAACACATCAATCCTATGCTCCTCTGGAATATTTTTTACCCTTATGTTCAATTTCTAGAACTCCTCAATGTGCTCCCTTATTGAACCCTTTTGTTTGAGACGTATCAATTTGCTAAAAAAAGTGTTGCTTTTTGTATCCTCATAATGTGCTATCAATTCTTCCGTAAAAATTGCCCAAGTGATAAATTGTTTATGAGAGCAAAGCCATTTATACCATACAAACTGATTTGGTTCCAAATATACAGTTGCAATACGTACCTTTTGTGTGTTTTGCACATTATTGAGATCGAAAAATTGCTCCATCTGTAATATCCATGTTGCGGGATCCTTGCCATCAAACTTCCTCATATCGATTTTTGGAATATGGTGCGTCTTTGGTCCAACATTAGAGTCTATGAAATCATGATTAACATTTCCTTTGTTTGCATCATGAGTTTCCTTTACTCCCCTTTCACCATTATTAAGTATTTCTTGTAGAAAATTTGTCAAATCTGCCTTCAAATCTATCTTCAAATCGTCAATATTGGCTTCCAAGCCTTTTATCTTAGATCCCACACCATTTATCTTAGCTTCTGTTAGCTTTTGTGAGAGTGAAATTTGTTGCACTTTGTCTTGTAATTTTGAGATATCATGTAGCATTTCTTCCTCTTCTTCATGAGTCATGCTAGAGCTTTCGTATTGCTTACTAGGTGTTTGCATTTTCTTTCCTCGGGGCATCAATTACTGATACTAATGCTCTACTATGCCCTTTGAATTCCTCCAAAATAATTTTTCAAACCAAGCTTAAGTAAAAATTTAAAAAATCTACACACCTTTTTTCACTTTGTAGGAGCTCGATATTGCTTTTGATGTATCCCTGTAATTTCGGATCATCTAGTTCTAAAATTGCGACCTGCGCTATCCCTCTATGTCCTCTTTCCAATGCCACCAGTGTGACCCCAATTGGATTCTCCAATGAAGAGTTATGCCAAATCTCCCACAGTGACCTGATTATAGACTAGTTCAGTAGAGCGAAATTGTACGACGTTCCACGAGTCACTGTTTTGACCTTTGGCTCTGAAAAATATATACAAGAAACTACAGTCCATCCTCTTTCTGTACCTTCTTATGAAATTTCAATCTAATACTCAAAGATAAAGTGATGATGATTTTCCCCAGGTCACCTATTTGGAATGTAATTCAGGAGTCTGCAAAAAGACCAACTTCCTCAGATCATATCTCCGCAAATATAGCGCGAAACGTTATGGAACTTGGACCCGAGATTCAGCACGATTTCTTCTCAAATGGGCTTTTTTTAATTTTCTGAAACGTCGCAGAAACAAAGTTATAGTGAAAATTCCATGATGACCTGTTTGGAGCAATTAAACCCTAGAATCCAAAGCTCTGATACCAAATGTTATGAAACCAGCTCAAGAAAAAGATAGAAAAGATAGATCAACGCCTTAAAATTCAGCCTCTTCGAGGGGGCAACCTCCTTTACATTACATAAATGAACATTTCTTGGATGATTCAAATGACAAAACCTCTTTTCTATATATAGGAGTCTAAGGAGTCACAATATAACCCAACTGACCTAACAATAATAATATAAAGCCACAAAAATAACAATAGAGGGATTCTATGGGGCACAGTAATAACAATATGGGGACAATAGGGGCACAACAATATTAATAAGGGGTACAACTATAATAGTAATGGGGTAATCACTAGTATTATAGGGACCCAATAGCTTCCTTCACAGTTCTGGGATCATCGTCAGTAACAGATAAAGCAAAATTTGAACAGAAAGCAGATGGACTATACCTTTCTGGTTGCCTTCTTTCTCGAACTGATATTCTCACACCCGGAGTTTGTGGCTCTTCATCTTCTGATTCCTCCTCTGCTATAAAGTCTGATTCTTCCTCCTTAAGCTCAAACTCTATCTTCTTAGATTCCTTTGGTTGGACTTCATGTTTAATAACGTCTTTTACCTCTCTGAACACCACATCTCGGTTGTACACAACCTTATGTGTGACTGGGTTCCAGAGCTTATAACCCTTTAAACCATCCTTATACCCAATAAAGATGCACTTTTCAGATTTACTATCCAACTTGGTTCGTTTCTCCTTTGGAACATGTACATATGCATCACATCCAAATACCCTCAGATGTGAGAGAGAGGGTTTCTTTCCAGTCCATACCTCTTGTGGAGTCTTATCCTCCAATGATGATGAAGGTGTCTTGTTAACCAGGTAACATGTAGTATCCACCGCCTCTACCCAGAATTCCTATCCTAACCCAGCACCACTGAGCATACTTATTGCCCTTTCCATCAACGTCTTATTCATTCTTTCTGCAACTCCATTTTGCTGAGGTGTATATGGAGTAGTATTCTATCGTGCTATACCACACTTCTTAAAAAATTCTTCAAATTCCTTGCTGCAAAACTCTCCACCATTATCTGTCCTCAACACCTTTATCTTCTTCTCTATTTGATTTTCCACGAGAGCCTTAAATTCTTTAAACTTGTCAAAGACTTCAGATTTCTTCTTAAGGAAATATATCCATGTATTCCTTGAGAAGTCATCTATAAATGATACATAGTACACATAATTACCTAGTGATGGAGCCTTCACAGGTCCAAACACATCACTGTGCACAAGCTCTAATATATGTTTCGCCCTCTTACTACTAGAGGGGAAACTCACCCGATTCTGCTTCCCATATACACAATTTTCACAGAAATCAAAATCTGGAGAGCTATTACTCATACCTTCTACCATACCTTTACCATGAAGTATTCGAAGGCCCTTCTCTCCAATATGTCCAAGCCTTTGATGCCACAACATGGTCTTCTCTCTAGAGACCACTAGATTTTCTACTCCACTTTCAGGAACCACAAAACTGTTGCACCCATCAATAATAGGGCTACCTTGCAGCTTGTACAGAGTTCCAATCTGAACTACCTACATCAATAACAGTGCTCCTCGAACCATTTTGCATGTATCCTTCTCGAACACTGTTTTTACATCTGCATCATCCAACTTGCTTACAGAAATAAGATTTCTGGCCAATGCAGGAATATGAAGAACACTCGGAAGTGTTCTAACCCTTCCACCTTGCAACTTCAATTTTACTTTTCTACGACCAATGATTCTAGCCTTCCTGTCATCCCCCAAGAAGACATCACCACCATCGTATTTCTCATACTCGCAGAATCACTCTCTATGGGGAGTGAAGTGAAAGGATGCACCTGAGTCAATCAAACATGCCTCATGATCTACATGTGTACTTGAAGAAGCCAAGTACACATCCCCACCTTCATCTGAGGTGGTTTTTGCCTCTGTAGAAGGAGCATCATCAGATCCCTTTCCTTTATCAGGAGCTTTAGATTTACAGTGTCTTTTGTAGTGCCCTTCCTTTCTGCATTTCTAGCACACCACCCTTACAGGTTTTCCTGGAGATTTAGATCTCCCTCTAGATTTAGATCTCCCATTTGATGACTTATTGTTATTTTTGTTCTGGGACCGTCCTCATACAGACAAGGCATCACCATTCTGGCTCTCCATATTTTTCCTTCTCATCTCCTCTGTTAGCAAGGCTGAGACTATTTCATCAAACTGCAAGGTAGTTGCATTGCTACCTATTGCAATAACCAGACTATCCCACGAATCTGGTAGAGAACACAACAAACTGATGCACTTATCTTCATCTGAAATTTTAAAATTAACAGATGCTAACTGACTTACCACAGTATTAAAAGTGTTTAGATGCTTTGTCATTGAGTCTCCATCTTTCATCCTCAGGTTATACAACTTTCTCCGCAGGAATAGTTTATTCACCAGAGACTTAGATTGGTACAAAGTCCCTAACTTGTCCCACAAAGCCTTCACCGTAGCTTCCCTTGATACATTCAACAATACTGAATCTGAGACACATAATCATATTATGCTCTTTGCCTTCCGATCTAACTTCTTCCATTCTTCATCAGATACTCCCGTTGGTTTAGTACCCGGATCTACCGCGATCCACTTATCTTTATCCACCAACAGATCCTCCATCTTGAGTTTCCACAACTCAAAACTCTGACCATTAAATTTCTTGATCTCTATCTTTCCACTGCTCGCCATCTTCTTTCACCACCAGAATCAATCTTGCATATCTCCCATTGAACAGGGTCTACCACAGGCCCGAGCGAAACCCTTCAACAACAAAGGCATCCCCTTGAAGCTGAAATACCTCTGATACCAAATGTAGGTTTTAACCACGTACAGAAATTACCTGCGTAGGAATTCTAAAACATAGAAAATAAACAATGCGAGAGCATCGTACATAAAACACATATACACAGATACTTTCCCACTGGATCCCAAAACCAGGACTACCAGCTTGATTTTTCATTATGTTCCTTTCAATGTTATAATACATATTTATACATGCTGAAGCATCCAATACCATGGATTGAAAACCATCGCATCCAATACCATGGACCAAAAACCATCACATCCAAAAACATGTGCAAAAATCATGCACAAAACCATAGGTGGGTCCACCCATCCTAACATAGGGTCCAAAACCAAAATTTTCCGAGGCGCTACCTCGGATCCCATAAAGTGGGGTTACGGGTATGCCTCAAACCCCCTGTGAACCCCCCTCTCTAACCCCTGGTTAACTATGTGGGCTAGTCGTGGAAAGAATATAACACAACCCAACACATCTGAGCCCAAGTTCTAATGCTATTGCCAGGTAATCCAATGAACCAGTGCAGTGCTGCATCCTTGAGAGTAGACGGGAACAATTTCAACTTTTGGTCGTCTTCTGCATAGCATAAGTTTGACAGATGATAGCAAATTTGAACAAGAAGGTGTCAGGATCTTCTATAGTCAGACCATGGAAGTGAGGTAGGGTTAAAAGACTTATATTCTTCATTTTGGTGTCCCCATTGGTCTCCTGAATGGGGAAGGTACCCTCTATTCTCTCTCCATTTCCCCTAGCATTTCTGTTTTCAGCCATTGGCTCTGGAGGAATGTTTTCTTCTTCTTCTTCTTCCCCTATAGGTTCTTCAAATATATCTGGTTGTTCACCTAAGGGTTCTTGATTGCAGCCACCGAAGAAGAGAGAAGGTTGGCTATGTGAAGCAGTGGGGGTGTTGGGCAAAAATTTTCCTAAGTTATCTCTATTCCTATGAGGCATGAAAGAAAATATTTTTGGTTGGTTTTTTGTTTCTTTTTCCCCACATTGAAAGTACCTACAGAAACAGAAATTGTGAATTGAACAAAACCAATTGCAACTGGCTGAAATGAAGTAAGGAAATGCAGAACTGAAAGAAAAGAAATGCTTGGTATACTTTTGCCAAGAAAAACTATTAGGAGAATGTTGCAATAGGAAATAGAAGAAAGCAGTAATCACAGAATACTCTGATGCTTCCTCGCCAATAGCGCCAAAAAGTGGTGAGCACCATTATTGCAGCAAGAATGCTGCAACTCCTAGGTTGCCAACTTTACTTTTATCAACTCGGTAGTTCGTAACAAACTTGGAAGCATCAGTGCTGTATGCACAAGTACTAGTTCTCACTGCATATTGTCACTTGGTCAGCTGGCATTATATCACTATGAGCTCAATCCAACTTCTATAGATTTCAAAAGAAGCTCTATGTGTGATGAAAGGAAAGAAAGATTACTCTACAGATGCTATTCTAACTGCAGAAAGGAGAAAGAATCGAATGTAAAGCAAAACCTAGTAAACCCTAATTAACAAGCTAATTCTACTTTTGCCAAAAACATTATGAAAACCATGAAAGAAATGCCATTACCTACTCAACGAATTAAACAACATCTAACCATGCTATTTCTGGAAGTAAATAAGCAAAAAACATATTTTTGGATTTTTATGGGTTTTACGTGAATTTAACATGCATCTAATTTATTGTGTGTGAGTGTGGCAGTGAACAGGTGGCGTTACAGGGTGGTTTTGGAGCTTGGGAGGATGTAGTATGGTGTGGATGGGTCCTAGGAGGTCTTAGGTGGCCTTTTGAAGGCTTTTCCCACACTCAACCTTCAAAAGAAAGCCTACAAGAAAAACTATAGGAGGACACAGGAAAACTTCAGGAGGAAAATAGGGAAACTACAGGAGGCCTACAGAAGGAGGCCAAGAGCAATTTTCGTTGTTTTGAGGGTGTGAGAGTGGGTGGGTGTTATGAAACTAGCTCAAGAAAATATAGAAAAGATAGATCAATGCCTTAGAATTCAGCCTCTTCGAGGGGGCAACCTCCTTTACATTACATAAATGAACAATTCTTGGATGATACAAATGAAAAGACCTCCTTTCTATATATAGGAGTCTAAGGGGTCATAACATAATCAGAGCTGACATAACAATAATAATGTAAGGGCACAATAATAACAATAGTGGGCTTCTATGGGGCACAATAGTAACAATATGGGCACTACATGGGTACATCAATATAATAAGTGGGTTATACTAATAACAATAAGGGGTTACACTAGTAGTATAGGGGCCTAACATGTCCCTCTCCTTCAAAAAGTGTTGTCCTCAACGCTTGAATAGTTCTTGATGCTTCTGTATAAAATTCTTGTCCTCCCATGTGGAATATTCAGCGGGTAAGTTCGTCCACTTGATGAGATACTCTGAAATTGATCGATTTCGTAGCTATCGGGTTCTTGTTTCTGTGACTGCTCCAGGTTCCAATATAATTTTTCCTTCCTCTTCAATTTCTGGAAATATTGTTTGAATTGGGATCTTTTGCAACTTTTGAATAAGTGGCCATAATTCTTCGTCCTTCTTCCATTCATCCCTTGTTTCGTTTATCCAATCTGGTTGGATAATATAAATAGCACAAAACAATGCTTCCACATCCTCATCCTTGAAGAGTCTTCCCATTCGGTAAGGTCGCCATTTTTTAAGTGCATGTAGTATTGCCAACATTTCCTTCTCATAAATAGCTTGCTTGAGATGTAGCAGTAAAAATACCCAATCACCTACATCAAAACATTTTTCACTACGATGTTGATCTACCTGTTGTTTCATTTGATTTTGCACCGAAGTGGTGTTATCCTTTAAAAGTTGGAGAACTTGTTGTTGATGCTCGATGTGATCTTTCACTGCTTGAACCTTTTTATTCTTGATATGTCCTTCTATCTCTAGAGTTTGAGGAGTGGTAATTTCTTCCAATCCTTTACAAGATATGGTCGGATTCATTTCTTGATGCTCGATGTGATCTTTCACTTCTTGAACATTTTTCTTCTTGATACGTCCTTCTATCTTGATAGTTTGAGGAGTGGTAATTTCGAACAATGAATTAAAAGATATGGTTGGATTCATTTCTTCTTTATCGATGTGATCTTTCACTTCTTGCACCTTTTTCTTCTTGATATGTCCTTCTATCTTGAGAGTTTGAGGAGTGGTAATTCTTGCCAATGCTTTACAAGATATGGTCTGATTCATTTCTTCTTTCTCTGGGGTGGGGTCCTGGCATATATCTTCTTCTTTTGATGTTTCTTTATCCTTTTCTTCCTCCTCTTCATATTCTATGTAAAATAATTTCTTCTCAGCACACTTATGACCTTTAGTGCATTTGCTATCACAATTGTAACAAAGCCCTTTTTCCCTTTTTTCTTCCAATTGTTGTGGTGTAACCCTTGTAGGTTGTGGAAGGCTAGGAGAAACAACACTTCCATCTTTATACTTGTGAGGGGTACGCTTCCTGGTTTCCATAATTTTGCTTTCCACTATGTCACAAATCCCTTTTACTCTTTTCAATTGTTGTGGTGTTGCTCTAAAGAAGGTGTTGCTCTTTGTATCCTCATGATGTGCTATCATTTCCTTCATGAAAATTGACCACGTAAAAAGTTGTTTACCAGAACAAAGCCCTCCGTACCATAAAAATTGATCTGGTTCTAAATATGAAGATGCAATACATACCTTTTGTAACAATTGTACACCATGTAAATCAAAATATTGCTCCATCTGAAGTATCCAATTTACCGGATCCTTGCCATCAAACTTCCTCATCTTTCTTTTTCTTGATTTTAGGAGCTCGACCTTGAAACGACTGTAACTCTATACTTTTGGATCTTTAAGTTATGAAATTGTTACCTATAGTATCCCTTTATGTCCTCTTTCCAATGCCACCACTCTAATCCAAATTGGATTCTCTAAGAAAGAGTTATGCACAATCTCCCAAGATGACCGGATTATAGACCTTTTCAGAAGAGTGAAATTGTATGAAGTGCCGCGTGTCACTGTTTCAACCTTTGGATCTGAAAAATGCATACAGGAAACTATAGTCAATCCTATTTTTGTAACTTCTTATGAAATTTCAATCCGATCCCCAGAGAGAAAGTTATGATGATTTTTCCCGGTCACCTGTTTGGAATGTAATTTAGGAGTCTGCAAAAAGACCAACTTGCTTAGATCATATCTCCGCAAATATAGCGCAAAAAGCTCTGAAATTTGGACCCAAGGTTCAGCGCGATGTCTTCTCAAATGGGTTTTTTTTGCGACTTCTGAAACGTCATAGAAAAAAATTTATATCAAAAATGCCACGATGACCTGTTTGGAGCAGTGAAACCCTAGAATCCAAAGCTCTGATACCAAATGTTATGAAACCAGCTCAAGAAAAGATAGAAAAGAGAGATCCACGCCTTAGAATTCAGCCTCTTCGAGGGGGCAACCTCCTTTACATTACATAAATGAACAATTCTTCGATGATACAAATGAAAAGACCTCCTTTCTATATATAGGAGTCGAAGGGGTCATAACATAATCAGAGCTGACATAACAATAATAATGTAAGGGCACAATAATAACAATAGTGGGCTTCTATGGGGCACAATAGTAACAATATGGGCCCTACATGGGTACATCAATATAATAAGTGGGTTATACTAATAACAATAAGGGGTTACACTAGTAGTATAGGGGCCTAACAGTGGGAAAGGTGGATGAAGGATAGGATGAGGTGTTAGGGCACCTAAGGTCTACCATGAATCACTAGGGGAGAGAAAGATGATGGGATTTTCTCAAGGAGAGAGGAAGAAGTTCTATGAAAAATGAAGGACACTAGGGCATAATTGAGGTGAGGTTTGGGAGACCTATAGGGCATGGATCGGATGGAGGGTGTGATTGCTAGTAAGCTAGCCTACTGCTAGAAGAGATCTTCTGCATAGAAACTAACAGTCAACCAAGAGAATCAAGCAACCAATGGAACGAGCACATACTAGGAAAAATAGAGTTTTGCATTAAAATGGCCTAAACTATGATGTATAGAAGGAAATGTTGGGAAATGTTGTAAGAAAGGAAAGAATGCAAAAGGACTATTGAAAATCAGGAAGTGAACATGATAAAGAAGATCTAAATAAAAACAAAACTGGACTATCAACTTACTAGGGAGCTGCAAACACTAGAAGTCCTAGGAATGAGGAAAATCTGTGTTTTTGGGGCAGCAAGAGAGTCTTTGCCTCAAATCATGGTCCCAGAGGGAGGAAGAGAGGCCAAGGCACTATTTCTAGCATTTTGAATCTTCTCTAATCACCACTTAACTTACTACAGAAAGCACAAATGGAAGCAAACTACTGAATCATCAAACACAACCTATTCTTAACCATAAAAGAAATACATTTAACATCAAACTAATCTACACATTGAAGTAAAGCATAAAAATACAATTGAAGAGAAGTTTGGCTGCTTGGATTGGGCCCTAACCTAAGAGCTTCAGCCCTCTTAGGTAACTCAGTGCTAGCTCAAAAAGGATTCCATCTTCATTATCAAAAAATAGCTAGATTACATAAAATTGTCATAAAATAGTAAGCTCAAAATTTGAGGAGAGTTTACATAAGAAAAAAGTCGACCTTAGTGAGGCCCTAGGCCTCTCTACTTATACATTTTAAGCTACCAACAACTTCCTTAAAATTAGGGAGGCTTGGCTCCCAAAACTCGAGATAACTAACAATCATCTTCCACTTGCTCGGTTGCCTTCTAGTGCATGATTCGGCTACTTGTTCTCCGAGCTGAATGAAGGGGAATTCGAAGTGAGGAGCAATAAATGAGGGGGATTCCCTCCTATAAGTCCTCTCCTATGTCTACTTCGAGTTATTGCTACAATTTGACCACTAGATCCTTGACTTTGACCTCGAAATCCATCAATAATCTGCATTAAATACATGTTAGAGCACATGGCATAATAACTAACTCAACTCACCCTATAAGCATAAATATAATCAGAAAATCATACAATAAGTTAAGAGAATGGTTTATTTGACTAGGTTAGGAGGTAAAATGAGCACATATAATTACCCATTTATGAGGCTCATCAAACTTCATGACTTTATCCTCCATAACATCATGCTAGATTCCGGTGTCTCACATAATCTTACGCTTAAAGTCATCATGGACAATCTAGGACTGAGTATCACCTGACCTTATCATGAGCTCTACTCTTTTGATTCGGGTAGAGTGAAATGTCTTGGCCTCATTATAGATTCAACACTGTCCTTGGACCAAATTCTGGCCAAGAATGTGCTAATGGATGTAGTGGTTGCTAATATTCCTCCTAGGTTTGGTATGTTGCTTTCTAGGTCTTGGGGAGAAAAACTAAAGGATACTCTACAACTTGATTTTTCATATGCTACTATCCTAGTATTTTGGTAGCTCAGAAAACTCTATTGAGAAAGGAACATGAAATTCATGATCAATAGTAAGGAAAAACCAATAAATCACCCTATACATGTTGTGCATACAGATCTTGATTCCTTCATTTTGTTTAGTGATATGAATTCAGTCGATGATAAAAGTCATCGTGTAGAAATTTTAGAAATTCCAGGTGTTATAACCAGTGTGCAGAAAGTTATGATTTTTGAAGGAAAAGAGATGAATAAATAGTGTTTGTAGCCAGTAAACTGTCTTGAAAGGATTTTTGAGATGGTGCAGAAAACAAAGTGTCTTGAGACAACCAACCATCCTCCAAAATATCATACAATTCAGCCTTCAGAAATCCTTTTTTTGAATGAATAAAATGGTCTTTGGACCATGGAGTTTGATGGTGCATTGGGAAAAGAAGGAGCTGGGATTGATTTTTGGATTCATGGTCCATTACACCACTCATGTAAAATTCCTCGTAATGTAAGAATGAGTTCTTACAAGTTAGATTTTGACTGCTCAAACAATGAGGTAGAGTATGAGGCATTGATTGTTGGCCTCAAGATTCTGAAGAAGTTGGGAGCAAAGAAAATTTATGTTTATGGCGACTCCGAGTTGGTAATCAAACAAGTAAAAGGGGAATACCAGGCCAAGCATCCAAGAATGAGAGCTTATCACAATGATGTACTTGACATCCTCAAAACTTTTACAGAATATACTTTGTCTCTTATTCCTAGAACTCAGAATGTTATAGCTGACTCTCTTGCTACTGCAGCCAGTATGGTGAAGATTCCTATTCACTCTAATCAGAATTATTCTATCCATGTCAAACATCGCCCAGTTGTTCCTGACAATATGAGATTTTGGCAAGTGTTTTGGGATGACAAACAGATCAACAATTTTCTACAATTGGAAGGAGAATTTCAGAATTCCTGCATTGATGATACATCCAATATGAATGATCCAGAGATTCAATCAGCTGAGATTGAAATATTGCAGCTGAAGGAAAACAACATTCCAAGAGGCCTTGTACCTTTGGAAGAGTTGTTTGATTGTGACGATGTTGCCAAAAATCCCACCTTGGTCCCCATAGAAAAAGGTGTTGAAGATGTAAACATTGGTACAGCTGACAAGCCTAAGATGGTCAAACTGTCAAAATCCTTATCTCCTGAAATGAAAAGTAAGTACATAGCTTTAATGACATAATTTTCTGATGTATTTGCTTGGGACTATTCAAATCTGAAGTTTTATGACAAGAATATCATTCAACACACCATTTTGGTCAAGCCTGATCAAAAGCCATTTCGCTAGAAACTGAGAAGAATTAATCCTAAGTTGTTGCCATCAATTGAAAAATAGGTAAATAGGATTTATAAGTCTGGTATCATAGTCCCTATTCGATTTTCTAAATGGATGTCTAATCTAGTGCCAGTAAGAAAGAAGACTGGGGAGATTCATCTTTGCATTGATTTCAGAAATTTAAACAAAGTGTCCTTGAAAGATAATTATCCCCTGCCAAAGATGGATCATATACTTTAGAGGGTAGTTGGGTCTTCCAGGATGTCATTTCTAGATGGATATTCTGGGTACAATCAGATTTTGGTGCATAAATATGATCAGTTGAAAACAACCTTCACAACACCATGGGGTACATTCATGTATGCCAAGATGCCATTTGGATTAAAGAATGCAGGAGTGACTTTTCAACAGGCTATGGACATAGCTTTCACCAATGAAAAAGATGTATTTTTGGTTATATATTTAGATGATCTCACAGTATTTTCCAAGTCTGATGAATATCATTTACATCATTTGAGAGTTTTTTTTCATAAATGCAGAGAATTTGGTATGTCACTCAACCCAAAGAAGAGTCTATATGCCATGGAAGAAGGTAAGCTGCTAGGACACATCATCTCTAAGGATGGAATTCACATTCATTGTGTAAGAGTGCAAGCCCTTCAACAATTGGACTTCCCAAGGAACAAGAAAGAAATTTAGTTTTTTAATGGGAAAATCAATCTTTTGAGAAGATTCATTCCCAGTCTAGTTGAACATTTGAAAGGGATAACAAACATGATGAAGAAGGAAAGTCAGGCAAAGTGGTCTTTAGAGGCAAAGAAATCGTTTCATACAGTAAAATTTGCATTATCCACTTCTCCTATTTTGATTAGTCCAGATTATACTTCATATTTCATTATTTTTTCATTTTCCTCTGAGCATACATTAGCAGCAGTCCTAATGCAAAAGAGAGATCAGAAAAATGAGCAGCCGATAGCATTCTTCAGTCGCACCATAAGAGATGCAGCATTAAGATACAACATCATTGAGAAGCAGGCCTTGGCATTGGTGAAAGCTCTCAAATATTTTCGAGTTTATATTCTGCATTCTCACACCATTGCTTATGTTCCCACAGCAGCAGTGAAAGAGATTCTTGTGCAAATAGATCTTGAAGGCAGAAGGGGAAAATGGATTGCAGCCATGATGGAGTATGATTTGGAGATAAACCCTGCAAATCTCATCAAGGGATAAGGTTTGGCAAAACTTATGGTTGAATCTAATCTACGTGCACTAGACATCAATTTGATTGCAGCACTTTCTGAAGAAGAGGAAGAAGAAGACCCATACTTACAAGTATCTGACATGTTCATCTCATCTCCATGGTATTTCGACATTGTTTTTGTCTTGCAGCATTTAAATCCTCCATCGGAATTTCCCAAAGGTAAATCTAGATCCTTAAAGTTGAAAGCTTCAAAGTATTGTATTCTTGATGGTGTTTTATACTGCAAAGACCTTGGCAGTGTGTTGTTGAATTGTTTGGTAGAAAATGAAGCAAAGGATGTGAAGAAAGATTTTCACAAAGGAGACTGTGGTGGCCATCACTTCTGGAAGAAATCCTTATCTCCTGAAATGAAAAGTAAGTACATAGCTTTAATGACAGAATTTTCTAATGTATTTGCTTGGGACTATTCAGATCTGAAGGTTTATGACAAGACTATCATTTAGCACACCATTCTGGTCAAGCTTGATCAAAAGCCATTTTGCCAGAAACTGAGAAGGATTAATCCTAAGTTGCTACCATCAATTGAAAAAGAGGTAAATAGGATTTATAAGTTTGGTATCATAGTCCCTATTCAATTTTTTGAATGGATGTCTAATCTAGTGCCAATAAGAAAGAAGAACGGGGATATTCGTCTTTGCATTGATTTCATAAATTTAAACAAAGTGTCCATGAAAATTATTATCCCTTGCCAAAGAGGGATCATATACTTCAGAGGGTAGTTGGGTCTTCCTAGATGTCATTTATAGATGGATATTCTAGGTACAATTAGATCTTGGTGCATAAAGATGATCAGCTGAAAAAAACCTTCACAACACCATGGGGTACATTCATGTACGCCAAGATGCCATTTGGATTAAAGAATGTAGGAGCGACTTTTCAGTGGGCTATGGACATAACTTTCACCAATGAAAAAGATGTATTTCTGGTTATATATTTATATGATATCATAGTATTTTCCAAGTTTGATGAAGATCATTTACATCATTTGAGAATTGTTTTTTAGAAATGCAGAAAATTTGGTATTTCACTCAACCCAAAGAAGAGTCTATTTTCCATGGAAGAAGGTAAGTTGTTGGGACACATCATCTCTAAGGATGTCATTCACATCGATCCTGCAAGAGTGCAATCCATTCAGCAATTAGATTTCCCAAAGGACAAGAAAGAAATTTAGTCTTTTAATGCGAAAATCAATTTTTTGAGAAGATTCATCCCCGATCTAGCTGAACATTTGAAAGAGATGACAAACATGTTGAAGAAGGACAATGAGGTAAAGTGGTCTTTAGAGGCTAAGAAATCATTTCATGTAGTAAAATTTGCATTATCCACTGCTCCTATTTTGATTAGTCCAAATTATACTTCAGATTTTATTATTTTTTCATTTTCCTCTAAGCATACATTAGCAACAATCCTAATGTAAAAGAGAGATTAGAAAAATGAACAGTTGATAGCATTCTTCAGTCGCACCATAAGAGATGCAGAATTAAGATACAACATCATTGAGAAGCAAGACCTTGGCATTGGTGAAAGATCTCAAGATTTTCAAGTTTATATTCTGCATTCTCACGCCATTGCTTATGTTCCCACAACAACAGTGAAATAGATTCTTGTGCAAACACATCTTGAAAGCAGAAGGGGAAAATGGATTGCAGCCATGCTAGAGTATGATTTGGAGATAAAGACCACAAATCTCATCAAAGGACAAGGTTTGGCTAAGCTTATGGCTGAATCTAATCTACATGCACTAGACATCAATTTGATTGCAACACTTTCTGAAGAAGAGGAAGAAGAAGACCCATACTTATAGGTCTCTGACATGTTCATCTCACCTCCATGGTATTCTGACATAGTTTATGTCTTGCAGCATTTAAATCCTCCACTGGAATTTCCCAAAGGCAAGGCTATATCCTTAAAGTTGAAAGGTTCAAAGTATTGTATTCTTGATGGTGTTTTATACTTGAAAGACCCTGGTGGTGTGTTGTTGAATTGTTTTGTAGAAAATGAAGAAAATGATGTGATGAAAGATTTTCATAAAGGGGACCGTGGTGGCCATCACTTCTGGAAGACTACAACAAATAAGATCTTAAGGGCTGGTTTCTATTGGCCTACTCTTTTTTTTTTTTTTTTTTTTTTATGTTTATAAAACAGTGGTGAGCTATCATGAATGTCAGATTTTCCAAGGGAAAAGAAAAAAATTTCCATTACCCTTGAAACCCATCTCAATTATAGCTCCTTTTCAGTAGTGGGGGCTTAGCCTCATTGGCAAGATCCATCCTTCATAGTATGCACAGCACAAATGGATCTTGACAGCCACATACTACTTACCAAAATGAATTGAGGCAATCCCAACCAGGCAAGCTACTGATTCTGTTATCATTCAATTTATGGAATCTAATATCTTGTCTAGATTTGGCTACCTGCATAAAATAATCATTGAGAATGCTTCTTCCTTTAAGTAAAAAATAATGGTGGAGTTTCGTGCTAAGTACCATATTGTATTAGGACATTCCACTGCTTATCATCCACAAGGGAATGGTTTGGCTGAATCCTCCAACAAATCTTTGATCAACATTATCAAGAAAGTTTTAGAAGTGAACAAGAAGAATTGGCACAAAAAGCTCATTAATTCTTTATGGGCGGACAAAGTCAGTACTAAGAAATCAATAGGTATGTCTCCTTTTCAGTTGGTGTACGGGATTGACACAATTTTTCCTTCATCTCTTGCTGTCCCGGTCATGAAAATTCTGCAGGAATTGGACAACGAAACCAATGATATGCAAAGAAGGATAAATTAGATGATCCATCTACAACAAACTAGATAGAAATTTTTTCAGATCACCTCTAAACTTCAGGAAAGAATCGAAAAGATCTATGATCGCAAGAGCAAGGAAGACAATTTGAATTTGGGAGATGTGGTTCTCCACTGGGATGCTAGAAATGAAGAAAAGGGAAAACATGGAAAATTTGAGAATTTGTGGAAGGGACCCTACAAAATCTCAGCTTTTAGAGGGAAGAATGCTTTCCTACTGGAGGAAATGAATGGAGAAGATTACTCAGGAGGAGTGATCAATGGTAGGCTTCTCAAGCACTACCATGTTTGAAACAAGTTCTGAAAATGTTCATCACCATTGTAAATACCGGTGTGTTTTTTATGTTCCAGTATCTAAGTGGCTATCATAGGAGTTTGAAGCCCAAGGAGAAGGCCATGAGGCTTCTTTGATCAGCTACTATGTTTATTTTACTTTTACAGTCCTGTCATGTCAAATTGTCAGTCAATTTTCAGTTTCAACTTAGTTTTTTGCATTTTGACTCCATTGCCCAATGAATAAGGCTACTTGGTCTATGGTGTACCTGCCATCCCCAACCGGAGCCAATGTTAGTTTAAGTCATACCCACATTCCACCAGTGATCAAATATGATTTTACCAAGTCTGTCAGAAGTCTTAAGGTCAAATTTTATCCTGTCACTAGGTTTACAGAGTAAAATTTGGTCTAGGAATATTTTTTTTGGAAAATCACACATGCTAGTCGCCTACCTCATTCAGATGAAAGTGCCATAATAAAAAGAATATTTTCATTATATCAATCATCATCATCACCATTCCATTCAGTCTCAGGGCTTCATTAAGTCATAAGGTTTTCAAGGTCCATCATCATCATGTGTAAATCCAACATCAAACAAATCATGACAAGCAGCTCTTTGACATTAGCTTGATGAATTTTGACAAGTTCTTCATGATTTCACTTTCAAAGGTTTCAAGAGAAGAATTTTCGGTGTCCAAAAGGTAAAAATAAAGCTCAAGTTTCAACTCTCCAAAGTGACCCAGTCTTAAAGGTGAAAAAACAGTTTTTTGAAAGGTTTGTGGGGCACATTTCTTTTCAAGGAGGAAACATACTTTCCTATATAAACTCAAAAAGCCCCAAAATCACTTCATTTGCCTTCTATTTCTCTTTGTTCATCAAGCTCTCTCCTCCATTAGCAAGAAAAACTTAGATTTTTAGGCAAAATTAGCAAAAACGTTAAGGCGTTGTGCTTATGAGGCCGACGCTGTGCTTTTGGACATTGCGTTGTGCTTTGGCATTGCCCTTGTGCTAGAGCAGCCCAAAACCTTACAGAAATCACCCAAACTCAAATTTGATGCTTGCAATTTACTTTCTTGCTAATCTAGACTTGTCTACAAGTAATTACATCGCTTTACTTACCTTTTTCATTTAGCAAGATGGATTCAAGCACAAGATTTCTTCATCTAGGGTTTTTAGTGAAATTATCATGAAATGAGCTAGGGTTGATGATGTCTAGTCTAGTTTTCATATGCTAAACATGTAAATCTTTCATCCTACACCTCTGCACATGTTTAAAATACATTTTGAACCACTGAACGAACTGCAAATCATCAAATTACTTCACCAAAAACTAAACCCCAGCTCATTCCTAGGAAATTTGGACAGCTTTCCTAGAAACTTTGTTTTCCATTTCTCACAAGAACTCCTTTCCTTCATTTCACCTCATTTGAGTTTCATGAGTTGCTTACAGTCCCTATCCATCTCCTAGAATTTTTGTTACCATTTTTTCACTCCATCGATCCATCATTTCATTTTTCACTCATCCCTCACTGTTTTTTCTCATTTTTCTACTGCTATGGTTTTTGTCATCATGGAAAGAGATTATTCACCAGATAGGAAAAAACACCATAAAGGAGGAAAAATTCTCAGATATGAACCTACCAACTGCAATGAAATCAATACATCACCCTTCATGTAGTGTTTTGAAGATGTGAGTTGTCTAGAGTTTTGCAAAAGGGCGAGTGAAGTTGGTTTTCATGAAAAATTGATAGATTGGATCGCCACTCATTTGAAAGGGGAAAGTGCTATCATTGCTGGAGTTGAGTTCACATTTTCAGTGGTTTCTATTTCACTTGCTACAGGGATACCGGATCACGTAGGATATTGGTTTAAGGGCATGAATTTAGATCTTTAGCATTACAGGTCTTTCTTGAAAACACCATACAGGGAAACCCATACACATATCATACCTTTTAGGTACCTGTTGGAGAAGTATGCTCCATTGATGAAAGTTGTCATGAAATTTTTCACATGTGAGGGAAGGTTTTCTAGTTTGTATGCATATCACATCCGGCTTTTGATGCACTTTGCAGCTCATAAACCGCTCAACATGTGCAACTATCTATGTAGAAGCCTTGTCAAGATGTCCGAGAAGGTATAGGTGAAAAACAAAGAACACTATCCTAGTCTCTTTCATCATAGTTTGATCAAGACTGTAGTTCTCCATCAACTTTTAGAGAAAAACATGACACGGCTTTCTTTCTTGGAGACAACATTGAAATGGCATGAGTCTATTGTTTCAGTTCAGTATCCAAACATGCCAACTCAAGAAATGGAGGTTGGATCCTCAAGAAGATCAGTGGAGGTTCCTATAGCACCTATACCTGAGGTGACTAGGATGTACCAAAGAGGAAAAAGGCTTGTGTTTACTTCTCATGGCGAGAAAAGGGCCAAGCCTTCTACATCAGCAAAACAAGGGTCACCAGTATAGGATAAAGATTTGATTGAGCATGAGTTTGAGTTGGTAGACTTGGAAACAGAAAATGATCCCTCAAGCATGCAGTAGACTATCAAAGAAAAAGACTCTCAGATTAGAGAACTCATGGATAACATGGCAAGGGCAAGGTTTGTCATCTCATTCCTAGAACAAGAAAATAGTCAGCTAAAGGCCAAACAACTTATCATGGAAAAAGAGAAAGCTAAACTATTGCAACAAGCAGGCAAAGGCAAAGAATTATTGGAGGTCAATGAACTAGAAGAAACTAAAGGACAAGGCAAGAAAAAGAGGCCAAGAACCAAAGGGCTCAAGAAGGCATTGAAAGAGGAGAAAAAACACATCTTGCTGGATGAAGAACTAGAGTTGGAGGACAGAATTGCCTTAGAGGTTAATGAGGACAGGGAGTATTGGTTAGATAAGGTCAATGACCACTTGGAGAAGCTTCTAGACAAGGCCAATAGAGATAACCAGCTACTAAGGCACATGGCACATCACTACCAAACTAGAAATATGATTTGTAACATCAAGGTCAAATAGCTGGAAAACAAGCTCAAAGAAACCCTAAAGGACCAAAATGAGAAGGGTAACTTAGAGATGCTTTTTGAAGCATCCATGAGGGCTTAACATACCTCATTTTGTAGCTCTTGACCAATTTTGGAGAAATTTTGAGCATTTTTGGTTTTTTGGCTATTTTGGTGCCTAATTCAGAAATTTGGCCAGTCACAGAAGGGCACTGCGCTTTTTCCTCAGGCACTCAAATAAAAAATGGTTTAAAGTTTTGGAAAGCTCATGGAATCCTATAAAAATCCATTTTATCAGATTTTCCTAAGAGAGACCAAATTTTGAGAAAAAGAGGAAAAAGTGGTCAAAAATCAACATTCTAGCCCTCTTTTTGATAGGCGCTGCGCTTCTGGAGTAACCTTGGGAGAATGGATTTTTGAATTCCTTCCCATGGTTCATTTTCCACAATTTAAGGTGTTCTGGAAACTAGACTTGAAACTCTAGTTAACCATTCTTTCAAATCTTCATTTGGACCTTAGGACGACACCTTAAAGTGGGCTCAAAGTCAACGTTTCTCTTCTGCAAGTTTCTGTGTTTTTCATTTAAATTTCACTGTGTAAATTTCCTAGTTTTCAGTTTGACTTGGTCAAAGTCAAAAATCTTGATGTAATTAAATTTAGTTCAAGGTTAGATGATTTAAGCATGAATAAATGGACATGATGGGTAGTTTTTGTGGTTTAATAATCCTCATTAAGGAAGTAAAATCCAAATCAAGGTCTACAAGAAGTGTTTGTATTTGACCTTCTCACTCTCATCTGTTGGTTGAGAGAATCTTGGAATCAGTTCCACCACCTAGGAATTCAACTCCTAAAGGTGGGGAAGTGATTCAATTAAGTCTATATGTACTATTTCTCATTCAGAGAGAAGGGTTGGACTTTTGTGCAACAGACTTATATGCTTATGTTTTCTTCAAATAATACAAGAGCAGTTGCAGCTATATTTCAAGAACTCTAGTCCAATGAGTCTATGGTGTTTGTTTCTACTTTCTATTAGTTTTAATGGATAAATCATCTCTCCTTACATGATTTATGTTCTTCCTATGAGTTTCTTTGCATTTATATAAACAGGAATATTGAAATTATGCTATGTTTATGTGGAATTCATAGTTGTGTTTCCCTTCTTCTAAAGTTAATGAATTCATTCCTTCACATGCTCATTAGTCTCTTTTAAACTCAAATCTATGCTACATTGACAAACACTCAAATTGCACCATAACACACTAGTATCTAGCTCCTATTATACTTGTTTCTGCATGCTTGAAGCCTAGACCTAATTACTTGTTCTAAACCCTAGTCCAACAAACTTAATTCACAAATACTCAAAACAAAATTGCATATCTAGCCTAAAACCTTGTTCTTTACAGCTTTGCATTGACAAATCCTTTTGAGAGATCTCTTTCTGGCTCAGTAGGGCTAGCTACTGAGCTGAAAGTGGTTCTAGGTTACCTTTTTTGATTTCCTCCTTAGCTTAGGAAATTGTAAGGGATAACACAACCTAAAGTACTATTAGCATGATTAAAATCAACAAAACACAAACAAGAAAATTGCATCACCAAATCTTAAAACCATATTTCTCTAACATGCCTCACCTATGAGCTTCTCATGACTCTCTTCTTTGGGTTTGCATCCCTCTTTATTCTTCAAATTAATGATTAATGTTTTTGGAGGTTACATGTGGCAAGCCCCCCTTGTTTTTTAGGTGCATAAACTATGGGGTTCTTCCCCCTTGTATGTTCATGCATATTAGATACCTCATCACATCTTATTAATGTGATTACCTTGACATAGTGATTTTGTAAGCATATGTTCATTCTAAACAACCATTTATCAAAACTTCATTTATGTCTATAAAACTCATAATCAAGTTCTTTGAGGTACTTATCTGGGGCACCATTAACTACTAGCATGCTGCACTTTCCAAGGTGGCACATCACACGACAACAAGCATAGGTTATGCTTGTTCCAATATGATACAAACATTCTATTTATCATAATTTTATTTTTTCTTAAGATTATATGCCACATTTTCTTTGGTTACCTTACTTGGCAACACACCAATTTATGATCACATTTTACCTATACCACTATCCACCCTTCAAGTCACGTTAAGACAACAGGCTCCTTGGAGTATTTAATATACACATTCATTGTCGTGTGTACCCAACTTACATATATATACATATTTTCCTATGTTGTCCTTTTTTAGCTTAAGATATTTTCCAAAAAAACATCAGACCAACAAAGACCAGGTTAAGAGTTTCCCCCTCATAGTTTACAGTTGTATCATTTGGCCTTATTATATAGTTATATATGTATACATATTTTTTATCTGCAGTTCTGCTAGAGTGTATCTATCTTGCATCCATTCTTCTTTAATATAATCTACTAACTCAGATCAAATCTTACAATTATCACTCCTTTCAATTAATCAAAATTATCTTTTCATCTTGATTTGAATCAAACTGAACCTTTTCCAGTTGCGATGTGATTATAAAATAGACTGATTAGCGAGCCATTCTATGATTCATTGTATGATTCTCTAACTCACAAGAATCTTGATCCCTATATGTCAATCATCTATAGGAAATTAAAAATCTATATGGATTTCTTTTCTATATTTTAGGGGCTATTACATTCCCTTCCTAGTAAATTTCCAAATTCTTGAATTCTACTCTAATCTTGCTCACTTTATACTTACTAAATTTGGTGTAAATTTGATATCATTCTGAATATCAACATCACTATTTCCAAAGTGCTTCCATATTTATTTGGTGTCTTTGAGTAATCCAGATACTATTATCATGTATCTTTCAACTTAAAAGTCTCAATTATGTTGCTTACTTTTCTATTTCCAAGACTTATCTTTTTCCATCACAAGCTATTATAAATGTTTTATCACAACTTACCTCCATTTCACTAGTTCTTAAACATAAATTTTATCCATCAATTCTACTACAATCCTCAATTACTTGACTCTTCTTTTTTTATTAGTCATGACATCCAAGCTTACTCGTTCCAGTCGATTATTACTGCATTGAACTTATTTATACCTAAGCTATATTGTTAACATATAAGTTTGTATCTTTCATTGTCACCACTATTGATATCTACCAACCTATATCCATCTTAACTCCGTATATATCAAGCGTTGAGAGGGATAAAATCTCTCGAGGTGAAAACATATTTTTTGAGTGCAAAACTTGAGGAAAGGTTTTCACCTCGAGAGATTTGACCCCTCTTGGAACTTGCTAGATCTAGATTTAATATGGATCTAGGTTGGTTTCAGCCACGTGCGGCCAAAGAAAATATATCAAACATATGATTAATTTTATAAATAATATATAAATACATCTAATATTAATATAATAATTTTAATATGCTAAATATGTCTGAGATTTATCTGGTCATTTTAATTTTAAATTTTCTTAGTTACCTCAATTTGTTGAGATGACAAATATTGTTAGTAACTTTAATGATAAAAAATGATATTTTTTTTTTTTGAATGCAAACTGACAACGTAATAGTGTTGAATCAGAGAAAATGTGAATAATAAGAATGTAGTCAATTACAATTAGTCCTCATTGTGATCAATCTGAAACTATTTTCTTCCACTATTCCTATTATCACTCTTCTTAGTTTCGTCATATTTTCATATCGATTATATGAAAAGTACAATTGAAATCGTAAAACGTTTAAATATTTAGCTCAAGCTATTGTGGTAAACATCATACTTTGTCCCTCTTACTATACAATATTAATAGTTTGAATTATTATAACACAAAAATCAACGTACATTGTCAATAATTTTTTGTGCTTACACTCAAAACAATGCACAATGTTAATCCAATCACTTTAAAACTAATGTACCATCATATATCCAATTACATCAAATAAAAAATCAACATCTACACTAAAATCAATTCATCTAATCCAAGCAATGAAATAAGATTAGAAAACAAATTCTACATTGAAATCAATGCATCTAATGCAAGTAATCAAATAGGATTAGAAATCAACATCTACACTCAAATCAATGCAATTAGTGCAAGTAAACAAATAGGATTAGAAATCAACATCTAAATTGAAATCAATGCATTGAATCCAAGAAATCAAATAGGATTAGAAATCACCATCTACAGTCACTATCTACATTGAAACCAATGCATTTAGTGCAAGCAATCAAATAGCATTAGAAATCATCTACATTTGAAATTAATGCATCTAGTGAAAATAATCAAATATCATTAGAAGTCAAAATCTGCAATTTTTAAAATTAATGCATATGGTGAAAAGAATCAAATAGTATTAGAAATCACCATCTACACTAAAATCAATGCATCTAGTGCAAGAAATATTCTTCCCTCTCTCCCCCCTCTATCTATATCTATATCTCCCTCCATCTCTCCTTCTTTGTCTCTCTATATCACCCCCTAAACAAACGCGGTCTCTCACACCATATCTATCAATCTCTATGCCCCTCCCTCTCTCTCTCTCCATCTCTATCTCTTTCTCTCTCTTCACCTTCCATCTATATTTCTATATCCCTTTGTCTCTCTATATCACCTTGAAATCATACACTCTCTTTCTCCAATCTATCTATCTATCACTCCCTCCTACTCTCCCTCTCTCTCTCTATCTCTTCCCCTTCTCTCCCTCTCCCCCACTTCTATCTCTCTTCGCTCTTGCTATCCTCTCCCTCCATCTTCCTTATCACTCCCTCTCTCTCTCTCTCCACCTTTCTCTCTTTATGTCTTTCTTCTTACCTCCCTCTCTCTCCCCCTCTAACTCTATCTATCTTTCCCTGCGTCTCTCCACTCTCTCACACCCTCTCTCTGCCTTTCTCTCCCACCTCTCTCTCTCTCTCTCTCTTCACCCTCCAACTCTGTTACTATATCCCTCCCTCTCTCCTCCTCTCCCACCTTCTGTCCATCTCTCATTCTTTGTCTCTTTATCTCACACCAAAACATAGAAGCTCTCTCTCTCCATCTCTCCCTTGTCACTTCCTCTCTCTCTCCATTTCTCACTCTTTATATATTTATTCTTCCCTCCCTCTCCCCCACTCCAACTCCATCTCTCTATCCCCCCCTCTCTCCTCATATCTCCCTACCTCTCTCCTCGTGTCTCTCTCTATCTCTCTATCTCTCTCTCTCTCTTCCCTCCAATCCTCTCTCTTCCCACATCACTCTCTTCCTCTCTCTCAAGTCATCTCTCTCGTCCTTCCTCTCTCTCCCTTTCTCTCCTACATCCCTTTATATTCATCTCTCTCTCTCTCTTTTCCCTCCAATCCTCTCTCTTCCACCATCACTCTCTCTCTCTCAAACTAAGTTACTATATCCCTCCATTTCTCCTTCTCTCTCCTTCTCTCCCCCTATTCTCTCCATTTCTCCTTATTTTTCTCTTTATCTCACCCCTAAAAATTCACAATCTCTCTCCATCTCTCCCTTGTCACTCCCTCTCTCTCTCTCCACTTCTCGCTCTCTTTGTTTTTCTTCTGACCTCCCTCTCTCCCCCTCCAACCCCATCTCTCTATCCCTCCCTCTCTCCTCCTCTCTCTCCCTTTCTCTCCTACCTCCCTCTCTCTTCCCCCATCTCTATCTCTCTCTCTCTCTCTCTCTCTCTCTCTCTCTCTCTCTCTCTCTCTCTCTCTCTCTCTGCCCTGCAATCTTCTCACTATCTCCCCCCTTCTATCCTTCTCTATCTCCCCCCTCCATCTTTATGTCTCCCTTTCCCTCTATTACCCTTCTCTGCCTCTCTCACTCCTCTCCCTCTCTCTCTCTTCGTTCCTCCTCTCCTCTCTCCTTTATTTTATCTCCATCTCTTCCTTGTCACTCCCCCTATCTCTCCACCTCTATCAATCTGTGTCTTTGTTCTTCCCTCCCATATATATCTAGAGTTAATATATATCATCATATATTAATATATATTCTAATATAACAAATTTAATATTGTATTAATCCAAAGTTATTAAATTTAATAATATCAATATTATAATATATTAATATGAATATTATATTTAATAATAATAATAATAATATTAATCTTTTAATATTAATATTAGGGTTAATAATGCTTTTTTTGCATGGTATAAATAATAATTTGGCCCATATGCTTCACCTAAATAAAACATATTTTTTGAGTGTTAGTAAAATATAAATAGGTTTATGGAGTAAATATGAAAAAATGTATTATTTATTTACCATACCTATTTGATATATTTTTATTTATTTACCATACCTATTTATACCTCTTTTATATTTATTTATTTACCATACGTCTTTTATAAATATGGTATTTATCCCATGGTATTAATAATTTGTCCCATGGTATTTCGGCCATTGGATTTACCTAAATAAAACATCTTTTTTGAGTTTTTGTAAATATATAGAGGTTTATGGAATAAATATAAATTTTTATTTATTTATTTACCATACCTTTTTTTTGAGTGTTTGTATACCTCTTTATATTTTAAATCTATATTGTTTTGTATACATAATAATAATTATATATAAAAATTTAGAATAAATGCAAAAAGATGTAGAGTAGACCTTGCCCTTTAGACTTTCCGTTCAGAGCTTTAATAGAAATTCCAGCAAAATAGCCTAATAATGAAATTATATTGCAGCACAAACCATACCACACATAGAATATGATGTCTTAGATATTTCAAGAGAATGAGATTGAGTGATTGAGAGATTCCATTGACATATATAACATATATTAAATTCTTTTATTTAATTATTAGACATTTATTTATTATTACAAATATATTAATTATTATAAATATATTGGTTACAATTGAGCCCACATTAATAACATTTACAAACTTTCTTACATTACATATACACATGATGTCACTTGTTAGTGCTTAATTTGATGAAGATAATCCCAATGAGCTCATATTTATACATATTTTTATAATCATGTGTTATATTTTCTCCATTCAAATTTGACAAAGTTATCATTAAATATACCAATACACCCTATATTTATATTTTTCTTTATGTATTTTCGTGTTCTCCATCCCTTTATTATTTTTTCTGATTTCTATATACACTTTATTCTCTGTATATTCTTCTTCTTTTTTAACATAGAATGAACTTATTATTTTTAGTGTTTCACAATGTTGCTATAGTATCCTCTCTTTTTCGGCTTACTTCCCATGCATGGGTAAGTTTACTCTTTTGTCAGGATTCAAAGGTTTTTTTTTACGATCAAGTATTTCCTTTATTCGTCAACATCCAATATGTGCAAATAGGTAGTTTATACTAATCAAGTAATTACTTTCCAAGGTATCTAGTGTAACAATTTAAAATTACTTACTTTTGCAGTGTAACAATTTAAAATTACTTCCCCGGATGCGGGTGTCGAGTCGAGAAGTACAGGCACGCCACATGCAGCGCATGGGCTGCCTCGTGTAATGGAGGCCGTCGTATGGCAATTAAGCCACCCAAGTTGATAATGCATTCAATGAAGAAGAGGCGGGGTAGATGGAGGAGCAGGGCGGCATTAATGTGCACCTGCAACGAGAATTTGGGGGAAAATATCATAGGTTTGATGGCTCGTTCAAGGCATATTGGCCTGAGGAAAGTTGGCGGTCGTGGAAGAATAGCAAGCTCCGGCCAAGCACCGTTTCATTCCCCTGCAGCCTGGAGAATTGTCTTGGTGGCCATTCTGGTTGCTGGGTTGGGAGGAGATGGCAATTTGATGCTTTGCAGCATCAAGTCTGGAAAAGAAATTGTTGGCTCTCAAGCGAAGGTAGCCAAGGGGAAAGCTGGACATCTGAGAGTGAATTGGAAGGAAACTGCTGCTGCTACCAATTCCAGGTTCACCATCGAGTATACAGAGGTAGCTTTAGACTTACAATGGCTAAACTTCGCGAACGACAGCCATGCAGAAGAGGCCCATCTAGAGGGTCCTCCTCAAGATCACCTGCAGCAGATGAGCACCACCACTGCTGCTGCTGCTACTGTCACAGGAGAGCTAGAGCAACCCCGCTTCCCATTCGACAATATGTGGAGGTTGGGGGTTCCTGTGAAAGGAAAACGGAGCTCCCGGCTTTCGGTTCCGTGGTTTTCACCTTGCCAAGCACCGAGGATAATGCAGGCGTTAACGCCCACATCTCCATCATGTTTACAAAATTTCCAGATGAAGAACATCTCCAGGACCCGCAGGAAAAACAACTGGAAGACTCGGGCAGAGAGATCAGTCTTGGAAAAGAACACTCGTCTGTGGAAAAGAACGCTGCTGAGGTGCTTCCAGCGTCTGTTGTTGGAAGCAAGGGGAATCAAGTCTGCAAGACCGCTTCCCTCCAATGGGGCCACCTCCTCCAAGTGTGGAAGAAGATACATGGCGGAAAATGTGGGAAGGGCGCGCGGAAGGTGACGGGTGGGCTTATGTCGTGGAAGATCCGAGCCTGGCTGAGGCGGCAGATGCATACTTCGCGTCCATCCAGCCATCTTCAGTTCGTCCCCAAGATTGAAGCTGTGGCGGGTAACGCCTTGATTTTGTCTTTTGGTCCTCTGGCTTTTGCTTCCTCTGTCTCAGTCTTTTGGCATTCGCTTCTTACTTCTTGGTCCTGGTTAATTCTGAGTCTTTGGTCATGTCTATGGTCTTGCCTCATCATTGGGAAGTCGAATTGGATAGCTGACATCAGTAACACAGTCACGCTTACATTTGTCAGATATAAAGGTCAGACTATCTCTGCTGCTAGCCCCTGCGTGGGCAATCATGTGTCTAGTTTATTGTCTTGAGAGTTTGGTTCGTTGCTGCCCCTGTATGGGTTTTTGTTTTCATGGATAATTCAGTTTGGTTTTGGAGAAGCTGCCCCTGCGAGGGATCTATAAGGTTTACAGTCAGGAGTCCCAGGGCTACTCTTCAGGCTCTGGAAGGCATGTCATGCAGTTTGTAATCTTTTTGTACATATAATATATTACTTAGATAGTTTTTACAGAGAAAAAAAAAAACAATTTAAAATTACTTACTTTTGCAGTGTAACAATTTAAAATTACTTACTTTTGCACCAATGGTACCTTTTACCCCTTTTTCATACATTAACTTCCCCAACCATCTATACTAGAGGTTTAACATAAATATCTTTATGAATATCAATCTTATATGTTTCGATTTTTTTTTTTTTTGCAAATTAACAAAAGGGCCTCACAACTATTAACAGATAATCATCAAGCAGATAATCCTATGCTTTTCAGGGTGATTTTAGATACAACACCCTACCTTCTTTCTTAAACATTCCTTTCTTATGTTCATATTTGTTTAATGGTGTAGGAATTGTTTTCTTACTTCATTTACATTTGTCTACACATATGGATATGATTTGTTGATTAACATGTGTTCATAAGTAAGTCTTCCAAATAACCATTTTCTCTCCTAGGTGCTCAACATATCAGTTCTAGTGGGTAAGTGTACCACAACGATAGTTCAATTCATATTTTCATAACTTAACTTATGTAATGAAATTTATTTCAATTACTCATGGAAGGGCTCTTTCACTTCTCTTTGCTTTGGTTCTATAGAAATTTTATTTGCTTCCTCATCTCGTAAGAAGCATTAATATATTACTTTTAGTTCTTTTGCACAGGCTCATATACCACAATGTTGTAACATGTTGCTCTGATACCACTTGTAACATACCTCAATAAAAAAATAAATCCTATCTCTGTTAATTCACCACTAGATAAAGAGTTGATTTAATGAACTTTGAGAACAAAATGGTTTAATTTAAACTTTTAAAGATTTACCTTGTAACAACGTATATGTTTCTTTTCTTTAACATGGTTCTTGCTACATTATGGTTTCATCATTTGATGATTCATGGTGACTTTGTACACATATCTTATGACCTTGGATTAATATTAAAGGGATTACGATAAATGTTTAACTACACGCTAAGTATGACTGAGTATAGGCTTTTTCCATCACACGAATTATGGCATTTACAATAAGGTATGAATACCTATTCCACTATAATATTCATATTAATATTTACTTGTAATCTTATGTTTCATTGGAAGTTGTATGGTTATGGAAATGTGTTGGAAATCTATTGTCATTGATGGAAAACAAAAAGCATTAATTATGTTTTCATTGGTGGCAAAGGAAAAGGTGGTCAAATATGGCAAAGGCAAAGGTGGTCAAGGTGCAAATATTTTGAATCCATTTTCATGGAAGAAGATTAGATCAAGTTTTCTTGGGACCTACTTAGTTGGGTAAATATCTAAAAAAGCTTTCAAACAGTATATTGAAGTATGAAAAAGGCTTCCTCGATCTAAAGTTGTTGAAGATCAAAGTTCAGCAGTTGAAAGAGGAGAAGAGTCAAAGAAAGGAAAGGTTCAAGTTGAGAGTTAGACAATCAAGTGCTTAGTAGAAATGACCCTCAACCTCATTCTACCCTAACCTTATAGGAATAAAGTTATAACTTCAGGTCACATGGTTAAAGCGCTAGCAGTCGAGACTCTATGAAGTCGGTGGATAACAAAGAAACACAAATTCATAGAGCTCTAACCTTAGTTAGACCCTGACCTTATTCAGACATGGTCACAACTCTAGGTCATTTCACAAAGGTTTTATTGGTTAAGTGCTTTAAGGAGATTGGCAGAGTTTTCAGCAGAGAATACAAACTAAGGACCTAGAAAAAATTACCAACAATACATCAGCAGAGGAAAGGTTTTCTATTGGCTGAAGGAAGAGCACACATAATAGCTCAGCTCAGTGATTGTGCCCTGAAAGAAATTTGAGTAGTCCAAAGAAGAAGGGCTGAGATGATGCAAGCCACAATTTAAAAAGAATGCAATTTTTGAGGCAAATCTACTGCCACGCATCCTCACTGACCCATCAGAAAAAATGTGCGGGGTTAGAGTGTTCAGGTATTAATGACAAGGGGGATCACCCAATGGTTATTTTTCCCAGATCATCAATCATGGATTAATGGAAGAGGTTAACTATGCATCCCCCCTTTAAAACCGCAAACACCCTAAGGGTGGTCATGCAAATCATAAGCTGTTTTCCAAAGCGTCGGGAAATGTGGCAAAAGGTAGAGAGGCAAGATGGGACCTTTATAAATTTATAAAGAAAAATGGCACAAAACCAGGTCTCAAGAACCCCTTTCTCTCTCCTCTCATAGCAAACACATGGCAACACATAATTAGCCAGATGGTGGAGCCCATGACAGCTCATCCCATTGGGTTAATCCCGGAGGTTCCAAGGCATTCCAAAATGTTAAGTGTCAGGATGAAATAGGCAGGTTACATAGTAGTAGTTCATTGGATCATAGATATGAAGAAGGTGCATAGCTAGATGATGATGTTAGTAGTGACATGGCCTAATGACACGTCGACATATGGCACATGTTTTTTTCTTTTTTTGGGTGACTGAGTGGGCTATTTTCAGGTGACACATGTCACCACTTAGATATCCACATGTGGCATATGTGACATCAGCATGATGCCATCCCGCTAGCAAGACCCCGGAAGGTTTGAACGAGGCACACTAGAGAATAGGTAGGATGATTTGGGATCGTGTTGATAGGGAAATTATCAAATCCAACTCTGCTTGGATCTGTTGTGATTGGCCCATGGCTACAGAGAGCGGATTACACACGACATCTAAGACCACAAGGTAAATCCTGAAGGAAAAGTTAAAGGCACACAGAGGAAACCAACAAGAATACGAGGCACCAGTTAACTGTGGCAGTACAATAGAGCATAAACTAATGAGAAGCGGGTCAGGCGGTCCCCATGGGACGTGCCAACTCGATGGCATGACCCCGGAAGGTTTAATAAGGCGTCAAGGACTAATACAAAGTGCTTGCACAGGGTCCTGTGTGACATAAACACCAAGGGCATGAAGCTTAAGGAGTTTAAAAGTGCAGAGGTTAAAAAATTAAGTGCTTAGGCTTAACGCCAAGATCATAGGGCATGGAGTGATGAGCCAAAAGGCGTCATGGAGTTACAAATTTGGAAGAATTTTATATTAAGGCACTTGGGGATAAAATAAAAAATAAAATTACCCAGATTATATTTGGCAACATTTTTAATCAAAAGCTTGTGGGCTTTGGCGTGATTGAATCCACAACTTTGAGTTTAGTAGTTATGATAAACATAACAACGAGCACCAAAATTGCTAAAGTGATCATGAATAAGGAAAGTGGAGGAATTTAGTAGCATGTATACTATAAGATGCAATATTGGAAGTTTCACCAAAGTTAGAGTTCGCTAAAATTAGAACTTCTGCTAAATCATGTAACTCACCTAAATTGAGGAAAACGACAATTTAACTCAAATTTTCTCAAAGGAAAAACATAGCAATGATTGAAGACTTAAATAGAATATTCATAATAGCCAATTGAAGGAGGACAAAGGAAAAATTAGTGGCTTCATGCAAGCATTCGAGAGTAAGCAAATTAAAGCTTCAAATTCCATAATAGAAAATTTGAGAAATTAAGCTCATTTTTTCAAGTAGAAACAGATGCACAATGAATGATAACTTGAAGAGAAGATTCAGAAGACTCAACTGAAAAAGACAAATGAAAAAAATAATAAATCCATGCAAAGTCAAAGAGCATGATAATTAAAGGTCAATTCCAAAAATATTAGTCCATAATTATTTAAAAGAAAAATTCGAGCAACCAAGAAGGTTGTTGTTGGTGCAACGAGATGCATTATAGTGTTGGTACACATAAAAACTAAACCAATGATCATATTTGGTATCTGAAAGGTGTTTTAGAGATTCAAAGAGTGCATTGGTGATTAGTGTAAGGATTACTGTTGCCTGTATAGTTTGGTGTGTTTAGTAATGAGAAATTGTTGAAAGTAATTTTGATGGTGATTTTATCAGTAAAAAGAGATTGTTGAAGGTGATTATAAGGTGGTTTTGGTGAGCATTTGCAATGATAAAATTTGGTTTTCTATGAGATAAATGGTCTATTGGTTCTAGTTTTAAAATGGATGAAAAATTAATCAAGAGGGTTAGGAATTGGTGGCTTATAGATCAGGGGTTGTAGCTCCTTCCAATAGGTGCTAGTAAATGTTTAAGGGAAAGATTCCATTTCAACAGAGGTTGATAAATGAGCAGGGGAAAATGTCCCTTTCAGTAGAGGTTGATAAACGAGAAGGGGAAGAAAACCCTTTTAGTGAAGACTAATCAACGAGCATGGATAGAAGTTCCTTTCAGTAGCAGCCGATAAACCTTCAAGTAGTAGCTTGTGGGCCATTGATGTAATTAAATTGAAGCTTGTAACAAAAATAAGATTGGGGTCTTATGTATATGTTTGTCACATGATTGATGATGATTATGTTATGTTTTATATGACTCAGTTATGTTGTTATTCCATGAATAATTGCTAAAGTGATTGAAAAGTGTAATTTGTGAGGAATTGTATAATTTAGTCACATTATTGATTCACCCCCCTCTCAGTAGTGTTCTGGTTTCCATTGTTTCTAAAAATTGGTACTAGAGTTCGTGTCCTTTATAATCAATTTAATAGTTGGAAGGAAGATCGGGGATCATGGAGAACTAGGACTAGATTACCTTAGATGGACTTATATTTTTAAATGGATCAAGTTATAAAACTTGGAAGGGAAGAATGAGAATATACCTACAAGCTCTTGATTTGGATGTATGGATATTTGTGGAGAATGGAGAAATAGATGATAAGTTTGATAAAAAATCTAGGAAGGAAATCATGAGAGGTTTTTCCAAGTCAGATGTTGAAAAATTAATATGTTTTAAGACTTCCAAGGAGATATGGGATAAATTGTGGTCCATCTATGATATAGATATGCAAGCTACATGTGATGTCAAGAGGATTTCCTTAGAGGATGGAGTAGTCAAAGATTCGAATAGTCTTGCAGATCATGGGTCAGAGGGGGGCAGCTTCGAGGGCATGTGTGCTCAAGGGATTCAATAATAGTGTTGCTCATCTCTCAAGTGAGTGAGGTTTGGCTGTTATTGAGTTCCTCGCTTAGGTTCCATCCTAGGTTTGTCGATGTTCCTTAACCAATGTATGACTGCTTGGCTGGAGTGCTGATGTGAGTGGGATACAGGCCTCCGTTCCTCATTTCACATGATCCTCATGAATCAAGAGGCTAATTTGTTGATAAGCACTCAGAGGAGATGAAATATGAAAGTAAGTTATTGTTTTGTTGTTACTATCACACAATAGTCCTTTTACCTTCAAGTTTCTCAACCACAAGTACTAATGAAGAAGGAGATACCTTAAAAGCAATAACAGATCTAGAAATTGGTAAAGAAGAAGATGGGTCCACCTATAGTGAAGAAGTATAATCCCTAGATTCATCAAGGGAACAAATTATTGAACAAGATGTGAGTGAAATTGACACTTGCTATGAATCTAGTTCCTCCTCTCTTGAGTTGGAATATCTTGAAGAAAAGATATATTTGAAGAGGCAACTCATATCATCTTTAGAGCCAACAATATGGAATTGAAGAAGAGAATAGAACATTAAATGATCATTTGAGGAATCTTCATAAGCATTTCAAGACTCAGGCTGAAACAATGTTGGAAGATGAAAGCGACCAAGCAACATCATTAAAAGGACCCACCATCTTTGTTAAAGAAAGATCCAACAACACTAAAGTGGAACCGAAAAGAACGCAACATCATGGAGATAAAAGGACTTCCAAGAATCAAAATAAAGTTATGCAACCCCTCATATTTTTTTATTGTAGTAATGTAGGGCACTTTGCCTTCAAGTGTCCAGAAAGGAAAAAGAAGGTGCAACAACAGAGGTTGAATGCTCTATTTAAGCTACAACCACGAATTCCTTAGAAGGGAAATTCAAATAAACATGTACAAAGAACCTTTTACCATCAAAGGAAATATTGTTAGTGGCCCAGGAGAATGAGTATCTGTCCAAGAGGTTGGATGAGAAGAATATTTGGTAAGAAGAACCATTCATTTTCCCCCTTCTTGAATAAAATTGAATACCACATATAAGAATTATGGGCATAAAGCAGTTTCTTGCAAATTTGGCAGGAAAACTAGTTTTCTAATGATTCACCAATTTCTTTCCTTAGATAAATTAATTATTCCTCTAATTCATCAAAATAAACATTGCTAAAATATGATAAAAACTCAAACACAAACTCAAACTAGGAATTAATGGAATTAACTAGAAAACATTCGAACCAATACTTGACCCAACCTCGAAATGTGAGAGAAAAGAATTTGTAAAGAACATTAAGATCAATAATATTATGTGTTAAACAATAAGCAATTTTTTTTTAAAGATGATCTTCTACATATGTGCTCCCTTCACCATCAAAGGCGAGTCTTGACAAGAGGGAAATTGTCTTGTTGGAAATCGTGGGTAAACAAAAATTAAAAGTGAGTTCCAAAACAATGGTATGTGTTGGAGCCATTATTTAGATGTGCAAAAAAATAACTTGACTTCGAATAGGTCAACTTTGTTGGAATTTCTAAGCCTAACTTTTAGAAACCCTTCATGTACTTTACTGATTTATTCCTGCCTACTTGTTATGTTACTTAACAAGTTATTTACCATGTAAATACTAGAAATAAATATAGGTACATACTCAACACATTACATATCATTAGTTGAAGGAAACAAAACAAGAAAAAAAGTGACACCATTGTTTTTGGACCAATGTCCCCGGAAAAACCCAATGCAGGAAAACCGATGCAGCTATCTGAGGGTTTTAATTATTAAGAAGTTTCAGAATACAATATGGGTACCAAAACTAGCTCAACGAACAGAGAATAATCTCAACAGTAGTACCTCTCAGTTGAAGATAGATGTTTCAGCTGAAACCCTTGAAAAACACTCTGACATCTACCAGCTCCAATCTGCCCCACGAAAACCCCAACGTCAGTGTCTAGGGACTGCATCAACCCTTTCTGGACCTGTGTCTACCCAACGTCACCCTAGCTTTCCCTGCGTCAGCCTCTGGAGGCACTGCGTTAGCCCTTAGAGCCTCTACGTCACCCATGTTGGCTATTTGAGGCACTGCGCAACTCTTGGCTACCTCTGCGTGAGCCCTAGATGGCTCTGCATGAACCTCTGGCTGGCTCTGCATCCCTCTCTTCGAGCTTCTGCACTGATCCTCTTGGTACTATCTCTACCTCTCTACTTTTGTATTCACTACCCCTGTGTTGTAACTTTGATCACTCTTTCGACTTCCCCAGCAAGCCCTGACCCAGAAAAATTGAAATCTTGATCAACTTGGTGTGTTCTCCAAGTGACCCTTAAGCCTCATCTTATACTTTTCTCGTTGAAAATTCAATGACTGAGATTAAGTCCCTAATCAATGACTAAGATTAATTCTAGCTTGATCCATGACTTTTGGACCCTTCTAACACAGTTTTATATTAATTCAGATTAATATTTTATTTTCCCTAAGTTTAGACTTAGGGACTCCATTAAAAATATTAATTATTTTAATATCTCTCAAATTGTTAAGAATCTACCCAAACCATTTTTGGGTATTGGAGATCTCATGTGCCTTAGCCTCTCCACCAAATTTCAAGGCTAGAGCACTTCCGATGCTACCCAAAATCAACACTTTCTCTTAGCGAGGACTGCGTTCTAGTAATACTCCTAACTGAGCATCACCCTTATCATCCGGCATCGGTCCTTATGCTGATGCTAGGCCTGCTGCCCAACATCCTCTGAAGCTGCTAGATCATGTACTTCTACCCATGGCCTTGCCACTTCCACTGTTACATATGTACAACAACTAACTATGCATACGTGCTGCTACCCATGGCTCTGCCACTGCCACTGCCACATCTGCACTGCAATCCCTCTCATCATGTTGTATCGTGCTACCTATAGCACTGCCAATGCTAACTACTGCACCGCAACTTAGTTACTGAGAATCAAGTAACTGATCTCCCAACTTTGACATATCCGTCAGGCTAGAGACACCCTCGATGTTGAAAACTCCCTCTGTCACTGACAAGTGCTCCCTCTCTGACCTCTATGCTGCTACAACAACTTTATGCATCTTGCACTACTGCCTCACGTTGTCCTGGGAATCCTGCACTGTAGCTCCCTCTGTCGCTCCATCTGCATCTGTCTCTACTAATATTCGCTAGTACTGCTACTCCTCTTTTGGGCTCCTATAGCAAGGTATAATCCAAGAGGCTGGGTACCTCGAGGATCCTACCCCTCATCGCCTGTAGTTTGTTTAACTATTGGTCGATGTCTCCTCACTTCCTCTCAAGTGGCACGTGAGCACTCATGGCACAGTCATCATCTGTCTCCACTTCCTTCTCTACCCTTGCTGGCGTAGCCTTAGTCTCAAAAGCCTCTCCTTTGCTCTTCTTCCAAGGACACTGGCTCGCATAGTGACCTAGTTCCCCACAGTTGAAGCATTTGACCTTGGAGAGGTCCTTCTTCTTTCATTTCTCCTGCTTTCCCTCAGATGCTAGGGAAACATCCTCCTCTTCCTCCTTCTTGATTCTAATCCCCCTTCTGGTACTTCTTGCCTTGCTCAACCTTCTGATATCTTCTTGGCAAAGAGCTGCCCACATTTCCTCCCAGTCTGGAAGGGTCGCCCTACCCAGTATGCTCTGGACAAACAACTCCCATTATTCTGAGACTATGTTCAGGGCCGTTCTCACCATCAATTCTTGATCCGGCGTGGCCCTTATGGAAGTCAGCTGATCCCGAATCTCCTTCAATTGACCGAGGAAGGTGTCGATCTCTTCCCCTTTTTGCATATGGTATGACCACAACATATTTTCAAGTAGCATCCTTCTTTGAATAGAAGTGTGCTGGTACAATTTCTTTAGGGCCTCCCACATCTTATTTGCCATGTCCTTTTTGGAAATATGTGGTACTATATGTTCCTTGACCCCATAAAGGATGATGCTCTTGGCCCTTGCCATTGCCTCCTCATACTTGTTGTTCTCAGCTGGGTCAACTGGGATCATTATCGTCCTCAAGGTGAAGTGCTTGACATGATTCCTGTCTAGAATGGACAAGATTCTGGCCTTCCAAACTACGGAGTTTAAGGCTTCGTCTAGTCTGTATTGGTTTCTTACCCCGTTCACTGCCATCTCGCTGCTCCTCTACTTCCCTCCTGGAATTTCTTGTTGCGACTCCCTCTAAGCCTCGATTTCCTTCCTGGAAACCCCTCTGCCAATGTCGAGATGCCCCCACTCTAATAGTTAGTGCAGTTGCACCACTAATCCAGATTTCTTGGCTAGAAATCATCGGCAGCAACTCCCTCCTCCTTTGTCGTGCCCTCTTAGGTACTGTTCTAACTACAACACCCCACCAGCTTCACTCTAAAATTTACCCACAGCCTCCTAAGCTCCAACAAACTGAAGGTTAGAGCTTCTATTCTCTGCGCAATCCTCGCACCAGCAAAATCTGCACCTCTTAGCCACCGACGTCGATCCTTCCTGACTGAGAAAGATGACCGGGCACTGCGTAGGTCCATTTTGCTCCCCTCTACCACTGCGTTGATCATCTTTCCAGCGCAAAATTGATGACGTAGGCACTATGTCACCCCTTCCTTACTGTTCTCTACTAGGAACATTTTTTGTCACTCGGGATAGCTGTTTTTGGCTACTGCTTCTCTACTCGGCTGTTGTCCTCAGTTCTCCTATGATTTGTGACCACACTCTAATACTATGTTGGAATTTCTAAGCCTAACTATGGTAAAATTTAGGGGTGAATTTTAGCCCAAGTGCGAAATTTAAGGGGTTTTTCATTTTAGAGGGGAAATTTTTTTATAAAACACCCATTTGATATATTTATCCCAACTTTTATTTAAAAAATAATTATTTTTTTCATTTTAGCCCCAAAAAAGGGGCGGATAAACTATGAAAACACTGGTTTGGGAGGTTATATTCCATTCCCAATTTTCTACTTTGCAGTGTTAAATTCATTTGCAATCACCTATTTTCTAGTTTGGGAGGTTGTATTGGGTCCCAATAAATAAAAATAAAAATAAAGTGGAGGTATGGTAAATAAATAAAACCTCTTTTTATACTTACTCCAAAGTTATGGTAAATAAATAAAAATATAAATAAACTAGAGGTATGGTAAATAAATAATACCTCTTTTTATATTTAGTCCATAACCCTCTTTCTATTAAGAAGGCTCAAAAAAGAGGTTTTATTTAAGTGAATACTATGGGCCAAATACCATATTTACAAAAGAGGTATGGTAAATTAATAAAAATATAAATAAACAAGAGATATGGTAAATAAATAAAACATTTTTTTTTTTTTACTCCATAAGTCATCTTATATTTACGAACATGCAAGGGTGTAAATAAATAAAAATAAAAATAAAGTGGAGGTATGGTAAATAAATAAAACCTCTTTTTATACTTACTCCAAAGGTATGGTAAATAAATAAAAATATAAATAAACTAGTGGTATGGTAAATAAATAAAACTTCTTTTTATATTTAGTCCATAACCCTCTTTCTATTTAAGAATTCTCGAAAACGATATTTTATTTAAATTATATTTACGAGCATGCAAGGGTGTAAATAAATAAAAATATAAATAAATAAACATTTTAGGCCCCTCAACACCATTCGTAAATCCCTCAGATCGGTGAAGGATCCTATTGATCCCAAGGACATGAAGGGTGTCGACATTATTCCTTTTTCCTGTGGGACCCCTATATCGGGGAAACAGAGCGCTCTATCAATGAAAGGATCAACAGACACACAACGTACTTAAGGCATGGGAGAACCAAGTCTTGCGCACTAGCAGAGCATGCGGAAAAGACCAAGCATCATCTTTGTATTGAAGAGGCCAAGGTTATTGCTAAGGTTTGGCAGTTCCATCACCGTAAATTTAGGGAAGCAATTGAGATTGAAAGAAGACAAAACAATCTCAATAGAGATGACGGCTGGAAGATTAGTAGTTGTTGGATCCCTGCCCTCTCTTCCTAGTCATGCCTTCCCCATCCTCCCCTCCTTTTTTTGACCTTTTCTAACTTTCTAGGTTTCCCCGTATTATCCTGTATCCTTCTTCATTTAGCCATTACTTTTCTATCCTCCTGGGATTTCTCCCGTGGTTAACTTGTTTTCTTAATTGTCTTGTTCTTGACCTTTTGGAGTAAAGAAATTGTCTCTCTTTCTAATATTTTTATTATTAATAATACCATTAAATTAATATCTTAATATAATCAATCCTGGCTTGTACTAACATCCCTAGATCTATTAGATAACTGTACTAATAATTTGATTTTAAACTTTTACCCTTACCTTAATAATAAATTTTTTATCATAACTAAAGTTCAATAATAATTTATTAATTCCATATGATTATTAGTTATACTAGATTAATTTTATTATAAAACACCCCCTTTACATGCCTTATCTGTACAACCTAGTACTGATAATATGAATAGGAATTAATACTTCTAGACTTATTTACCTAGATCGAGTAGATCTTATCCCTATTGGATATTAAATGAACAAATAAATTAAAAAGAAATAAATTAATAAATTAATAACTAAATAAATAAATAAAAATAAATATATAAATTAAATAAAATAGATTATATATATATATATATATATATATATATATATATATATATATATATATATATATATATATAATCAAATAAATTAATTAATAAATTAAATTATTAAGAAGAAAATTATTACTATAACATTACTATGATTATAATATTATATTATTTATTACTATTAGTTATTAATTTTTGGTTTAATAACCAATGAGAAACATTATAATAATATTTTAATATAATAATACAAATCTGGCCGTTTTTGTATTTATTATAGCCGTTGTCACACCTAGCCATTTGGGTAGCCATGATCTGACTTTTCAACTTGTCCTGATGATGAACCACACTGGTTGGTTTGAAATGCGTCGACAAATGTTTTTTACTTGTGATTTATGCTGAAACCCTTCTTAAAACATTTTTTTATATTTACTCCATAAGTCACCTTATACTTACGAACACGCAAAGGTGTAAATAAATAAAAATATAAATAAAGTGGAGGTATGGTAAATAAATAAAACCTCTTTTTATACTTGCTCCAAAGGTATGGTAAATAAATAAAAATATAAATAAACTAGATGTATGGTAAATAAATAAAACCTCTTTTTATATTTAGTCCATAACCCTTTTTCTATTTAAGAAGACTCAAAAAAGAGGTTTTATTTAATTGAATCCTATCAACAAATACCATATTTATAAAAGAGGTATGGTAAATTAATAAAAATATAAATAAACGAGAGGGATGGTCAATAAATAAAATAATTTTTTATATTTACTCCATAAGTCACCTTAAATTTACGAACACTCAAAAATTGCTTATATTTAGGTGAAGCATATGGCTAAATAATATGGGCCAAATAACATGGGCCGAATTATTATTAATACCATGCAAAAAAATATTATTAACCCTAATATTAGTATTAATAAAAATAAAGATTGCACATGGTATTGACCCAAAGGGGGGAATTAAACCAACATAGATCCATCTTTACTCTAGATCTACTGAGCTCCCAAAGGGATCAAATATCGTGATATGCAAACTAGCATAGAGCGAAAAAATAATTGATCCCTCTTCGGGCTTGGTAGATGAAGAGTAAAAATGGATCTTATAATTTAATGTCAGTTAAACATTCTAACTTGGTTAAAATAAGAAAATAAAATAAAAATCAATTATTAATTTTATTAGTTTTTATAAATTAGTAATAGTAGTTTTTAAGCTCCAGGTTTATGATAACCCATGGTATTGACCCATGATAATACCATGGTATTCATGTGAGCATAAACTATTTAAAGGGGAAATTCTATCAGATTAGATCCATCTTAATTCAGGGTTTACCAAGTGCGGGATAAATATATTTCATCCCTCTAAGAGTGGTAGATGTGGAGTTAAGATGGATATAGGTTGGTTTTTATGATAATGAAGATATTAAATAGACTTAGGAAATTATATTGGAAAAAACATCTTAAGGTGAATGGTTAAAGATACATTTAGTCACTTCACAAAATTTAGTAAAAAATACCAATATCTCCATTAATATTGGTTTTTATCATTTAAAAAAAATTCAAAACAGTGAAATCTTATCACTCTTTCTGCATCACCCTCGCAGAAGAGAGATATTCAATGCCCAAATTTCCCACCATTTTTCAAACGTTCTCAATATGATATCTTCATGAAAAATTTAAGGTATTGATGTTTGATTAGTTTGAAAAATATGTTGGTTTGTACAACCTTTCATCTTCTATGTTATTCTTAGCTTGTCATAATGATCTGTAGGGGTTGGGCCACTACACCTTATTGTCCTAAAAGGCTGATATTGTGCACCAAAAAGGAAATTAATCCACACGTTACAACGTTGTTAAAAAATGCAAGACGTATGAAGGTAGTGGCTTATGATAATAAGAAATTTAGATTGGGATAGACGTAATTAAATTTTTATTGTTTAATTGAATATTTCCAATTAAAATAATAATAAATCAACATTTATATATTTATATATTGATTAGGAGGCCTCTGACAACGGTCACTTATTTCCATTAGATCTCCTTCAGGACTTTGGGATACCTACTACTTTCTTATATTATATAGTTGGGGCTTGCTACTTGTTGGCATGTTCGGGTAGACAAACTTGATGTGTTTTTTTTATCTCGCAGTTGGAGTCTATGTAATAAGAAAGAAATTTGATTGCTTGACAAAAGTGGTAGCTTGACAAAAGTGGTAGAGAAAATATTAATCTCTCCTACCTTCACAGAACTGGTGATCAAGATCAACACCTACAAGAACTTTGTTGTGGAATATTATCAAAACTAATAAAGGATATGAAAGAGCGTACAGTAAGAACCTTGACAAACACGGCCACAAAAACTTGAAACATTGTTTGTAGGAAGAGAAAATTATGTTTCTTTTTTCCAAACATGTATGTTAGTATATTACAGTTTAATGAATGTGTTTTCCTCTTATCATATATGGTTTCATACTTTAATAAAACATTCACCAATACTTCACAATGTTTTATTATTCAGCGAAATATTTTCCAAGATCTTACAAGATTTTATAATTCAGTGAAAGATTCGCCATGACTTTACAAGATAATATAATATGGTGAGATATTCGCCAAAAAAGTTATATATACATATTATATTATTGATATTTTTCCCATGTATCATGGGGATTCACCCATTTATTATACATATAAATTTAGGGTGGTTCTTAAAATTTTCCCTGAGCCTAACTATTAGAAACCCTTCATGTACTTTACTGATTTATTCCTGCCTACTTTTTATGTTACTTAACAAGTTATTTACCATGTAAGTACTGGAAATAAATACAAGTACATGCTCAACACATTAAATTTCATCAACTAAAGGAAACAAAACAAGCACACAAGTGACACTGTTGTTTTTGGACCAATGTCCCCGGAATAACCCAATGAAGGAAAACCGGTGCAACTATCTACGGGTTTTAATTATTAAGAAGTTTTATAATACAATCTGGGTGCCAAAATTGGTTCACCCAACTGAGAATAATCTCGACAATAGTATCTCTCAGTCGGAGATAGATGTTCCGGCTGAAACCCCAGATAAACACTCCGACAACTCCCAACTCCAATCTGCCCCACGAAAACCCCAATGTCAGCCTCTAGGGATTGCGTCAGCCCTTTCTAGCCCAGCGTCTACCCAACTTCATCCTAGGTTGCCCTGCGTCAACCACTGGAGGCATTGTATCATCCCTTAGAGCCTTTGTGTAATGTCCTACGGCTAGCGAGTTGCCGGGGCACGCCCACCGAACGGACGAACTAGTGAACGAGTCAGAAACACGACCGAACGGATTAGGCACTTGTGCGGACGAAGGTGCGGCTGTGTTGGTTTATACGCGGGCAGGCTAGGCGAGCCACTTACGGGCCGACTGAACGAAGTTGTAAGAAGGGCGAACGATGGTGGGGCGGTCCTGCGAGCTGGGCTGGCCGACCACATATTGGACGAGTTTCTACAACTGAAGGCAAGTTGGCAAGGCAGGATGAACGACTTGGTCGGGTTGCACGACTCACCCACCCACAATATACATACATGGTGCGAGTTGGGAGTTAAAAAAAAGCAATTCAACTTAGCTCATCAAAGTAGCTCATGGAGACGTGCGAAGTAACTGTAGTGGAGGTGCAGGAACCACAAGTGGATGTGCCTGCTCATCGGGCAAGATGGACATGGTGTGCACGCGACTTGGTGAACTGGTGGCATGGGTGGAGGGCTGCACGAAGGCGCCTGCTCGTCGGTTGAAGAACACGGGTGGAGGGCTGCACGAAGGCGCCTGCCCGTCAGTTGAAGAACACGGGTGGAGGGCTACATGAAGGCGCCCATGCATCGGTTGAAGAACTCAGGTGGAGGGCTGCACAAAAGCGCTCGCTCATCGGTTGAACAACTTGGGTGGAGGGCTGCACGAAGGCGCTCGCCTGACGGTGAAACAAACTCGGGTGAGGAGTTGGCTGGAGGGCCGCACGAAGGTGCGCCCGCTCGACTCGTGCAAGGAGTTTGGGTGTGAAGTGTGGATTGTGTAGGAGTGACCACTATGCAAGGCGTGCACGAGGTGGGTGCCTGTTGGCAAACGACACAGGTAAAAACGTCGGTGGAGCATTTGATCCATGTCACTTGTATTTTCATAAAATCATAATAAAACATTATTATTGCATATGATGGTGTCCTCTCTGCTGTGTTGATGTTTATGGTTAAATGTTTATGATGTTAATGGATTCTGCACATTAATATTGTTAATGAAAGATGTTGAATGTTAGGCGTAGTTTGCAAAATAACTTAACAATGGAACATGTTAGCTACTTAGGTGGTGCCGCACGGTTGACAATTAACGAAAAAAGAATTGGGGGCATGACATATGGTATCAGAGCTACTTGCAGAGAACAAACATGTATGTAGGGAAAAGTTATGGAGAAATCGTGGATTAACAGTCTGGGTTTCGTGGACTTGATGGTTCATGGCAAGACCATTCAAGCTCTGGTGGACACAGGGGCCACTCATAACTTCATGAAAACATGGTTGGAAAAATAGGTTGGACTGGTGATCTTCCCATCGAATGTGGAAGTCAAGGTGGTGAACTCTAGAGCTAAAGTGGCGAGTTTGGCACATGAAGTGCCTGTGCAGATAAAAGACTGGAAGGGTCAATTGGACTTCACAGTGATGGAGATGAATGACTTCAATATGATATTGGGACAAGATTTCTTGAAGGGCAACAAGGAAATTGTTGTCCCCTTCTGTGATGAGGTGTTGCTGGTTGGACAATCACAGACTTGGACTTTGCCCACTCATCGGCAAAGGCAGGAAGTTAAGGTGCAGCATGTTTCTGCACTAAGTTTGGAGAAGGCTATGAAGGAGTGAGATATGGAGACATATGTGGTGATGTTCAAGGGAGTCAAAGGTGATGGAGTGGGGATGCCTGTTCCAGCCGAGATTTTTGAGGTACTGTCCAAATATGTAGATTTGATGCCTGATGAGCTACCAAAGAAGCTTCCGCCAAGGTGTGCAATGGACCATAGCATAGAGCTTGAGCCAAGGAAGCAACCTCCAGCTAAAGCACCTTATCGGTTGTCAAGACCTGAGTTGGAAGAGTTGAAACGACAGTTAAAGGAGTTAACTGATGTAGGTTTCATCAGACCTTTAAGGTCCCCCTATGGAGCTCCGGTATTGTTCCAGCGGAAGAAGGGTTCGAATAAGCTACGGATGTGTTGTGATTACCATGCAATGAATAAGCAGATGGTAAGAAACAGGTATCCTTTGGCATTGGCTGTTGATTTCTTTGACAAGCTTGCGAAAGACAGAGTGTTTTCCAAGCTGGACTTGAGGCATGGGTATTATCAAGTGCGGATAGCTGAAGGAGACGACAAGAAGACAACGATAGTAACAAGGTATGGTAGCTTTGAATTCCTTGTCATGCCATTCAGGTTGTGCAATGCTCCTGCTACGTTTTGCACTTTGATGAATGATGTTCTACGTCCATACTTGCATTCGTTCATAGTAGTATAATTGGACGATATAGTGGTGTATAGTGACAACATGGAGGATCATTAGAAGCTCTTGGCGATGGTGTTCGAGGCACTAAAGGCAAATCAATTGTACTTGAAGAAGTCTAAGTGTGTGTTTGCTCAGACCGAGATTCTGTTCCTTGGACATATAGTGGGTCAAGGGTACATATGAATGGAGCAGAGTAGAGTGAAGGCGATAATGTCCATGATATGAGGGTGTTTTTGGGCATGACCAACTACCAACGGAAGTTTGTGGAGGGGTACTCCAAGGTAACAACACCACTGAAAGAGCTATTGAAGAAAGACAAGAGATGGAGTTGGATGGACAAATGTCAGGTGGCATTTGATGACTTGAAGAAGAGGTTGATTACAACATCGATACTGAAGTTGCCGAACTTCAAGTGACTGTTTGAGGTACACAGATGCTTCAGATTTTGCCATAGGAGGGGTTCTTATGCAGTTTGGGCATCTAGTGGCATACGAGTCGGAAGTTGCAGGATAGAGAACGGAGGTATCTGGTCCATGAGAATGAGATGACTACAATCATTCATTGTCTTCATGTGTGGAGGCATTACTTGATTGGGTATCCATTTGTTGTCAAGCGAACAACGTTGCAGCAACTTATTTTGCATCACAACCGAAGCTTTTTGCAAAACAAGCTCGTTGGCAGGACTTCTTGGCAGAATTCAACATGACTATTGAGTATAGACCAGGGAGACACAATGCGGTAGAAGATGCCCTTAACAGGAAGGGACAACTTGCAGCATTGGAAGGTGAAGACCGGGCAGAAAGGAGTAGGAGTCGAGTTCAGATGTCAGAAGAGATGCAAAATAAGCTCAAGGAAAGTGTTGAGACTGATACTCAGGCGTAGAATATAGTGAAGCAGATAAAGGAGGGAAGACACGAAAGTTCTTTCTATGAGATGGATTCTTGTTCTTTGGAAATCGACTCTATGTTCGAAAGTCATCTGGGCTCAGGAGGCACCTTTTGAAGGAGTGCCACGACTCACCATGGGCTGACCACCTAGGGAAACATTGTTCTTTGGCATTGTTGGAGAGAGGATTCTTTTGGGAGAAGATGCGGGAGGATGTAGAGGAGTATGTACATACGTGCATCATTTGTCAGCAGGACAAATCGGATACTCAGAGGCAAGGAGGTCTGTTGCAGCCTTTATTGATTCCTGAGAGACCATGGATGAGTGTCTTGATGGACTTCATTACTTGGTTACCACAGGTACAGGGGTATAATGGGATAATGGTCGTGGTTGATCATTTTTCCAAGTATGTTGTCCTTCTTCCAACAAGTATTCCATGTGGAGCCGAGTGGACTGCGGAGTTTTTCTTCAACAACATAGTGAAGTATTGGGGGATGCCATTAAGCATCGTGTCGGATCGAGATCCACGATTTACATGTAGATTTTGAACCACATTGTTCAAGTTAGTTAGGACAGATTTGTTGATGAGTTCGAGTTACCATCTGCAAACAGATGGACAGATTGAGAGGATCAACGCATTGCTGGAGGATTACTTGAGACATTATGTGACGGCTGATCAGAAGAATTGGCCCAAACTCTTGGACATTGCTCAGTTTAGCTACAATATTCAAAAGAGTTCTGTGACGGGGTACAGTCCATTTGAGTTGGTGAATGGACAGATGCCAGTCACACCGCATACCGTAGCGACAAGAGGTTTGTTGAGGAGTCCTCATGTGAAGAAGTTCATGAAGGCTTGGGATGAGACCTTGGAGTTGGCATGGTTGCACTTGCACAAAGCTACAAGGAGAATGAAGAAATGGGTAGATAAGGGAAGACGGGATGTACACTTAAGTGTGGGAGATATGGTGTTTCTCAGGATTACCGGAGATCAGTTTCAGCCACTTAAGGGGACTGTGAGAAAACTGACGAGGAAATATGAGGGACCATTCCAGGTAAAGAAGGGAGTGGGGGAAGTTGGTTACGATATGGAGCTTCCATGCCATATGGACATGAAGCATCCAGTTTTTCACATGAGTCAGTTGAAGAGATGCAGACTTGATGCTGATCATCCAGAGAGAGTGGAACTACCAAGGGGACCAGCCATGATCGTGGACAAGCCTCACTTAAATATGGACAAAATTCTGAGTGTTCAATCTACAAGGCTTGGCTACCACATGAGGCGGGAATTTCTTGTTAGATGGAAGAATGCATCGGAGGAGGATAGCTTGGAAACGGAGGACTCACTTTTGAGATGGAAGCGAAAGATTGCGAAGTATGATAGGAAGCTACAGAGGAGATCCGGATTGCCAGGGACGACAATGCTTTCAGGTGGGGGAGAATGTAATGCCTTGCGGCTAGCGAGTCGCCCAGGCGTGCCCATCGAATGGATGAACTAGTGAACGAGTCAGAAACACGACTGAATGGACGAGGCACTTATGTGGACGAAGGTGTGGTTGTGTTAGTTTATACGCGGGCAGGCTAGGCGAGCCACCTGCAGGCCGACCGAACGAAGTTGTAAGATGGGCGAATGATGGTGGGGTGGTCCCGCGAGCTAGGCGGGCCGACCAAATATTGGACAAGTTTTTACAACCGAAGGCAAGTCAGCCGGGCAGGATGAACGAGTCGGCCGAGTGGCACGACTCACCCACCCACCATATACATACATGGTGGGAGTTGGGAGTTAAAAAAAGCAATTCAACTTCACTCATCGAAGTAGCTCGTGGAGAAGTGTGAAGTAACCGTAGTGGAGGCGCAAGAACCATAGGTGGACGCGCCCGCTCGTAGGGTAAGACGGACATGGCATGCACGACACTTGGTGAATGGGTGGCACGGGTGGAGGGCTACACGAAGGCGCCCGCCTGTCGGTTGAAGAACATGGGTGGAGGGCTGCACGAAGGCGCCCGCCCGTCAGTTGAAGAACACGAGTGGAGGGTTGCATGAAGGTGCCCACCCATCGGTTGAAGAACTCGGGTGGAGGGCTGCATGAAGGTGCCCACTTGTCGGTTGAATGACTCAGGTGGAGGGCTGCAAGAAGGCACCCGCTCGACGGTGAAGTGACTCGGGTGGAGGGCTGCACGAAGGCGCCCGCCCAACGGTGAAACGAACTCTGGTGAGGAGTTGGGTGGAGGGCCGCACAAAGGCGCACCCGCTTGACTTGTGCAAGGAGTTTGGGTGTGAAGTGTAGATTGTGTAGGAGCGACCATTGTGCAAGTCGTGCACAAGGTGGGCGCTCGTTGGCAAAAGACACGGGTAAAAATTTCGGTGGAGCATTTGCTCCCGGTCACTTGTATTTTCATAAAATCATAATAAAACATTATTATTGCATATGATGGTGTCCTCTCTGCTGTGTTGATTTTTGTGGTTAAATTTTATGATGCTAATGGATTCCGCACATTAATATTGTTAATGAGAGATGATGAATGTTAGGCGTAGTTCACAAAGTAACTTAACAATGGAACATGTTAGCTACTTAGGTGGTGTGACACTTTGCATCACCTACGCTAGCTCTCTAAGGCACTACGCAACTATTGGCTGCCTCTGCGTGAGCCCTGACTGGCTCTGTGTGAACCTCTGGCTCGCTCTACGTCCCTCTCTTTCGGCATCTGCACTGATCCTCCTGGTACTATCTCTACCTTTCTTCTTCTGTATTCACTGCCCCTCAACTGCAACTCTGATTACTCTTTCGACTTCCTCAGCAAACCCTGACCCAGAAAAATCAAAATCTTGATCAACCTGATGTCTTCTCCGAGTGACCCTCAAGCCTCCTCTTATACTTTTCTCGTTGAAAATTCAACGGCCAAGATTAAGTCCCTAATCAATGACTAAGATTAACTCTAGCTTGACCCATGACTTTTGGACCCTTCTAACACAGTTTTATATTAATTCACATTAATATTTTATTTTCCCTTTAGACTTAGAGACTCCATTAAAAATATTAATTATTTTAATATCTCTTAAATTGTTTAGAATCTGCCCAAACCATTTCTGGGTATTGTAGATCTCATGTGTCTTAGCCCCTCCACTAAATTTTGAGGCTAGAGAACATGCGATGCTACCCAAAATCAACAAACTTTTCCTTTAAACTACCTTATAGGGTGTGGTGAGATGACACAAAGAGGAATGATTGAATCTACAAAAATTAGAGGCTGAGGGATAATGCTATAATTATTTATTTTACCTCAGGCCCTCCTTCTAGCGCCATTTCATTGACGCAGCCTTTTGGACCATTTGTCAACAAAGGGGATGTGACCAAAACTAAAGTTCTTTACAAAACCTAAGTTGTTTGAATAACCACTCCCGATGGGTTTAAAGGCTCTATTCACCTATAACTCTCTTCCTCTTGCAAAGAAGATATTGCGGGGAATATCCTATCGTTATCCTAAAATTATATATACATGAACTAGAGTTGATGTTTTATGTTAATTATGTAGACAATAGATTAAACTTAATTATATATAATGTATTAAAGTATTTTTGTTAATAACTAAATATAGAATGCACAACATTATACAAAAATATACAAAACCCAATTTACATATACATACAAAAGGAAACAACTAGAAACTAATGTAATTGGGACAAATATAAAATAATGTTTTGTATTTTATTCATGTATTTTGTGGATTTTAATGCAGACTAAATGACTAATTTAAATTATAAATGCAATTATAATTTAGAAGCTAGTTAACTTTTAATATGATATTTTGTAAAAGACAGAGAAACCACAAATCGTTCCAATCCTCTAACATTCAAACAAACACATAATAGTCTTGACTTTCCTTCATATTTCACATCAAGAATCAAATGCAATGAAAATATACACATAATTACCTCATAGTAACTTACTTAAGGCAAAATCAAATTAATATAACAATTCCTATGGAACAACAAACCTCTCAACACTTAAACCCTAAAATTATTGAGCAAGTAAGTGGAAAAAGACTTATATATGTGTGTGTATAAATCATTACAGTCCTATTATTAGTCCAATTGATATGTAAACAAAATACTCCAACGATCTAAATTTCTAGAATGCGTTCATAGAAAATCAAACTTAAGTAATTTACAGATCAAAATTATCCTTTAAGACACCAATATTGAAAGGTTATTTCAATCATAAATATGTGTAATCAGAACTAATACAACAAAGGAAAGATGCAGTTAAATCATTGCTTATTCACAGATCACATCCATGCAAATAACAATGTTCGTTCTTGAGATCTTCCCAAAACAAGTTTATAAGAAATCCAAAAAACTCTTTCAAAAGAAACTATGGACTTGAAACATGATATATAATTAAGTTTGAATCTACTAAAATCGTTCAAGCACAATCACACTTATAGTAAATAGAGTTAATGTCATAAGTTCCATGGTAATCAAAATTTTATGAGCATCCTTCCCTCTTCTTACATGCTGCCCTCTAGTGCATGTGCACCCCCCCCTCCTTTGCAAAATATTTTTTGTCCTTTTATAACCTTTAAACGACTCTCTAATTTCCTAATCAAAATTCAGATCTAGGTAATAATATATTGTATTTAAATATAGAACTTTCCCTTTTATCCGATGTGAAACTTATCTTTGTTCTGTATATGGTAATCCTTCCTTCACTGGAGACATTTGAAAATGTAATTCCGACCTCGTCTTATCCATTACGATCTTATTTCCACATGGAATCCATTCGAACCTTCGTGATATCGTTCTTGCCTCTTCCAGTGAATATTTTGCAAACATAAACATAGATAAAATTAATTTTCATTATCAGTTTCATAACAAAATCTGCTAGCAAAAAATTTCACACTTAATGTTGATTATGATTTGGAGAGTCCAATTTTGGAGTCCTTCAATCAAATGTATTATGGGGTCACTCCTCTTTGCATTCTAGAAGTTCCTCTCAGTAGCAGCGAATAAGCCTACAAGCAGTAGCTTGTGGGCCATTGATGTAATCAAGTTGAATCTTGTAATAAAAAGAATACTTTTTCCTTATGTATATGTTTTTCATATGTTTGATGATGATTATGTTATGTTTTATATGATTGAGTTGTGTTGCTAATCCATGAATAATTTCTAAAGTGATTGAAAAGTATAATTTGTGAAGAATTGTATAATTTGGTCACACTATTGATTCATTCCCCCTCTCAATAGTGTTCTGGTTTCCATTGTTTCTAACAATTGGTACTAGAGTTAGTGTCCTTTAGAATCAATTTAATAGTTGGGAGGAAGATCAAGGATTATGGATAACTAGGACTAGATTATCTCAGATGGAGTTCCATTTTTAAATGGATGAAATTATAAAAATTGGAATGGAAGGATGAGAATCTACCTACAAGCTCTTGATTTAGATGTATTGATATTTGTGGAGAATGGAGTAATAGATTATAAGCTTGATAAACAAACTAGGAAGGAAATCATGAGAGGGTTGTCCAAGTCAGATGTTGAAAAAATAATATGTTTTAACACTACCAAGGAGATATGGGATAAATTTTATTCCATCTATGATATAGACATGCAAGCTACATGTGATGTCAAGAGGATTTCCCTAGAGGATGGAGCAATCAAAGTTTCAAATAGCATTACATTAGGTTTTAATACTAACAACAAATCTAGTGACCACACATGGAAATATTTTATTTATAACTCAAAGTGAGTGAAATGTTTTTACATATTAGTTTGTAATATCAACAAAAAATGGAGTGACCATATTGAGATTGGGATTATTGATATTATAATAGGATTTTTATTAAAACTAAATAAACAAACATTATTTTTCTATTTGTAATATTTTATTTTTATTTTAAGAGGAAAATCCATGTTGAGCACAACCGAACTCACAAATTGTACTTGCTCCTACTCTAGATTTGTAACAACACTCAAGTGGGCTTCAAATTGTTAATGAAAATTCCAAAAGGAAATAATGTTGAGTTGTGAATATTGTAATGGTTGGTTGGCCAGACATTGGACATGGCGCAAATAAACCTGAGAGCCTTGGAAATGACTATCCTAGCTAGCGATTGACGTTGTTTGTTGGGCAAGTTTTGATGGAAAAATAGGTTCACGTGAGAGGGGATAAGACATGGAAATATGTTGTGGGGATTTCTCTCAAACAACTCTCCCCACATGGTCGGTAAGGCTTATATCTTGGTAAATTGACCCGTTAATGCGGGGTCATAGTATATGTCACCCATTGGATTATGACAAGTACATAATCTAATGGGTAGCATATATTGCCTCTGCAATGGGTCAACGGTCGATAATATATTGGTTTCCCACATGACTAATGGTTTCCAGACAGTTTTGAATAATGGATGTTCTACGTTATACCCTTATCTGGAGGTTTCTTCCTGTACATCTATCTATTATTCAATAATACATCCATTGATTTGAAGGCAACATATTGTGGAGGAGGGGGTTGGTTGATGACTAGAAGAAATCAGAAATGGTTGAAGTCTCCCCAATTAGTCTCAATTCACTGTCGCGTACCAATGATAGGAGTGGAGGAGGGGGTTGGTTGACGATTAGAACAAATCAGAAATGTTTGAGGTCTCCCCAATTAGTCTCAATTCACTACCGCATACCAATGATAGGGATACAAAAAGTTCCTAGTTGATCTACCAAGGTCAAATATTGAATCCATGAATCATTATATGAATCATATATTGCTAAACCTTTGGTGCAGTGTGATAATTGGAAATTATTATAAATTTAATTTCTCTAAATTATAATAGAGAATATGAGTCACATATTCCTAAACCTTCGGTGCGGTGTGATAGTTGGAAATTAGTATAAAGTTAATTTATTAATTATGATGTTATTTGATTGTAAAGTATGTACGATGTGAAAATATATTTACAATGCATGAGGGGATGATGTCAACTTAATAGTAGTGTTAGATAATTTTCTATTAAAAAAATTTAAAGAAGAGATAGATTTTTTTTTTTTTTTTGTAAATCGAGGTTCTATTCATTCATCAAAAGGAAAGTACATATTTCTCAAAATGCATAGTCTCACCCTGACTTGGTTTGTTGACTAAAGCTATCATCATATGACAAAGAAACAATAGCAAAAGTAACGGTGAAGTCCAAAGCTTAACAGGAAAAAGACACCAGAAGAATACCTAAGACCATGCTTAATCATTAGAAGTAATGGACGTTGGATTGTATGGCCCAGTCCCTAGAGGGGGAGGGGGACGATATGAACATTGAACATGTTGTTCGAAATGAGCCATCTATGTTTCTAGCTTCTCAACCTTTACATATAGCAGATTTTGTCCATGCCAAACCACCACAATCCTTTCTCTGACATGGCATTGAAAGTAATGCAATTAATTTAGTGTGGCATTGATAGTCTCATGTTCCTTCTTCCCGGTCTTATGACAAACTTCTAAGCAATCCAGAATAGTTCGGAGAAAGTCACGATAGGGATCAAAGTGAAGCTACTGGGTTGCACGTCCTACACGCCCCCACCAATGATTCTGACCCTGCACTCCTACTCAACCCCCATGCGCCACACTACCTCTCTTAACACCACTAGCTACATGACCACCCCGCACTTCACTTGCACAACCTCTACTACCACAGGCTCCAAACACTGATAGGATCACACCTCTAGTAGCACGTCCACCCCGTTTTGGACACTCACCAGCCTGTCCCTCCTGCACTGCCTTCATCTCGATGCGAGGACCACATGGAATGGTTAAAGCTCCCCTTTGCTGGGGCTGGGAGTGAGAATTATGTGGAACAAGATGCATGGTGAGTGCCCAAGGAGACTCCCCCAAAACAGGATAAACAACAATCTACAACACCTCCTGACAAATCTTGAGCCAAAGCGGACTAAAATCTAACCCCAAATTATCTAGCAGAAACCTACTCCTCAAAGATGACAACCACCACACATAAGCCAAGAGTGTTGCAAGCAATGCTACAGAAAATAAACAAGCCAACTAGATTGAAGCATCTTCTTCTCCTCTGATAGGGGAAGCACCTCGGTGCAAAGAAACTGACAGAAGGACTAAACACCGGAGCACAAAGATGCGGGAAATGAACCCAAGCCAATTGGGTGTCACCACAATCACCTCCATAATGCCCTTCTACCACCAAGTCCAATTGTTGCTCCCTTAGTGGAACGTCTTACGATTTCAGGGTAAGAACACTGTGAGCGGAAGACCCAAACGATAGTCGACGAACATAAGAAAAAGACACCACCCCAAGCACTAATAACACTCAGGGAGAAAGCTAGAAAGTAGGGCATAAATATACACTAAGGCCAACCAAATCACCATGCAAAATTTCCTCAATCCACTGACAGAAACGAGGAACTAGACAATGGGAGAAAGACTTAACACTTTTGCTAACCATTCACGGTGGAGGGGGCGACGACGGTGTTTTCTCCACTACTCCCAGACTACCCGAGGGCCGAAGAAACCAGACAGACTACCCTTACTCAGACCACACGCTACTAGCCACCATACCACTACAACGATATGAAAATTCTGAACCCCAAAGGTCGCCATAAACCATCAAGATTAATAAAAAATTAAACTAGAGTAGTCAAACTACATTAAAAGACCATATTTATTAAAAGACCATATTTATTTTCATATATAGACTTACAAGTACATGGTTTTATAAATGTAGTTCAGGCTCTGCTTAGAAGAGAGTGATTGGTTTTCCTATGATTATTGTTAGAGAGATTGATTTTCCTATGACTATTGTTAGATTAAAGTTCTTTGTGGATTCTAAAATAAAATTTAGGCGATCCTTATTTTTATTATTTGAATAATAACTCATTTTTTTTAAATAAGAAGAATGTTCAACTAAACAATATATTTACTAAAAAATGATTTTAAATGATATAAATAGAAATTATATAACTAAGCAATATGTTTAATAAAAATCTAGAAATTATATAACAAATAAAAATAATAGCAAGGATAATAGATTTTAAGAAAATAATAAATACGCATCTTAAAACATAAACTTAAATCCATGTGAGAGTGTCGTATCATTCTAAGGAGAGATACATTTCTATAAAATAAAATCACTTATTAATGCACGACAAAATGGACGAGATCTAGGTCTACGTTTCACCACAAACGAACACAAAGTTTCTTGGTGGCATGCTTATCAGAATTCCAATTTGAAAAACGGTCAGAGGAAGTATCGATATCCGGTATATAAGTTTTAAAGGAACAAACTCAGAGGTTCCCCTAGAATATCTTGGAAATCTGGCGATTACCATTTATATTAGACATATGATTGAACTTCTAGATCTGATTATTATTATAATAAGATCATCCCACCATTGGGATACTCATTATAAGAGCATCCAACCATTGGGAAACTCATTTCTCGCAAACATGTAGGATGGGTATCCGTAACCACTGGGATACGCATTATATACAACTGGAGGAGGCGCCTCCTCCTCAGCGTCCTCCTCTTCAACAGGACCCACGCTTAGAAGCTGCGGTCGGCAGCCCACTTTCCTTAGCTTTTTTGCGAGATACACAGGATCTGCAGCTCCCAACGCAGTTAGGGTTCCATCCTCCATGCTCACTTCAACAGAGTCCACTGAAACATAGCAGTTGCAGAATTAGGAAAGCTATACAAATCAACAAACAGATACGAAATGGACGTAAATGCTTTGGTTGCATGTAACGCCATAGATAGAGGTAGTGAAATTCGAACCTCCTGATCCGGCCACAGCCTTCATAGCCCTTATCTTCATTTTCTGATCCTCCATGGTCAATTTAAACACCATTTTCTGCACATCGAAATAATGGTTAATGGTTTTTTGGGTTTGGGTAGAATCCTGAGATGATGGAGAGAATCTTGAGTAGCAGTAATCTAATATTGAGTAGTAGTAATCTAAGAATAACAATAACCTAAAAATATCTTATTTACCAAAGAATTACTTAACATGAATAGAATTTTACCTATAAAATTTGGAAATAATAACATTTTCACCAAAAAAAAAATAAAAAAAAACTTAAAATAGCACCCTATCCTCTCCTATTCTACTCCGTTAGAGGCTTTTCAATCAATCACAGAAAAAAACTATAACACACGTTAATAATATGGGCAATGTGCATACCTTCGACATTTTGATAGCCGTTTGCAGAAATAAAAACGTTTAGTATCTCAACGTCCAGGCAGATCAGATTAGCATACGGGTCTTGGACGACGTTTTCTCTGCAACCGAAAGATGGTTGTGATGGATGCATAATTGGTTGCGTGAAGAATATTAATAGTTGTAGGGCGAGCAAAGGCAGTTTGTTGTAGAAAGCAGTCACATCAGGGAAAGTTCTGCCTTTATGTGGGAAGGCCCAGAGGGAAGGAGCAGTATTTGACTATATCCTGGTTTTAATACTGATCGGATGGATGCGAACCCGTAGAAAGCAGTCACATCAGGGAAGGAAGGTTCTGCCTTCATGTGGGAAGGCCCAGAGGGAAGGAGCAGTATTTGACTATATCCTCGTTTTAATACTGATCGGATGGATGCGAACCCTCGGGCTTTGGCGTATTCGTGGAGTCAATATAGACGCGGTTACGCATTCTCGAGAAACGACTTCGGTTAATTTAAAAATATAGAAAATATTTTTTTCTATTATTTTTAAATTCGTAAACATTGAATCGTGAAAGACATCGAAGAAATTTGTAGATTTCCTTTATATGTTTTTACGGGAGTAAGGATGGCAATTGTAGTATAAGTTGCTTTTTTAAGTTGGGAAAATTTTATCATAATTTAGGAATGAGAACAGGTTGTTATCGATAAATGTATGTTGATTCATCATTATTTTTATTTAAGGAAAACCACTTCACTTGAAATAATTTATTAATAGTGATTAAAGCAGCAGGTTTTCACTCCTACCATATATATAAGTCTTAGATCTTGGTCCTTGAACCATTAACCTATTTCCTTAGGTGAAAAAATGACTAACTCTTAACTAAACATAAATAATTTTAAAGTATACTCAAGACTTTTGTAACTGATACAAATAAAATAGTTCATATTTTCCTTTTCCTTTTCCTTTTCTTTTTTATTTTAAACATACTTTTTTATATATTTTTTAAAAACCTATTATATATATAAGCACATTTCCTCAAACAATTCAGTCGGGAAGACTTTTTGGTTATAATTTTGTATTATTACAAATAAAAAGTCCGACTTACTATTATTTCATAATTTAATTAAAAATGACATAATGATACCCTTCCGAGTATTTCGAGTGCAATTATACTCAAGACTTTTGTAATTATACTCAAGACTTTTGTAAGTGTTACAATAAAATAGTTCATCTTTTCCTTTTCCATTTTATTTTAAACATACTTTTATATATATATTTTTTAAAACCTATTATATATATATAAACACATGTCCTCAAACAATTCAGTCGAGAAGACTTTTCGGTTATAATTTTGCATTATTACAAATAAAAAGTCGGACTTACCATTATTTCATAATTTAATTAAAAATGAAATAATAATATCCTTCCGAGTATTTCGAGTGCAATTAATACAAACCCATAACGCATTGACTGCGGGGTCCCCACAAAGAAAAATGCGTAATGGTGTATAACTTCAATTAAAAAAGCGCATGTAACATACCTCAATAAAAATAAAATAAAAAAAAAATTCCACGAGTTAAACACTTGATTTAATGAATTCTGAAAACAAAATGGTTTAATTTGAACTTTGGGATTTACCTTGTAAGAAGGTATATGTTTCTTTTCTTTAACACGTTTATTGTTGCATTATGGTTTCATTGTTTGAAGAGTCAGGGTGAATTTGTACATCTATTATGATCTTAGATTTTCTTACAATCTTAAATTAATATTAGCAATTGCATAAAATATTGCAAAGGAAATGTCATAAGGCATAATTTCGATAAGAATCCTATCATATAAAACATCATTGCAATTCAATCAAATTTTGCAAAAGAAACATCATAAGGTATAATTTCGACAAGAATCCTACCATATAAAACATCATTGAAAATAAAAATTAGTAAATAAAATGTCATTGAGAACTAGAAGATAAAGAGAAATCACTTACCTTTCCAACATAGATTGCCTCTTAATCTTGAAAGATGGTGTTTCAAGTTCCAATAGAAAATATTTGATAGATTTTGAAAAAATACAAGTAGTAGATGAAATTGGATAAGGTAAATCAAATAACATTAACTCATGAAAAATATGATAGCTAACAATATAATGGCTATATTTCCAAATCTAAATTTGCATCAAAAACTCACAAATTTCAGACATCACCACGTATTAGATGAAAATGAGCTAGACATCAACTCCCAATTATTCATAACTTTTGGTAGAAAATCTGAAACTTTGATGGGAAACTCTAGTGTAGTGCAGTTGATGATGTTCAATATCTCTAATGTTTCCTCTCAGAACATCATCTCTGAAATTGTAAAGAAACATTTTGAATTTCATTGACAGTAGCAACAAAATATTTTAGTATTTTTCATTGCCCCCTCAACTGTTCAGGGTATACATCTCATGATGGCAAAAATTCGAATCTGTATTATAACTTCTTATATATATCATCAATTTATAATGACAATTGGAAAAGGCCATTGCAAGAGTTTACATGGTGAAAAACCCTCTACATGGTTGAAGACATTGATTATTCATATAATCCAATAAACCAACATTAAAGAAAATCATTCTTCATTAGAGGGAAAATCGTTATTTTGAAAGAAACTGAATAGGAGGAGGGCACCATGAGGGAAATTTGATCCCTCTTAGCTCATGTTATATATGTGCTCAAGATAGATCTATACATGTTCTAACCAATCCCTTTTTAACTACTTAATATATAGGCTACGATCCCTAAATACATTGATATGTAGTGAGAGTTTTTTCCATTCGAGCTGTAAATATAATGAGATACCTAATTGCATTCAGATTCAAAGTTTCCAAGTTATATTTTATTAAGATAATGCACTTTTTATATAGGGGAGATATAGCAATTTTTGTGTGTATAAGACTTCATAGGGAAGATATAAGCTTGGTATCATGATTTTTTTTTAAAGTAGAATTGAATAATATATAGATGATATTTATAAAATATAATTTTGAATATATAAATGGATTCAATACCTTCAAAAACTCACATGGATTATCCACATTGCGCAACTTAAATTTGTTAGTCTAACCAATCCCCTTTTTTATCAACATTGACTAAAATAGATACAAAAAAACCCCCAAAAATTAGAGTGATGTTTACTTTTTTCTAAGTAGAATTGAATAATATCTAGATGAAATTGTAATTTTTCATTATTTATAAAAAATTGATTTTACATATATAAATAGATTCAACACTGTCAACAAAATCACTTGGATTATCCACATTACACATTGCACACCTTAAACTTGTTATTCTAACCAATCCTCTTTTTGATCAACATTGACTTCAAAAAAAACCCAAAACTTGGAAAATTAAAACACACCATATATAATACATACAACCATTACATTAATAATGAGAAATTTCTAAACCCATGTGCATGAAAAGTTGAAAGAGAGAAAGCATATTGGATTTTCCTACCCTTGTGTGGGAGGAATTTGGAAACAAAAATGGCTCCAAACTGATTTGTTTTTGTTATTGTTGATTCACATGTTTGTTGCACAACAAATTCAAGTAATGAAGAACAACATCATTGAAAATGAACCTATACAGACATAAATTATGGTACATTAATTCCACTCAAAGTGACCTCCTGCTACTTATACATATGTCATGTCAGATGTAGTCTCTCTGATTTTGACGGAAGGAGATATAAAAATTTGTTGTATGATAGCCTGAACTAAATTGCAAAAGTAGTGGTGTGAGTTTTAGATTTGTAGAGCAACCTCCTTGTGATAGTTGATTTCTGTCAGATAGTGTGTCGAGGAGATGTATTCTCCTTGTGCAATGATTCCTGAAAATATGGTGTGTGCAGAAGTGACACCGTCAAGAATTCTGAGTTTTCTATGTGTTTTCCTTCCCCATTTAGAAGCTGAAAAACCTAATTCAATATGCATTGCAATTTTCAAAAATAAAACACAGAGGTAGATTTGATCTGTACTTAATAAACGAGAAGTTGTGCTAATTTTCAGTCAGTACCATATACTTGTAGCTACATTAGAGTTTCGGGAAAATCATGAAGGCACTAACTTTGGATAAAAAATGGGCTTACAAATTCTCATTTGAACAACTTACATGTTTCATGGAAGGCCTGATGATGTTAGTCTATTGGACACAGAATGCGGTGATAGGGGCCATCACATCCAACTGATGGGAATTGTATGCATTACCTAGGCGAGGGTCAACCAGCTTTTGGATGCTTCTACATTCAAGCAGAGTATTTTCCTGCATTGATTCCATACGTTATGAAATAACCCACAGTCGAGTATTTTCTTATGTTGGAAAAAATGCTAACTAAGGTACAACTAGAAGCCTAGGTATATAGAGAATTACACAACCATCCTACTCACACAAATATGAACAATCTGGCACCGATAATTAGGAATCACATACCCACATCACTAATATTTGCCGAGAAGAGTCAATTGGAAGGTGACTAGTAATTATTTCCAGCAGAAGAACACCAAATGCGAAAACATCTATTTTCTAATTAACAATCCCATGCATGACATACTTTGGGGCAGGATAACTGGAGTATAAATGTAACAAACATGAATATTCCTGGTCCACTATGAAGAAAAGTGAAGCCATCCTTATTAAACGAATATCAAGTGTATAAATGTTCCTAGCAAATCCTTAAGAAGAAGTAGAACTACTCACCCAAACATGCCTTCAATAGAAGTTGTTAATATCGGGTGTGTCCATGGCTTAAGTAGCCATTTTGCTAGTCCAAAATCTAAAATCTCCAGTTCACCAAACGAAATCAGGAGACATCTTAGGAGCACACGTTTCATTCAATTTCTCCTCATCGTAAATGATCATAACTCCAACTCCAAATTTGTAATTAAGTTAGTAGTACATTAACAAATTCCCATCAGAAGGATATGCCAGACTAAAATCCTAGCTGAGCTAATCCTCTAAGACAAACATTGTAATATTATTTTAACATAGATTTAATTTTTAATATATTTGCATCAAAAGAGGCAAGGTTATCAATTTATCCCTTTTGGTGCTTATTATACCGGGAAAGTTTAATATGAATCTATATTTGTTGGTGCTTAATAGATTGGACAAGGTTAGTTATATTAATTACAGATTATGAGAAAGAAGAAAAAGGCATAACAATGGTAATAATCGCAACGTCATTAGGTTTTTTATTCCTGTAAGTGCTTAATAAGGGCACTTAAGATGGACCTTTCGTAGTTATATTTGTTTGGTTATATACAAGAAGTAAAATAATATTGGTACAATTTGGATGTTATAAGTTTTGATGTCTATAATAAAATAGAGGAATAAAAAAGGATAAAGTTACTTCTTGAAAGGTGGCAATTGTTTCGTTGATTTTTCTATTTGGAGACACTTTTACCGAGGTTGATGATAAAATTCTTAAAGTTGTCCTTTTATTCTTTGCATTCTATGGAAAGGATATTTTGATACATTTTAGTGACTAAACGATGCCCATGCTTTACTCTTGAAAACACGATTTCATTTTCATAGCATTTCCCAACAATTGCTTTTTAATAATTTATTCTCTTTCAACATTACTTATATGCTTTGGGGTAGAAAAATTTGAAAAAGCGGTAACATTCAACCATAATTATCTTAATTTTTCATTTAAGATTACTGCTTTTTTCCCATAGTGACAGGAAACTTGGACATGAATTTGAAAATGTACTAAAATCCAACACTAAAATGCATTTCAATTTCTCCTTCATCACTACTTTTCCTCGTCATGGCAAGAAATTTAAACAGGCTCTAGAATTTCCATCATAAAGAACCCCTTAAAAGCTAGTCACCTTTAATGAAATAGTTGTTCCATAATAAGGAATCCCTTAAATGCTAGTCACCTCTAATGAAATAATCGTTATCTGGGATTCTCATAACAACATTTAAATAGAGCTTAGACTATGGTATCATATATGCCTTGGTTTTGTTAGAGAACATTGAAAGGGTCTCAAGGAACAAATGTCCTAAGAATTTAGGAACATATCAAGTTACTAAGAAGATATAATTATAATGAACTCCTTTAAAATATGCTTTAATCCATGAAATATTTCAATGATACAAGTGCAAAGCAGGACTAATGGTATCATCCAACCCTGCATATTTTGCTATCAGTTATCACTTACTCATAGAATATGGAGGCCTGGATGAATAATGATACGAAGTCTACATGTGGGTAAAAATTCTCAGTGAGTAAAGTGTTGGATGCTTTGATATCTCTATGAGTAATACATCTTTGACAACATTCATGAAGATAAAGAAGACCTCGAGTTGTGCCTAGAGAAACTTTGTACCGGATGTTCCAATCTAGTAGATGAGAGTTTGTGCTTAGATAGAACAATCCAAAATAGGACAAAACAAAATTCATGGATCCATAAACATAAAATACAATTTGGGTGAGTAATGGATTATGTCAATAATTGTTCTCCTTTTATAATTTCCTATCTCTATACCTTCGTAATTAGAAATATAAATCATAATCTCTACATACCATGAAGAATGATGCTAAGCTTCCATGTGGAAAAAAAACTCAAAAACAAGGTGCAGTCCACCTTCAACACCAAACCAATAAGACGAGTCGTGTTGGGATGGCTAATATTGATGGATATCCCAAGCTCTGTCAAAAAATCATTCACCTTGTATTCCTATGTTCCATGACCTCTAGTAAGTTGCATGATAACTAGTAGCTCTCCACTATCAAGTGACCCCTTGTATACTTCAGCATACCGATCACTACCTATAAATTTCTTTGTAATTTCTTTTCATGTCAAAATTTCATTTCTTTGATGAATGCTTTATTCAATCTCAAGTTTTAAGATAATATTGTCCTTGTAAAATTGTAAAAGTACATAAATTAGAATAGATGATTCTTTGCAAACTTCTTAAACTTTGGGAACAAGTAAAAAAAGTCACTGATATGTTGTATAAGATGGGGTAAACAAATGGGTATTGTAAATGAAACACAAGCACTCAGAGGACAATGTGGTGAGGTTAAGCGACAACAATCTATCATAATTTTTTATACCTGAAGAGAAGTTATATGTAGCAGATTGTAGTTCCTGAAATGTAAGGCATTTCCATGAGGTCTTTTTTCTTAAGGGTAATGAATCATTTTCCGAGCTCAGACTTGTCATGGAGAATGAGGAGTCATCATCAATGCTAGGGTCTGATCTCAAAGGAGACCAACCTGTAGCAATATTTCTGGGAAAAACTCTTGAAGGAAACTTCACAAGGAAATGAAGTGAGTGGGCTTTCCACAAACGTGCAACATCTCACTACATATAAATTAGATTATCTTCATACTGGAGGCTGAGAGTTATTACAAGACCTTCTAGACGAAATCCCACACCGAATAACTTGTAAATTATCTTTTCTGATTGAAGACAAGCCAAATCTTGAAAGTCATAAGTCATTAAATTATTTATCGGGTACATTAGGTCATTTTCCTACAATGTCTTTTCCCTGCCGATGAGAAAAATTATTTTCTTGTACTCAGTTACGAACAATTTGGTGGTAGAAAAAAATTTGACTCTCAAAGGAACATAAAAGATAGTTTTCAATCCATTATGTATTATGTGCTCTGTTCAAGGATGGATAATTTGGTTTTACACAACAACATAGAATATCAATTCTAAGACATTGGACATTATATATGGATTACATAATATATGATATAATAAATAGATGATGCATCCAGTTCTACTGAAGAAACATATAATCTTTTGAAAATGTGAAATGATAATCAATCTAATACAACACCTATAGGTATTTTGTAGAGTTGGTTCAAGATACCTCAAGAAGAAACTCCACAGTAACTATGCTCATATTGAGAGGTACTAGGGTGGTTGACTTGAGAAAAAAATATGTATAATAGAATTTGTGTCTACAATGAAAGAAAACACCAATAAGATAACACAACACTAACAGGTATTCTGGGAGGGGCGTAAGTTCAGTTCAATATATTTGAATATGAGATGAACACAGTTGTCCTGTGTTTAACTCAGAGAAACACTAGGATAGTAATTTGAGAACAAAAAGGTTGTATACTTTGTTTATGTACTGTTAAGAAAACATCAAAGATCTTTAGGGGAAGTTAGATTATGATATTTGGTGTACTCATTGTTTATGGGTAACCTGAATCACAAAAACAAAACTCCATGGTTAGATGTGATTATTTTAAAAATAAATAGCAGAATATGAACATTTCTTCCATAAAAATGGATTTGAGCTACATAATTAAATAATTGTGTATTTAAATATAACATAATTTATAATTAGAATTAGTTGTGGTTAATATTATTGGGTAGTTGACTAGTTCTAAATTAATAGGTATCAAATTTAAAAAAATAACAAATTACAAAATCTTGCATAATCAGTAAAGAATTGAAGTTTCTGACTTGCAATGGGGATTTCCACAACAGATTTGGTGTAGAAAAACAAACAAAGCAGAAAAGAGATTCCAAAGACAACATAGGGCAATAGGATTGCTGGCCTAAAGTGTTTTTGGGCTTCCAAACTTGTTAGGACAAAAATACCAACACCAATAACAACTCCATTCCTAACCAAATCAAATCTAACCAATTTAGATTCTTCTTCATGTCATGCCCACTTCAAGCTAGAACCTCATTCATTTCCACCTCGATCGAAGATCTTGCAAACAACATTTCCCAAAATAGATTCCCTATCTACTATTTGAATCATTTTCCCAACTCTTGAAGGACTCCTCTAGCAGAAATTTTCTGCTATCGATTTCGCCACCCCATATTGTCATGTTTCCCAGCTTCATTCAAGGAGAAACAAATTCAAGACTGATTCTTGGCTCAAACTTATACGGTTGGAGCTAATTCCCACCTTTCAAAAGCAAGAGGAGCTCTTGTGAGGGAAAGCAATGACTGTATATAATTTTTTCAGATCAGGGAGTGTGTATGTGAAATAGATAAATTATGAACACTAAAGCAGTCTAATGTGAAAATATCTTTGTTCATCCAAATAAATCTTATATAATTCAAATTTCATAACTAGAATGTAGGCATGTGGATATGGATACAGAGTGAAACCCAACTTAGATTTTTTTCCATAATAGACAGAAAGCCTTTCCAACAAAAGGGACCCCAGACCAGATCCAGTGTCACCTCCCACAACATGGAAGAACATGAAACCTTACAGGCCTATACAGTTTCTGGCAACTTCTGAATTCGATCCAAGCACAAATCCATAATTTCCTTGCCAATGGTATAGTGGCCATGAGAAGAGTTGTTGGCAACATCTTCTTTTCCACTAATCAACTACTGTGGGTGAAAAAGTTGTTGATATGTGTTGGTTTGAACTTCATCAATGATAGTTGGCTCTAGATCCCGAAACACGGCATGGGGAACATGCTTACCGGCACCTGTCTCAATGAAAAATGTGTTCAATGCATCATCTCCACTGCCAACAGTCTTATCACTAGGCATTTGTCCATCAGGCTAAATCTTGTGCTTGAGATAGTAAATCTCCCAATAGGCATTGCCGACCTGAATGTCAGCTTGGCCAATGTGGATCGAAATGCACTCCTTCATTGTCACTAGTTGAAAACCGTTGAAACCTCGAAAAAATACTTCAAAAAATGACAGAGAAATGAGAGAGCTTCGTGAAGACGTAAGCGAAGACATCTACACGAAAGCGGAGTAGGAAAAAATAGAAACCTAAATCGAAAGGCTAAATTTCACTATAAAATGAACTAACTGAATAAATAAGAGTTTGTCGAAAAATGGTGAGATCGTAGGTTTGATGACATTTTAATCATTTAACAAGCCATCTGACGGTGGAAACTAGATCCATGAATCACCATAGGAGAGTTAGTTTAAAAGGGGAATGCCTTAGAGCATAATTAAAGCAGTTATGGCAAGTGTTGTACTACGCATTAAGTATCACTAGATATAATTTTTTTCTATAATACGAATTATGGGGTTTAAAACAAGGTCTGAATCCTTATCCCACCATAATATTCATATTAATATATGTAGGGTTGTGAAAATTTATTATGAAAATCCATTGGAATTCTATGACACCTTGTTTGAACTTGCAAGATGCATACAACTATATGGGATCGCTAGTTGTTGGAATTCGCTCCACCTTGGTGTTTGGAGAGTCTTAGGATCAATGACATAGGATTTTATTTCGGAATCAATGGTAGGTCTGAGGCTTTGCACTTACGGAAGTAACTACATCCCCTTCCCTACACCACTCCAGCTCACTTCTCTCTCTCGCTTGACAAGAGTTAGCTTCGCAATAGGAGGATTGGTCACAGGGGTTAACAGAGGGAAAATCTATAAAATTTACTTTTCATTCAGAGGCTCAATATACAATCCTTTTTATGATTCTTCAATGGTTAAGTCTTTACATAGTTTTAGCTAGCTCAGTGCATCTAGAGATTTTGTTGCGATCTACACTCTTCCTCTGTGCATGGAGTGGTGACTCGACACTATGGCTTAAAAGTCCTTCTTATGGAGGACCGAAAGATCTCCCAATCCCTTTTGTTGTAGTTGTCTACTTATGATCAATAATTTTAAGGTTTTAATGTCATCGAACCATCCTCTTGGGTAGCAAATTCGATTTCTTTTATTCATTTCAGAAATTTTTATATGTGCAACCTGCAGGTAGTAAGTTGTGGTTGCCTTCACGATTTCATATAGGTTGGACTTAACTCCTAACTTATTCTTGATTTCTCTTCTATTAATTTTAAGAGTATATATGGTTTTTAATGTGTTTTCGTATTGTGACTGTGATGGGTTCAGATTCTCTAAACCCTTGCAAACAAGGATGAGCTATGAATGTCATTTTCAACTTAGGTGAGGGTTTCCAGGTTTTAATTCTCACTCCATGGTTAATTTTATTTCAGGTTCCAATGAGTTTGAGACCCAATTTTTATAAAAGAAGGTCATCCCAACTTCTAAAATCTCTAACTTAGAAAATTTGTTTCCCGCAGTAGTTGTCGGCCATGCAACTTGAACATTGGAAAAACAATTTTATAGTTCTTTATTATAATTATGTTTTCAAACTTTACAACCTATAAGTATTGGAACTAGTGTACATTACATTTTTCTATGGTAATTAAGGTTTGACAAACTCCAACCCTGTTATAATTTGATATATGCTTCATTTTCTGAACAACTTCCTAGTTGTTGTTTGTATGCTCTCAGAATCATGTATCATTGTTGCATATAATTTCTTTTACTGCTAGTTTTCTATAAACCCTACCCGGTTTTGGGTATGCGAACTTGTTCTCCTCTTCCTTTTATTGGTTACTTCCTTTGCAGCCAATGATACTTTATCTTGCTGAAAGCACCTCCGAAAATATAAATTATGATAGGTACAAATTTTAAAAGGAGCTACATTTTATTCATAGATGTTTGTTGATTCTATGTTGGAATATTTAATAGTGCATCTTGACTTATTTATCTTTGGTTACCATTGAAGGGTTTAATCTCTTTGTTTATAATGTATTTATGTCTCCATTGTAATTATGCTCTATTATCATTATGTCTCAATTTTATTTTTGTATATTTAGAAGAGTTTTCTCAAAGCATCGGTAGCATAAATAAAGAAAAACTTAAGTTTTCACTCCAATCATTGTTTCTCTTTGATTTTTCTATACACATAGACTAGAAAGCTTATTACTATTGTTATAAAGTTGGAAATATGATGGGACCTAACTCTAGGACCTATCATTTCCTTTCCACTTTAAATAATAGGGATTGAAGACTATTCCTAACCTATAGACTGATGTTTGTACTGACATGGGACTAACATAATCCAATAACATATTATAACCTTTATACAGTAACAAATTTTAAGTTCCATGAAAGAAAAAAATTACAGAGAAGAATGAAACTTTAATAAATCTGGGAAAGAAAAACAATTTCATTCCCAAACCAAGCTTCCATTATTTCCCTCAAGGCTATGTGTTTGCTATGAAAATCAAACGGGAATAAAGATTGATCCACCCACCCATTTATTATAGGTAGTCTCTACAAGAACCTACCCCCCAACCACTTTCACTTCCATAGTCATTTTCTTTACATGGACCAAACTAGGTCCACCTAGGGCTTATCTAACCACACCAGATCTTTCCTAAGGTTTCACAAACCTCATAGGTCTAACCTGGAATTCCACTTGCAAAATAGCTCAAGGATTCCTTTCTTAGAAGCGTCTTGTTTGAGGTATTAAACTTTCAATTTACTCTCTTAGGCCTCCTCCTACCAGACTCCAAGTCACTAGGTTGCCTCAAGAATTTTCCTTCACACCCTCTTGGCCCCCTTTTCCCTAACTAACATATTTTATCTCTAGGGAGAGGAATCTAGGTAGACAACCATCTCTGTCCATAATTGTCTTTTAACTATCTGTATTTTGAAACTCTCTTTAAGAATATTTTCCCATCATAATTATCATGGCTGAGTAGATGTAATATTTTATTAATGTAAAATTAGAAAATAAACATTTATGTTCGTTACTTATTGTTGTGCCTATCAACAACCCCCCCTTTTTTAGTGTTAGTAATAATGTTAATAAATGGGGACCCTTCCAAAAAAATCAAATCTTAGCATTTAATGTTGCCTTTTTGTTTTTAGAATGAAACAAGATGTCAAAGTGGAACTTGCTAAAACATGGAAATTTATATTTTCATACTCCAAGCGCATAAAACTTCACAAACTATGAGTTTCTTATAAAAAGCGCTACATGACCATAAGGCCTAAGAAACACTTTATAGCAGAAAGTCACGAACATTAAGGAAAACCTTGAAAACCCGCTTTAGAAAGGATTAGTTTCACATTGCAAAAGGTTACAACAGACATCCCTTATAAAAGTTATCCCTTGAAAATGCGATCTACGAGAATGCGAGATCATGAAGCTTATAACCTCATCGCATCGCAAATTCCAATACCGCGGCGCTACTTTATGAAACGTAAGCAAATATTGCGAAATGCGATAACAGATCTCAAAAATCGCATATCACAGTAGCTCATGTAACGATGGTTTTAACAAAAATAGGTTTTGTGATATAGCGATCTACGATATTGTGAAGCAAATCACAAAATTGCTTTTATCGTAATCCGAAGGGCTCAGGGTTCTAGGAGAGTACTTTCCAACGTTCGATGCAAAGTTATGAACATTAAAGTTTAGCATAACGGTCCATTAGTGGTCATTTATTAAAAATGATTAGGATCAGTGTAAAGGACTATTCGACACAAGTTGATATCTTTTGATGTGATTTAGAATTAAAGACCTCTTGTCACCTTATTTTCATCCTTCTATTGATTATTCCTGTATTAAATATCATCTTTATCATATTTTTGCTCTCTGCTTGCAACTTTAAGGAAGAACACACAGAGTGTAATACACAAAGAAATGGGGAAGAAAGGCAAGGCTCCCGCATTTGAGAAGTCAGAAATGACCCCATTGTTCACAGACACTACCTGTAGTCAGGACGCAGGGATATCTACATGGGAAGATATGTATCAGTTGTTAGAGGATGAAAAACCGAGAATTATGGAAGCTACAGTTATAGCGGATGGACGCGGCTCTTCTAAAGCATCCGTAACTGACCTTGCATGCTCGTTTCTACATCACATTGCGGCAAGGCCAAAGATACTCCCCTACACCAACATGGTGAAAAGGATTATAGATGACATAGGCATATCTGACAGAGAGTTCAAGACGGCCAGCTAAGAAGTCATGGGGTCATTTACTCCAAACAATTTGAGGCGTATGTACCACTTACCAGAACCCCAGGCCAGCTACAACAAGCAATTTGTCGAGAAGTTCGCCAAGGAGAATGAAGACTTGGAAGAATGCACAAAGCACTGGTCAAACAATGAGGAAAGACTAAAAAAGGATAAAAATGGTATGTACGCCACTGGCTCTCTTTGTTCTCCTTACTGTTTTTCAGCTGCAATGTTATGTAGACTATTTGGGAAATCAGACATCAACAAGTTTTCATCAAAATGGTTACTTTTAGTGGATGCGGCTATCAATGCCACAATAATGAACTGGGCCCAAATCCTGTTAGATAATTTAGACGCTGCAATTTTAGAATACAGAAGAAAGATAAGTATTGCTTCGAGGGTTTACCCTCCATTCCTTTTGAGAGCCTATGTTATGGACGCCATTTCTTTTGTTTCCGAATTTCCTATTACGGGATGGAAGTGGATGGTACAAAATCCACTTGCCATTCAAATTTATCATAAATTCATGTGGGAATGAAGTTTTGTGCCACATTTCTTTAAAATTTGTCATGGAGTTATACTCCCAATCCATAAAAAGATCCACAACATAGATGCCCCAAGGTTTTCACAAGAAGATGAGGTTGATATTCTCTATGTGGCAAGATGGTTTGGGGACGAATTGTTCACTTACATTAGAGTGTTTGGCAGCATTGTTGAACCCCATGTGCTACCTTATTATGTCCCAGACAAACTGATGGCTAGGGAGATAGCCTATCAGACCTCCAACATGGGGGGAATGAGCAAGGTACTGAAAGATTCCAAGAAGGCCATTTGGCCCCAATTTCCTGTAATATACGAAGCATTTGCATTGTATGAATTAGGTCATGCTTTCAAAGAAGTTGATAATGTATTATGTTTACACTACCAAAGTTCCCGGGAAGGAAATATGATCCCTTTGGTGTTGTAATTAATTTTAATACAATGGTTAAAATAAAAGTATTTTCCCATGAAGAAGTTCTCTTTGATGATGTTTTCCTGCAGAAGAATGCCTTTAAAGAGGTTCAACGTGTAGCACGAATTCTTTTTGACCAAGAAACTCACCAAAATTTTGACAATTACAGAAAACAAAGGTTATCTAAGGTCCTATTGGACCAATTACTCATCGAACCAATAAGAGAACCTACTCCCAGTGTTGGCATAAGTGATGATTCAAGAGAGAAGTCCAAAACAAGTTCTGAAAAGGAATCAGCTGAAAAGTCTGGTGATCAATCCAAGAGTGAACACAGTAGAAACGAGGAGTCAATAAAAGACACAGCTCAATCTACAGAAAGTCTGATCAGGAGGCTTTGTTCCCAAAGCAAGTTGAAGTTTCCACTCCTCTTACAAATCAAACAAAGGCACTCGTTATTGATCTAGAAGGGGAATGGGAAAATTTTAATAAGATGATTAACGCAGAAGAACATAGCGCAGATCCAATGAAAAATCCAAAAGAGATGACCACAGAGATGGTAATAGAAAGGGTTGTCGACACTCAGGAAGCAGAGCACATTCCTATTGATCCCTCATCTGAGATTGTACTAAGAATAGAGGAAATTCCTCCTCTTGATGTGTTTTATAGCCCTCAACATAAAGTTGTCGTCAGAAGGCAAAGAAAGAAATGAAAATTGGATTCTGTGCTCGCTCCCGAAGATGAACCTCTGGATGTTCTTTGGAAAGACCCCTCTACAGACCCGATGTCAAATCTCACTAGGATCCACAGGTAGCAGGTGTTTACGCTTCAGCAACTATTGATAAGGTAGGAGAGGTTCAATTATTACTTAAAGATAAAGAAGATAAGATTTTGTTTTTGAAACAACTGTTACAACAAGTCAACATCAATCAACAAGTGGAAACACAGTTGGAAAAACTTCAACAAGACTTCCAGCAAATGAAATTGGCACATCAAAGCAGTTTGGCTAGTAAATAAGAGCAGTTACAGGGTATAATAGAACTACATAAATATGATCCCAAAATTGGGGAGTTTATCACAGAGGCACTTGCTCTCAATTCCCAGCTCTTGCAACAGAAAGAACTATGCTAGAAGATTTCGCATTGGAATTCCCATTGTCAAATGAGCGATAATATTACAAATCAAGTCGTAGAACTACGACTTGAATATGAATCATGTTTTAAGAAGGTCTCAGACTTCTTGAACTGGAAGAAATCCGATGAAGGGAAAAGAAAAGACATGCCCATAATTGATGAAACGCACAAGGAAATTGTATTCATGAAATGGGATTCTCAGCTAAAGGAAGCAGAAAAGGCAATGGAAGATGCAGTGGCAACAACAAACAATGTGGAAACAAACAACAGAGGAAAGGGCAAAGGTGATTAAAAAGGTAATCAAATTAAACCAGGAAACATACTAGCAGTATCTGGTAAAACCACATAGCCAATGGATGACCCTGAAGTGCCTCATAACTTCTGCCAGGAAGATAGTGCTAGCTCTCACCAACGCCGTATTTGTAGGACAGTTAAAAGACGAAGTCGGCTAACCGACACTCTTAAAACCGATGTTGGATATTGTGATCTTAAGGATCAGATGCAAGATTTATCATAGATATAATTTATTTTTGTTTTAGTTTATTTTGGCTTAAAATGAGGTAGGTCGTTTAAACCTCCTCATCTATTTTTGTAATATTTATTTTTAGATTTCATAGAGTAGTATTTAAACCCATCTCATGCATTTAGAGAGATGTCCAGAGTTTTGTCAAAAACATTTTTCAGAACGTGCATCTTGCCCCAACTAAGGAGGTTTTGATAAAATCAATGGAACGAGATTTATTTTCTATATGAGTTTAATATTTGCTACTGAAATTGCACTTTTGTACTCTTAGTGGATGTTAAGTGATTTGAAGATAGATCAATATTGTTGCAGCTCATGAGTAGGATGTATTACAAATGGTACTTTTATATCCTAATGCTTTTTACTTATGTGTCAAGCAATAAATCATTTTCAGTTATTTATATATGAAAGTTTGAATGTTTAAGTTATCATTATTGCACTTTTGTATAGTGATGACTTACTCTTTATGCTGAATATGTGAATGACTCTTATGCGGTATATTTCTCATGTTGTTTCAGTTAACTTTTTATATGAAACAATCATTTTTAAATGGATTCTCTTCTTATTGTGATTGAATGATCTTTATTATCAATCGCTTTTAGAAATTATTTTAGATCGCATAAGTAAACATACTCCCGGGATAGTTTCAAGTTAGATGTTTTCTTTGATTATGATAGATTGCATACGATAAGTTAGAAAATAGATTAGATTTAGGACTAGTATTCACCCCATAAAACCCCAAAAAGGAAAACATCATCTCGTTAGCACACATATCATAAATAGATTGGGAAACTGGTCCCATCATCCCTAGTAGGAGCCATTATTCCAAACGGAAAAGGAGCTGTCTTAAGCTCTGGACCGGGTGGTTATCCCCCTTGTTGGAGTCTCGATTTTTTGAGCCTTCAACACTTATTTATACCAATCCCTTAGCATGGACTTGTAGCCTGCCAAATAACTTTGACTAAAGTAACTAGAGTATTTGCTATTTACCGGGGGTATTACATTTTCCCCTCCTTGAGTGAAATACCATCCTCAACATTTTTCTAGCCCTTTAAAAGGCTAGAATATGCATCACACCTAAAGTTCTCATCCTCCTAGGTAGCCGCTTATGGGCTTAAGTGCTTCCACTGCACTTTAAACTACAATTGCTCACTTTTGTAGCATAATTTATCTCTGATCAAGAATGTGCAAAGGCTCGACTAGGAATACTCCATCTAGTTCGACCTACATCCAAAATCATTATGAATACCTTTAGTTTCCATCAATCATTATTTAAGAAAAATATATTTAATCATATCAAACTTTATTACAGGAACCACTAGTTATTATTTATTTTCCTGCCAAGGCTCATCAGAATGCATCAGAACCCAACAAGGGCTAGAAACCTACACTCAATAAGAATTAGCAACATCATTCCAAGCTCATCAATAATAGAAATATATCATTTTTTCTTTCCTAGTGGCTATGCCAATTGAAAAGGACCCCATTATGTGGTTCCACTATAAATATCAGATCGTGGAAGTACCAATTTTATTTGCACTTTTTACATAGTGGTAATAAGATTTCAAAAATTATAAATATTTGTTGTCCTTTATGATAAATTGAAACTAGTGTATTGTCGTATTGGGTGGAATTACCATGTTTTTATCTTAATATCAAATGTTACATATGCAGTAGTCATGTATGAGTCAAGTTTAGAATAACCTCCTTTTCCTGCCATGTTCAAGGTGGCTATATTGTTGTCTACTTTGTCCAAGTAAACTTAGTTATGCCCATCTTAGGATGCTTTGATATTTTCTTTTAGTGTAAAACCAAGAGTCCACTTTGCAACATTCATTCAATTTTGGCCCTTTGTCATCCTACATTGTAGATTATTGATGAAAGTTATACACAATTTTTCTTACGTGTACATTTATGGGATATCTCCATTTTGATCTTGTATGTGTATTGACTCTCTCACACTCTCTACGTTACTTTAGTATACTTATTTTCTTATATTTCAGTTCACAACATGTTTTCACTTCATTCAATAGTAGGAAATTTTAATACATTTGACCTACAAGGTCCCATGGAATTGTTAATAAACAACAATTTTATCCCAACACGAGAATAAATAATTATCTTACTATACCACTCACTGGTAATCATAATTTTTATCATTATGTCCTTCTCTCTTTTTATTTCAAGGAATATTTCCTTACCTTTCCTCCATGATGGCTCACCACCAACGATATGTCCTTTAGGCATCATCAAATTTCATAATATGGAATATGTCGCAACACAATTTTACCAAGATTTAAGGACAATTACTATTATCATTGTCCCTCTCCCGAGTGGACCCAAACATGTCCATGTTAATTATTTGCCAATTGTTTCATGCAAAAGTATATATCAAGGTTTTATAATTCATTTGATTACATTATTTTATTCTTTTCCTTCTAATATTTCCCACTAGACCATCGAGGCGAAAAGCATAAGGAAATATTAAAAAAAATTGTTATGACAATTCAAGGGCACAACCTAAAGTATTATGAGCATGCTTAAAATCAACAAAACACAAACAAGAAAATTACGTCACCAAATCTTACAACTGTATTTCTCTAACATGCCTCACCTATGGGCTTCTAACAACTCTCTTCTTTGGGTTTGCATCCCTCTTTATTCTGCAAATTATTGATTAAGATTTTTGAAGATTACATGTGGCACTCCCGCTTTTTTTAGGTGCATCAACTATGGGGTTCTTCCCCCTTACATTTTCAATCCTATTAGATACCTCATCACATCTTGTTAATTTGGTTATCTTGACATAGTGATTTTGTAAGCATATGTTCATTCTAAACGGTCATTTGTCAAAACTTCATTTATGTCTATAAAAGTCATAATGAAGTTCTGTGACGTACTTATTTGGGGTACCATTAACTAGTGGCATTCTGCACTTTCCATGTTGTTACATCGCACGACAACAACCATAGGTTATGCTTGTTCCAATATTCTACAAACATTCTCTTTATCACAACTTAAATTTTTCTTAAGATTATATGTCACATTTTCTTTGGTTACCTTACTCAGCAATGCACCAATTTCTGATCACATTTTACATATACCACTATCCATCCTTCAAGTCACATTAAGACAACAGACTCCTTCGAGTATTTAATATACACATTCATTGTCATGTGTACCCAACATACATATATATACATATTTTTGTATGTAGTCCTTTTTTAGCTTAAGATATTTTTTTTAAAACACCAGACTAGCAAAGACCAGGTTAAGAGTTTCCCCCTCATAATTTACAATTGTATCATTTGGCCTTATTATATAGTTATATATGTATATATATTTTTTATCTGCAGTTCTGTTAGACTTCCCATGGTATCTAACTTGAATATATTCTTCTTTAATATACTCTACCAACTCAGATCAAATCTTGCAATTAACACTCCTTTCAATCAATCAAAATTATATTTTCATCTTGATTTCAATCAAAGTTAACCTTTTGATCAGGTGCTCATGTCCTAAGTGTCGTAAAATGCTCAAAATTTAAAGTGCTTAGAACTGGTTCAAATTTGAATGAATGGAAAGTGCTTGTCTTCCTGATTTCGGCTCCACAAACGGTTCGAAAACTGGTCGCCGTATGAGGAAGTTATGGCAAAAAGAAGAATTTGTCCATAACATTAGAAATTTTAATTTTTCAAAAAAAAAATAAAAAAGGAATATTCCACCGGCACGAAATTCGAGGCAACCACCCAAACATTAAATGTAACTGCAGTTAAGTTGGCAGAATTTTGGCAGGAGCGCCAAATTTGGCGGACCCGCCATAATTGGCAGAGCTATCTGGAGTTAACTAAATTTAGCTGGAGTTTTTCTAGGAGCAAACTGGAGAAACTTTAAACGGCCATAACTTTGGCTAAGAAAGTCGGTTTGGACGATTTTTTTTTTGATTTTGGGTATTTTCGACCTTCTGAAGCGATTGGTGCAGGTCTTACAACCATCTGAGGTCATTTTTAGAGGTTTTTGAGCCATGAAAGTTCTAGGAGCCACCAGGGCCCAGTTTTGATTGACTATTGGATCACCTCCAATGGATACCTGCAACCCTATACAGTCTTCACAAAATTGGGCCCTGGTGGCTCCTAGAACTTTCACGGCTCCAAAACATCTACAAATGACCTCACATAGCTGTAAGACCTGTACCAATGGCTTTAGAAGGTCGAAAATACCCAAAATAAAAAAAAAAAATTCGTCCAAAACCGACTTTCCTAACCAAAGTTATGGCCATTTAAAGTTTCTCCAGTTTGCCCCTAGAAAAACTCCAGCTAACTTTAGTTAACTCCAGATAGCTCCGCCAATTATGGCGGGTCCGCCAAATTTGGCGCTCCTGCCAAAATTCCGCCAACTTAACTGCAGTTACATTTAATGTTTGGGTTGTTGCCTCGGATTTCGTGCCGGTGGAATATTCCTTTTTTAATTTTCTTTTGAAAAATAAAAATTTCTAATGTTATGGACAAATTCTTCTTTTTGCCATAACTTCCTCATACGACGACCATTTTTCGAACCGTTTGCAGCGCCGAAATCGGGAAGACGAGAAATTTCCAGTCATTCAAATTTGAATCAGTTTTAAGCACTTTAAATTTTGAGCATTTTACGACACTTAGGACATGAGCACCTGATCACGCCTCCCCATTGGGAAGCTTTTGGACCCCAAAAGCCTTCAACTACCTGTTAAAGAGGTGAGGGTACAACTCCATCACTCTGTCCACCTCCATCCACTTTGCCTTGTTCGGTTTGCTACCTTTGAAACCAACCCGAACATAATCTACATTGCCCCTCCTTGAAGTGCGTGTCCTTCTGTCAAGGATTGTATCTTCTTTCAGCTCATCTAAGAATTCTGGCGAGAAATCTTCTATAGATGGCACCTGAACAACATTTTCATGATCAGCAATCAAAGGAGGTTCATACAAACGTATGTTCTCCACATTGACAACAGAATACATTTGCATGTAGGAAGGCAAATCTAATTGAAAAGCATTATTTCCAACCTTCTTGGGGATTTTGAATGGACCATAACGAATAGGCTTCAGCTTTTTACCTTCTCCTTGCATCCTTTCCTTACTAATGTACAGCCATACCTCATCTCCTTCTTGAAACTTGTGATCGACTCTATGCTTGTCATGTCTTTCCTTGTACTTGCCTTGACTCTTCTCAAGCTGTTCTTGAATTTGCTGATGTATTTGCTAAATTATTTCAATGAATGAACGAGCTTTGTCAATGTCACTATGTCCCTCAATGGCGACATCTTTCTAAAGAATCAAATCAAGAGGTGATTTTGGCAAGTAACCAAAACAAGCTTCAAACGGTGAGGTGTTTGTGGAAGACTGCTTGGCACGATTGTAAGCATGCTGTATGTAGTGCAAATATTCATCTCAAAGCTTGGGATGCTTGCTGCAATAACCTCTCAAGAGGTGCACAATGGTTCTGTTCACAACTTCGGTTTGTCCATTTGTTTGCGGATGGAAAGTAGTACTTTTCTTCAACTTTGTGTCCATCATCTCCCATAGGTTGGACCAAAAATTCCCCACAAATCTGGAATCCCTGTCACTAATAATGGAAGTAGGCAAACCAAAGTGAATCCATACATGATGAAAAAATAATTCAGCAGTTTGTTCAGCAGTTATAGTTTTCTTACAAGGCATAAGTATACACATTTTGCTGAAACGATCAACTACTACATATAAATAATCATGTTGCTTTCGAGATTTTGGCAAACCTCCTACAAAATCCATAGAGATGCTCTCCCATGGTCTAGAAGGTACCGGCAAAGGAGTATACAAACCAAGCTTCTTGTTGCTAGGCTTGCTTGTAGCACATAATGAACAACCTCTTATGAACCTTGAAACAGAATCTACCATGCGAGGCCAATATCAATACCTCTGTAGATGTGCAACTATTTTGCTCACACCAAAATGGCTAGTAATAAGAGAAGAATGAGCTTCTCTTATGACATTTATCCTCTCCCCCTGTGGTATACACAACTTTCCCAAATGAAACAGAAAAGTGCTGCTACTACATCTACACCACAAGATTTAGGGGAAGATTCAGGTGATGAAACCAAAATTACAACCATGGGTTTGAAAAACTTGAAGGAAAAAGAAATTGAAACTCAAGCCAGCACTAGTACCTCAAACTGCCATGTACAAGCTCCTAATAAAACTACTTGAAATTTGTTTGCAAGGTATTCAATTCAAAATTAAACGTGTTTAAAAGATTTTCATGTCTTGCAGAAAGAAAACACATGGAATTTTCAGCTGTTCATGACCCATTTAAGCATACCAGAGTTATTTCATTTTACTGTTTAACACATTAAAATGAATTTTTTCTGCAAAATAAATGTTGGCATTATGATTCAGGTGTTGTCCTTGATGGCAAACTCTTTCAGGTGGTAAATCAAGGACGCAGGAAATATGTTCAGCAAGTGCGTCCCCGCAGGTATACCATACAGAACCCGCGTCCAGGGACGCAGGCCAGCCGTTCAGGAGGTGCGTCCGCCCAGTGCACACATTTCAAGGTAGAGAAAAGCACGTGGGGGTTTCTTGTGTGGTATCTAGCCGACGGTTTTGTGTTTCTATGGTGTCGGCTCGTGGTATTGTTCCACGCTTTGGGGAGAAGCTTGCCTATATAAAGCAAAGGAGTTCATTTGGATTAAGCATCATCTTGGTTGAACATCTCTTGGTGAGATCTAGTCCATATCTTTAAGGGTAAATCTTCTAATGGACTACGATCTATATGGCGCATGATCAGATCTGTGGATCTGAGTGTTTGGGTTGGTTCTGAAGTCCTCTTATCTTCTATATCTGAAGGGACGCAGATTCAGTGAAGGGAAAGTGCGCCGGGACGCAGTACAGTAAAGACTCAGGTGCGTCTCTGAGGCAAAGGACGCGGCGCGACTGTAGTATTGGGTGCGTCTCTGAAGCGAAAGACGCGACGCGATAGTGTTTTTGGGGGCGTCGGTCGCAGAAAAGCAAAAAGGAACAGTGCGTCTGCACGCAGAACAGCATAAGGTATACTGCGTCCAGTCGCAGGCCACAAAAAGAAAATATGCGTCCCTGTCTTAAGATGATCTGTTGACTGTATATTTCTGTTCATAAGGTGTCCTGGGTTGTTTATGTAATTACTGATCTGATATCTGTAGTAGACTGTATCTGTTGTATACTTGTTGATCATTTGATTCTTCATGAAAAGAAGTAGGGGGTTGTAGCTCCCTTCCAGGAGAAACTGGAAAACGAGAAAGAGTTGTAGCTCTTTGCAGGTTGCAGCCTGCGTGCTGGTAAAGGACTGCACCAGTACAAAATCATTGTAAAAAGAATTTCTTGAAAGAAGATAGAGACATATTGCAGCAGGTGGTTTTTCTCCCGCATTGGGTTTCCACCTTACATCTTGTGTTCTTTGGTGTGACTGTCTATTTTTCTTTATTCATGCTCATTGTTTTATGGTACTGATATGCAAGAATATTTCAAAAGATCAAATAAGGAAGATTTGGTAAATTGCTAGATAATACTAATTCACCCCCCCTCTCAGTATTATTTCCAACAATTGGTATCAGAGCAGGTCCTTCAGAAAAGCTTGATCGCTTGAAGGTAGATCATTCATCATGAGCAACTACGAGAGAGAAGCATCAATCAGGCCACCCGTCTTCGATGGGACAAACTTCAATTATTGGAAGGTAAGAGTTACTGCATATCTTCAATCTCTTGGTACAGAAGTTTGGAACATTGTAGAATCAGGCTATGCCTTTCCTTCAGTTACTCCTACAGATCCAGCTGAGAAAAAGTAGTATGAAACAAATGCAAAAGCAGTCAGTACTTTATTAGGAAGTATATCTCAAACAGAGTTCATGAAGGTCATGCACTTCAAATCAGCAAAAGAGATATGGGACAAAATGATCACTAGCTATGAAGGAGATGAACAGGTAAAAGAAGCTAAACTTCAAACTCTCAGGATTCAATATGAGACTCTCAAGATGTATAATGATGAAAGTGTGGCTAATTATTTTCTTCGGGTAGATGAGATTGTTAATTGTATGAAAAATTTGGGTGAAGAAATAAAAGAGACTATAGTAGTTCAAAAGATTCTAAGATCTTTATCCCCCAAGTTTGAATCTAAAGTATCTGCAGTAGAAGAAAAGGAAAATCTCCGTGTTCTCACTATGTCTCAGCTGCATGGAATTCTAACTGCTTATGAAATGAGAAAGGGAGGTCCATCAGACAGAAGGGAAGCTGCTTTTAAAGCATCAGGCAAAGAAGATCACTATGAAGCAAGTCATGTTCCAGAAGAAGAGGAAGAAGAATCAAATTTTGTCAGAAATCTTCAAAGGGGTTCTGGAAGGTTCAGAGGTAAGCTACCTTTCAAATGTTTTGCTTGTGGAAGAGTAGGTCATTATGCTGCAAAATGCTCTTATAAGGATAAAGGAAAGGAACCAGTTAGATGGAACAAGAAACAGGGTACAAATAAGAAAAGCTACTACACCCATGAAGATAGCGATGGCTTATCAAACAGTGATGAAGATGAACAAGGTAACAAATATAGATTGTTAATGGCATTTGAAGATGATGATTATGAGGATGCTGTAGATGTGGATAACCTTTATGATGAAATTACTAGACTCAAGAGATGTATAGAAGAAAAGAACATGATTATTGATACTCTACAATTTCAGATTGATGAAAAGGAAAAACATCTTGAAAAATTAGAAGGTGAAATTGTTGGTCTTAGAAAAGAAATTGAGAAAACAAAAACTATTAATCTCAAGTTTGTCAAAGGATCTGAAACTTTGAATGAGATTATCAGTGTGCAGCGGTCTCCACTAAATAAGACAGGTCTGGGCTACAATGGAGAAACTTCTCAAGCATCCACTTCAAAAAGTTATCTTGATGCAGCAAGAAGAAATGAGCAAGAACACAAGGAAGATCATCAGGTAAAGCAGGGACAAACGTCAAACTATCAGGGGCAATCCAGCTTAAGGGTGAACAAAAGCCACAACCAGCCACAGGTAAAATCTTCTCAATTTGGTTCAAGAATAGATGAAAATAGAAATTACAATCAGTTGGCTGGTAGATTCAATAATCGCAGAAACTTCTTCAATGGACAATGCTTTTCTTGCCATAACTTTGGTCACAAAGCAGCTCAATGTGTTGCGTATAAAACAATCATGACTAGGGAAGCTCAAAAACAAAGAAGCATGACAGGGATTACAAAAAGGACCTATAACAATTTTTCAGCTCTTGAAAATGAAGTTGAATGTTCTATTTGCAATAATTTTGGACATGAAGATGTTGAATGCAGAAGCAGGTTTCCGGAAAGAAAGGTACAAGAACAAAAAAGGGAACAAACCTCAGGCACCAAAACATGGAAAATAAAGGAACCTCAAACAGAAAGATGTGGGATAGCATTCTATGCAGAAGGACAAGAAAATCTATGGTACATTGACAGTGGATGTTCAAAGCATATGACAGGTGATAAAGAAAAACTTGAATCTTATTCTAATTTAGAAAAGGGAAAGAAAGTCTCTTTTGGAAATGATACTCCTGCAACTATAAAAGGAAAAGGTATTGCTCCTTTAAAAGAAGATGTTAAGGCTGGAAATGTTTTGTTTGTTGATGGACTAAAGCATAATCTTCTAAGTGTAAGCCAGATGTGTGATCAAAGAACCGAGGTTATATTCAGATCAAATGGATGTCTTGTTCGTGATCTTGATACAGGTAAAACAGTTCTCAAAGGAAAAAGAACTTCAAATAATCTATACATTTTTGATGAAGAACAACAACAATGCTATCTAAGCAAGGATGAAGAGCACTGGTTATGGCATCGAAGGTTGGGACATCTAAGCTTCTCACAAATAAGGAAAGCTTGCAAATATCAGGCAGTTCGCGATCTTCCAGATATCAAAATTCCTGACAACACCATATGCAGATCATGTCAGTTTGGAAAACAAACCAGAACTAACTTTCCAGAGAAAGAAGGATCAGCCAGCATGCCTCTTGAGCTAGTACATACAGATGTATGTGGACCATTCAGAAAAAGAACACCTAGAGGAGAGGAATACTTGATATTATTTATTGACGATTTCTCCAGGTTTGTTTGGTTAGGACTTATGAAGCACAAAGATGAAGCTTTCGAAAAATTCAAATCCTTCAAAGCTTTGGTTGAAAATGAATCAGGTCACAAGATTAAGTGCCTCAGATCCGACAGAGGTGGAGAATTTACTTCAAATGAATTTTTCGATTTCTGTGAAGAACATGGGATAAGGAGAGAATTTTCTACACCTAGAACTCCTCAGCAAAATGGAGTAGTGGAAAGAATGAACAGAACAATCCAGCAAATGGCTCGTGCTATGCTTGATGAATCAGGAACTCCTGCAACCTTCTGGGGTGAAGCTGCACATGCGGCAGTTATTATTCTCAACAAGACAAATGTCCGAGTGAACAGCACTCAAACTCCTCATGAGCTCTGGAGTGGTAAAACTCCTTCGGTAAAGCACTTCAAAATCTTTGGGAGCAAATGCTATATCAAGAATACTGAGGAGCAGCTTGGCAAACTTGATCCTAGAGCAGATGAAGGAATTCTTCTTGGCTACTCTCCACATAGCAAAGCATACAAATGCTACAATAAAAGACTTGGCAGAATTGTTGACAGCATTGATGTAGTGGTTGATGAGAAGGGATACATTCCTAGGCAAATACATCGTGAAGACATTGAAGAAGATGAAAGCTACCCTCAAAGACAGAATGATGAAGAAGAAGAACCGCAAGAGCAATCTCAAGAAGGACCTCACGAAGAAGCAGAAGAAAGAACAAGAATAGAAGAAAAGACTCCATCCAGATATGTTCAAAAGAACCATCCAGAATCTCAGATCATGGGACAAAAAGAAGCAGGTATACAAACTAGAAGAACAGTTGCAGAAGCTTCAAGTTATTTGGCATTACTCTCCTCTACTGAACCACAAAATGTGAAAGAGGCATGCAAAGATGAATGTTGGGTGAAAGCAATGGATGAAGAACTTGAGCAAATCGAAAAGAACAACACTTGGGAGCTGGTTCCTAGACCAAAGGATAAGAATGTTATCGGAACAAAATGGGTTTTCAAAAATAAATTGAATGAAAATGGAGAAGTAATTAGAAACAAAGCCAGACTTGTTTGTAAAGGGTATGCACAGCAAGAAGGAATAGACTTTGAAGAAACTTTTGCTCCTGTTGCAAGACTTGAGGCCATCCGAATGTTTCTTGCTCTCTCAAGTTGTCAGAACTTCAAAGTATTTCAAATGGATGTGAAATCAGCCTTTCTGAATGGAGACTTGGATGAAGAAGTGTACATTGAACAGCCAGATGGTTTCATTCTTGGAAACGATCCAAATCTTGTATGCCGATTAAAAAAGGCTCTCTATGGTCTCAAACAAGCTCCAAGGGCTTGGTACTACCGGTTGGACAAATATCTTCATCAACAAGGTTTTTCAAAAGGTTCAGCAGATAGCAATCTTTATATAAAAGTTGAAAATGACAAATTACTAATACTTGTTGTGTATGTAGATGACATTATTTTTGGCAGTAATGAAGAAGCTATGAGTCAAAGCTTTGCCTCAGTCATGCAGAAAGAATTTGAGATGTCCTTGCTAGGAGAACTGACATACTTCCTTGGTTTGCAAATCCAACAAAAGAAAGGAGGAATCCTTTTATCTCAAACCAAGTATCTCAAGCAGATTTTGAAGAAATATGGCATGGAAGATGCAAAACCAGTATGTACACCCATGGTCACAGGATGTAGTCTCAGTGCAAATGACGAATCTGCAGCAGTTCATCAACCAACCTACAGATCTATGATTGGAAGTCTACTATATTTGACAGGTACCCGACCAGACATCATGCATGCAGTTGGAATAGTTGGAAGGTTTCAGGCAAATCCAAAGGAGACTCATCTTCAAGCAGTAAAGAGAATCTTCAAATATCTTCAAGGGACTCAAAATTATGGCCTATGGTATCCTAGAGATACAGATCTCACTCTTCATGCTTATACAGATGCAGATTGGGCCGGAAGCGTGGATGACAGGAAAAGCACAAGTGGTGGTGCATTCTTTATGGGTCCCAGACTGGTATCTTGGTTCAGCAAGAAACAGAGTTCAATTGCCTTGTCTACAGCTGAAGCGGAATATGTTGCTGCTGCATCTTGTTGCACCCAACTTCTTTGGATGATGCAGACTTTGCAGGATTATCAAATCACTTGTACACCTCCTATTCCTATCTTATGTGACAACACAAGTGCAATCAGCATCTCAAAGAATCCGGTTATGCATTCAAAAACCAAGCACATACCAATCAAGTACCATTTTCTCCGGGAACAAGTACTTGAACAGAAGGTCAAGTTGGAGTATGTTCCTTCTAAGGAACAAGTTGCTGACATTTTTACCAAACCATTGCCCAGGGACACTTTTGAATACCTCAGGCAAAAGCTGGGGGTTGTTGATTCATCATCTCACTGTTGATCATCTTCCTATTGATGGTATAGGCTCAGGGGGAGCACATAATGCATTGTTGGCATTATGGAGTAGGAGATCTTGGAAATAGCTGCAATATGTCTCTGTCTCCTTCATGATGGATTTCTGGTTACAGATCTGGAGAAGCATAAGCATAGGGGGAGCATACCCTTTGCTCTTGATGTCAAAGGGGGAGAATGATGAAGCTGAAGATTATGTGGTTGCCATCAAGTCCAAAGGGGGAGTTTGTTGGCATTATGATTCAGGTGTTGTCCTTGATGGCAAACTCTTTCAGGTGGTAAATCAAGAAGGATGCAGGAAATATGTTCAGCAAGTGCGTCCCCGCAGGTATACCATACAGAACCCGCGTCCAGGGACGCAGGCCAGCCGTTCAGGAGGTGCGTCCGCCCAGTGCACACATTTCAAGGTAGAGAAAAGCACGTGGGGGTTTCTTGTGTGGTATCTAGCCGACGGTTTTGTGTTTCTATGGTGTCGGCTCGTGGTATTGTTCCACGCTTTGGGGAGAAGCTTGCCTATATAAAGCAAAGGAGTTCATTTGGATTAAGCATCATCTTGGTTGAACATCTCTTGGTGAGATCTAGTCCATATCTTTAAGGGTAAATCTTCTAATGGACTACGATCTATATGGCGCATGATCAGATCTGTGGATCTGAGTGTTTGGGTTGGTTCTGAAGTCCTCTTATCTTCTATATCTGAAGGGACGCAGATTCAGTGAAGGGAAAGTGCGCCGGGACGCAGTACAGTAAAGACTCAGGTGCGTCTCTGAGGCAAAGGACGCGGCGCGACTGTAGTATTGGGTGCGTCTCTGAAGCGAAAGACGCGGCGCGATAGTGTTTCTGGGGGCGTCGGTCGCAGAAAAGCAAAAAGGAACAGTGCGTCTACACGCAGAACAGCATAAGGTATACTGCGTCCAGTCGCAGGCCACAGAAAGAAAATATGCGTCCCTGTCTTAAGATGATCTGTTGACTGTATATTTCTGTTCATAAGGTGTCCTGGGTTGTTTATGTAATTACTGATCTGATATCTGTAGTAGACTGTATCTGTTGTATACTTGTTGATCATTTGATTCTTCATGAAAAGAAGTAGGGGGTTGTAGCTCCCTTCCAGGAGAAACTGGAAAACGAGAAAGAGTTGTAGCTCTTTGCAGGTTGCAGCCTGCGTGCTGGTAAAGGACTGCACCAGTACAAAATCATTGTAAAAAGAATTTCTTGAAAGAAGATAGAGACATATTGCAGCAGGTGGTTTTTCTCCCGCATTGGGTTTCCACCTTACATCTTGTGTTCTTTGGTGTGACTGTCTATTTTTCTTTATTCATGCTCATTGTTTTATGGTACTGATATGCAAGAATATTTCAAAAGATCAAATAAGGAAGATTTGGTAAATTGCTAGATAATACTGATTCACCCCCCCTCTCAGTATTATTTCCAACAATAAATCAACCACAAATGCAAAAGAAGTTGATAAAGCAGTTCACCCCCTCCAGGGCTACGTCTGTTGGGTCCAAAGCTCCCAACCGGGCTTGTCCTTGTTTCTATTAAATGCTCAAATTAAAAATACAGCTGAATAAAAGCATATACAGGAGAAATAGATGGTAAAAATGGATTCAGAACACTTGAATCCTTCACGATTGACTATTGGATCACCTCCAATGGATACCTGCAACCCTATACAGTCTTCACAAAACTGGGCCCTGGTGGCTCCTAGAACTTTCACGGCTCCAAAACCTCTGCAAATGACCTCAAATAGCTGTAAGACCTGCACCAATGGCTTCAGAAGGTCGAAAATACCCAAAATAAAAATAAAAAAAATCGTCCAAAACCGACTTTCCTAACCAAAGTTATGGCCATTTAAAGTTTCTCTAGTTTGCCCCTAGAAAAACTCCAGCTAACTTTAGTTAACTCCAGATAGCTCCGCCAATTATGGCGGGTCCGCCAAATTTGGTGCTCCTGCCAAAATTCCGCCAACTTAACTGCAGTTACATTTAATGTTTGGGTTGTTGCCTCGGATTTCGTGCCGGTGGAATATTCCTTTTTTAATTTTCTTTTGAAAAATCAAAATTTCTAATGTTATGGACAAATTCTTCTTTTTGCCATAACTTCCTCATACGACGACCATTTTTCGAACCGTTTGCAGCGCCGAAATCGGGAAGACGAGAAATTTCCAGTCATTCAAATTTGAATCAGTTTTAAGCACTTTAAATTTTGAGCATTTTACGACACTTAGGACATGAGCACCTGATCACGCCTCCCCATTGGGAAGCTTTTTGACCCCAAAAGCCTTCAACTACCTGTTAAAGAGGTGAGGGTACAGCTCCCTCACTCTCTCCACCTCCATCCACTTTGCCTTGTTCGGTTTGCTGCCTTTGAAACCAACCCGAACATAATCTACACTGCCCCTCCTTGAAGTGTGTGTCCTTCTGTCAAGGATTGTATCTTCTTTCAGCTCATCTAAGAATTCTGGTGAGAAATCTTCTATAGATGGCAGTTGAACAACATTTTCATGATCAACAATCAAAGAAGGTTCATACAAACATAAGTTCTCCACATTGACAACATAATACATTTATATGTAGGAAGGCAAATCTAATTGAAAAACATTATTTCCAACCTTCTTGAGGATTTTGAATGGACCATAACGAATAGGCTTCAGCTTTTTACCTTCTCCTTACATCCTTTCCTTACTAATGTACAACCATACCTCATCTCCTTCTTGAAACTTGTGATTGACTCTATGCTTGTCGTGTCTTTCCTTGTACTTGCCTTGACTCTTCTCAAGCTGTTCTTGAATTTGCTGATGTATTTGCTGAATTATTTCAATGAATGAACAAGCTTTGTCAATGTCACTATGTCCCTCAATGGCGACATCTTTCTCAAGAATGAAATCAAGAGGTGATTTTGGCAAGTAACCAAAACAAGCTTCAAACGGTGAGGTGTTTGCGGAAGACTGCTTGGCACGATTGTAAGCATGTTGTATGTAGTGCAAATGTTCATCCCAAAGCTTGGGATGCTTGCTACAATAACCTCTCAAGAGGTGCACAATGGTTCTGTTCACAACTTTGGTTTGTCCATCTGTTTGCGGGTGGAAAGCAGTACTTTTCTTCAACTTTGTGTCCATCATCTCCCATAGGTTGGACCAAAAATTCCCCACAAATCTGGAATCCCTATCACTAATAATGGAAGTAGGCAAACCAAAGTGAATCCATACATGATGAAAAAATAATTCAGCAGTTTGTTCAGTAGTTATAGTTTTCTTACAAGGCATAAGTATACACATTTTGCTGAAACGATCAACTGCTACATATAAATAATCATGCTGCTTTCGAGATTTTGGCAAACCTCCTACAAAATCCATAGAGATACTCTCCCATGGTCTATAAGGTACCGGCAAAGGAGTATACAAACCAAGCTTCCTGTTGCTAGGCTTGCTTGTAGCACATAATGAACAACCTCTTATGAACCTTGAAACAGAATCTACCATGCGAGGCCAATAGCAATACCTCTGTAGATGTGCAACTGTTTTGCTCACACCAAAATGGCCAGCAATAAGAGAAGAATGAGCTTCTCTTATGACATTTATCATCTCCCTCTGTGGTATACACAACTTGCCCAAATGAAACAGAAAATTGTTATGCATGTGATAGTCATTTTCCTCTACATGATTTCCTTTGCTCAAGTTAGCATACACATCTTTAAAGTCATCATCAGATGCATATTGTTCTATGTAACTATCATGTACAATGGAATCATTCTTAAGTAAAGTAACAACACCAATAATAGGCCTTGAAAGCATATCACCAACCTTATTCAAAGTACCTTTCTTATACCTTATTACCAAATGGAACTGTTGCAAGAAGCCCATCCATCTGAAGTGTCGTGATTGTTGTAACTTGCTTTGTGATTGCAAGTACTGTAAGGGTTGATGGTCGGTATGTATAACAGTTTCTTTGCCCATCAAATAGTGTTTCCACTTTTTGACGCTTTGTACCAACGCATACATTTCCTTATCATATGTAGGATAATTTACAACAACACCATTAAAAGTTTCAGAATGAAAAACAATAGGCTTACCATGTTGTAGAAGAACTGCACCCATAGCATAATCACTAACATCAGTTTGTATCTCAAATGGCTGTCTCAAATCCTGTAACGCAAGGACTGGAGTTGAACTAATCTTCTCTTTCAAAGATTCGAAAGCTTTTTGCTGCTTGCCTCCCCATTGGAAAGCATGTTTCACACTTGTCACTGCATGCATAGGAGCTGCTATAGAAGAGAAGTTAGAGATAAACTTCCTCCAATATTGAGTTGCACCCAAAAAACTTCTTACCTCTGTTATGGATTTGGGAGTAGGCCACTTCACAATAGCCTCAATCTTAGCAGGATCAATTCTCAAAGCACCTCCTCCTACTATGTGTCCCAAATAAACCAAAGAAGTCTTTCCAAATTCACACTTTGACATTTTAAGAAATAATTGATTCTTCTTCAAAACATCAAGTACTTTTCTAACATGCATGACATGATCTTCTCTAGACTAGCTGAAAATTAAGATGTCATCTAAGTAGACAATAACGAAATCATCAAGAAAAGGACGCAAGACATCATCCATTACCCGCATGAAAGTTGCAGGTGCATTGCACAAACCAAACGGCATCACAAGCCACTCAAAGAGTCCTTGTTTGGTTTTAAAGGCTGTCTTCCAAATGTCACTTTCTTCAATTCTTACTTGATGATATCCACTGCGCAAGTCTAGCTTAGTGAAATATCAAGCATCTTTCATCTGGTCTAGCAAATCATCTATCTTTGGGAGTGGGTAACGATTCTTTACCGTTATCTTGTTCAAGGCCCTGAAATCAACACACATACGCCAATCTTCACCTTCTTCCTCTTCATCCTCGTCTTCTTCTGTTCATAAGCATAGATCCTCTGGAAAAAGTCCTTTTTTGAAGCTTGATGTAAAATTCGAATTACCTATGTTTAATGGTGAAGTGAATGCAGAAAAGCTTGACAACTGGATTAGGCAGTTGGAAGTTTACTTGAGGATCCAGAATATGCATGATGATGCCACAAAGATTCAGTTGGCTTCTTTGTGAATGGATGGAGCAACATTGGTCTGGTGGGAGGCCAAGACTAAAGAGGAGATCAAGAAATTTGGTAAGGTTACCTTAACATGGCCTGAATTTCTATTAGCCATTAAAAAACAGTTTTATCCTCTTGATCACATGCATAAGGCCATTATGAATTGGAAAAATTTCAGACAACTTAAGGGTCAGAGTGTCCAAGACTACACCCAAGAATTCAGGAGAAGAGCTCTCTTGTTAGGGGTAGATTTGCAGACCCAGGAAACCTTGCTAAAATACATTGGTGGCTTGCATAGCTACCTTAGACACACCATCTTGATGTTTAACCCTACTAGCCTGGACGAGGTTTGTGTCCAAGCTACCCATTTAGAGGCAAGGGGAAAAAACACATTTGAAGAGGGTAGAAACAAGCCCCCCAAGGGGAAAAACAAAGAGAAAACCTCCAAGGGAAAGGGCAAAAAGAATGCATCTGTCAAACAGGAGAGTGAGAAAGTGATCTGTAAACACTGTTCTAAACCATGTCATGAGGAGAAGAACTGTTGGAAATTATATCCTGAAAAAAGACCTCAATTTAACAAATCTAAAGGGAAACAAAAAACCGCTGCTACTACATCTACACCACAAGATTTAGGGGAAGATTCAGGTGATGAAACCAAAATTACAGCCATGGGTTTGAAAAACTTGAAGGAAAAAGAAATTGAAACTCAAGCCAACACTAGTACCTCAAACTGCCATGTACAAGCTCCTAATGAGAAAGAAAGAATTGAACTGTTTCATGTGAGGGTGATTTCAAAACATACTAAAATTGACACACTTTTTGATAGTGGGTCACAAGCAAACCTTATATCAGAGGACTTGGTCAAGCAGCTTAAACTTGAGACCATTCCACATCCGAAGCCATATCCACTTGGATGGATTTGCAAGGATGCAAATTTACAAGTTTCAAGAAAGTGCACATTGCGCTTTGCAATTACTGCACATTTTATTGATACAGTTGAACTTGATGTGGTACCTTTTGATATAGTAGGAATTGTTTTGGGAAGTCCTTACTTGTTTGACAGGAAAGCTATCTTTCATCGCCATGAAAACAAATATCATATGTTCAAAGATGGCAAGGAGTTCATTGTTAGAGCTCATCGCAAGAAGACAAATATAGCGATGGTGAATGCAGGGCAGGTAAAAAGGCTGGTCAATTCAAGTAAGAATTTTGTTCTTCTTATGATTAAGCCCAATGTTGATGTGAATCATGAGTCATTTGACAATTGTGATCCAAAACTTAAATCAGATCTGTATGATGTAGTTGATGCATATCATGAGATGTTTCAAGAGCCTACAGGTTTGCCTCCTAAGAGGGAGATTCAACATGAAATCCATTTACATCCAGATTGTCCTCTTCCAAACATAGGCATGTACCGCATGTCTATTATGGAGAATGTTGAAATAAAGAAGCAAATCAAGGACTTGTTGGACAAGGGTTTCATAAGGCCAAGTACATCGCCATGTGGGTCACCGATTGTATTGATTCCAAAGAAAGATGGCACTTGGCGTATGTGTGTTGATTTCAGGGCCTTGAACAAGATAACGGTAAAGAATCGTTACCCACTCTCAAAGATAGATGATTTGCTAGACCAGCTGAAATATGCTCGATATTTCACTAAGCTAGACTTGGGCATTGGATATCATCAAGTAAGAATTGAAGAAAGTGACATTTGGAAGACAGCCTTTAAAACCAAACAAGGACTCTTTGAGTGGCTTGTGATGCCGTTTGGTTTGTGCAATGCACCTGCAACTTTCGTGCGGGTAATGGATGATGTCTTGCGTCCTTTTCTTGATGATTTCGTTATTGTCTACTTAGATGACATCTTAATTTTCAGCAAGTCTAGAGAAGATCATGTCATCCATGTTAGAAAAGTACTTGATGTTTTGAAGGAGAATCAGTTATTTCTTAAAATGTCAGTGTGAAATTGGAAAGAATTCTTTGGTTTATTTGGGACACATAGTAGGAGGAGGTGCTTTGAGAATTGATCTTGCTAAGATTGAGGCTATTGTGAAGTGGCCTACTCCCAAATCCATAACAGAGGTAAGAAGTTTTTTGGGTGCAGCTCAATATTGGAGGAAGTTTATCTCTAACTTCTCTTCTATAGCAGCTCCTATGCATGCAGTGACAAGTGTGAAGCATGCTTTCCAATGGGGAGGCAAGTAGCAAAAAGCTTTCGAATCTTTGAAAGAGAAGATTAGTTCAGCTCCAGTCCTTGCATTACCAGATTTGAGACAGCCATTTGAGATAAAAACTGATGCTAGTGATTATGCTATGGGTGCAGTTCTTCTACAGCATGGTAAGCCTATTGCTTTTCATTCTGAAACTTTTAATGGTGCTGTTGTAAATTATCCTACATATGATAAGGAGTTGTATGCGTTGGTACAAAGCGTCAAAAAGTGGAAACGCTATTTGATGGGCAAAGAAACTGTTATACATACCGACCATCAACCCTTACAGTACTTGCAATCACAAAGCAAGTTACAACAGTCACGACACTTCAGATGGATGGGCTTCTTGCAACAGTTCCATTTGGTAATAAGGTATAAGAAAGGTACTTTGAATAAGGTTGGTGATATGCTTTCAAGGCCTATTATTGGTGTTGTTATTTTACTTAAGAATGATTCCATTGTACATGATAGTTACATAGAACAATATGCATCTGATGACGACTTTAAAGATGTGTATGCTAACGTGAGTAAAGGAAATCATGTAGAGGAAAATGACTATCACATGCATAACAATTTGCTGTTTCATTTGGGCAAGTTGTGTATACCATAGGGGGAGAGGATAAATGTCATAAGAGAAGCTCATTCTTCTCTTATTGCTGGCCATTTTGGTGTGAGCAAAACAGTTGCACATCTACAGAGGTATTACTATTGGCCTCGCATGGTAGATTCTGTTTCAAGGTTCATAAGAGGTTGTTCATTATGTGCTACAAGCAAGCCTAGCAACAGGAAGCTTGGTTTGTATACTCCTTTGCCGGTACCTTCTAGACCATGGGAGAGCATCTCTATGCATTTTGTAGGAGGTTTGCCAAAATCTCGAAAGCAGCATGATTATTTATATGTAGTAGTTGATCGTTTCAGCAAAATGTGTATACTTATGCCTTGTAAGAAAACTATAACTGCTGAACAAACTGATGAATTATTTTTTCATCATGTATGGATTCACTTTGGTTTGCCTACTTCCATTATTAGTGACAGGGATTCCAGATTTGTGGGGAATTTTTGGTCCAACCTATGGGAGATGATGGACACAAAGTTGAAGAAAAGTACTGCTTTCCATCCGCAAACAGATGGACAAACCGAAGTTGTGAACAGAACCATTGTGCACCTCTTGAGAGGTTATTGCAGCAAGCATCCCAAGCTTTGGGATGAACATTTACACTACATACAACATGCTTACAATCGTGCCAAGCACTCTTCCACAAACACCTCACCGTTTGAAGCTTGTTTTGGTTACTTGCCAAAATCACCTCTTGATTTCATTCTTGAGAAAGATGTCGCCATTGAGGAACATAGTGACATTGACAAAGCTCGTTCATTCATTGAAATGATTCAGCGAATACATCAGCAAATTCCAGAACAACTTGAGAAGAGTCAAGGCAAGTACAAGGAAAGACACGACAAGCATAGAGTCGATCACAAGTTTCAAGAAGGAGATGAGGTATGGCTGTACATTAGTAAGGAAAGGATGCAAGGAGAAGGTAAAAAGCTGAAGCGTATTCGTTATGGTCCATTCAAAATCCTCAAGAAGGTTGGAAATAATGCTTTTCAATTAGATTTTCCTTCCTACATGCAAATGTATTTTGTTGTCAATGTGGAGAAATTATGTTTGTATGAACCTCCTTTGATTGCTGATCATGAAAATGTTGTTCAGCTGCCATCTATAGAAGATTTCTCGCCAGAATTCTTAGATGAGCTGAAAGAAGATACAATCCTTGATAGAAGGACACGCACTTCAAGGAGGGGCAGTGTAGATTATGTTCGGGTTGGTTTCAAAGGCAGCAAATCGAACAAGGCAAAGTGGATGGAGGTGGACAGAGTGAGGGAGCTGTACCCTCACCTCTTTAATAGGTAGTTGAAGGCTTTTTGGGTCCAAAAGCTTCCCAATGGGGAGGCGTGATCAGGTGCTCATGTCCTAAGTGTCATAAAATGCTCAAAATTTAAAGTGCTTAGAACTAGTTCAAAGTTGAATGACTGGAAAGTGCTCGTCTTCCCGATTCCGGCGCCGTAAACGGTTCAAAAAATGGTCACCGTATGAGGAAGTTATGGCAAAAAGAAGAATTTGTCCATAACATTAGAAATTTTAATTTTTCAAAAAAAAAAATTAAAAAGGAATATTCCGCCGGGCACAAAATCCGAGGCAACCACCCAAACATTAAATGTAACTGTAGTTAAGTTGGCGGAATTTTGGCAGGAGCACCAAATTTGGCGGACCCACCATAATTGGCGGAGCTATCTGGAGTTAACTAAAGTTAGGTTGAGTTTTTCTAGGGACAAACTGGAGAAACTTTAAATGGCCATAACTTTGGTTAGGAAAGTCGGTTTTGGACGATTTTTTTTTTTTTTTTTGGGTATTTTCGACCTTCTGAAGCCATTGGTGCAGGTCTTACAACTATCTGAGGTCATTTGTAGAGGTTTTGGAGTAGTGAAAGTTATAGGAGCCACTAGGGCCGAGTTTTGTGAAGACTGTATAGGGTTGTTGGTATCCATTGGAGGTGATCCAATAGTCAATCGTGAAGGATTCAAGTGTTCTGAATCCATTTTTACCATCTATTTCTCCTGTAAATGCTTCTATTCAGCTGTATCTTTAATTTGAGCATTTAATAGAAACAAGGATAAGCTCGGTTGGGGGCTTTGGACCCAGCAGATGTAGCCCTGGAGGGGGTGAACTGCTTTATCAACTTCTTTTGCATTTGTGGTTAATTTATTTTGCAGAAAAAATTCATTTTAATGTGTTAAACAGTAAAAGGAAATAACTCTGCTATGCTTAAATGGGTCATGAACAGCTGAAAATTTCATGTGTTTTCTTTCTGCAAGACATGGAAATCTTTTAAACATGTTTAATTCTGAATTGAATACCTTGCAAACAAATTTCAAGTAGTTTCAAATTCAGATCAAGTTGGTCTAGGAGCCACCAGGGCCCAGTTTTGTGAAGACTGTATAGGGTTGCAGGTATCCATTGGAGGTGATCCAATAGTCAATCCTGAAGGATTCAAGTGTTCTGAATCCATTTTTACCATCTATTTCTCCTGTAGATGCTTCTATTCAGCTATATTTTCAATTTGAGCATTTAATAAAAACAAGGACAAGCCCGGTTGGGAGCTTTGGACCCAACAGACGTAGCCCTGGAGGGGTGAACTACTTTATCATCTTCTTTTGCATTTGTGGTTGATTTATTTTACAGATCAAATTCGTTTTAATGTGTTAAACAGTAAAAGGAAATAACTCTGCTATGCTTAAATGGGTCATGAACAGCTGAAAATTTCATGTGTTTTCTTTCTGCAAGACATGAAAATCTTTTAAACATGTTTAATTCTGAATTGAATACCTTGCAAACAAATTTCAAGTAGTTTCAAATTCAGATCACCTTTTCTAGTTGTGATGCGATTATAAAAGAGCCCGATTAGTGAACCATTCCATGATTCAGTGGTATGAGTCTGTAACTCACAATAATCTTGATCCCTATATGCCAATCAGGTACAAGAAATTAAAATTCTATATGGATTCATTTTCTATATTCTAGGGGCTATTACATTCACTTCCTAATAAATTTCCAAACGCTTGAATTCGACTCTAATCTTGCTCACTTTATACTTACTATATTTGGTGTAAAGTTGATATCATTTTGAGTATCAACATCACTATTTCCAAAGTGCTTCCATATTTATTTGGTGTCTTGGAGTAATCGAGATATTATTATCATGTATCTTTCAACTTAAAAGTCTTAATTATGTTCCTTACTTTGCTATTTCCAAGACTCATATTTTCCTTCATAGGCTATTATAAATGTTTTATCACAACTTACCTCCATTTCACTAGTTCTTAAACATAAATTGTATCCATCAATTATACTAGAGTCCTCAATTACTTGAATCTTATTTTTTTTATTAGTCATGAAATCCAAGCTTACTCGTTCCAGTCGATTATTACTACATTGAACTTATTTATACATAAGTTATATTGTTGACATATAAGTTTGTATCTTTCATTCTCATCACTATTGATATCTACTAGCCTAGATCCATCTTAACTCCATATCTATCAAGTTTTGAGAGGCATCAAATATCTCGAGCTGAAAACATCTTTTTTGAGTGAAAAACTTGAGGAAATGTTTGCACCTCAAGAGATATGATCCCTCTTGGCACTTGATAGATCATGATTTAATATGGATCTAGGTAGGTTTCAGTCGCGTGTTAAATATGCCTGAGATTTATCTGGTCATTTTGATTTGAAATTTGTTTAGTTACTTGATTTTGCTAAGATGATAAATATTGTTAATAACTTTAATGATACAAAATGATGATTTTTTTTTTGAATGCAAACTCACAATGTAATAGTGTTGAATGAGAGAAAACGTGAATAATAAGAGTTTAGTCAATTACAAATAGTCTTCATTTTGATCAATCTCAAACTATTTTCTTCTACTATTCTTATTGTCACTCTTGCTAGTTTCATCATATTTTCATATCGATTATATGAAATGTACAATTGAAATTGTAAACCATTTAAATATTTAGTTCGAGTTGTTCTAGTAAACATCATACTTTGTCTCTCTTTCTCTCCAATATTAATAGGTTGAATTACTATAACACAAACATAAATCTACATTGTCAATAATGTTTTGTGATTACACTGAAACCAATGCACAATGTTAATCTTAGCAATCACTTTAAAATTAATTTACCATCATATATCCAATTACATCAAATAAAAAATCTACATCTACACTAAAATCAATGCATCTAATGCAAACAATGAAATAAGATTAGAAAACAACTTCTACATTGAAATCAATGCATTTAATGCAAGTAATTAAATAGGATTAGAAATCAACATCTACACTCAAATCAATGCATCTAGTGCAAGTAAATAAACAGGATTAGAAACCAACATATACACTGAAATCAATGTATCTAATGTAAGAAATCAAATAGGATTAGAAATCACCATCTACACTCACTGTCTACACTGAAATTAATGCATTTAGTGGAAGCAATCAAATATGATTAGAAATCATCTACATTGAAATAAATTCATTTAGTGCAAGCAATCAAATATAATTAGAAATAAACATGTACATTGAAATTAATGCATCTAGTGAAAGAAATCAAATAGGATTAGAAATCAAAATCTATACTTAAATCAATGCATTTAGTGCAAGCAATCAAATAGGATTATAAATCATATACATTGAAATCAATGCATCTATTGCAAATAATCAAATATCATTAGAAGTCAACATCTACAATAAAATTAATGCATCTAGTGCAAGGAATCAAGTAGGATTAGAAATCACCATCTACATTGAAATCAATGCATCTAGTGAAAGAAATATTCTTCCCTCTCTCCCCCCTCTATCTATATCTATATCTATATCTCCCTCCATCTCTCCTTATTTTTCTCTCTATACACCTCCCTAAACACACACACTCTCTCACACCATATCTATCAATTTCTCTGTCCCTCCCTTCCTCTCTCGGTCTCTATCTCTTCTTCACTCTCTTAACCTTCCATCTATATCTCTATCTCCCTTTGTCTCTTTATTTCACTCTAAAAACATACACTCTCTTTCTCCAATCTATCTATCTATTACTCCCTCCTACTCTCCTTCTCTCTCTCTCTCTCTCTCTCTCTATCTCTTCTCCCCTCTACCCCACTTCTATCTCTCTTCCCTCTTGCTGTCCTCTCTCCCTCTCTCTCCATCTTACTTATCACTTCCTCTCTCTTTGTCTCCACCTTTCTCACTTTATGTCTTTATTCTTACATTCCTCTCTCTCCCCCTCTAACTCTATCTATCTTTCCCTCCCTCTCTCCACTCTCTCACATCCTCTCTCTCCCTTTCTCTCTCGCCTCTCTCTTTCTCTCTCTCTCTCTCTTCACCCTCCAACTATGTTACTATATCCCTCCCTCTCTCCTACTCTCCCACCTTCTCTCCATATCTCATTCTTTGTATCTTTATCTTGCCCCAAAAAATATACTCTCTCTCTCTCCATCTCTCCCTTGTCACTCCCTCTCTCTCCACTTCTCACTCTCTATATATTTGTTCTTCCCTCCCTCTCTCCCCCTCCAACTCCATCTCCCTATCCCTCCCTCTCTCCTCGTATCTCACTACCTCTCTCCTCTTCTCTCTCTCTATCTCTCTTTCTCTCTTCCCTCCAATCCTCTCTCTTCCCACATCAGTTTCTTCCTCTCTCTCATAACTCCTCTCTCTCCCTTTCTCTCCTACATCCCTTTATCTTCATCTCTCTCTCTTTCTCTCTCTCTCTCTCTCTCTCTCTCTCACCAACTAAGTTATTATATCCCTCCCTTTCTCCTTCTCTCCCCCCATTCTCTCCATCTCTCCTTCTTTGTCTCTTTATCTCACCCCTAAAAATTCACACTCTCTCTCCATCTCTCCCTTGTCACTTCCTCTCTCTCTCCACTTCTCGCTCTCTATGTTTTTCTTCTTATCTCCCTCTCTCCCCCTCCACCCCATCTCCCTATCCCTCCCTCTCTCCTCCTCTCTCTCAAGTCCTCTCGTTGGTCCTTCCTCTCTCTCCCTTTCTCTCCTACCTCCCTCTCTCTTCCTCCGTCTCTCTCTCTCTCTCCCCCCTCCATATTTATGTCTCCCTCTCCCTCTATCACCCTTCTCTACCTCTCTCACTCCTCTCCCTCTCTCTCTCTCTTTGTTCCTCCTCTCCCCTCTCCTTTATTTTATCTCCATCTCTCCCTTGTCACTCCCCCTATCCCTCCACCTCTATCAATCTGTGTCTTTGTTCTCCCCTCCAATATATATCTAGAGTTAATATATATTATGATATATTAATATATATTATAATATAACAAATTTAATTGTAGTAATCCAAAGTTATCAAATTTAATAATATTAATTTTATAATATATTAATATGAATATTAGATTTAATAATAATAATAATAATATTAATATCAGGGTTAATAATGCTTTTTTTGCATGGTATTAATAATAATTTGGTGCATATGGTTCACCTAAATAAAACCTCTTTTTTGAGTGTTAGGACATATAAATAGGTTTATGGAGTAAATATGAAAAAAGGTTTTATTTATTTACCATACTTAGTTGATATATTTTTATTTATTTACCATACCTATTTATACTTCTCTTGTATTTATTTATTTACCATACCTCTTTTATAAATATGGTATTTATCCCATGTTATTTCGTCCATTGGGTTTACCTAAATAAAACATATTTTTTGAGTTTTTGTAAACATAAAGTGGTTTATGGAATAAATATAATTTATTTATTTACCATATCTCTTTTTTGAGTGTTTGTAAACCTCTTTATACCTTGTTGTTCACAGCTTGAGTGATTGAGAGATTCCACTGACATATATATACATATATTGAATTTTTTAATTTATTATTACAAGTATATTAATTATTATAAATATATTGATTACAATTGAGCCCACATTAAAAATGTTTACAAACTTTCTTGCATTACATATACACATGTGCCCTATATTGGGTTGTAGATAGCCTATTGGCTCAACCATGTCACTTGTTAGTGCTTGATTTGGTGAAAATGATTCCAACCATTCTTACCAATTACCGAAGACAACCCTAATGAGCTCATATTTATAGATATTTTTATAATCATAAGTGTTATATTTTCTCCATTCAAATTTGACAAAGTTATCATTAAGTATACCAGTACACCCTATATTTTTCTTTATGTATTTTCGAGTTCTCAATCCCTTTATTCTTTTTTCTGATTTCTATATGAATTTTATTCTATGTATATATAATTTTTTAAAGATACAATGCACTTATTATTTTGAGTGGTTCACAATGTTGCTATAGTATCCTCTCTTTTTCGGCTTACTTCCCATGCATGGGTAAGATTACTTTTCCGTCAGGATTCAAAGGTTTATTTTTACCATCAAGTATTCCTTTATTTGTCAACATCCAATATATGTGCAAGGAGGTAGTTTATACCAATCAAGTAATTACTTTCCAATGTATCTATTGTAACGATTAAATATTAGTTACTTTGGCACCAATGGTACCTTTTACCCCTTTTTCATACATGTCTCCTTCCTCAACAATCTATACTAGAGGTTTAACATAAATATCTTTATGAATTCAATCTTATATGTTTCAATTTTTTTTTTGCATATTAACAAAAGGGCCTCACAACTATTAACAAACAATCATCAAGCAGATAATCCTATGCTTTTCAGGGTGATTTCAGATACAAAACCCTACCTTCTTTCTTAAACATTCCTTTCTGATGTTTATATTTGTTTAAGAGTGTAGGAATTGTTTTCTTACTTCATTTACATTTGTCTACACATATACTTCCTCATCGTTACAAACCATAAACTTCTCTCTCTAACCATTCTACAACAGTAACAGGATATGATTTGTTGTTTAACATGTGTTCATAAATAAATCTTCCAAATAACTATTTTCTCTCCTAGGTGCCCAACATATCAGTTCTAGTGGGTAATGGGTAAGGGTACCCCAACAATAGTTCAATTCATATTTTCGTAACTTAACTTACTTAGTGAAATTTATTTCAATTACTCATGGCAGGGTTCTTTCACTTCTCTTTGCTTCGGTTCTATAAAAAAATTATTTTCTTCCTCATCTCGTAAGAAGAATTAATATATTATTTTTAGTTGTTTTAATTGGGCTCATATACCACAATATTGTAACATGTTGCTCTGATACCACTTGTAACATACCTTAATAAAAAGAAATTCCTATCTTAGTTAACTCACCACTAGATAAAGAGTTGATTTAATGAACTTTCAAAACAAAATGGTTTAATTTAAACTTTTAAAGGATTTACCTTGTAACAACGTATATGTTTCTTTTCTTTAGCATGGTTCTTGTTGCATTATGGTTTCATTGGTTGATGAAAAATGGTGACTTTGTACACATATCTTATGACCTCGGATTAATATTAAAGGGATTATGATAAATGTTGCACTACACGATAAGTATTACTGAGTAAAGCTTTTTCCATCACCCAAATTATGGCGTTTACAATAAGGTATGAATCCTTATCCCACTATAATATTCATATTAATATTTAGTTGTAATCTTATGTTTCATCGGAAGTTGTATGGTTATGGAAATGTGCTAGAAATCTATTGCCATTGATGGAAAACAAAAGGAATTAACTATGTTTTCAATGATGGCAAATGAAAAGGTGGTCAAGGTGTAGATATTTTGAATACATTTTCATGGAAGAATTTTAGGTCAAGTGTGCTTGGGACCTACTCAGTTGGATAAAGGTCTAAAAAACCTTTCAAAAAATATATTGAAGTCTGAAAAAGGCTTCCTGGATCAAAAGTTGTTGAAGATCAAAGTTCAGCATTTGAAAGAGGATAAGAGTCAAAGAAAGGAAAGGTTCAAGTCGAGAGTTAGACAGTCAAGTGCTTAGTAGAAATGACCCTCGACCTCATTCTACCTTAACCTTATAGCAATAAAGTTATAACTCCAGGTCACATGGTCAAGGTGCTAGCAGTCGAGACTCTATGGAGTCGGCGGATAACAAAGAAACAAAAATTCATAGAGCTCCGACCTCAGTTAGACCCTGACCTTATTCAAACATAGTCACAACTCTAGGTCATTTGGAAAAGGTGTTATTGGTTAAGTGCTCCGAGGAGATTGGAAGAGTTTTCAGCAGAGAAGACAAACTAAGGACCTAGAAAAAATGACCAATAATACAACAACATAGGAAAGGTTTTCTATTGGCTAAAGGAAGAGCGTACATAATATCTCAGCCCGATGATTGTGCCCCGAAATAAATTTGAGCAATCCAAAGAAGAAGGATTGGGATGATGCAAGGCACAATTTAAAAAGAATGCAATTTCTAAGGCAGATCTGCCACCATGCATCCTCACTGACCCATAAAAAAAAAATGTGCGGGATTAGAGTGTTTAGGTATTAATAACAAGGGGGAGCACCCAATGGTTATTTTTCCCAGATCATCAAGCATAGATCAATGGAAGAGTTTAACTACGCATCCCCCCTTTTAAAACCACAAACAACCTAAGGGTGGTCATGCAAATTAAGCAGTTTTCCAAAGTGTCAGGTAATGTGGCAAAAGGAAGAGAGGCAGGATGGGACCTTTATAAATTTATAAAGGAAAATGGCACAAAACTAGGTCTCAGGAACCCCTTTCTCTCTCCTCTCGCAACAGACACATGGCAGCACATAATTAGCAAGATGGTGGAGCCCATGACAACTCATCCCACTGGGTTAATCCCAAAGGTTCCAAGCTGTGTAGAAATGCTAATTGTTAGGATGAAATAGGCGGGTTACGTAGTATTACTTGATTGGATCATAGATATGAAGAAGCTGCATAGCTGGATGATGATGTCAGCAATGACGTGGCCCAATGAGACGTGGACAAGTGGCACACTTTTTTTTCCTTTTTTGGGTGGCTGAGTGGACTATTTTCGGGTGACACATGTCACCACTAAGATAACTACATGTGGAATATGTGACGTCAACATGATGTCGTCCCGTTAGGAGGACCCCAGAAGGTTTGAACGAGGTGCGCTAGCAAACATGCGGGATGATTGGGGATCGTGCTGACAGGGAAATTATCAAATCCAACTCAGCCTAGAACTACAGTGATTGCCCCATGGCTGCAACGAGAAGACTCCATAGGACATCTAAGCCCACAAGGTAAAGCCTAAAGGAAATGTTAAAGACACACAAAGGAAAACGATGGGAAGACGAGGCACCAACTAATGGTGGTAGTACAATAGAGCATAAACTAATGAGAAGCGGGTTAGGCAGTCCCCACAAGACACGTCAACTCGACGACATGACCCCAGAAGGTTTAATAAGGCATCAAGGACTAATACAAAGTGATTGCACAAGCTTTTATGTGACATAAAGAATAAGGGAATGAAGCTTAAGGAGTTTAAAAGTGAAGAGGTTAAAAAAATTAAGTGCTTAGGCTTAACGCCAAGATCATAGGGCATGGAGTGATGAGCCAAAAGGTGTCGTGGAGTTACAAATTTTGAAGAATTTTATGTTGAGGCACTTGGGGCTAAAAGAAAAAATAAATGACCCATGATTATATTTGGCAACATATTTAATAGAAATCCTGTGGGCTTTGGCGTGATTGAATCGACAACTTTGAGTTTAGCAGTTATGTTAAACATAACAACGAGCACCAAAATTGCTAAAGTGAGCATGAATAAAGAAAGTGGAGGAATTTAGCAGCATGGATAGTATAAGATGTAATATTGGATGTTTCACCAAAGTTAGACCTCACTAAAATTAGAAGAACCTCTGCTAAATCCTATAACTAACCAAAATTGAGGAAAATGATAATTTAACTCAATTTTTCTCAAAGAAACAACATAGTAGTGATTTAAGGCTTAAATAGAATATCCAATTGAAGGAAGAAAAATGAAAATTTAGTGGCTTCATGAAAGCATTCGAGAGTAAGCAAATTAAACCTTCAAATTCCATAATAGAAAATTTGGGCAATTAAGCTCATTTTTTCAAGTAGAAACAAATGAACAATGAATGATAACTTAAAGAGAAGATTGAGAAGACTCAATTGAACAAGACAAAGGAAAAAAAGCAAAGTCAAAGAGCAAGATAACTAAAGGTCATTTCCAAAAATATTAGTCCATAATTATTTAAAAGAAAAATTTGAGCAACCAAGAAGGTTGTTGTTGGTGCAACGAGATGCATAATAGCATTGGTATACATCAAATCTAAACCAATAATCATATTTGGTATCTGAAAGGTGTTTTAGAGATGAAAACATTGCATTGGTGGTTAGTGGAAGGATTAATGTTGCTGGTATAGTTTGATGTGATCAATAATGAGAAATTGTTGAAAGTGATTTTGATGGTGATTTGATTAATAATAGGAGATTGTTGAAGGTGATTATAAGGTGGTTTTGGTGAGCATTTGCAATGATAAAATTTGGGTTTCTATGAGGTAAATAGTCTATTGGTTCTATTTTGAAAATTGATGAAAAAATAATCAAGAGGGTTAGGAAGTGGTGGCTTGTAGATCTAGGGTTGTAGCTCCTTCCAACATGTGTTGTTAAATGTGTAAAGGAAAGATTCCATTTCAACAGAGGTTGAGAAATGAGCAGGGGAAAGTGTCCCTTTAAGTATAGGTTGATAAATGAGAAGGGGCAACAACCCCTTTCAATGAAGAGTAATATACGAGCATGGATAGAAGTTCCTTTCATTAGCAGGTGATAAACCTGTTGGCATTATGATACATATGTTGTACTTAATGGAAACCCACTCATCTCAGATAATAAATTATAGTGTAGAGAAAAGTTCATGCACTTATATGCAGAGAAAAGTTTATTTCATGTAGAGAAAAGTTCACGCACTTTTATGCAGAGAAAAGTTTATTTCATGTAGAGAAAAGTTCACGCACTTTTATGCAGAGAAAAGTTTATTTCATGTAGAGAAAAAGTTCACGCACTTTCATGCAAGGAAAAGCACGTATATGTTGGAGAACTTACCTTTGGTCCATGGTAGTTAGTCCTTGGTATTTGAACCTATGAGGAAAAGCGCGTATATGTTGGAGAACTTACCTTTGGTCCATGGTAGTTAGTCCTTGGTATTTGAACCTATGAGGAAAAGTGCGTATATGTTGGAGAACTTACCTTTGGTCCATGGTAGTTAGTCCTTGGTATTTGAACCTATGGTTTTGGACCATGGTACTTCGTCAAAAGTGTTGATCTCACGTACTTTCATGGTTGGTTCATGGTATTAGTCCAACAATTTTTTGATCCTATGGTTTTGGCCCGTGGTATTGTGAAAGGCCTAAGCCTATATAAAGCAAAGGAGATCACTTGGCTAATTCATCCTTGCAATTGAATATCTTAAGATCTGAAATATTGGGTTATTGTTTTGAAAGTTTGATCTATGAAAGTGAAGTTGAAAGCGAATCTGTGAAGGGTGATCTCTCGAGCGCTGCAGCTGCGGAAGTGTGGAGGCGCCACAGAAGGCGCAGTGCGGAGGCGCCACAGAAGGCGCAGTGCGGAGGCGCCACAGAAGGCGCAGTGCGGAGGCGCCACAGAAGGTGCAGTGTAGAGACACCACAGAAGGCGCAGTGCGGAGGCGCCATAGAAGGCGCAGTGCGGAGGCGCCAGAGAAGGCGCAGTGCGGAGGCGCCACAGAAGGCGCAGTACGGAGGCACCACAGAAGGTGCAGTGAGGAGGCGCCACAGAAGGCGCAGTGCGGAGGCGCCACAGAAGGCGCAGTGCGGAGGCGCCACAGAAGGCGCAGTGCGGAGGCGCCACAGAAGGCGCAGTGCGGAGGCGCCACAGAAGGCGCAGTGCGGAGACGCCACAGAAGGCGCAGTGCGGAGGCGCCACAGAAGGCACAGGTGCGGTGGTCGCGGCGCCACAGAAGGCGCAGGTGCGGAGGTAGTACAGATGTCCGCAGATCTGTACCAGTGAAGTTGCGATCCCTGCTTAAAATTTGTTTTAACTTCCTTTGACTGTTCTGTAGGGTTTTGGGTGCATAACAGATGTTTGGTTACTAGTATTGAGTTCAGATAACAACATGATTAATGACTTATCTTTATGTACTAGATCTAGTTGATAACTCTCATAATATCATTGTATATGTATGGATCTGGTGATTGGGTGATTCAGAAGGTTGTTTGATTATGAGCTTCAATGTTGTTGTTGGGTCCAGTATGAAAATTGGATGAAAAGTGGCCTTTCAGATTATGTGTTGTGCTTCAGTGTATCCAGTCTGAAAATTGATGAAACGTGGTACCCGGAGGAGAGAAGATTGTAGGCCAGCGCCTATGTACTAGTATCTAAGCTAGTACAAAAGCTAAGGAAGATCTTTGGAGCATTGTAGCAGGTAGCAGCCTGCGTACTAGTAAATGGATCGGCTAGTACAAGAGCAAAGGGGGTTGTAGCTCTCGTACTGGTATAAGACTGCACCAGTACAAATATTGTAAAAGGATTTTCTTATTAAGAAGAAGATTGAGATGGCTTGCAGCAGGTGGTTTTTCTCTCGCATTGGGTTTCCACCTTATATCATGGTGTTCATGTGTGTGCCTTATGTGTGATGATCTGTTCTCTATTACGGCATCTGTTATCTGATAATATGGTTGATAATGTTCTAATGCACTCACTGAAGATCAATTAAATTAATCATAATAAGTTGTGGAAGTAGCATATATGAATCTGATTATGGAAATGAAAAAGTTTTATTAATGTGATAATATTGATTCACCCCCCCTCTCAGTATTATTTCCAACAAAACGTACAAGTAGTAGCTTATGGGCCATTGATATAATCAAATTGAAGCTTGTAATAAAAATAATATTGGTGTATTATGTATATGTTTATCACGTGCTTGATGATGATTATGTTATGTTTTATATGACTAAGTTATGTTGTTAATCCATGAATAATTTCTAAAGTGATTGAAAAGTATAATTTGTGAAGAACACATTATTGATTCACCCCCCTCTCAGTAGTATTCTGGTTTCCATTGTTTCTAAAAACTAATACTAGAGTTGGTGTTCTTCAAATCAATTTAATAGTTGGAAGGAAGATCAGGGATCATGGAGAACTAGGACTAGATTACCTTAAATGTGTTATAAAAATTATATATATGACAGAGAAATGTAAGACATATAATATGTAGAAAAAAACAAACACATAAAACCAGAGAGACACAGATATACGTGGTTCACCCAGTTTGGGCTACATCCACCTCAAACAGCCAGTCCTTCCTTTCTATTATCCAACAAAATGAAGTGACACAACCTACAGTAGATCCGCTGTAATATCCTCTGTTTTCTCTCACAGTCTCACCTCTTTGTTTCTCGCTCGGAGAATACACATCTATTTCACAGCCTCAATACAATGCCCTCATACAAAGAGAGGGGTTGCCTTCCAAGGCAAAGAACCCTAAAATAAGCATAAATTCTACTGTCAAATCATCCGCCTAATGAACGACCCAGATTGACTAGAAATTACTATACTTTTACAAGGCAATTTTACATCTGTTTTTAGCTTTGGGGGCGCTACCCCTGAAACCCCCCTGCATGGAGGGGTGTATAATCTTCCTGGGTTATACATCTGGCTAAAAACAAAGACCTCTAAATAATCATGCTCCACACCCAACAAGATGGATTTAGATTTTTAAATGGATCAAATTATAAAACTTGGAAGGGAAGGATGAGAATATACCTACAAGTTCTTGATTTGGATGTATGGATATTTGTGGAGAATGGAGTAATAGATGATAATTTTGATAAAAAAAATGTAGGAAGGAAATCATGAGAGGGTTGTCCAAGTGAGATGTTGAAAAAGTAATATTTTTTAAGACTGCCAATGAGATATGGGATAAATTGTAGTCCATCTATGATATAAATATGCAAGCTACATGTGATGTCAAGAGGATTTCCCTAGAGGATGGAGCATTCAAAGATTTAAATGGACTTGCATATCATGAGTCAGAGGATGATCCTCATATATCAAAAGGCTAAGTTGTTGATAAACACTCAGAGGAGATGAAAAATGTAAGTAAGTTGTTGTTTTGTTGTTACTATCACACAATATGCCTTTTATCTTCAAGTTTGTCAACCACAAGTACTAGTGAATAAGGAGCTACTTTAATAGAAATAACAGATCTAGACATTGGTAAAGAAGAAGATGTGTCCACCTATAGTGAAGAAGAATAATAACTAGATTCGTCAAGGGAACAAATTATTGAACAAGATGTGAGTGAAATTGACACTTGTTGTGAATATAGTTCCTCCTCTGTTGAGTTGGAATATCTTGAAGAAAATATAAATTTGAAGAGGCAACTCATATCATCTATCAAGGAGATCAAAAAATTCAAATCCAACAATATGGAATTGGAAGAAGAGAACAGAACATTAAATGATCAGTTGATGAATCTTCAGAAACATTTCAAGACATTCAAACCAAACATTGTTCCTCTCAAGCTGAAACAATGTTGGAAGATGATAGTGACCAAGAAACATCATTAAAAGGACCCACCAGCTTTGTTAAAGAAATATCCAACAACAATAAAGTGGAAAAGAAAAGAACACGACATCATGGAGATAAAAGGACTTCCAAGAATCAAAATAAAGTTATGCAACCCCTCATATGTTTTTATTGTAGTAATGTAGGGAACTTTACCTTCAAGTGTGAGAAAGGAAAAAGAAGATGCATCAATAGAGGTTGAACGCTCCATTTAAGCAACTACCATGAATACCTCAGAAGGGAAATTCAAATAAACATGCACAAAGGCCCTTTTACCATCAAATGAAATATTGTCAGTGGCCGGGGAGAATGAGTATCAGTCCAAGAAGTTGGATGAGAAGACTAATTGGTAAGAATAACGATTCCTTTTCCCCTTTCTTGAATAAAATTGAATGACATGGGTAAGAATTATGGGCATAAAGCAGTTTCTTGCAAATTTTGTAGGAAAACTAGTTTTCTAATGATTCACCTATTTATTTCCTTGGATAAATTAATTCTTCCTCTAATTCATCAAAATAAACATTGTTAAAATATGATCAAAACTCAAACACAAACTCATACTAGGAATTAATGGAATTAAGCAAAAAATATTCAAACCAATACTTAACCCAGCCTCGAAATGTGAGAGAAAATAATTTGTAAAGAACATTAATATCAATAATATTATGTGTTAAACACTTACAATTTGTTTTTAAACATGATCTTCTACATTTGTGTTCCCTTCACCATCAAAGGTGAGTCTTGACAAGAGGGAAATTGTCTAGTTGGAAATCTTGGGTAAATGAAAAGTAAAAGCAAGTTCCAAAACAATGATAATGTGTCGGAGCAACTATTTAGATGTGAAAAAAAATAACTTGACATTGAATAGGTAAACTTGTCCTTTAAAATGCCTTATAGGGCGTGGTGAGATGACACAAAGAGGAAGGATTGAATCTAGAAAAATTAGAGGCCGAGGTATAATGATCTAATTATTTATTTTACCTCAGGCCCTCCTTCTAGCGCCATTTCATTGACACAGCCTTTTGGGCCATTTGTCAACAAAGGGGATGTGACCAAAACTAAATTTCTTCACAAAACCTAAGTTGTTTGAATAGCCACTCCCAATGGGTTTAAATGCTCTATTAGCTTATAAATATCTTCCTCTTGCAAAGAAGAGATTGCAGGGAATATCCTATTGTTATCCTAAAAGTTTATATACGTGAACTAGAGTTGATGTTTTAAGTTAATTATGTAGACAAAAGATTAAACTTAATTATATATAATGTATTAAAGTATTTGTGTTAATAACTAAATATAGAATGAACAACTTTATGCACAAATATACAAAATCCAATTTACATATACATGCAAAAGGAAACAATTAGAAACTAATGTAATTGGAACAAATATAAAATAATGTTTTGTATTTTGTTCATGTAATTTTGTGGATTTTAATGCAGACTAAATGACTAATTTAAATTATAAATGCAATTATTATTTAGAATCTAGTTAACTTTTATGATATTTTGTAAAAGACAGAGAAACCAAAAATCCTTGCAATCCTCTAACTTTCAAACAAGCACATAATAGTCTCGACTTTCCTTCATATTTCACATCAAGAATCAAACACAATGAAAATATACACATAATTACCTGATACTAACTTAGGGAAAAATCAAATTACTATAACAATTCTTATGGAACAATAAACCTCTCAACACTTAAACCCTGAAATTGTTTAGAAAGTAAGTGGCAAAAGACTTATATATGTGTGTGTATAAATCATTATAGTCCTAGTATTAGTCCAATTGATACTAAACAAAATACTTCAATGATCTAAATTTCTAGAATTCGTTCATAGAAAATCAGACTTAAGTAATTTATAGATCAAACTTATCCTCTAAGACACCAATATTGAAACGTTAATTCAATCGTAAATATGTGTAATCAGAACTAATACAACAAAGGAAAGATGCAGTTAAATCATTTTTTATTCACAGATCACAACCATGCAAATAACAGTGTTCGTTCTTGAGAGCTTCCCAAAACAAGTTTACAATAAATCCAAAACACTCTTTAAAAAGAAACTATGGACTTGAAACATCATATATCATTAAGTTTGAATCTACTAAAATGATTCAAGCACAATCAAACTTATAGTAAACAGAGTTAATGTTCATAAGTTCCATAGTAATCAAAATTTGATGAGCATCCTTCCCCCTTCTTGCATGCTCTTCCACTGCACGCCCCCCGTGGCCCTCACCCCCCCCCCCCCCCCACCGCCCCCTTCCAATTATTTTTTCCTTTAATTAACCTTTAAATGCCTCTTTAATTTCCTAAAAAAAATTCAGGTCTAGGTAACAATATAATGTATCTAAATCTAGAATTTTCCCTTTTATCCGATGTGAAACTTATCTTTTTTCTATACATGGTAATCCTTCCTTCATTGGAGACATTTGAAAATGTAATTCCGACCTCATCTTCTCCATTGCACTCTTATTTCCACATGGAATCCATTCGAACCTTCGTGATATGGTTCTTGTCTCTTCTAGTGAATTTTATGAAACCATAAACAGAGATAAAATTAATTTTCATTATCAATTTCATAACAAAATCTACTAGCAAAAAATTTCACGCTTAATGTTGATTATGATTTGGAGAGTCCAATTTGGGAGTCCTTTAATCAAACGTATTATGGGATCACTCCTCATTGCATTCTAGAAGTTCCTTTTAGTACTATCTAATAAACCTACAAGTAGTAGCTTGTGGGCCATTGATGTAATCAAGTTGACTCTTGTAATAAAAAGAATATTTTTTCCTTATGTATATGTTTTTCATATCTTTGATGATGATTATGTTGTGTTTTATATGATTGAGTTGTGTTGCTAATCCATGAAACATTTCTAAAGTGATTGAAAAGTATAGGTTGTGAAGAATTGTATAATTTGGTCACACTATTGATTTACCCCCCTCTTAGTAGTGTTATGGTTTCCATTGTTTCTAACAATTGGTACTAGAGTTAGTGTCCTTCAAAATCAATTTAATAGTTGGATGGAAGATCAGGGATCATGGATAACTAGGACTAGATTGCCTCAGATGGAGTTCCATTTTTAAATGGATCAAATTATATAACTTGGAAAGGGAGGATGAGAATCTACCTACAAGCTCTTGATTTGGATGTATTGATATTTGTGGAGAATATGAGAGGGTTGTCCAAGTTAGATGTTGAAAAGGTAATATGTTTTAAGACTGCCAAGGAGATATGGGATAAATTTTATTCCATCTATGATATAGACTTGCAAGCTACATGTGATGTCAAGAGGATTTCCCTAGAGGAGGGATCAGTCAAAGCTTCGAATAACATTACATTAGGTTTTAATATCTAGTGACCATACATGGAAATACTTTATTTATAACTCAGAGTGAGTGCAATGTTTTTACATATTAGGTTGTAATATCAACGAAAAATGGAGTGACCATATTGAGATTGGGATTATTGATATTTTAATAGGATTTTTATTAAAACTAAATAAAAAACCATTATTTTTCTATTTGTAATATTTTATTTTTATTTTAAGAGGAAAACCCATGTTGAGCACAACTGAACTCACAAATTGTACTTGTTCCTGCTCTGGATTTGTAACAACACCCAAGTGGGCTTGAAATTGTTAATGAAAATTCCAAAAGAAAATAATGTTGAGTTGTGAATATTGTAAAGGTTGGTTTGCCAAACATTGGACGTGGCACAAATAAACCTGAGAGCCTTGGGAATGACTATCCGAGCTAGCGATTGATGTTGTTCTTTGGGCAAGTTTTGATGGAAAAAAAGGTTCACATGAGAGGGGATAAGACATGGGAAGATGTTGTGAATATTTCTCTCAAACAACTCTCCCCGCGTGGTTGGAAAGGCTTATATCTTGGTACATTGACCCGTTAATGCGGGGTCATAGTATATGTCACTCGTTGGATTATGGCAAGTACATAATCTAATGGGTAGCATATATTGCCTCCACAATGCGTCAATGGCCAAGAATATATAGGTTTCCTACATGGATAATGGTTTCCAAACATTTTTGAATAATGGATGTTCTACGCTATTCCCTTATCTGGAGGTTTCTTCCTATACATCTATCTATTATTCAATAATACATCCATTGATTTGAAGGCAACACATTGTGGAGGAGGGGGTTGGTTGATGACTAGAAGAAATCAGAAATGTTTGAGGTCTCCCCAATTAGTCTCAATTCACTACCACGCACCAACGATAAGAGTGGAGGAGGGGGTTGGTTGACGACTAGAATAAATCAGAACTGTTTGAGGTCTCCCCCATTAGTCTCAATTCACTACTGCATAACAATGATAGGGATACAAAAAGTTCCTGGTTGATCTACCAAGGTCAAATATTGAATCCATGAATCATATATTCCTAAACCTTTTGTGCAGTGTGATAATTGGAAATTATTATAAATTTAATTTCTCTAAATTATAATAGAGAATATGAATCACATATTCCTAAACCATCGGTGCGGTGTGATAGTTGGAAATTATTATAAATTTAATTTATTAATTATGATGTTATTTGGTTGTAAAGTATGTACGATGTGAAAATATATTTAGAATGCATGAGGGAATGATGTCAACTTAATAGGAGTGTTAGATAATTTTCTATTAAAAAAATTAAAAGAAGAGATAGAATAATTTTTTTTTGTAAATCGAGGTTCTATTCATTCATCAAAAGGAAAGTTCATATTTCTCAAAATCCAAATAGTCTCACCCCGACTGGGTTTTTTGACTAAAGCTATCATCATATGACAAAGAAACAATAGCAAAACTAAGGGAGAAGTCCAAAGATTAACAGGCAAAAAACACCAAAAGACAAATAGAACCAGAAGAACACTTGAGACCATGCTTAATCGTCAGAAGTAATGGACGTTGGATTGTATGGCCCGGTCCCTAGAGAGGGAGGGGTGCGATATGAACATTGAACATGTTGTTCGATGTGAGCCATCTATGTTTCCAACTTCTCAACCTTTTCATATAACAAATTTTGTCCATGTCAAACCACCACAATCCTTTCTCTGAAATGGCATTGAAATTAATGCCATTGATTTAGCGTGGCAATGATAGTCTCATGTTATTTCTTCCCGGTCTTATCGCAAACTTCTAAGCGGTCCAGAATTGTTCAGAGAAAGTCATGATAGGCATCAAAGTGAAGCTACTTGCCTACACCTCTTACACACCCCCACCAACGATTCTGACCCCGCACCCCTACTCAACCCCCATGCACCACACTACCTCTCTTAACACCACTAGCTGCATCACCACCCCGCACTTTACTCGCACCACCTCTACTAACACAGGCTCCAGACACTTATAGGATCGCAGCTCTAGTAGCATGTCCACCCTATTTCGGACACTCACCAGCCCGTCCCTCCCACGCCGCCTTCATCTTGATGCGAGGACCACATTGAATGGTTAAATCTCCATTTTGCTGGGGCTGGGAGTGAGAATTACGTGGAACAGGATGCATGGTGAGTTCTGAGGGAGATTCCACCAAAATAGGATAAACAACAATCTGCAACACCTCTCGACAAATCTTGAGCCAAAGCAGACTAGAATCCAACCCCAAATTATCCAGCAGAAACCTACTCCTCAAAGATGACAACCACCACACCCCAGCCAAGAGTGTTGCAAGTAATCCTACAGATAATAAACAAACCAACTAGACTGAAGCCTCTTCTTGTCCTCTGATGGGGTAAGCACCTCTGCGCAAAGAAATTGATAGAAGGACTAGAAACTAGAGCACAAAGATGCAGGAAATAAACCTAAACCAATTGGTTGTGACCACAATTACCTCCATAACGCCCTCCTACCACCAAGTTCAATTGTTGCTCCCCTAGTGGAACATCATAAGATTTCAGGGTAAGAACACCGTGAGTAGAAGACCCAAACGATAGTCGATGAACACAAGACAAAGACACCAACCCAAGCACTGATAACACTCAAGGAGAAAGTTAGAAAGCAGGGCATAAATAGACACTAAGGCCAACCAAATTACCATGCAAAATTCCCTCAATCTGCTGACAGAAGTGAGGAACCATAAAATGGGAGAAAGACTTCACACTTTTGCTAACCATTCACGGTGGAGGTGGTGACGATGGTGTTTTCTTCACCACTCCCAGACTACCCGAGGGCCGAAGAAACCAGACAGACTACCCTTACTCAGGCTGCATGCTACCAACCACCATACCACTACAATAATATGAAAATTCTAAACCCCGACGGTTACCATAAACCAACTTACCATACGAGCACACATTCTTGTAGAGAGTGAATGAGATTTCACACACAACACTGTTAAACTCACTTTACACCTTATGTAATGGGAGGAAAAAATATTTATCCTCCTTCCCATCCATCAAATATAGACATTCATTACACATGTATCTGGAGCCTCGATGTTCGTCACCCCCATTAGGGAATAGATAGATTTTTAATATATAAGTTAAAAAAAAAAAATGAAAAACAACAATATTTTTTTAATTAAATTTAGATTTTTGTTTTAGACTAAAATTAAAAAAAAAAGGGGTAGGGTATTCATTATCTTTATAATAACATATAAAAAATAATTTATAGTAAATTGTATGGTAAATCTATTTTAAATACAAAACTATTAAGTATTGCTCAAATTTTTTAAATTGCAATACTCTATTTTTTAAAAATAATTTATGATGGTAAATCTCTTTTAAATACAAAAATATTAAATTAAGTATTGTTCAAAAATTTTAAAGTGCAATTTTTTATCATTAATAGGAAAAAATTAAAACATTACGTAAAATTAAATATTAAAAATATATAGAAATAAATAGTAAAAATATTATATTTTGTTTGTTTTAGTATTTGATAAATTTACCATTTGATAACTTATATATATAAATGAGCAAATTCTATCAATTATTTTAGGCTCTTCTTTTTATAAATTTATTAGGATGGCATAGAGTTATATTTTAGTTAAGGTGTATTTTTACATGTATTCTTTTACTAATGTTGTTTTCTTTGCTATGTGTCTTTGCTCTATTAAGACACTTCTTGATGTGGTGTTCTGTTAAGACACTCTTTGATGTGAATTCAATTCCCCACTTCATTGAGATGATATATTAGACATAAAAATATACTCATACGAAGCTTATAAAAAAACAAAAAATTATATGATTAGAATTTTATTTTTTAATAAAAATTATAATTTTAAATAAAATTATATTAAATTAAAATAAAATATATTTTAAAATGGTTGGCTGACCTTGACAATTTGTCCATAATCAAAATAAATTCATAATTCCATTTGTACATGTCAGAATGGGATGATCTTTAGATCAATCCTACACCTTAACTAAACAATATATTTACAAAGAAATAAATCAACTTTTTAAAATTCAGAAGAATCTTTGACTAAACAATATATTTACTAATTGAATTGAGGCTTCTGTGATCCATAACAGAAGGATCACTAGGCATTTTTCCATCAGGCTAAATGTCGTGCTTGAGATAGTATATCTCACAATAGGCATTGTTGACCTGAATGTCAGCCTAGACAATGTGGATCAAAATGCACTCCCTCATTGTCACTAGTTGAAACCCTTGAAACCTCGAACAAAAAACTTAAAAAAATGACACAAAAACAAGAGAGCTTCATGAAGATGTATGCGAAGACATCTACATGAAAGCAGAGTAGGAAAAAATAGAAACCTAAATCGAAAGGCTGAATTGCACTCTAAATGACCTAACTGAATAAATAAGAGTTTGGCGGAAAATGGTGAAATCGGACGATTGATGACATTTTAATCATCTAACAATCCATCTAAAGGTGGAAACTAGATCCTTGAATCACCAGAGGAGAGTTATTTTAAAAGGGGAATGCCTTAGAGCGTAATTAAAGTGGTTATGACGAATGTTGTACTACGCATTAAGTACCACTAGATATAAGTTTTTTCTATAATACGAATTATGGGGTTTAAAATAAGGTTTGAATCCTTATCCCACCATAATATTCTTATTAATATATGTATGGTTGTGGAAATGTATTATGAAAATCCATTGGAATTCTACGACACCATGTTTGGACTTGCAAGATGCATACAATTGTATGGCATCGCTAGTTGTTGGGATTCGCTCCACCTTGGTGTTTGTGAGAGTCTTAGGATCAACAACATAGGATTTTCTTTTGGAATCAATGGTAGGACTGAGGCTTTTCACTTACGAAAGTAACTACATCCCCTTCCCCACACCGCTCCAGCTCACTTCTCTCTCACTCGACAAGGATTAGCTTTGCAATAGGAGGATTGGTCACGGGGGTTAACGGAGGGAAACATTATAACATGCACTTTTCATTCAGAGGTTCAGTACACAATCCTTTTTATGATTCTTCAATGGTTAAGCCTTTACATAGTTTTAGCTCCTTTAGCTCAGTGCATCTCGAGATTTTGTTGCAATCTATCACTCTTCCTCTGCGCATGGAGTGGTGGCTCGACACTATGGCTTAAAATTCCTTCTTATGGAGGACCGAAAGCTCTCCCAAACCCTTTTGTTGTAGTTGTCTACTTATGATCAATAACTTAAAGGTTTTAATGTCATAGAACCATCCTCTTGGGTAGAAAATTCGATTTCTTTTATTCATTTCAGAAATTTTTATATGTGCAGCCTATAGGTAATACATTGTGGTTGCCTTCATGATTTCATATAGGTTGGACTTAACTCCTAACTTATTCTTGATTTCTCTTCTGTTAATTTTCTTAGTATATATTGTTTTTAATGTGTTTTCATATTATGACCATGATAGATTCATATTCTCTAAACCCTTGCAAACATGGATGAACTATGAATGTCATTTTCAACTTATGTGAGGGTTTCCAGGTTTTAACACTCACTCCATGGTTAATTTTATTTTAGGTTCCAATGAGTCTAAGACCCAACCCTTAGGTTTTTATTTTTGGAAAAAGAAGGTCATCCCAACTTCTAAAATCTCTAACTGAGAAAATTTGTTTCCCATACTAGTTGTTGGCCATGTAAATTGAACATTGGAAAAACAATTTTATAGTTCTTTATTATAATTATGTTTTCAAGGTTTACAACCTCTGAGTATTGGAACTAGTGTACATTACATTTTTCTATTGTAATTAAGATTTTACAAACTCCAACCTTGTTATAATTTGATAAATGGTTCATTTTCTGAACAACTTCCCAGTTTTTGTTTGTATGCTCTCAGAATCATGTACCATTGTTGCATATAATTTCTTTTACTGCTAGTTTGCTATAAACCCTACAGGATTTTTGGTATGCGAACTTGTTCTCCTCTTCCTTTTATTGGTTACTTCCTTTGTAGCCAATGATACTTTATCTTACTGAAAGCACCTCCGAAAATATAAATTATGATAGGTACAAAGTTTAAAAGGAGCTGCGTTTTATTGATAGATGTTTGTTGATTCTATGTTGGAATATTTAATAGTGCATCTTGACTTATTTATCTTTGGTTACCCTTGGAGGGTTTAATCTCTTTGTTTATAATGTATTTATGTCTCCATTGTAATTATGCTCTATTATCATTATGTCTCAATTTTCTTTTTGTATATTTAGAAGAATTTTCTCAAAGCATCAGTAGCATAAATAAAGAAAAATTTAAGTTTTCGCAACAATCGTTGTTTCTCTTTGGTTTTTCTATACACATAGACTATCAAGATTATTACTATTGTTATAAAGTTGGAAATATGATGGGACCTAACTCTAGGACCTATCATTCCTTTTCCACTTTAAATCATAGTGATTCAAGACTATTCCTAACATATAGACCGATGTTTGTTCCGACATGGGACTAACCTAATCCAATAACATATTATAACCTTTATACAGTAACAGATTTTAAGTTCCATGAAAGAAAAAAATTACAGAGAAGAATGAAAATTTAATAAATCTGGGAAAGAAAAACAATTTCATTCCCAAACCAAGCTTCAATTATTTTCTTCAAGGCTCTGTGTTTGCCATGAAAATCATACGTGAATAAATATTGATCCACCCAACCAATTAGTACAGGTAGTCTCTACAAGAACCCACCCCCTAACCACTTTCACTTCCATAGTCGTTTTCTTTACATGGACCAAACTAGGTCCACCTAGGGCTTATCTAGCAACACTAGATCTTTCCTAGGGTTTCACGGACCTCACAGGTCTAACTTGGAATTCCACTTGCAAACTAGCTCAAGGCTTCCTTTCTTAGAAGCGTCTTGTTTGAGGTATCAAACTTTCAATTTACTCTCTTAGGCCTCCTCAAACCAGACTCCAAGTCACTAGTTGCCTCAAGATTTTCCTTCACACCCTATTGGCCCCCTTTTCCCTAACTAACATATTTTATCTGTAGGGAGAGGAATCTAGGCAAACAAACATCTTTGCGCATAATTGTCTTTTAACTATCTGTATTTTGAATCTCTCTTTGAGCGTATTTTCCCATCATAATTTTCATGGCTGAGTAGGTGTAATATTTTATTAATGTAAAATTAGAAAATAAACATTTATGTTTGTCACTTATTTATACCAATCCCTTAGCATGGACCTGTAGTTTTCCAAATAACTTTGACTAAAATAACTAGAGTATTTACTATTTACTAGGGGTATTACATTTTCCCCTCCTCGAGCGAAACGCCGTCCTCGACATTTTCCTAACCCTTTTAAAAGGCTGGAATATGCATCACACATAAAATTCTCATCCTCGTAGGTTGCCTCTTATGGGCACAAGTGCTTCCACTACACTTTAAACTATAATTGCTCACTTTTGTAGCATAATTTCTCTCTGAACAAGAATGTGCAAAGGCTCGACTAGGAATACTCCATCTAGTTCAACCTACATCCACAATCATTATGTATATCTTTAGTTTCCATCAATCATTATTTAAGAAACATATATTTAATCATATCAAACTTTATTACAGGCACCACTAGTTATTATTTATTTTCCCAGCAAGGCTCACCACCATGCATCAGAACCCAACAAGGGCTAGAAACCTACACTCAATAAGAATTAGCAACATCGTTCCAAGCTCATCAATAATAGAAATATATCAATTTCACTTTACTAATGGCTATGCCAATTGAAAAGGACCCCATTATGTGGTTCCACTATAAATTTTAGATCATGGAAGTACCAATTTTATTTGCACTATTTACATAGTGGTAATAAGATTGCAAAAATTGTTTATATTTCTTGTCTTTTATGATAAATTGAAACTAGTGTATTGTCATATTGGGTAGCATTACCATGTTTTTATCTTAATATCAAATGTTACATATGAAGTAGTCATGTATGAGCCAAATTTAGAATAACTTCCTTTTCCTGCCATGTTCAAGGTGGCTATATTGTTGTCTACTTTGTCCAAGTAAACTTAGTTATGCCCATCTTAGGATGCTTTGCTATTTTCTTTTAGTGCAAAACCAAGAGTCCACTTTGCAACATTCATTTAGTTCTGGCCCTTTGTCATCCTGCATTGCAGATTGTTGATGAAAGTTATGCACAATTTTTCTTACATGTACATTTATGGGATTTCTCCATTTTGCGCTTGTATGTGTATTGACTCTCTCACACTCTCTATGTTAATTTAGTATACTTATTTACTTATATATCAGTTCACAACATGTTATTCACTTCATTCAATAGCAGGCGATTTTAATACATTTGACCTACAAGATCCCTTGGAATTATTAATAAACAACAATTTTATCCCAACACGAGAATAACTAATTATCTTACTATACCACTCACCCGGTAATCATACTTGTTATCATTATCTCCTTCTCTCTTTTTATTTCAAGGAATATTTCCTTACCTTTCCCCCATGATGGCTCACCACCAACGATCTATCCTTTAGGTATCATCAAATTTCACAATATAAAATATGTCATAGCACAACTTTACCAGGGTTTGAGGACAATTACTATTATCATTGTCCCTTTCCTAAGTGGACCTAAACATGTCCACATTAATTATTTGTCGATTGTTTCATGCAAAAGTATATATCAAGGTTTTATAATTCATTTGATTACATTATTTTATTCCTTTCCTTCTAACCTTTCCCACTAGATCATTAAGGCCAAAAGCACAAGGAAATATTAAAATAAATTGTTATGACAATTCAAGGGCACAACCTAAAGTATTATGAGAATGCTTAAAATAAAAACAACCCAAACAAGAAAATTACATTACCAAATCTTACAACCATATTTCTCTGACATGCCTCACCTATGAGCTTCTCACAACTCTCTTCTTTGGGTTTGCATCCCTCTTTATTATGCAAATTATTGATTAAGGTTTTTTAAGTTTACATGTGGCACCCCCCTAGGCCTTTTTTTAGGTGTATCAACTATGGGGTTCTTCCCCCTTGCATTTTCATGCCTAATAGATACCTCATCACATCTTGTTAATTTGATTATCTTGAAATAGTGATTTTGTAAGCATATGTTCATTCTAAACAGTGATTTGTCAAAACTTCATTTATGTCTATAAAAGTCATAATGAAGTTCTTTGAGGTACTTATCTGGGGTACCATTAACTAGTGGCATGCTGCACTTTCCATGTTGTTACATCACATGACAACAACCATAGGTTATTCTTGTTCCAATATTCTACAAACATTCTCTTTATCACAACTTTAATTTTTCTTAATATTATATGCCACATTTTCTTTGGTTACCTTACTCGGAAATGCACCAATTTATGATCACATTTTACATATACCACTATCCATCCTTCAAGTCACGTTAAGACAACAGACTCCTTGGAGTATTTAATATACACATTCATTGTCATGTGTACCCAACATACATATATACATATTTTCCTATGTTGTCCTTTTTTAGCTCAAGATATTTTTTAAAAAACATCAGATTAGCAAAGACCAGGTTAAGAGTTTCCCCCTCATAGTTTACAGTTGTGTCGTTTGGCCTTATTATGTAGTTATATATCTATATATATTTTTTAGCTGCAATTGTGCTAGACTTCCCATGGTATCTAACTTGCATTTATTCTTCTTTAATATACTCTACCAACTCAGATCAAATCTTACAATTAACACTCCTTTCAATCAATCAAAATTATATTTTCATATTGATTTCAATCAAAATTAACCTTTTCTAGTTGTGATGCGATTATAAAATAGACTGATTAGCGAACCATTCCACGATTCAGTGGTATGAGTTTGTAACTCACAATAATCTTGATCCCTATATGTCAATCAGGTACAAGAAATTAAAAATCTATATGGATTTCTTTTTTATATTTTAGGGGCTATTACATTCCCTTCCTAGTAAATTTCCAAATTCTTGAGTTCAACTCTAATCTTGCTCACTTTATACTTGCTATATTTGGTGTAAAGTTGATATCATTTTGAGTATCAACATCACTATTTCCAAAGTGCTTCCATGTTTATTTGGTGTCTTGGAGTAATCCAGATATTATTATCATGTATCTTTCAACTTAAAAATCTCAATCATGTTGCTTACTTTGCTAGTTCCAAGAATCGTATCTTTCCATCATAGGCTATTATAAATGTTTTATCACAACTTATCTCCATTTCCCTGGTTCTTAAACATAAATTGTATCCATCAATTCTACTAGAGTACTCAATTACTTGACTCTTTTTTTTTATTAGTCATGAAATCAAAGCTTACTCGTTCCAGTCGATTCTTTACTTCATTGTACTTATTTATACATAATTTATATTGTTGACATATAAGTTTGTATCTTTTATTGTCATCACTATTGATATCTACCAGCGTAGATCCATCTTAACTCCGTATCTATCAAGCGTCGAGAGGCATCAAATATCTCGAGGTGAAAACATATTTTTTGAGTGCAAAACTTGAGGAAATGTTTGCACCTCGAGAGATATGATCCCTCTTAGCACTTGATAGATTCAGATTTAATATGGATCTAGGTTGGTTTCAGTTGTGTGCTAAATATGCCTAAGATTTATTTGGTCATTTTAATTTTAAATTTTCTTAGTTACCTCATTTTGCTGAGATGATAAATATTGTTAATAACTTTAATGATAAAAAATGATGATTTTTTTTTTAATGCAAATTGACAATATAATAGTGTTTAATGAGAGAAGACGTGAATAATAAGAATGTAGTCAATTACAAATAGTCTTCATTGTGATCAATCTAGAACTATTTTCTTCTACTATTCTTATTGTCACTCCTGTTAGTTTCGTCATGTTTTCATATCAATTATATGAAATGTACAATTGAAATCATAAACCATTTAAATATTTAGCTCGAGTTGTTGTGGTAAACATCATACTTTGTCTCTCTTGCTCTCCAATATTAATAGGTTGAATTACTATAACACAAAAATAAATGTAGAAGAACACGCAGACATAAAAAGACCCAACAAGTGTAACTGCTGGTAGACAAAATGAATTGGGAGGGATGCAACACCTGTAAAAATGAAATAGTAGAATGAAAAGATACTTGTACATGGTAATAGTAGTATAAATGTGAGTAAATACAAGAAGATATAGGAAAAGTGGTACTTGAAAACATAAAAGTCACAAAAGCGATAGAAAAAGCAATAAAAAGTGACACTTTCATAAATTACTCGGAAAAGTGCTGCAAACTAAAACCAAAGCTCCTTGAACTTGTGAGGATGGAGAGAGATCCAATGTCAAATGTGAAAATGACCTCTAAAAGCCTCTATTGTATATATTTATCCCCCACAGGATTAGGGTTAGGGTTTGTGACACTCATACCTAAAATCAAGGAGAAAGTGACACTTGTCCATGGATCTAAAATAGAAACGTGTGCCACATCATCAAAGAGGAATTCACATTGCATATTTTCTAGGGACATGCAATTGTCTTGTTCCAAAAGACTGCGTAGTCCGCTGGTAGAAAGGAATGCCTAGTTCCCAATGACAAGGGATTGTGCAGTTCAATGGTTCAGAGGATTGTAAAGTTATGACTCTAAGAGGAGGATTGTACATTTCACTTGCTCAATAACTATCCGTTTGATAGGATTGCTCAGTTTAGTTCGTCAAGGAATTGTGCAGTCTCCAGTGGCAAAGGATTGCATGGTTCCTAGAGGCAAGACTAGCAATCCATGCTAGATCAATATAGGAGTTAACTTGTGTTTGGAAAGAGTTTACCTATCTTTAAAAGTTGTTCAACTGTTATTGATAACAATTAGTTAAGACATGACACAAGCCCTACGTTAAAGGATATGAGATTATGCCACCAGACAATCAACAGGAACACTTAACGATAGTGAAAAGAATAGGTTCTTATAGACGAAAGGTAGGCTCTAAAATACAAGCATAGGAATTTTTTTTGAGGGTGGTTGTAGAAACTACAACACTTCCAAGGATACATATTGACTACTAAGATTCCTTAAAAGAATATTTCTGTGCATGCATCATAAGATAAACATGTCAAATAAGGTTTCTTTGACACTTAGAATTCTTAAAGGGAGACTTGAACACTAAGCAACATGACCAATCATGACCTTAATGGCTTGAAATGAAAGATGGCATGACCATAAGGAGGCTCCAAAATTTGGATGTAGGAAAATTTTTGGAGGGTGTTTGTCATGGAGGAAATGAGTAGTAACAAACAATTAAAAATTTGGTTATAAGCTAATGTCTTCCAAAAAATGGAAGTGCTCCTTGATGATGCTTTAAAAATGACCACACAATATTGAAATAGTGGTTTGGATATGCCCACAATTTGTTTTCTAACAAAAGTAGTACATTTTTTGTATGGGGTAGTTTAAGGAGGACCACAAACCAAATGGTCCTCAGGGAACATGAGTCTATCTCTAGCTGTCACTATGACTCTAGATTGGGCTAACTCTGGCTCTAAGATTTTGCTACTAGCTTTGGTTTTGGCTATGGCTTAGGTTCTTTTGATGCAACTTTGATACAAGTATTTGGATATTAGTTACCCCATGTATACAAGGTGAAAATATGAAAATTTATCCACTACAAGTTGTGTCAATATTCAAGAATGAATTCTATTTTATGACTAATATATCTTTTGGGTTGTTGAAGACCATTTCTAGGAACAAATCCATCGAAGGTTAATTTTTTCTCTTGCAGGGTTCCTATGACTTCCACATCCTTCTCAATGATAAATATGTTTTCCACAATTCTCACTAGGATGAAATTAAAGCTACTAATCTTTCATGTGACCAACTTGTTAATGTTTTCATTCTAATATGATGTGGATGTGGGGTATGTGATGATACATTTTCTTGAAGAAACCTAACACTCTGAGATTGAATTGGTTTCTAGTAGTTTAAAATGTGAAATGTCACTTCCTTTTCATATATAAGTTTGGTTCTACGCTTGATGTTGTTGGATTCTTCCCAAGGTCATATGATGGGTTTGGGAAGTGTAGGTGGAAAATATTAATATTCCTTTGATTATTCTCCTAAAGTGGCATCACATATCTGATCAAGTATTGATTGGTGCTAGGATTCTTTCTCAAGCTCAAATAGAGAATTTCTCTAAACAAAGTATAATTTAGAGTGTTGATTCCTTTGTTGTAGCTCATCTCATTGTAGTTTTTCTTTAAGCTAGAAAAGCTCAATTTTATCATGTGCATCTTGTAAATAAGTTTGAACATTGGTAAGAGTGAATTTAGTGATTTGGATGATATCATCAACAATAGAGAGTATCAAATTATTTAGTAACTAACAACTCATTAGTTCTAACCATTTTCTCAATAATTTAAACTCAACAAATGGAGGGTGTCACCTTCAAATTAAAATGCACCTCTTTCTAATTTTTCAAAAGGTAGAAGTGAACTTAAAAAACAACTATTTGTAAATTATAATAATTCTTTAACCTACATTCAGCACTAAGGATGCTTATATTGATAATATGGATCTCCTCATTTAGTAACTTTAAATCTGGATGAGTAAATCACTATAGATTTGTTACAAATATTTGTTATACAAACCTCAAAGTTTTCATAGGTTCAATTGAAAATAGAGAGGAGATAAATCATGTAAACAAACCTCCATGAATATATCTCCCTACATGTTTTTGCTACCTTGGCATACAATGATGTGATGAATTTAAGAACATCAAGGTATGAGAAAACCAAGAGTAGGAGTCTTACATCCAAGCTCCACTCCAAGAAGCTTAGAAAGAGTGAGGATCAAAAAAATTTAACCACAAAATTTTCTCAATATGTAGCTTCTCTAGTGATTATTAAAAACATAACTGAATGTTAGAAAACTAGTTGAGGCACTAGATGGATCAAGCCTCAGTGTCTCATTGTCAAACTCAATTGGCATTGTATTTTAGGTGTGAGATTGGAATTCTTGGATATTTCAGATGTGGTATTGGAACTCACGGAAGAATATGGAAACAAACCAACATAGGGGATCGATCAATAGGTTGCTTTGTTATGGTTGGTATTTCCTTAATGATATCATCATGGCTTTGGTGTATCGAACAATCAACTAGTTGGAAACTCTTTTCTCCCATTATAATGCTCCCATGGTACATGATAAAGAGTTTTGGGACCACCACTCAATCATCACTGCAATAGCCCATTATGAACCCATAGGATTTGGTACTACCAATAGAGACCTCATGCATAATAAGAAGATTATTTTTTTTTTCCCACATTGCTACTCGAAGTTCATGCTAAGAGTTCCACTAAAATTAGCAGTTATTAAAAAAAATGGGGATTATGTTAGAGGGAGGAACTTATCCCATAAAAAACTTACTATGAATCACACCTCATCTACCCATGTGCTCCCAGAGTGAAGTACCATGGATAGGGAGCTTTGCTAATAAACTACTACTACAATTATGGACAATTTGTGTAGGTACTAAAGGTGGTTTTATTGCATCATAACGAGTATTTGTCAAAGAATGCAATAACGGCTTTCATAAGATGTTGATATGGATGAATCCAATTAAAACAAACTAGCTTTCATCTCATTAAGTGATGGTGTGGAAGCGTTTTCCCACAATGAATGATATGAATCCATTCAGACTTCGGGGATTCATCATGAAAATAAACATTCCCAAGGAAGAATATGAATGTGGAATAAGCTCTAATGATAAGAAAACAAGGAAGACAATTTCACATTATCTTTATGTTATTGACCAGGTGGACATTGATTGAGAGAAAACTAGCGACAATATAGAATTTTTGGAATCATGAGTGCCATTACACCAAACCCACAGGTGTTAGTAAATGAATTCATAACCAAGTGTTAAGGAATCCCAAATAGGTGGTTATGAACATATCACGAAGCACACAGGGAGTGCCATATTCTCCAATGCCCAATCGTAATCCCCCTAGTGTGATTTGGGAGTGTTTTCAACTCGAGATGTTTGTCTTTGATACCACTTTTTCGAACCACAATTTCCAACCCATAGGTATTAGTAAAAGAACACATAACTAGAGTTAACAAATACTTGAGAGGTGGTTAAGAATATATTGTGAAACACGTAGGAAGCACTGGATTATCCAATTCCCAAAAATACTTCTGCAACCAAAAGATTTGAATACTTGTTCCTCCTCCACAACCCCCTAGCTACACTAAATATGTACAAGCTAATTCTCAAGCCTTAAAGAGCCATTTACAGATATGAAGGTGAGACAGGTATATCAATTATAACCCCAATGTGAGCCTAACTACATTTAACGTTTGATGAGGGACACATAAGTGATAGTGCCAACCGAGGTAGCAACAAACAACCATGTTAGCCTAGGACATGAATCACTCTAGAGAATGAGTGTAATTAGAGCTAGAGAGGAGGTAAATGAAAGAACTAAGGTTTTTTTTGTTTTTCAAATGATATTTAGGTCACAAGCCTGAAAAATAAGGATGGAATAAATGAGTTACATGGGGAAAAATCCTAATGGATAAACCAAGCTTTGATTCCATTGTTATACTCATGTAAATGGAAGATTGATTTTAGATAAAGAATTAGAGATTCCATTAACATTCATATGATACACAAATTTATTGCTTTGTGACCCTTGGTTTCTAATATTCGAAGAGGTCCTTTGGACTCCCAATGGTTATTTAATATTATTCAAGGTTTTTCTCTTTCCCTTCAAGTGAATAATACAATTTCAGATAATCCATGGTGATTGCATTTCCAATATTTTTTTGTCTATATTTTTCTTTTAGCATCCTTATTGTCTTTCTTGGTTAAATAAGAGTATCACAATGGAAAATTTGAACTAATTTAGAGGAATATTTTTCAAACAACCTTTCACTAGATAAGAATATTAGAAAATTTAGATGTTGAGGGGTTCATAGAGTCCCTTCCAAAAAAGAGTTAATTGACCCTTATCAACAATGACATAAATTAAATAAACTTTTATTTCATTGGGAAGAACATTAAAGTTACAATTTTTTTTAACAAAAATTAACTATGGGTGGTCCACTTGGGGTAGTTCAATTGGCAATGGCCATGGAAATGAAGTCTCACCGAACTGGAAGTCTCGGGTTAAAATCTTGTTCTATCCCCCCGAACGGGGTGAGAATTTGGACATGATGAATGTAGTCCTACCAAGCTTACAATTTTTTTTTTTTAACTATGGGTGATAAATTTATAAACATTTCAAAATATCGATGATTTATTTTTTGTTTTAGGTAATTTTTCATGCTCTATGCAATATATGGGTTAACTTATAAAAATTAAGCATCTTCTTGAAGGTTCATTGGATGCTTCACCATAAAAGGGTTGTTGAAAGTTATATGGAGCAAGGTAAAAACTAAGCATCCTTTGAGAAGGGTAGCTTAATGCTTCTCCATTGAAGGTTTGATCGACCTTTCTCCATAGAAAATTTTAAAGGCCCTTCTTTAAAGAATATTATTCCGCAATTTTTATGTGGAAGTGTCCATCAAACCTCTTTGAAGAAGGTTCAACAGAATAACCCTTCTTTTGATAGAGACCTTATAAAATATCTATAGAATTTTTTTTCTGACCCCCATCTATAGAAAGGTTTCTAGACCCCCCTCTAAATAAGTATAAACAAACACTTCCATTGAGAATGACCATTTGGGCCTTTTCAGTTAGGACCTAGTTTTGATTAACCTACTAGTACAATGGGTAGAGCATGAGAAATTACTCAAAACAATAAAAGTAAAAATAATTATTGAAAAAGAACTATGGATAAACTTGATTTGCAACTTTTCAAAAATTATCATAAAATACATTTGGTGAGAAGGATTGATTGATCCCAATCACTTGATGTACTACCCATTGATCTTAAAATAGTCATAATTTTGTCACAAGGAGTCCATTTTTGATGATTTTTTCTTTGTGATTAGGTATTTTTTCTTTCTCTAAAAATTATATGGGTTTTTTTCATGAAAAATAGATACCTATTTTAGAAGGTTGAAATATAGGTCTTCATTGATAAGTTTCAACCAACCCTTTTGCATAGAATGATTAGCCAAAATTTATATCGAGAAAGATCAGTGGAAGTTTCTATGGAGAAGGGTCAACCAATTGTTCTCCATAGAAATTTTGGAAGAACTTTCTTTAGGTAATATATGAGAAGTGTTGATAGACCCCTATCCAAAAGGTTTGATTAATCTTTCTTCATAAAAATTTTAGAAGACAATGTCTTCCTTTTTCTGTAGCTTTGCTAATGGATAAGACAATGTGTAGCTATTAGAGGAAGTTTAAAAATATTAGCTCCATCTGTTTTTACATAGGTTTATTAGGGAGAACATTCTTCGTTTGAATAGGTGTCCTATCAAAAATTTCTAAGTTTTTTAGGAAATTATATAGGATGATTCAATGAAAACCAGTGAAGAATTTATATCTATTAGGAGGATCTTAGTTGAATTTAATGATAGTTCTTTCATTTTTCTTATCCCAATGTGAGATAATCCAACTTATTTGAAGGAATATGTACTTATTACTCCATGTAAGTGAATTTAAAAAATAATAACCAATATTATAGAAATGAAAGTGAATAGGCCATTATTTACATCAATCTCAAAAGAACAATATGTCTTCTTATTGAGAAGATAGATTCATGACAAAATTGGTGTAGTAAAGGAGGGGTTATAGTCCATAAAAATGAAGAGACTGCCTATGACAATGGTAAAATTGGATTTGTATAAATCCTATGATCTAGTAGCTTTTTTGCATGTAAGGGTGTTACTGGTTCATTTGGGGTTTTTTCTTTATTTTGTTAATCGGGTTATGAGTATTGTTACATTTGGACCTATTTTAGAGAAAAAGTGTACATCACATATATTTAAAAAGTTGATTTCAAAATAAAATCCAAAGTTGCTACTATGATTTGGCTTACTAAAATTGATTTCAATTTTTTCCATTTTTTAAACAATTCATTTTACATTATATAATATTTAAATACTTATGTAAATAAATAGCCCATGGGGGGAAGCTCAATTGGTGATCAACATGTTATGAAGTATTATGTAATCCATGTGATTCAAGGTTCAAATCCCCATGGTTCAATACAAATAAAACAAGTGTTTATATAAATAAATGAAACTAATATTGAGCATAAGAGAACTAGATCCTTTCCATATTTAAAGGAAAACCCATTTAAATATGTGAGTATACTTGTAACAATACTTGTAATACCAAATAATTGAGAAAAAAATTCCTATAATACCCATGATATCAAATATTTTGTACAATCTAATGAAACATTAACCCAATAATGCTTGATACCTAATGAACATGTGAAAATGTTACAATTTATATAACTCTATGGACTATGCAACATTGAAATCCTATGATAGCTAGTATGGACATTCTATTAAACACACCAAGTGACTTCCTCCAAGTTTCATTGAATTTGAGCAACAAAATCCAACTGTAAGTACAAATACTCAACCTTTATTTTACGAAATTCTTTCCATCAAAACAAACTATCTAGAATTTATAAATATTCTTCAAGGGGCGAGGACATTACAATACATTGATTGTTGGTGAAGAAAATGATGGTTTACATTGACCTAAAAGACATCTCTTGACTGTGAATCAATGCCTTGGTTGAGCTCCATATATCCATCATAGCAGTGGCATGTATGGAAGACCTCTATCTTATAGACTAGAATCACAACATATTGGGTTATGGAAACATGCATGGAGATGGGAAATGTGACATCTTGGAGAGTACAACTATGTGCAATGCCTGCAAAGACCTAGGAATGGGCCATAAGAAGGAATGTCATTACCTTAATAGCAATCTTAAATATATTGTTGTGTGGTGCAATGAGGAATAAATGGAAAGCGGTGGTAAAGAATAAATGAAAATTGGTGGTAGAGAATAAATAAAAAGTAATGGTATTTGAGTGTGAAGAAATGTTAAATCATAGATAGCTCATAGTTCTACTATGCATATTTATTGAGCACTAAGGTTAAAGGAAATAAGAGAATAAGCTCTCTCTTAACGTTATGTTGTTTAAGTTTTTCTAGAATTGTGTTATTTTTGAACAGTCATGTTGAGAACATAGAGACTTTGTATTGTAACCATTTAGTTGCTAAAAATAATACATCAAATATGTGTTTGGCTGTGGGATTTTTAATCTAGAAAAAATTTCCCATTAAATGTTTTAGTTTATGGTTTGTTGATTATCTATTTGTTATAACTATTCTATTTTTAATTCTTTACATTCTTCTCATATATATTAGTGTAAGAAACATATTTTCATGATGATAGGAGCCCCATCCAATAACAAAATAGCTAGTAATGATGAGTTATAGTTTATTGCCCATGCCCAAAAAGGGTTGAATATTGCAACAAAAGAATATACATATCATCAATTACAACTTCAGCTAATACAAGCTATACTTTAGAATTTTGATTGTTTTAACAATATTTCATTTAATATTTATGCATTCAAAAAAATTAAATAAGATTATTTTCAAACTAATTAAAGAGTTTTAAGTGAAATGAATTTGAAATTATTTAATCTAAAATTGAAAATATAATTATTTGAAATTATTTAATCTAAAAACGAAAACATAACTGACCAAAACCTAACATTTTATTTAAAATAAATAAACGATAAACAAATATTTATACCAAAATGTAATGCCTAAATTTTCACAAACAACTAGACAATCAAATTAAATGTAGAATTACCAATTTAATTGCAAATACATACCTGGATACCCCGTTTGAAGTTGATCACAACTTGACTTTGCTTCAAATCTGCTCCTGATACTAAATTGACCGAATTCACCTTGCTTATCTAGGATGAACCTATTCGGTTCCCAGATCCATAAAATTTCAAAATTGAAGAATTATGGTCTTCATGCCAAAACCCCTAAGAATTATGCTCAAATCTTGATTTCTGAGTCAATTCCACCCTCAGAATTCTCCTTTTGTGCTCCCTTGTTCAAGATTCCCCACTTTTCTCCCCCCGCTTGACACTGCTGTGAAATGGTCTTTTAAGGTGTTCTCAAGCAGTCATCAGTCCCCCTGCCTCTGATATTCGTGGACCTAGCTTTAGTAGCAAAAACCAGGTATGTAGAAGTATTTACACGTATTTACGATATTTTTTTAAATGCACTAGATTGAGCTATTGTAATCCATTATTTGCTAATATCTTGGTGATTTGTTTACATTAGTGTCTTTTTATTGTATAAATATGTTATAAATCCTTTTAGATTGTATAATATATGTATATTTTATTTTTCCACTTTGTTTGCATAATAAATATTACATATTATAATTCTTTTATTTTTATTTTGCATAATAATTAATATATATATTATAATTATTCGTATTTCCCTTGCTATTTGTATAAAACATTTCCTGTATCCTTTATGTTGTATAGTTATATATGTTATGATGGTGTTACATGCATTAAGTACCTTACTAAATGTGTTCAACATATGTATTTTGAGTTAGTTATTCACCTAGAAATTTCAATAATTAATCCGTTTGTCCTTTACTTAGGATTTTCTTATAATAGGTTAGTAAATATACTATTGAAGTGCATGAGATGCATGCATATATAGCTATCATATGCATGCCTCAGATGCATGCTAATATTTCCATGCTACCCATAATTTGAGATGGCTCATCAGATACACCCCTCCTTCAGGAAACTTCGTCCTGAACTTAGAGTTTATATAGTATATCAATAATTACTTTAGTTTTTAATATAACCATTTAAGGATTAAGTTCTATGTTTGAATTCTTATTTGTAATGTGAGGACACTTAAAATTTATGAGTTTAAACATTTATTGGTTTACAACTTTAGTAGTCATGCCTTGACCCAGGTGGGCTCCCAAGCAATTCTAGAATCATCCTATCCTTCATAATATCTTCTGCTCTCATCTTATCCTCTACTAGAATATGATACAATTTCATCTATACTAACCTAACCATCCATAAAACCACAAGGTGAAATTGTCAACTACATCGACCTAACTTCCCGAGCAGGCATTTGGTAGTCATCATCACATGTCTCAAGGAGCGCAACTTGCACAATCCTCCAATGACTCCAAGTTTTGGAGGATAAATAGTGGGAAACACCTCCACCCCTTCTAGTAGGGTCAGGGTTAACACCGTATCATGAAACCTCATTGAGCCATAACTGTTCTTCGATTTTTGTCATCACATGGTTGGAACGATACCATATGTAGTGAAAACACTTCTCCACACATTACAACATATGCTTAATATATTCAAAACTCATTGTATTCAAATAACAGTTTCCTTACATTCCCATTGTGTTTCCCTTTATGAAATTGATATTTGAGTTCATATAACATATTTGGCTATATCTAACTAATATATCTGTAAGTTAGCCTTTACATTAAGTAGTCAAGTGTAGTCATTATTTTTATTTCTATCTCATCATTCATGCTGATATGTATGAAAAATAAATAAATTTGTAGACACCACATTCATAACATAATTCATATTGTACTCATGTATCAACAACATTAAGCATATATCATAATTCATATTGGTTTCCATGTAGTAGCAATGTTACCCATATAACATAGTTCATATTGGTATCCATGTACCAATAATATTAAGCATATAAATAATAATTTGAAATATCATTCTTACATGTAATCTTTCATAATTATATAATAGTTCAAAATGATAGTCTCAAGTATCTAACCAAAATAAAGTAAAGCTATACAAAACAAAGTTTTAAGTGCTTCAATATCAAAACAAGCTGGGGTATTTTTGGCACATGGTCTGTGTATCTTCCTAGGTAGTAGATCTAGGACTATACTTGCCCCATTGGTCCTTAACTTGGTCTACCGGGAGGTTTCTATGTTGTTGAATCCTATGTTCTAGTATACGTAGTGGTTCGACCAAAAATGGTTCCCTCATTTGATACATGTTGTTCCTTCCATTGAAGGTTATGAGATTTTTCTTCTATGTAATTTCTTAGTACAAATTCATGAAAAGGATTATGAATTTTATGTAAGTGGGGTGGCAGTGCAAGATAATAGGTTACAAGTCCAACTTTTTCCAAAAATTTAAATGGCCCAATAAACCGGGGTGAGAACTTTGTTCCTTTTCCAAATCGGATAGTGCTTTTGTTTGGATTGATGTGGATAAAAACATGATCCCCTACACCATAATTCCTATCTATCCTGTGAGCATCAACATCGATTTTTTGTATATCTTTTGCTTCCCTTAATTATTGTCTAATTTGTTTCACTTTCTCTTTCATCTCTTGTATTAATTCTGGTTCCACTATCACCATGTCCTCTAACCTATCGCAACTTAACAGTGTTCTATAAGGTCTTCCATATAATTCTTCAAATGGAAGCATTTTGATGGAACTGTGGTAACCATTATTGTATGAAAAAAAAACTAAGGGAAAATACTTTTCCGAGTGTGTTTGCTAGTCCATAACATACATCTACCACATGTCTTCTATTACTTAGTTCACCCTTTCTATCTCTCTATCAGTGTCACGGTGATAAGCTATACTTAAATTTAGTTGATTTCCTAAAGACGGTTGCATACAAGTCTGAAACCTTGAAGTGAATCATAAATCCCTATATGATATGATCTTATTAGTAACACCTAAAACCTGATAATTTCAGTTATAGATACCTGACCTATGTCAACAACTTCATAATTATCTTTTACGAGAATAAAGTGAGAATTTTTCATTAGTTTATCCACTATGACCAAAACGACATTGTGTCTTTGTGGAGTAAGAGGTAGCCCCATGACAAAGTCCATAGAAATCACCTCCCACTTACTCATAGGAATGTCGTGTGGTTAGAGGAGACCTGTTGGGTGATGATGATCAACTTTTACCTATTTCCATTCCAAACATTTTGCAACGAATTGGAAAATATTGTGCTTCATTCCTTCCCAAAAGAAGAGTTTCCTCGTATCAGCATGCATTTTATTACACCAAGATCCACACAATACAATGCTTTGTGGCCTTCCTTGAGGATGGTGTTCCAGATATCTTTATTATCTGGGATATACATCCTTCCCTGGAATCATAACAGTCCATAATTCCCTAGCTCATATGCTTCAAACTTCAGTTCTCTTAGATCTTTATTTTGAAGCCCAAACCTTACTTTGAAATATCATTTATCTTTTAAGAGATGTTCTAGCACTCGCTCCCTTGAGTCTAACTTTATGGGTATAATGGAAAAGATCCTTAGTATTCTACTCAAACCATCTGCCACTACATTCTCCTTCCCCTTAATGTATGAAATTGTAAAGTCATATTCACTTAAGAACTCACTGCATTGTCTTTGCCTAGGATTCATGTCGCTTTAGGTAAACAAGTATTGCAAACTTTGGTGATCGCTTTTGAGCACAAGGCTTCTCCCTACAATGTAGTGTTTCCATATATTTAAAGCTAGTACTATAGAGGCAAACTCTAAATCATGTGTGGCACGAAGTTATTTTTGAGGATTTAATTTCCTTGAGGCATACACTATTATTCCTTTGTCTTGCATTAATATTGCACCTAATCCCTGTTTGGATGCATCAATACACATAGTAAAGTCTTTATCCATGTTGAGTACTCACAAGATTGGTGCACTCGTCAACAATCTTTTAAACTCAGTGAAGGAAATGTAACATTCCTTGGTGCACTGGTACCTAACTTCTTTGTGTTGGAGGGTTGTGAGAGGCTTTGCAATTTTTTGAGACCTTTATACAGCCTTCGCTAGTAGTTGGCTAAATTCATAAAACTTCACAATTCATGCACATTTTTTGGTATCGGCCAATTCACGATTTATTTTACCTTTTTAGGATCTACCGAGATCCCTTCACTAGATATAATATGACCTAGGTAATGAGTCTTTTTCTAAAAGAATGAACACTAAAATAACTTTCCATATAACTGGTGCTTCCTAAGGTAAGATAATACTACTGAAAAATTTTCTTCATACTCCTTATTTTTGGAGTAGATGAAAATATCATCTAAGAAGACTTATACAAAGTGGTCAAGATACTTACAAAAAACACTATTCATAAGATTCATGAATATTGTTAGTGCATTGGTCAACCGAAATGGTACCACCGTAAAATCGTAATGCCCAAAGTGGATTCAGAATGTAGTGTTAAAAATATCATTATCCTTAATTCTTAATTGAGGATAACTCCACGATCGATTTTTGAAGAGATAGATTTTATGAAACAAACATATTCTTTTCCACTTATTAAAGCCGAGGCTTGGGAAGAAAATGATAAATTTTATACTTGATTAAGGTGTATAGTTAAAGCTTCTTTAACTTATAATAATACTTAAACTATAATATATGTTATCGGGTGCCACACTAATCCTACGCCATAGGTCACATCTGTATAAACGAATTGTGTTTACATATATAAACAAATTTCATACGGCGACCTAAAAGCTGTTGACTGGAATAGTTGAATGCAGCCGTCAATATTCCGACCCAAGCCCGTGTATAGAAGGGGCAATAGGGCATTTCACGGGGTTTGGTTAGAAGAGAAACAATCTCAACAAACTGACAAGAACATCAATCAGTATGCTGGTTCAACCGCATCAATCATGCATGAAGTCCATGAACAACGGCGCTAACAACTAACTTCGATGAAAGAAAGAACAACCGGTGTTTTAAACCCCATATGCGATTATGTACTCTAGGTTATGGTCGAGCCGATGGCGGCCTTTTAGTTCTCAAGTTTCATTTTACTTATTGGGTGGGGGGGCATCAGAATGAGTGAGTCAATGGCGGCCTTATAGTCGAGCGTTCGTTCCTCTCCTGTTAGTCGAGTCACTAACGTACCTCTCCCTTACGGTCGAGTCACTAACGTACCTCTCCCTTACGGTCGAGTCACTAACGTACCTCGACCATACACAATTCGTATTATTACATTGTGCCATTATATATTATATAAAATCCGAAATTCGAAACACTAGGATTAATGGCGCATGCAGGGATATCCAAATCCATTTAGATATCTATAAAGTAAAGAATTCTCACAATGTGCCGTCAATCATCATTTAGAGTTATAAATTGTGCACACGGTTTAGAGTACTATGCACTCCGAAAGTAAAATATGCAAGATGCAAAGCTGTCAACCTTCTTTGAGAATCATAAATAGCGCTCGAAAATCAACCATATAAAAAAGTAAATCAGGATACTAGTTGTTAAGGTTGTTTATTGAACATAGCTATAATTTTGTTTAATGCATTTTTAAGTTCATTTTGAAAGACCCAAACTATTATATTTGGTATTTACTTATATTCTATTTAATAAGTATATATAAACTTTCACAGAAAGCATTTCATAGCAACCATTTGTTACAAATTTGGTAGAGCCATGTCACTTACACATTATAACCTCATGTTAAATCAGAAATAAAATCAAATGACGTTATTCCTGCTTTAGAAAGTATATATATATATATATATATATATATATATATATATATATATAATATAATATTGGTTGAATAAGTTTTAGTAATGTATATTTATTATGAAAATGAAGACAAATAAAATCAAATGATGTTGCTCTTTTTATTTATATACATATGAAAATGTTAATATAATTTTTTTTTATTAATATTAATTAAATATGGATGTGGTTTAATGAGTAGGTGAGATGTTTATTTGCCATAGATATTATTGTCTAATTTATAACAGAAATATATATAACTGAGAGCAATTCCAAATCCAATTTTTTTAGGTTGGAAACTTAAAGAATGCCATGCATCTATATCGGATCTGCGAAGGCCGCTGGGAAGGCCGCGGTTAAAGATTCTCTTTGTTTGTTTCCTCCAATGGCTCTGACTGCTTTGTGCTCTATTTACCATCGGCGACAAAAAACATAGTTATATGGTGTTTAAAAATATCGGAGGGCAAATGAAGGCCAAAGCATATATATATATCAGCATATATATGTATATCAGTGACAGTGCTAATCGGCGGTTCGGCTATGCGCCATCACCCTGCCACATTAAAACCTCCAATTACGATAAAGTATGTGGATCCGATGCAACATTGTAATATGAATTAATATATTATTGCATTCGTCGCATATTGCACGCCGTAAAGCCTTGCCACATTGGAAGCGCCCACTGCAATAAGGCTGTGGACCCGACAGGTATATTAACTATGGTTTAATACCATATCGCATCCGGTCCATCGGAGAAGGGGAATCAACCATCGGCGATCAGCTATGAAATATGGCATGACTTATTAAAGACCTTCAGGAATGCACAATTGTGATTTGATTGTGACGTGGCGTATGGGACCTCCGTGTCAATACAGTCACGCCAATGAAATCCTTCGAAAAGTATAAAAGCCGAGTTATATATTTTAAATGAGAAACACTCATAAGTCAGCCCCTCCTCCCAAGGAACGTGTCCTTTGGTGATTTGCAAAAGTCATATATATATATATATATATATATATATATATATATATATATATATATATATATATATATATATATATATATATATATATATATATATATATATATATATATATATATATATATATAATATATATATATATATATATATATATATGAGTTGAGACGCTTCATTTAGTGGATTGATCTTGGGCATCTATATTACAAGAGATAACAATTCACAACTCATTGAACTTGAAAAGAAAAAAGGGAATCTCTCTGATATTTGCCGTGCACGGGCCTTTGAGGCAGAAATGCAAGACAATAACACTCCCGATAGTTCAAGAGGCTTGAACCATAGTTCAGGAGGCTGAATCAAGCTGATTACGATTGCGATTGGGACATGGTTGTCCGATAAACAATGTCATCTTTGTGTATGCCTATAATTATTGTGAAAAGGAGCACTGTTACAGTTTAACGTAAGAGATGACTTCTCTGTGCATTTGTGTACCTCTCTTAAGAAGTAATGTGTCTCAAGAGTGCTGGCGAGCACGAAGAGACAGAGGAAACCACAGAGAATGAGGAGGAAGCCAAAGGGCCAGCGAAGAGAGGAAACCGACAGACAGAGGCATGAGGAATGAATAAAAGACAGGAAGAGAAGAGAACGCGCTTAAATGCTGTCGAACACTATGGAAAATAAGCTGGAGGAGACAGAGGCAGCGAAGAGGATCCAGAAAAATAGAAAGAGGGCCGAAGGGCCAACAGGACAACAGATAGTCGAAGGGGAGAAGTAGCCAGCAGAAAACATAAGCTTGAACAGGAAGTTGTTCTTTATGCAGAGCTTAGTGTAGCTAACAGTAGACTGACTAAAGTTGTGTGAAGACATTATCAGAAGTCATGAATTGTACTGGACACTTTATGTGGGCAGTATGAAGAATTGGGAAGACTACTTCATAAGAATACTGGCTGTCATTGACGCTGTAACATGGAGACTACAATGAAGCTATAAACAGACAAAACTCAGTAGATAAGAGTTCTGGGAGCAGAACATTACTATCAAATGAACCTTGACAAGATTGGGTCAGAAGCCTTGAGGCTGGTGCCTCAGAAGTAAGTAGGATTGGAGTCCTTGGGGCTGGCGCCTTAGAAGCAAGAAGGATTGGAGTCCTTGGGGCTGGTGCCTCAGAAGCAAGAAGGATAGGAGTCCTTGGGGCTAGTGCCTCAGAAGTAATAAGGATTGGAGTCCTTGGGGTTGATGCCTCAGAAGTAGGAAGGATAGGAGTATTTGGGACTGGTGTCTCAGGAAATGGAAGGATTGAAGTCCTTGGGAGTTGGTGCTCCTAAGTCCAAGATTGGTGTCTTCGCAAAATAGAGTTGGTGTTTTGGAGGTTGGAGCCTCACCAAAGTTCGAGTTGGAGCTTGGAAACTAATTGTAACCACTTATATATTGTATCTATTTTACTGCAAAGATTATATTAATAACAACATTTATTATTGTTTTTCATCTTGTGTTCTGAATATAAATTGTTTAACTGGTAAAACAATAGTTGGAAAAAGAAATACTGATTCACCCCCCCATATTTCCAACAATTGGTATCAGAGTCGGTTCCTTCATTCGAAGCCTAACAGCTTGAAGGTTGATATTTAGAACACAAATGGCGAAGTCAAGGAGGAAAGTCTCCAATCCTCCCAAGGATGTGTCTCCCTCTACTACTAAGATAGAAGACAATCAATTTGAGGAGGCTCCAAGGTTCAATGGGAACTTTAATATATGGGAAGCAAGAATGAGGAATTTCTTACAGACTTAAGGCATTGAAATATGGAAATCAATGATTGATGATAGCAGGATGGATAAAGAATCCAAGGACTACAATGCAAAAGCAATAAAGTCAATCTTTAATGGGCTACCTGATTCTATAAAGAAAAATATAGGAAAATATTCATCAGCAAAGGGTATATGGGACAAACTTCATGACCTTCATTCAAAAGGAGCATTGACCATGACCATCAATCAAGAAGATGATGGAAATATGGTGGGTCCCTATAATACTAGTGATTACCCCATTACTATTATAGTTATACCCCTTATTTATATTGTTGTGCCCCTATTACCCTCATATTGTTATTTCTGTGCCCCATAGAATCCCTCTATTGTTATTTCTGTGGCTTTATATTATTATTGTTAGGTCGGCTGGATTATATTGTGACTCCTTAGACTCCTATATATAGAAAGGAGGTTTTGTCATTTGAATCACCAAAGAATTGTTCGTTTATGTAATGTAAAGGAGGTTTCCCCCTCGAAGAGGCTGAATTCTAAGGCGTTGATCTATCTTTTCTATCTTTTCTTGAGCTGGTTTCATAACATTTGGTATCAGAGCTTTGGATTCTAGGGTTTCGCTGCTCCAAACAGGTCATCGTGGAATTTTCGCTATAACTTTTTTTCTGTGACGTTTCAGAAGTCCCAAAACAAATCCATTTGAGAAGAAATCACGCTGAACCTTGGGTCCGAATTTCAGAGCTTTTCGCGTGATATTTTCGGAGATATGATCTGAGGAAGTTGGTCTTTTTGCAGACTCCTGAATTACATTCAAAACAGGTGACCTGGGGAAAATTGTCATAACTTTCTCTCTGGGAATCAGATTGAAATTTCGTAAGAAGGTACAGAAATAGGACGGACTGTAGTTTGTTGTATATCGTTTTTAGAACCAAATATCGAAAATTGTACATGTGGCACTTCATACAACTTCGCTCTTCGGGAAAGGTGTATAATCAGGTCATCTTGGGAGATTGTGAATAACGCTTTCTTGGAGAATCCAATTTGGATCAGACTAGTGGCATTGGAAAGAGGACACAGAGAGCTACTATAGGTCACAAATTCAGAACTAGATGATTGGAAAATACAGAGATACATTAGAGGCAATATCGAGCTCCTACAAAGTGAAAAAAGGTGTGTAGATTTTTTTAAATTTTTGCTTAAGCTTGGTTTGAAAATTTATTTTGAAGGAATTCAAAGGGCATAGTGGAGCATTATTTATCGGTAACTGATGCCCCAAGGAAAGAAAATGAAAACACCTAGTAAGGAACCTGAAAGCTCTAGCATGGCTCATGAAGAAGAGGAAGAAATGCTACATGATATATCAAAATTACAAGAACAAGTGCAACAAATGTCACGCTCACAAAAGTTAATAGATGCTAAGATAAATGGCGTGGAAGCTAAGATAAATGGCCTGGAAGCTAAGATGGACAATTTGAAGATAGATTTGAACACAAATTTGAAGACAGGCATGGCAGATTTGAAGATAGAGTTGACAAATTTTCTACAAGAAATAATTACTAATGGTGAAAAGGTAGTAAAGGAAACTCATGATGAGAACAAAAGAAATGTTAATCATGATTCCATAGATGCTAATGTTGGATCGAAGAATCACCATATTCCAAAAATCGATATGAGGAAGTTTGATGGCAAGGATCCCGCCACATGGATATTACAGATGGAGCAATTCTTCGATCTCAATAATGTGAAAAATGCACAAAAGGTACGTATGGCAACTGTATATTTGGAACCAAATCAGTTTGTATGGTATCAATGGCTTTGTTCTCGTAAACAATTTATCACTTGGGCAATTTTTACGGAAGAATTGATAGCACATTATGAGGATACAAAAAGCAACACTTTTTTTAGCCAATTGATAAGTCTCAAACAAAAGGGTTCAATAATGGAGCACATTGAGGAGTTCCAAAAATTGAACATAAGGGTAAAAGATATTCCAGAGGAGCATAGGATTGATGTGTTCATAGGGTCTTTAAAGGATAATATCCAACATGATGTTCGCCTCTGGGAACCTGATTCATTAGAGAAGGCATTCAGGTTAGCAAGAAAAATGGAAAGCAAAATTATGGCAACTAGGAAGCATACCACTCACAACTATAAAGACGGAAGTGTTGTTGCCCCTAGTCTTCCACAACCTACAAGGTTGACACCACAACAATTGGAAGAAAAAAGAGCAAAAGGGCTTTGTTACAATTGTGATAGCAAATACACAAAAGGTCATAAGTGTGCTGAGAAGAAATTATTCTACATAGATTGTGAAGAGGAAGAAGAAAAGGAGCAAGAAAGGTCAAAAGAAGAGGATATATTCCAGGAACAAAGCCTAGATGAAGAACAAATAAATCCGACCATATCTTGTAATGCATTGGCAGGAATTACCACTCCTCAAACCATCAAGATAGAAGGACAAATCAAGAAGAAAAAGGTAATAGTGTTGATTGATTCAGGAAGCACCCACAATTTTATTCATGATAGGGTAGCAAAAGAATTGAATTGCTTCCTATATCCAGCACCAGAGTGTCAAGTGATGATTGCAAATGGAGGAACAATAAATTGCTCTGGAAAGTGCCATAATATCAAGCTATCCATGGGAGAATATGTATTGACTAGCCCAATTCTTTCCATTCCAATGGGAGGTGCCGATGTTGTACTAGGAGTCCAATGGCTACAATCCTTGGGTACAATAGCTTTTAATTTTCAAGAACTTTTCATCAAATTTTCTACGGAAGGAAAGGAAGTTGAATTAAGGGGTATTGCAGGGAAACCAGGAAAGATAATCAGCTCTAATGGCATGACTAAGCTTCTAAAAAAGGAGCAAAGAGGTGTAATTGCACAATTATGTTCGCTAGATGTTTCCACATTGGAATCATCTATTTCTCCAGATCTCCAAAAAGTCCTGGACAATCATTCCAAGGTATTTGAGACTCCCAAAGGTCTCCCACCTATGCGTGATCATGATCATGCTATTCATCTGATTCCAGGAAGTGTTCCTCCAAACATCAGGCCGTACAATATCCCTATGTCCAAAAAAGTGAAATTGAACGTATGGTTGCAGAAATGCTAGAGGCTGGTATAATTCAACCGAGTCAAAGTTCTTTCTCAGCTCCTGTAGTATTGGTACACAAGAAGGATGGATCATGGCGCATGTGTCCGGATTATAAGGAGCTCAACAAGCTCACTATTAAAGATAAGTTCTCCATTCCTGTCATTGATGAATTACTGGATGAATTGCATGGATCAATTTACTTCACCAAGTTGGATCTTTGTTCGGGATATCATCAAATCAGAATGAATATTGAAGACATTCCGAAAACGACATTTAGAACTCATGAGGGTCATTATGAATTTTTGGTCATGCCTTTTGGCCTTACCAATGCACCTTCAACATTTCAAGGTTTGATGAATTCAATTTTCAAACCATTCCTTAGAAAATTTGTGTTAGTATTTTTTGATGATATACTAATCTACAGCAAGTCTTGGAAGGATCATGTTGAACATGTTGACAGGGTGCTACAACTATTGGAGGAGAAACAATTATATGCAAAAAGATCCAAATGTTTCTTTGGAGTCCAGGAGGTGGAATATTTGGGTCATATTGTATCTCATGAAGGAGTTAAGGTAGACCCTAGCAAAATTAAAGCCATTAAGGAATGAAAAATCCCCACATCCATAAAGCATCTGTGAGAATTTCTTGGTTGACAGGGTATTATCGCAAGTTTGTTAAAAATTATGGGAGAATAGCAGCACCTCTAACAACATTATTGAAGAAAGATTCATTTTCATGGACTCCGGAAGCAACAAAGGCCTTTGAACATCTTAAAGAGGCAATGTGCCAAGCACCGGTCTTAGCTACACCGGACTTCACAAAAACCTTTATTGTGGAATGTGATGCTTCAGGAAATGGAATTGGTGTTGTTCTAATGCAAGATGAAAGACCCATTGCTTTTGAAAGTCGTCCAATCAAGGGAAAGTTTTTAAGCAAAGCTATTTATGAGAAGGAAATGTTGGCAATACTCCATGCACTTAAGAAATGGCGACCCTACCTAATGGGAAGACACTTCAAGGTAAAAACGGATCATGATAGCCTTAAATACTTTTTAGAACAAAGATTATCCTCTGAAGAGCAACAAAAGTGGGTCACAAAGATGTTGGGTTATGACTTTGAAATCATCTACAAAAAAGGGAAGCAAAATGTGGTGGCAGATGCACTCTCAAGAAAGGATGAGGATGTGGAAGCATTGTTGTGTGCCATTTCTATTATCCAACCAGATTGGATAAACGAAGCAAGGGAGGAATGGAAGAATGACGAAGAAGTGTGGGCACTTATTCGAAAGCTACAACAAGATTCCAGTACTTCTGATACATTTAGCTGGAAAAATGATTCGTTATGGTACAAAGATCGCTTATACCTCTGTAAGAATTCCCAACTAAAACAAAAATTCTTATGGAATTGCACACTTCTCCCTTAGGAGGGCACTCAGGATTTTAAAAACTTACCACAGGGTTAAGAAGGAATTTTTTTGGGATGGCCTTAAATCAGATATTCAAAAGTTTGTGGCGGAATGTTTGGTTTGCCAACAAAATAAAGTTGAAACGATTAAGACACCGGGTCTATTACAACCTTTATCCATTCCAAGCCAACGTTGGGAGGAGGTTTCAATGGATTTTATCACAGGTTTACCCAAGTCTGAGGGAAAGAGTGTCATCATGGTGGTAGTTGATAGACTTACCAAGTATGCACACTTTTGTGCATTATCACACCCATTTAAAGCCAGTACAGTTTCTACTGCATTTATGGAAACAGTTCAAAAGCTACATGGAAAGTCAGAAGGAAATCTAGAACCCATCATAGAAGCTGAAAATGAGAATGATGACATCAAGGCTGAAGCAGACCTCGAAGATAAAGAGAATGAAAAAGATTTTGTAGAAGATCTCCTCGCTCAACTTATGACTACCATGGAAGAGATTAACAATTTGAAAAAGTAAAATGAGAAACTTAAGAAGATAGCTCTAGATGGTGACCAAGATCAAACAAGGAGGAAAGTTGACCTCATCAAGCCTCAAGTACAAGAAAGGGATGAAGAGCTTGCCAAGCTTAAGAAGGAATTTCATCAAAGCAAAAGAAAGCATCATGAAGAATTCATATCCATGAAAAATCAATTGAATAAATCAAAGAAGCAAGAAGATACCTTGTCAAGTCAACTTGAACAAAGGCACAAGAGCTTGAAGAAACTTGAAGAAGAGATTGGTCAATACAAGGTAGAGGTCTCCTCTCTCAAGTCTCAACTACAAAAAGTAAGGAAACAAGCACAAGGAGCTCAAAAGACCATGGAAGCATTGGAAACCATAGAAGGACAGGTTGATGAAGCAGGAAAGGAAAGAAACACCATGATCTGTGAGCTGAAAGCAAAGAATGAAGAAATCTTCAAATTAAAGTCTAACATCAAGCTTCTCAAGGCTGAAACATGTAGAGCTACAAGGATCAAGGAAGAAATGGAGAGCAATCAAGAAAAGAATGAATAAATCTTCAAAATGAAGTCAGATATCATCTCCCTTAAAATTGAAGCAGATGAAGCTATTCGTATCAAGGAAGAAACTGAGGAACAACTTGCTAAGAAGAATAGTGAGTGTGAAAGATTGGAAGAAGAGATTGTCTTCCTCAGGACAAAGGTTGAAGGGATGAACAAAATCTTGAAGAGCTCTCAAGCCTTGGATGACATGCTCAGTTATCACAAATGTCCATCTTATAAATCAGGTCTCGTGTATGTAGGTGAACACTTAAACAAGAATGAAAATGCTTTAAACAAAAGAGATGTGAAGAAGCCAGAAAGAAATGGTGATGCTCCTAGTTCCAGCAAAGGCAAGGAGAAAAATCAAGGCTACAATAGAAGAAATCCTGCTCCAAGAAGAAATCCAGCACCAAGAGGAAATGTAGATGATGTCAAAGATGCGAGAGGCAATGGTTATCATTAAAGGATATCAAGGTAGAAAGGCTTCAGAAGTACATCAAGGAAATCTTCATCTCCTAGGTACCAAACTTCATTTTTTGGTTATTGTTATTCTTGTACAAACTTTGGTCACATGGCAAAAGATTGTAAAGCATATCATATATATAGATATTATAGTCCCTAAGAATCTCCAAGAAACAATTTTGCAGGAAGAAATCATGAATTCTTATTCATGAACAATGTAGAATGCTTCAAGTGTCACAACATTGGTCATATGGCATGTGATTGTAACTTAACACGGGCTCTTACACAAGCTAGAACCATGCAAAAGAAGAAATTTACACAAGTATGGAGAAGAAATCAAATACAGTCCGAATGTTCCTTGAGCTCTCCAGCCAACAACTTATGTCATTGGCCTGAATTTTGACAATCTAAGCATTTTATGAGAAGACTCTGCCAAAGGGAGATGATGCATATAGTTAGGGGGAGCCTGTGATTCTTGATCATTATTGCTGAAGCTATTAGTGAAAGGGTCCTTATGAAATCCTTGCTGAACTATATTAAAAATCATTCTTTGATGAAGATCATGTCTCAAGAGTACTCCATTGAAGAATAAGATCCGACAGATACATTTGGAATGAAGATTGAAATAAGAGAAGCTGGCAGCATATAACAAACTGAAGCATTGTAAAAAAAATGCAAATCAGCAGAATGTTTTTTAAAAAAGTCAATCACAGATTGGATATATAAATCTGCTAGCAGAAATAACATGTAGATATATGTACAAGAACACAAGGAAAACATGGCTCATAGAAAGGAGAATGTTGTGCAGTCAAATATAACTGAAGCTGATACATATCACTTAGAAAATATAGCAACAATAAGGCACAACCCCTCACCATTTCATCCAAATGCAATGATGATTGAATACTGGATGGCAGTGACTTAAGGAGAAGCACAGAGACATAAAGGAACTCAGATATGAAGAAAGAAAGACAATCTTAGTGGTAGTTTCTCTTGATTCAGACTATGAAGGCCTCTCAATTCTGCCTATGGAGACAACAATATGGATTGAAGCATCAAAGCCTGGACTTGGACACTTGGTGTATGGCTATTTGCAATCTGATTGAAAGCATTGAAGTAGAGCATCTTTAAGCATTGTTGAAGCCATGATAAAGTAGTTCTGAGACATGAAGAGGGAATAATGTGCTAATTGATGATAAAGCATCAATCCTTCTATCTTGAATAAAAAGAAGAAGAGCACCATGACAGGGGGAGTCACAGACCCATGAAGATCTACCATTCATGAAGAACAGAAGTAGTTTAATAGGGGGAGTCCCAGAGCACTCCTTTTCCATTGATGTCAAAGGGGGAGAGAAGAAGAATATTGCCAGCAATAACAAAGGGGGAGATTGTTGGACACAGATTGTCATTGATGTCAATATGGAAATATTCGAGGAGCAAACAGAGACAAGAGGATCCAAGAGGAGCAGTTGGAGCCAAGAGGACTAGACAGAGCCATCAGAGGAACTAACAAAGCACAGAGTAGACAGAGCCACCAAAGGAGATAAAAAAGCACAGAACCATTGGAGGAGAAAATAGAGCACAAGCAGTCAGAGCCATTGGAGGAAGCAAACAGAGCCATCAGGAGGATTATAGTGTATATGCAGGCGGAATACACCATTGGGAGCAGAACTCAGATATATATATATATATACATGCATTTAAACAGCGTTCAGGGGCCATATATGCCAAATGAATACACTATCGGGAGCACATATCATATATATGCCACAACCTCATGTATCAGCGGAAAAAACATATATATACATGCATTCACACTATCGAAGCTAGAAAGACTTGTATATATATATGTATTTACCCATCGGCGGCAAAAATCATATTTATATGGCATTTAACACTACCAAAGGGCAAATAGAAGGCCACAGTGCATATATAAATGGGCAAACACTCTATCGGAGCAGAGAAGTTTATATATATCGGCATATATATGTATATTGGCGACAATGCTAATCGACGATTCGGCTATGCGCCATCACCCTACCACATTAAAACCTCTGATTGTGATAAAGTATG